>JAZGQO010000018.1:1250000-2500000 GCA_036850965.1 Patella caerulea | reverse complement strand
CACCATAACAAAAAAAATTACAATTGGGACCACGGAGCATATGAACTTTGTTTTATACAAATCGAACAATAAATAATTTTTCTGGGTACGAAAAACTAAATTAGCCGTTGGCGGCTAACGCAAATAACCGAGACAATTTTCTTTCCCATTTCTGCTCAAGTAGGATGATATTTTAACCCTGTGTAAAATACCATCAAAAAATATTCATAAATAAAAAAGGTTTTCGTAAAAAAAAATTTTTTTTTCAAAATATCGCACATTTTTTCGACTACTTCCGGTTTTACGATCGTTGTTGTGATAGCTTTACGAAGTTCTTTGGATACTTAACTTTCTGTACCAGAAGTGTCAGAAAAATCCATTGAGTAGTTTTGGAAAAAAAGATAAATTAAAGAGCGTTTACAAAAATTTAACGATTTTTCAATTTTTTTCAAAGTTTGATGTCATTTTTGGACCACCTATATTATTTCAATGCTTTTCATTTTGGATTCACTATATAGACAACCGATAGGACTATGAGTAAGAAAAGTTTCAGAAAAATCGTAGGCGTCGTTTTCGAGAAAAGGGCGTCTCAGAATGTTAAAAAATCGGAAAATACTAGATTTTTGGCATACAATAATTTATTTTCTTACCATCGAAATCGTATTATTTAGATACCATATGTTGGTCCATTAATAGGGCTATCTAACGACACTTTAGTTCTTTTGGTCCGCTATTACCTAAGTGAGCAATCAAGTTTTTCGCAAGTGCGACAATATTTTTAAACTTTTTTTTTCATTTTTTGAATACTTCCGGTATGGTTATTATTGTCGGAATAGTTTTAATAGCCGGTTTGGGCGCTAAAATAGCCACAGGGCTCTGTAATGATATATTACATTATCTGATCAGATAAAATGCCCCTGAGAAATCCTATGTTCAAAAGTGCCAAAAATGCAAAAAATTTAAAATATCGAAAATTAAATTTCAATAATTACATACATATTATACATCGTTAGAATCGTAATTAGGTCAGCTATCTGAATATATAACCTTTTTGTAAAAATCTCTTTAAATAAAAAAATAGTAGAGCATTTTTCAAAATTTCAAGATTTTTCGACTTTTTTCGATTTTCAGTCCCTTTTTTATTCTATTCCAGACATTTCAAAGTCTTATTGGTTGGCTTCATGCAAAGTACCTCCAAAAGGACTCTCGATAGAAAAAATTAAAAAAAAATTGTAGGTTAAGTTTTCGAGATACAGTCGTCCAAAAATGCTAAAAATCAGAAAATTCTTGATTTTCAGCGTGCCATATTTTGCTTCCTGATCATAGTATCCGTATGAATTGGGTATCATACGATAGTACAATCCTAGTGCAGTTTAATGGTACCATAATTTCTTTAATCCATTGATATCGGGCGCAGAAATCGCATTTTTCCCCAAAATATCCGTTTTTTGCATTTTTTTCAAAATATTGCACATTATTTCGACCACTTCCGGTTGAAGGATTCTTGTCGAAATTGCTTTATAAGTTGGTATTGGACTATAACTTCATGTTCCAGAAGTTTCGGAAACGTCAATTCTGCCATAAAACGAAACCCGAGCTCACAAAATGGGAAGAAAATTCGAAAAAAATCGAAAAACAAAGGGCGATAACTCTGAATGAAACTTATATTACTGGAATCTGATGGACTTCAGGTATCCAAAAATGTAGGTCAAATTTGAAAATTTTGAAAAATAACAAAAATTGTCTCGAAAACAACATGTTTTCTATTTTCGAACGATAAAAGTAATAGACGAATGTTCGAAATTGAAAAATGTGAGATAGCCATTGTCTCAGAAAAGATTCAGGGATTCCGAAAATGTAATTTGTTTGAAAATGGATAAAGAATTGACGAAACTATGGCCGCTTTTCAATTTTCAGACAACGTACAAAGTTCGGTCACTTCCGGTATGCGCAGAAACTTCAAAAATATTTTATCAAGTAGCCACCACATGGTTTCCCGATAGAAAATCTAATTCCAGATCGATATCTGTTTCCATCATGGAGATCTAGGCTCCCGCGGTAAATAATAATAATAATAACTAGACCTGCATGCAGGAATGACGGGTTTCACTGGTGCCAAGTTACTCTTAAACATGTCACTTTCGGTGCCAAGTTACACTTGAACATATGTCACTTCCGGTACCAACGAAACCACTAAACAGGTTTCCAAATTAACATTGCACACAAAAAAAATGGACGTAGAATCAACCAATCAATCCAGCAATATCAAGTCATTTTATACATTTGTTACTTGTAAATGATCTTGACAAAATTAAATTACTTCCGGTGTTAATGAAAATGTTCAATTAGTGTTATGAAATCAGAAATGGCATACGATATCATATAGTGAAGATTTTATGTAAATCGAATAATAATTGCCACTTTTAAAGACCAAAAAACTTGAAAAGTGACTTGTAGAAAATCTGCTATTTCTCTGCAACCGTACAAGTTAGAAACCATTTTTTGGTATCTGTATGATCGAATGGTTTCATTCTATTTGTTGATTGGCATCAAATACCATAATTTGAAAAAGATTTCAAAACAGACTCATTTGAATAAAATATCTGTTTTGAAGGCTAAAAATTCAGTTTTTGCCAAAATTACGTTACTTCCGGTGATAATGAAAATCTTAAATTACTTGTATGAAATCACAAATGGCATTAGGTATAACATGGTGTAACGTTTATGAAAATCGAATAATAATTGACACTTTTATGGCCCCGAAACCTTCAAAAGTGACCTGTAGAAAACCGTCTATTTCTCGGCAACCGAACAAGTTAGAAACAATTTTATGATATCTATATGACCATCTAAGTTGTATTTATATGTGAATTTAAACCAAAAGTTAAAATTATTAATACATATTAAGTTATTCATGGTTGAATAAAACATTGATTTAAAAAGTTTAAAATGCAGTTTTTGACCAAATGACGTCACTTCCGGTGTCAATTTTAAATTGTAATCAACTTGATATGACGCTACATGCTTTTTGAATCAAATGATGTCACTTTTATAAAAATCCAATAATAATTGACTATTTTACAGGCAAAATAACGAAAACAGTGACTTGTACAGAACTGCCCATTTCTTGGGAACTGCTTATATTACAAACTAATTTTAACATACATTTTCTTCGTATGGATTATAGCTACAAGTTTATAAAACTTACGAAGAAATATTTTAAAATCTGAAAAGCCTGAATAGGTTGTAAATAGGTCAATTTTACACCATTTTTAGCCATTTAATCGAATTTGCTCGAAAATGAAATCGAAATTAAAAAAACTGCTTCCGACATTTTTTGCGCCATGAAAGGGCACACTCTTTGAGTCAAATAATTTTTCCAAAAAATTATATTTGTTTTCGAAAAATGGTACCTAACTGTCAAAATTGTAGTTTTTGGTAAAATTATGCCACTTCCGGTGCCGACAGATAACACTTCCGGTAATAAAAAAAATGACAATTGAGACAACGAAGCATATGAACTTTGTTTTATACAAATCGAACAATAAAAAATTAATCTAGGACTGAAAAACTGAATTAGCCAATGGCGGTCAAGGAAAATTACTGAGACGAAATTTTTTAACATTTTTGCACTAGTCAGATGACTCTTTAATTCTGTGCACAATACGACTAAAAAATATTCATAAATAAAAAAGTTTTTTGTAAAATTTTAAATTTTCGAAATTTGGCGCCTAATATCTTCGAAGATTTGCCGAAAATCTAAAATCGAAAGTAGTGTAGCTATGTGCCCTGTCTGCGGCTATGCCAAAATGTATCGAAAGTTAAAATTCAATGATTATTGTTAAAATTACTGCAATATTTTAAAAAACGATAATTTGGTGATTTCGGACATTTCGCATTGTCACAGAACGTTCAAAATAGCTTTATCCTCTAAGTCACACCCACTTTCCCAGTAAAACCGAAGAAATCATAACGATGCGACACGTAGTTGCTGAGATCTATTCAAATTGGAATCTGAATAATAATAATAAGAATAATAATTTTAACAAAAACAATAGTGTTTCACACAAGCTACGCAGTGTGAAACCCTAATAATTTTAGTAATCTCAATAGGCTTTCAGACGAAAGTCTGAAAGCCTAATAATAATTTTAACAAAAACAATAGTGTTTCACACAAGCTTCGCAGTGTGAAACCCTAATAAAGGAATGAGGCAAGGAAAGGGAAATAAATTAAATTAAAGAAAATAAAGTAAAATAAAATAAGATAGATGAAGAATGCAAAATTGAAAGTAAACCTTATACCTTGTGATGGTATAAGAATAAAAATAAAGACAACCTTAAATCTATTTTGGACTAAATGATCTTTGTAGTATCTAGTAGTCTTTCTGGATTTGAGAAGTCTTTTTTGGAGTCTTAGCTAGGCTACTTTATCAAAGATAAATTTAGTCTATAGCTTTGGAGCTCTGGTGCAGTAGGTGTTATCAGTACGAGTGATAGTCCCCGATGATGGCGAGTGTACAAAACACTTAAATTACTCTCCGTACTTAAAGCTAAGGGTGCGAATTGCTACTTCCTGAATAATTTTTCAGACCCCTCTAACAGGAACCAGAATTCACGAAACATGGTTTCATTGTCGGATTAAGCGTTGCCATCATCATGAGCTACTGTACACATACACGTATGTTCTTTGTGATATTATTCACAACTGTGATACCGATGTTTATTGGGCAGAGTATGGTCCCTTCTAAATATATTTGTAGACAAGCTGTCGGCAGTGCTTACCGAATTCACGAAACATGGTTTCGTTGCCTTGTGTAAAATTAAGAGTAAAATAAATAGCTACATAAATTTTAGATTTCGATACGTAATGTACTAAACATTACGGAATAACCATAAATCAATTGAACACGGGTAAAACTGCATGCTTTCTGAGATGGTTGGATTATGCCTACGTGTGAATATGGGTGTATGCGTTTCTTTGATCTGTTATATACGGTTTTATTACGGGATAATTCTGTTATTGAAACCCAACTGCTTGGAGATGGTTTTCATTTGTAACCGATATCCTATACATTTAGTGAAATGCTGAAGCAATTATAGTTTAAATATAACCTTTGTATGTAAAATATTACTATTGGACAGACTGTTGTATTATCAATATGGAAATTTCTATCTTATGGATTTGCATCGTGACGCGTTTTTCATCTTCTTTTTAATATTTTAACAGACTTATTCATGTAATTTGTTATTAAATCATCATAGCTAGTTCTCGTTTGTCAGCCATTTTTATAAGTATTTGATTTGATCAAATTGTTTAATTATGTTTCAACTTATTGGGAAAAGGAGGCTAATCATATTCCAATTCCGCTACATGAAGTTTTTGCGGGCCGACTATATTTATTTGGGACTATAATCCGCCGCGGTTTTTATACTTTCGCGGACTATAATCCGCCGCGGTTTATATATTTTCGCGGACTATAATCCGCCGCGGTTTATATATTTCCGCCGCGTTTTTTCCGCTCAGAATGCCGATATTTTCGTGGAGAGAAAACACCGCGATTCTTGAGCGGAAAAAACTCGGACCAAGGACTATTTTAATACCTCCACCTGACCAGTAGTGTAAATCGTCCGGGCAGTCAACAAGGGTTGTCGCATATTTTTACTTTTTTTGGTAATGAAACATTTGTAAAACACTAAAATCTGATTAAGAGTAACAACTCATTATGTAATTATCTGAAAATCATTAGAATTTGTTAGCTTTTTATAAAAGTTTTGCCCCACGCTAACAATTAGTATCGGAAACATTTAATATCATGGATTTAGCAGTTCAGTTATCAAAATTCATTGAAAATCAAAATACTTGTTCGTTTTAACACCTTAAACTCTGTGTATCAATCTGAAGTCAATCGGATGATAAGTTTGGACTCTATAGCATCACAAGGTTTTTTGAAGTGATCAAGGGAGACAACTCTGGAAGTAGTATTTGAAATCGCTCAAATTCAGTAGGCTTCTTCGTCTCAGTGTGTGTATTTAAAGTCAATCGGGTATTAACTTTGGCCTCTACAGCGTCCACAGGATTTTTTGATGTGATCAAGGGCCATAACTCTGGCAGTAATTATCAGAAATCACTGAAAATGAATGGGCATTCTCGTCTCATGACCTTAAACAATGTGTATAAATTTAAAGTCAATCGGATATTAACTTTGGCCTCTATAGCATCCACAAGATTTTTCAAAGTAATCAAGGGCCAAACTGGCACTAATTATTAAAAATCGCTGAAAATCAATAGGCTTCTTCGTCTCGTGACCTTAAACACTGTGTATAAGTCAATCGGATGATAAGTTTGGCCTCTAGAGCGTCCACAAGATTTTTTTTTAAGTGATCAAGGGCCATAACTCTGGCACTTATTATCGGAAATCGCTGAAAATCAATGGGCTTCATCGTCTTATGACCTTAAACAATGTGTATAAATTTAAAGTCAATCGGATATTAACTTTGGCCTTTAGCCCGTCCACAAGATTTTTTTGAAGTGATCAAGGGCCATAACTCTGGCACTAATTATCGGAAATTACTGAAAATCAATAGGCTTCTTCGTCTTATGACCTTAAACACTGTGTATAAATTTAATTTAAAGTCAATCGGATATTAACTTTGGCCTTTAGAGCGTCCACAAGATTTTTTGAAGTGTTAAAGGGCCATAACTCTGGCACTAATTATCGGAAATTGCTGAAAATCTATAGGCTTCTTCGTCTCATGACCTTAAACACTGTGTATAAATTTAAAGCCAATCGGATATTAACTTTGGCTTCTAAAGCGTCCACAAGATTTTTTGAAGTGATCAAGGGCCATAACTCTGGTAGTTATTATCGGAAATCGCTGAAAAACAATAGGCTTCTTCGTCTCAAGACCTTAAACACTGTGTATAAATTTAAAGTCAATCAGATATTAACTTTAGCCTCTAGAGCGTCCACTGCTTGTGTCTGAAAGACTATTGTTTTTACTAAAGCTATTATTATTTATTAGGCTTTCAGACGAAAGTCTGAAAGACTATTGGTTTTACTAGAATTATTATTATTAGGCTTTCAGACTTTCGTCTGAAAACCTATTGAAACACAAGCCTAATAAAAAGAATAATCTTAACAAAAACAATAGTCAAAATACTTGTTTCGTTTCAACACCATAAACTCTGTGTATCAAGTCAATCGCATATTAAGTTTGGCCTCTAGAGCATCCACAAGATCTTTTGATGTAAACAAGAACAAGGACTACAATTCTGGCACTAATTATCAGAAATCACTGAAAATCAATAGGATTCTTCGTCTCATGACCTTAAAAACTGTGTATAAATTTGTTGTCAATCGGATATTAACTTTGGCCTCTTGAGTATCCACAAGATTTTTTGAAGTGATCAAGGGCCATAACTCTGGTGGTTATTATCGGAAATAGCTGAAAATCAATAGGCTTCTTCGTCTTATGACCTTAAACATTATATTATGTATAAATTTAAAGTCAATCGAATATTCACTTTGGCCTCCAGCGCGTCCACAAGATTTTTTGAAGTGATCAAGGGCCATAACTCTGGTAGTTATTATCGGAAATCGCTGAAAAACAATAGGATTCTTCGTCTCATGACTTTAAACACTGTGTATAAATTTAAAGTGAATCGGATATTAACTTAAGCATCTAGAGCGTCCACGGACGGACGAACGGGGGCGAGTACAATATACGACCATTTTTACGACCACATTGAAATGTGGGCGTATAAAAATCAGACATGTGATATTTGACTATTTTTTGGGTAGAAGATAACTGATGAATCTCAAGTTAATCACATTTGTCGATTCTGCAGGAAGTCAGACGCAGCAAAGGGTGGCAATACAACAAATTTATTTCAACATTTGAAAAACAAACATCCAGCTGAATACGCTAAATCTAAAGAAGAATTGGGCCTATTGAAGTTGAACCCAGCATCACCAAATTTGGTTAGGTCTAGATTTCTTCACACGCAATCAAATTACTGAAATAAAATTAAACCCGAAATGACCTAGTTTGTGTCGAGTGGATGTTAAACCCCATTTCTCTCTTCCATAATCCATAAAGTTACCATCCGATACACGCCAATATCGAAAGGAACCGAGATCTTGGGGTGATAAGACCTATATATTTCAAGTTTCATTGAAATTGGATAAAAATTGTGACAACAATATACATCCACATGAAAATGTGGGTGAATAAGAATTTAGACTGATATTTGGACTCACATTTACTTTTGTATAGCTCTGCATGTGATCAAAGAAGAAATAAACAGAAATAATTGAAATGTTTTATTTTCTTACTACTCAACAAATAATAAATGAAATGGAATTTTTTTTAAATAGAAAATTATGTGAATCAGCCTTGTAAATAACCCCTGAAATAGAGAAATAAAAAATTTAATTAAAAAGTTATTACCGGTAAGATCTTTTATGGCTATTTTATACACTAAAGCACCAACATACTATACTATATTAAAGGTAATCAAATATAGTTCAAGATCATACACATTCAATAAATTTTAACTTGATTTATTTCTTATATGTTTTTTGTATCCTCAGATGATCTTACTTACGTAATAGCATTGAACAATTGGACTTATACATTTAAAACTACAAAATAGTGTCAATTTCTTCATTGATTTTGCTCAAATTGGGTTTACACTTCAGTTCTAATGAAAGCTAAATGAAGTAAATTCCCAAAATAAATAGAAAAAGTGTGACGGACAGACGGATGGATAGATAAATGGACAAACGCATTTTAATGGTCCCCTACTTTCTTTGAAAGGCGAGGGGCAACTAAAGTTATCGTGTCCCAAAGCATCAACCAATCAAATTGCTTATCTTTGCTTACCCTAAGCAGAAAATGCTAATCTTCGAATTCTGTCAAGGCATCGACCTAATAAACACCTACACAAAGTTTGAACATTCTAGCTCAATTAGAAAGAGAGTTATTGTGTCCCAAAAAGTGTGACGGACCGACAGACAGACAAACCCTTTCTAATAGTCCCCTGCTTTCTTAGAAAGGCGACGGACAATACAAAGATATGCTACTTACGGTAATTTTATTCTCATGAATACACGGCACATAAAAAATGAAATAAGGACAGCAATAAATCCAACACTAAGAAGTAGAATTCTATTTAATCTTGGCATTACTGGTTTATTGGTCAAGTCTAAAATAACAAAACCAAGACCACCAAGAGTGAAAAGAAAACTGGATGCGAGTCCCTCCATAATATACTGGCCATTTACTCTGTAAGGCATGAAGGCTACCTAGAAATATAACACAATGAAAAGTAAGGACATGTACGCAGTATGTCTCAAACATCGATATGGAAATCTGGTTTCCAGTTATGAGGATACTTGTGAACTTTACATTTGCCCAAATTTCATTGATCACTCCATGTCCATACAAATCGGGGGTTGGATGGCTGAATGGTTAGTGTGCGTGCACTATATCATATGGCCTGCCATTGAGTCAACTGGCATGGTTTCGAATCCCTGGTTGTACATGGCAAGAAGTAGGGTCGCCTATCCAACCTCGTGGGTTTTCTCTGGGTACTCCCACTGCTAAAGACCCCTCCCTACATACAAGCGAATTATTGAAATAAAATTAAACCATATGTTAGTCCCAAAACTAACTAGTTGTGTCGAGTAGATGTTAAACCCCATTTCTCTCTCTCTCCATACAAATCAAAATGAGGGGCTTCACTTGCTATTTTTCTGCACAGACCGGTGCTAATGAAGATGGGTACATATAACATGAAGTGTGCTATGAGGGAAATTATGCTACAGCTACAGCCTACTTGTACTTCGAATTCCAACTATCAACTAGACACTGTTCTTTTCCACCACTAACTAGACACTGTTCTTTTCTACCACCTCCACCCCAAATCCTGCACTAATGATATGGGAAATTACACTGGAATATCCAAGGGAACCCAGGACCTATGGAGCGGAAATTCCCTCATAATTCTATCTCCAACCTAGTAATTTGTATGCTACTCATACTCCTCGCAGTGTTAAGTTTGATTAGCGCTAATCCCACTACTCACTGCTGGAAAGAGAGAAAATTCTTGTTCTAAATTATGATTGGTTAATAGTCTGATTAACTACCAATCGGTAACTGCATTACAAAGGCTCTACCCTAAAAGGGACAATAACATTGTTGCTGGCTTGGTAGCTCCAGAAAATAAATAATACCCTTATTCTAAGTACTACAAGTTTAAATGTCCTACCTGTTGTGTAAATTATCCATTACAACCTATTTTATTTGTCCAGACGGTTCGAAAATATTTTAAAATCCAAGTCACATTTGAAAAGGTTTACGTTAGACTTTTCAAATCAATAGGTTGAATTTTTCCAATTTTTTAAATTAGGTGTGTTAAGAAGAAATTTATATCATCATTTAATTGGAATATTGTAAAATAATACAATTTGATGACCAGAATGAAGATTGGGACATATTTGTCAGTTACAACAAGAGTGTTATTGGGGCTTTAAAACAAAGCGTCCAATTGGACCAAATATGTTTACATAACGTTACGTCAATGCTCACAATTTTATTATGCCCAATTAACCAGTGCATAGCAGAATGTTGCAGTAAAATTAATTGTGTAACAAACGAGGCTATCAACATTGACATAATGTAAACAATACTGAATTGAGACGAACAGACTTTCACCGTTTTTAATACATAAAACTGTCCAAAGTTTTAGGGAAGACCCCAGATTAAAAGGGCTATATGGGGTAAATAGAGGTCACTTTGCTAAAATACATTTGTCTGCAATTGGCAATAATATCGAAAAACATCGAGATTTTTAACGAGAGAGGGAAAAGTAAAAGTTTCGCTTCCAGTTTTGTTTTTAAAGATCAGATACAAATCAACCCACCTAGAGCAATTGATAACCACCTCCATGATCACTGCCGGCAGAGCCGATACGTGCGCTTACCGTCATTGTAGCATTCTACAGACCCGGATACTTTACGATCAAGTAACAGTTCATATTTTTATCATTTTCTACTAATAAATTTCTACCAAAACATTACTTGGCAAACCTCCAGGGCCCCTCTAGGCTCATGGAACCTAGACAAGTGTCCCAGTTTTCCTGCTCCCTCTCACGGACCTTGGACTTCATGATTCTATTAATTATTTTGCAGATCTGTCATGTTTTGTTGTACAAAATGACTCAAACAGAATATTCAAGTTCAACTGACAACAAAAAATACACACACACTGTACATGTATAATATGTTGCTGCCTGCTAAATTTATGACCCGAATCGTATCACAACACATACATGTATTGTGTCATTTTGCCTATAGCTACAATACCAAGCACGTTCATCAATGTTCTGGAATAAAGATACTATTTTAAGGTAATAAGTTTCTAACTTACTGGTTTAGAATTTCCTCTCTCATCTGTTGTTGATCCGATACTTGGTGGTTCTACAATGACATCATATATTATACCTGAAACAAGTAAAAATAAGTTATGGTCAGATAGTGTATGTTAAGACTTGATACTTTTCCAATATGATATTCTAACAAATTACCAATTTGGGTCTGAAGGACCACTCAGAATGAGATCAACAGCCAACAAGATGTGGACAATATTTTCATGATGAATCATTTGATTTTTATACGCCCACATTTTCATTTGGACGTATGATGTCGTCGCCCCTGTCCGTCCAGACGTCCACAATTTGTTTGTGGACTCTCTACAGGTCACAATTCTTATCTGATTTCGACGAAACTTGAAATATAGGTTTATCCCCATAAGATCTCGGTTCCTTTCGATATTGGCATGTATCGGATCGGAACTTCATGGATTGTGATGAAACTTGACATGCATGATTATAACCCCAAAATCTTTGTTCCTTTCGATATTTGCGCCCATCGGATCGTAAATTCCTGAACTATGGCCCCTGATTGTCCGAAAAATCGCCCTTTTTAGCTTGTGGTCCGTCTGGAGGTCAAAATTATTATCCGATTTAAAAAACCGTTTGGTTATATCACCGTTATATGGTAATGAAGGTTGAGTTCAAATTTTGTGAAAATCGGACCAAAATGGCCGCCGTTTGTACGCGAATAGTGTGAAAATATGTTATATCAAGGTTGTGGACCCTATAGAGGTCACAATTTTGAACCGATTTTGATGAAACTTGACATGTGTGTTTATAACCCAAAGATCTTGGTTCCTGTTGATATTTGCACCCATCGGATCGTAACTTCCTGAATTATGGCCCCTGATTGTCCGAAAAATTGCCCTTTTTAGCTTGTGGTACCTCTTGAGGTCAGAATTATTATCCCATTTAAAAACCGTTTGGTTATATCACCGTTACATCGTAATGAAGGTGGAGGTTGAATTTCGTGAAAATCAGACCAAAATTGACTGAAAAAATTGGCTGCCGCTGGTACGCGAAGAGTGTAAAAATATGGTATATCAAGGTTGTGAACCCTGAAGAGGTCACAATCTTCATTCAATTTTGATGAAACTTGAAACACATGTTTACAACTTAACAATCTTAGTTCCTCTCGATATTTGTGCATATCGGATTAACTTCCTGAAGTATGGCCCCTGATTGTACGAAAAATGACATTTTTTTAGCTTGTGGTCCCTCTGGGGTCAGAATTATTATCCCATTTAAAAAACCATTTGATTATATCACCGTTATATCATAATGAAGGCTGAGGTCAAATTTCGTGAAAATTGGACCAAAATTGACAGCTGTTCTTGTCAGGCCATCCATCCTTCATCACGAACAAGGGGAAACCAAGTTAGAAAATCTAGATGAACTTTGTCACCCAATGCAGGGATCAAACACCCAACCTCAAGGCTACCGAGCCAGCATCTTACCCACTTAACAACATGATCCCCAGTCGAATTTGAAGCCTACTGAAATGAACCTTTATAACCCAAAGATCTTAATTCATTTCGATATTTGCACACACTTTCCGTATTGCTTGTTCCCTATCCATCTCTCGAAAATGTGGGCGTATCCTGCCTGGCAGTGCCAGCCTATCTTCTGGCAAATTTCTCACAGCTTCATACCATGTACTCAGATTGATTATTTAACATTCAATTAAGGAAATGACCTAGATGGACAGTGCAGGCATCGATATTTCCGCGCACAGGCACATTTGCTTTAAAAAAACTTTTTGCAAGCACATTTTTAAAAATAATTACTGTCACGTAAATCATGTAAAATAAAGAATACTATTTATTTTTATTGTTACTGTTTTTTGGTTTGTTTTTTTGCTTACTTTGATTACCATATAATAATTTACTAGAACAAGCTAGTCAATGATAAAAACATCAGCACGCGACATTTGCGATTCCACCTGTGACTTATGACCTATCACGTGTGACCTCTGCTTAATTTAGTGACAATTCTAGTAGAATGCATTAAAATAGATGGTAAATTAGATATTTGTTTTTAATTTAAATACACTGTAAGTGGAATATTGGAAAATAATTTATGCCTCATCAGAACAATAGTTATTTTAGTTACAGTGCATGAATATCTTGTCATCGTCACGGGAAACAACTCTTGTTAGTATCCGAATTATACCAGAAGTTAAGTTTAATGAATGACAACCTGGCTTCGGAAAGGGAATTAATGAACTTGTTTGAAGCCGGTAGGCATCTATTTTATGTTTATATCAACCCCAAACAACAACAATATGCACATCAAACATAATCTTTATTATCAAAGTAATCTATAATACATTAATACAATTTAGAAACCATAATAAAACATAACGCTAACGCTACAATATACGTCCACATTCCTGCTTTGATTGATATGGTACTTTGTCAAGAAGGCTAGGCGTTTGGTTTGTTTTGCGTTGAGGGTCGGGCACCAACATTAATAGTTGCCGTCCTTAGAGTATAAGGAATAACTATACCAAGATAATCCATTCAGAATTGTGCCTTCCTAACACTTAAGGCAAAAAGTGGGCGTGGCTCTGCCCTTGGGGGTCGGGACATTCATCAAAATCAATAGTGGACGCCCTCAGGCTATAAGGAATACATAAACCAAGTACCAAGCTGAGTCATTTAGAATTGCGGCCTGTAAACGACAAACACAATAATTGGTCGTGTCTTGCCTGTGTGAGTCGGGACATGCAGTTGACGTCCTTAGGCTATATGGAATACATATCCCAAGTTTAAAGACGATCCATTAAGAATCGTGGCCTTTAGACAACACACATAGACACGAAGTAAAAATGGGCATGGCCCTGCCCCTGGGGGTTAGGAAATCACCCAAAAAAAATAGGGGTCATCTTTAGGGTATAAGGAATAGGTTTGTAAAGTTTTAAAAGGATCTGTTAAGAATTGCATCCTGTAGGCGAACACAAGACACAAAAGCATTGGGCGTGGCTCTGTTCCAGGGGGTCCGTCATGCACCAAAAATAATAGTGGTCAGCCTTAGGGTATAAGGAATAAGTATAAAAAAAAGTTTTCAAGACGATCGATTAAGAATTGTGGGCTGTAGGTGACACACAGACAGACAAAAAAAAAATGGGCGTGGCACTGTCCCTTGGGGTTGGGCATGCACCAAAAACAATAGGGATCTTCTTTCGGGTATAAGGAATAAGTATATCAAGTTTGAAGAAAATCCATGAAGAATTGCGCCTTGTAGGCGAACCACAGACACACACACATACATACACACACACACAGACAGGGGCGACGGCATAATACGTTCACATTATGAATGTGGACGTATAAAAAGTTACTAAAAATTATTTATAATTTCTTCTTCTGCCGAGTCAAACCCAAGAAGCTTTTGTAAGCGCCCCCCTCCCCCACAATCAATCATACCATATACCTGGCAATTGAATACTCTCTTTTTAAGTTTGACCCTGCAGGCACATTTTCAAGTATGTGTGCAGGCACACTCAACTTTTATAGAGCCCTGGGACAATGCAACTATGTCAAATCTGCCAAATTCAAATTCAGAACATGATTCCACACAAGATGAAAACCAAAATGAAAATACAATTTGTTTCGTCTTACGTTGGGGTTTTTAATTTAAGTGAAAGGATATGACATGATATATGTACCAACAGTTCTTTGGAAAGACTATGACATGTTTTATTGGCCCATATTCATTTATTATTGTTGTTCAATGATGCCATGAATATGATGGATGATAATGGTTGAAACCGGTACGTGGAATTTACCTCCCACACCTATTATTTCATAAGTATTACTTTTGTCAAAAGTCTAGCAGAGTTTGCGTGCTGGTCTCCTTGGTTAAAACTTAGAGCTACTGGTGTGGAATAATATACATGTACCTAAGGTAGCTAAGTCTCTAACACAATATCATCCAAAGTTTTTGATCTGGCATTGAAAACACAAATTATTTGTCAATTTAAATCAACATTGATGTTGTGATCTTACTGGGAAAAGATGGTATTCTGATATCCAACATTCAACATTTTACCATTGGTACATGAATTGTTTACCATAATGCGTTTCAGGCCCATTTTTAACAAGGGACTTGAAGAATGAAGCTCGACATATTCCACAAATCATTCAAACGATGACACCATATTTTTATCTGGAGAGCATGCGCAATAAATACTTTGTAGACTGGATATGCTATAGATTGCCATTCGTTTGAGACTTTTGGCTAAGGATTAGACCAGGAGCCCAGAGGGTTGAACCTAGACAAACGAGGTACCAATAATATCTGACCATATAGGCATCTACATACTACCTTGGATGCACAGAAGTGCGTGTCTGCCAGGGCCCAGTCCATGGGTGTGGGTGACCCTCGTGACCCCTAAAATGGGTTAAAATCATACATTCGAGATACCGGTCAAAACCAATTTTAAAGGAAAGAATACGCTCTACTGAGTACGAAATTGCCCATAACAGACGAATGTGGCCCTGGGATAGCCCAAACTGACATCCCAAATATGAGCACCAAAGGGCTTAAAAAAATTATAGTAATGTTATATCAATTTATATAAACTGATTTACATTCAATAGTTTCCATTTTACTCTTAATTTCAAATCAGTTATGTTTGGCGAAATAGTCAAATACGCCAAAGTAATTTACATTTTACTCTTAATTTCAAATCAGTTATGTTTGGCGAAATAGTCAAATACGCCAAAGTAAGCATTTGATCCGATTAACCCATGAAAATTTTTATCAAAATATTTGTTGCACCAAAATAAGACTTAATAATATATTTTTATACGTCCACATTGAAATGTGGTTGTACATTGTCGTTGCCCCTGTCCGTTGGTCCGGCGTTCATAATGTAACTATAACATTGTACGACCAGTGCAGAATAATGCGTATGTAAAGGTAAAAGAAGCCACATAATCTCGTGTTATAGAGTTGTATATATTAGGCGGAATCTTCACCCTTCGTGCACATTATAATCTGCCCTGTCGTGTTGGGCAGATTGCACCTTGTGCTGGCAGATTACAATCTGCACTTATGAAACTGGTGCACAGATTGCCAACTTGCGCTGATTACGCCTCGATGTTTTTAGAAATGTTACCAGTCTGCCAGGCGTAAATATATAAATGACCTGCCCCCCAGGGTATATGGTAAGAAAAAATAAATTGATTAGCAGTCATAGGATATTTTTTAAAAAAAGTGCTAATCAATCTGCATTTTAGAAGCGTGCACATTAGGCGGCTCAACAATTGTTTAAAGAACCTTGTAAAGTAAAATGAAACTACCGCTGAGCTAGTAATTACTAGTATCATGTTCTTGCTAACGAAGGTGCTTCAGAGATATTATTTGTATTAAGGGTCATTCTACCATTAACGTACAAATTTAAGAAACATTTTTTAAAAATTGAACATAACCCATATCTCTCAAATTATATTTTTCTGGATTTATTTAATCCTTGTTAATTACTTTCTAATACATGCACATTTGTATATCGGTGTGTACTCATTGAAATTTACTTGTTTCCATGGTAACTGTGGGAACAAAATCAACACCGTCACGAAAGTATGAATGGGGGAATTCGGTAGTAAAATGCATTTATATTCAATCTAAGCTACACATATCTGTGTAAAATGTAATTCTGTACAAAATAAATTAGTTTTATTAGATGTTTTGGTGAATATATCTAACTATATGCACGTTAAACTCTTCTTGATGATTTTTTGTCTAATTATTTGTAGTCCGCAAGCGTATAGGTATTTGAATAAAGTAGATACATAAACATTGCACATATTCTGACTTCTCTGCTGAAGACCAATGTATGTCGCTGTGAAATATCACAGATATACCATTACGGGCCATTTTATTTTAGGAATGTGTGGTGCGTGACGGTGTTGCAATCGTGTTATGGTGTTGACAAGTTGTGATGGTGTTGACACAATAAACCATTTAAAAAGAAAACAGTCTACATGAGTCCAAATTTAAACAATTTATTAAATCAGTGAAATTAAAATAGTAGTTGAAACAATAACAAAACACTTTGGATGTCCGTACTTAAAACAGTTCCTCAATTTTCGCCCAAATGAACTTTGGTACCTGATACAATTCTCTTCGGGAACTAATTCTCTCCGGTTTATCAACCAGCGTTATAACTTTTCATACCATATTTCATCTTTTAATGCTGGCCAGACAAACTTATTTTGACCAATAGGTTGCATTGTTGAAACTTCAACGCCATCTTCGTCAGCTTGTAAAATTTGTCCCATGAATGGTTTACGATCATAATCCACAACACACCACTGGTTGATTAGCTCTTCGGGTAGGGCATCTGGTTTGGGAGGGTTTAAAACATCTGTTGTGGGATTTGCATTTTTTTTTATCACTATGTGTATGCTTAATTATGCTGGTTCCTTCCACTTCCGTGGGTTCAGGGGCTACGGTTTCATAATTAGGCGACACAACATGCGCTTCTTGAGGATCGTAACAGTGGCATATTTCGCATAAACTCGTTGCAGTACAACAACAACCTATATTTCTAACTTGTAATTGAAATTTAGTAGTTGAGTATATTTGGTGGATCTTCATCGTTCCTTTCACTACGTACAGATGTTGTGATGTCAGTTGAAGGTACATAGAATAATTTAACATTTATACATTTGGTAGTGAGTTCCGCAAAGAGTGATTCAGGATTAGAAATGTCTGTTCCATAGGAGACCCATGAGTCGGCAGTTCGTTTAATGACTGCGCCAACACCATCTGGGGCTCCTTTCCCGTGACCAGACTCCCAATAATCCCACGTGACTCCCCAAAATCCTCTATCAAATGGTATTCCAGACAAAAAAAGAAATTGGTTTTGTTTTTACTGTGTACTAGGGCCATCGCTTTGGAAATGGAGATAGCGAACGTCAGGGTAATGTTGACTAATGTATGAAAATACAGGATCCAAGTTTGCCCAAATAGCTTGTAGGTCATGTCTTCTGGCATCCGAAATTGTACAGAACGGTATACAGTCTTCAGCAATATACAATATTCCAGTATGCAGAGTCACTTGGACATGCGATCCACCAAAATGCACCGATTGGATTTCATTCCCATATTTACTCTCCCAGTTTTCCGAAAAATCGATGTGAATAATCGCATGATCAGATTTTGAAGAACAATAAGTTTTTAGCAATTTGGACAAATGAAATTGGTGTCGTAAATTATAAACATGTTCGCATAGTTCAGGAATTTGTTCTTCTAAACATTTTATCATTTCTTGAACACTTCCATCAATCTTTTGTTTGACTACGATCTTTATTTCTTTTATCTCTTCCGCGCCGCTTGACTTCTTTGCAGTTACAACACTTTTTTTAGAATTTTCCCACTGGTACCAAACAGTCCGGTTATCCAACACATTTTCATCTGGGACCTTTATAGACTTATCCTGACACTGTTCGCATTTACCCATCATGCATTCTAGAGAAAATTTACAGCACAAAGAATCTACAAACGTATCGACGGAACTAAATGCTGAACTGGTTAATTTCAAAGAAACCAGTTTTTCAATTAACAATTGCGCATTTTCATGCCGTTTGCATTGGCATGTATCCCGATCTTTTAACGAAGGAGGTTTTACCCAGAAAGGGCGCAAATTACAAAAACTGGAATAAGAAACCCAAATGAAGGTATTTTCTGACATGAACTTGTTATAAAGATTTAACAAGGTATCTGTTAACAATCGAATTTGTTTCTTGTTCTTCTGTTTTGTGATTGTGTCCCGTTTACCGGGTTTTATACGACTGACGTCATCCCTCTCATAAAAGGTAAGTATTCTTTCTTTATATGTTCGTGGGATTCCAGGATTTCCTTGTTTCTTTACTGGGCCCCCCTTCACTTGCAGCTGTCGTCTAGATATTTTTAGTTGCTTTCGTGCTTCATCAAGTAAGCGGTACTTTGCCAGAACTTTTCCAGAGATTCTGCTATTGAGTTTTGCTTGTCGTCCCTTTTTGCGTTTTTGTTTGAGTTCCTCTACCAGCGTATGATGGAATATAAGAGTCTTTCGCACTTTACTGGTCATGTTCCCGTTCCCAAATTCTCTTATTAATCGATTAGTTTTGGTTCGCGGAGAATCTTTTTCTGACAGCATCTTCTTAATTTCTTTTGATTTCAACCTGTTTAACCTCTTTTTATATTTTTCTACCAATCGTTCTTGTTGTTTTAATTCCTGTTCAACTTTATGTAGTTTTCTCACTGTTCTGGATCTATTTAAATGGTGCATTCTACGCCTACCACGATTATTAGGAGGCCTTGGTGCAGGTCCAACTCCAAAAGCAAAGGCTTGTGCAGGGGGCTCTAAATCAACTGGTGATGTTGGTAAAGAATTGAGTTGTATGTATTCCTCTATTTGTCGTGTTTCCCGTTTCTTAACCTGGTATCTTTGGCTTGCTTTCTTCCATGCTTTGCACTTTTGTCTCTTGGCTCTTTCAGACAGATCATCTATAGACTTCACCTTTCCAGTATTAGTTCTTTTCAACCACCCCTCTCTTTCATTCTCAAGGTATGTTTTATGTCTGTCTGTATCTGCTTTTATACGATCTCGATAGCGTTGCGCCCTTTCTTTGGCTTTCAAGGGCATGATCCTGAAAAAGGAAAAGCTAGAAATATATTTTAAGTTTCTAATTCGGAATAAATAGGACTAATAAATGTTTAATATTATGATTATTCAGAAAGAAATATCAACTCCGTAACAACATATCAACACCGTAACGAACTATAATCGTTATCAGCGTTACGGCATTGAGCATTACGGTGTTTAGAATTTCAACTTTAGAGTCGAATTGAACATAGTGTATCTATTCGCGGGACTACTTTACTATCTAGGCTTCAACATCTCTACATTAACACAACAAAAATGTACATTTCTTTACTATTTTGGAATTAGGAAAGGAGAAATCCACGTGGTGGTGTTGAACAGGAATAAAAATAAGGTAGAAAATTTTGACATTTTATGGAACTTACCCAGAAAATAGTTACGTCCAATGATGACTGGTAAACGTGGTTCCAGCGACCTCAAATTGGGTGCCGTGTGCAACGTTTTCTGAAGGAAATTGACCCAGATCCTGTGATACTACGCCATAAATACAGTCCCGTTACGGTGTTGAGGTTATTTTCAGGGACACGTATAAAACATTAATTTTTTTCTAATGTTTGGACAATAGGCCAAAATAAATGAAAGAATGTTACGGATAATTATAATATCTCACGTCAAATGCCAAAGCTGCAAATATTTATGGATATTTCTGAATATACGCGTAACAAATAAATGGGCAATTGGAATCGGGACATCTGAAAGTTGTCACTTTTTGGGGGTGGGTGTCAGTTTTAAACTACGCCCCTTAGCATTAAATTCGGCTGAAACAGTAAAATATGGCATTTGTTTAATTCAGTATGGGTGTACTCAATATATCAAAAGTTAGTTTGTACAGGAACAGAATAGCAGCGAATTTTGAGCCGTCGGGACAAAAAAATGCTCAAATGTAACGTCAATGGTAAAATGATCCTTAAACCAAAAGATGCCGCTCCTAAACGGTACAGTTAATGATAAATAAAGCAATTTAAAAAATAAAAAAAACGTAATTTCTAACGCTACTTTAATAACCAAGAAACTAAATTTTGCTGCTATTCAAAATCGTCAATAACAGGATTTTTAATATTTTTATGTTTGTAAAAGTTGAAAGATTTGTAGAGAATTGCACCTGCAGTGGCTATTAGTATTTATAGTATCATCGACTACACAGCTGATAATTATCATACTGCGGAGTGAGCGATCATCAGTTGAGAAAAGCGTGCACATTCACCGTGTCCAGACCAACTTTCTGTACAGAAATTTTAATAGTAACTATACTTGTTACCTTAAACTATGTTTAAGGTAACAATTGGTACAGTCTAAGACCCCTTAGGTTCAAACGCACAATTGTCAACACACATCATTACAGTTTGTGTTAAAATAAGTAATTCTATCACAAATAGTGAAGACTGGACCATTAAAATAGTTACCGAACAGTTTTTCTCTGCATAGCGCTGTTTTTGTTGTAGACCTAATGACGTATTACGCAACTTGCGGCCATGAGATGGGTTTCATCAAGTCATATAATTATGTGATAAGGCCTCACCTTTATTTCAATAAGAATTGGTTTATTATATGTTAAGCTACGTGCAGTACTGTTTTGGG
The DNA here is from genome assembly GCA_036850965.1 of Patella caerulea. Classification (NCBI taxonomy): domain Eukaryota; kingdom Metazoa; phylum Mollusca; class Gastropoda; family Patellidae; genus Patella; species Patella caerulea. Next base: position 2,478,350 of record JAZGQO010000018.1, on the reverse strand, counting down.
CCAGTTTATTTGTAAATTAAGCGAGCTATAAATACTAGGCCAGTAAACTTTTTGTAGTCATTTGACTAAAAAACTTGCGCAAAGGAACTCTGTAGGAAAAACCACTACTGTGGCTGGAGTAAGACGGAAGACAGCAGTAGTGGAACCATTTCTAAAATTTTAAGTGCATGGGTCACCCTACTCCTGGCTTGGAAGGGACTAAGGAGTGCCAGTGAGTAGTCTAGTGATCTCAAGACTCTAGTCTCTAGCCTAGCCCTAGAAATGGTTCCACTACTGATGCCTTCCGTCATTCTTCAGGCACAGAGTTCCTTTGCGCAAGTTTTGTAGTCAAATGACTACAAAAAGTTTACTGGCCTATAGCTCCCTTAATTTACGCAGACACTAACCCAAAACTGTACTGCACATAGCTTAACATATAATAAATCAATTCCCCATTGAAATAAAGGTGAAGCCTTACCGCATAATTATATGATTTGATAAAATCCAATCCCTTCATGAAAATTCTCAAGTTCTGAAATTATAATGGCCGCCCAGTCAAATAGAGCATGCGCAATCCAACTCACAGAATGATCATACGCCCCTTTCCATATATGGCATATGACCATAATTATATGCTAATGACCTTAGCGTGGGAAAATATGTCAGAAACAATAATAGACCACATATTGGGGAGGATGGGCATAAATTTTTCGCTCAAACCTGAACAAAAACTGATAATAGATTTTATTGTTCAAAAAAAGGATGTAATGGGCGTCTTTGACATTTCAGCCGAGATTCTCTTATAGTATTTGTGCCTTATATGGAAAGTGATGGGCGGAGTTAAGGCGTCGCGGTATTTGGCGAGATTTCAACTGGCCTGTGTCATGGCTGCCTGCACATTACAAGAAACACCGCTAAGAAAATGTAAAACGCATTACCACAAAGAAAAACTGTTCGGTAACTCTTTTAGTTGTTAAGACTTCATTATGTATGATAGGATTACTTATTTTAATACAAACTGTAATGACAATTGTGCGTTTTAACCTATTTGAACTTGCGTCAACGGTCTTAGACTGGGTAAGTGCTAAATAGTATAGAGCCGGGCCGATTTTGCTAAATTCTATAGAGCGAGTATGATTTAAGCCCTCCCCTTTTGTTGTTTAGGCCCTTCCCACATTTTTGAAGGTGATGGTTGTATGCTAGTATCACCATGGACCTTATGGTATCACTTATACCGGAATTTGTTTTAAATTTATAGGTTGCTGTCTTATATAAAATTTAAATTAAGAATAATTCCATTAAAATTATGTTTTAGTAGTTTGAAAATCACCCCCCTTATCTCCAGAGAGTATCAAATGGTTTGGTAAAATCTATGAAAAAAATGTACAAAGGCTGTTTTTTTTTTATATTTAATATTCCTTAATGATTGTTTTTAAAATAAAAATGTTATCCGTGGTTCTATGCTTTGATCTATATCCACATCAGGCGCGGATCCAGGATTTTTTGCAGGGGGCGGGGGGGCTAGGTTTGATAAAAGGCACTGAACCAATTAAGGGGGGGGGGGGGCCCCTCCCCCATGAAAATTTGATAAATTAGATTCAATTTGGTGCATTCTGACGTATTTCCGAAAGGTAAATTCCAAAATTACAGGTCAAAAAGTCGCCAATAAAATCGCATAAAAAATTTTCAAGTCTGAGCAGGGGGGGGGGGGGGGGGTGGACCCCCTGGACCCCCCTCTGGATCCGCGCCTGCACATTAGGCATGATCAATAATGCCACTGACTTCTAAATAAGTTTAACTTCTCTTATTAAGAATGGTCAAAAAGCATTAATTTGGACAAACAGTTGGCCAGAACAGTACCCCTGACCCTGTAGTTATTTGGATCTTGATTTCAGCTTTTATCGTGAATTTCGACAAGGAAAGACTGTGACAAAGACTCTGGAATAAATGCAGATTCGAGAATCAAATTAAAAAAAGTTTTTTTTTAAACAATGAACACGCCAATGGTTTAACGGAATGTTGTCAGTTACGTTCTTGTCAGTTTCAATTAAAGAATCAACCCCGTTCCGGTACTCACGTAGAATATTTAAATCTAAATTGTCAAGCTTTAGTTAAAATTTCACTGTTGGCATACTTCTATTTTTGTACTTTGGTACCCTTTTGTACCCCCTCTTTCGTTTAAAACAGATTGACGTAAGAATTTTATTATGAGAATTTTTTTATTAAATTGGAAACGAGCATTTAACCTAATAATGTGGTATAAATGAAATGACGTGGTGTTTAATGGCACGTCAGCACCAACCGGGATATATTGCGCGAAACATATGATGACGTCAACATATGGTGACAGCAAACTTAATATAATCACAATACTACTACTACATTTAACATACATAAATAAAAACAAAAATCACATAAATAACACCTCTATGTATATAAAAAGTTAATGAAAAATACAAGTTACATTATATACAATTAAAATTTATAATAAAAATGTGTCTCTTTTAAAAAGACAAGCAACATTCCATACAACCCCGGTTAGATATGTGGTATAGGATGATAATTCCCATATTTCTAGCATAATATTCTTAGTTTATATAATGAAATCATTCAAATATATTTTTTATCCCAAAAAAAAAAACCGTAAGAAAAAGACTCCCTATAAAAGTCAGACCGGTTGGGTTCTATGTGGTAAAAGGCAACCCTTTTTTCTCTATATCTAGGATATATAGGATAATATTCTTGATTAATATAATAATATCACCCTAATATCGTTTGTTTTGTTTTTTTGATGGAAGTTAACTGAAATTATCTATGCTCCAACATCTTTTAAACATCAGAAAAGGCCTCACTATAAAGCGAGGACGATTGGGTTCTGTATGTGGTAAAAGGCAACCATTTGCTCTATATCGAGGATTTATAGGGTAATATTCCTCATTTATATTATAAAATCACCCTAATATCGTTTTTTATGGAAATTAATTGAAAACAAATGCTCCAACATTATTTAAACATCAGAGAAAGACTCACTATAAAGCTAGGACGATTGGGATCAATGAGTGGTATAAGGCAACGATGTTCTCTATATCTAGGATATATATTATGATATTCTTAATATATGTTATAACATCACCGTAATATCGGGGTTTTTTTTAATGGAAATTAATTGAAAAAAATACTCCAACATCTTTTGAACATCAGAAAAAGACTCCCTATAAAGCGAGGACGATTGGGTTCTATATGTGGTAAAAGACAACCATTTTCTCTATATCTAGGATATAAAGGATAATATTCTTAATTTATATATTCAAATCACCGTAATATCGTTTTTTGAATGGAAATTAACTGAAAAAAAATGCTCCAACATCTTTTAAACATCAAGAAAAGACTCACTATAAAGCGAGGACGATTGGGTTCTATATATGGTAAAAGGCAACCATTTTGTCTATATCTAGGATATATACGATAATATTCTTAATTTATATAATCAAATCACCATAATATCGTTTTTAAATGGAAATTAATTGAACGATTGGGTTCAATGTGTGGTATAAGGCAACGATTTTCTCTATATATCTAGAATATATAGGTTGATATTCTTAATTTATGTTATAAAATCATCGTAATATCGCTTTTTTAATGGAAATTAATTGACAAAAATACTGCAACATCTTTTAAACATAAGAAAAAAGACCCACTATAAAGCGAGGACGATTGGGTTCAATGGGTGATATAAGGCAACGATTTTCTCTATATTTAGGATATATAGGATAATATTGTTAATTTATATATTCAAATCACCTTAATATCGTTTTTGTTTTTTGACTGGAAATTAATTGAAAAAAAATACTGCAACATCTTTTAAATATAAGAAAAACACTCACTATAAAGCGAGGACGATCGGGTTCAATGTGTGATATAAGTAGGTGTCACAGCTCCATTGCTCGCGTTGGAAGAAAGTCGTTTTTTCCCGATTTGTAACCTTTCTTCAACATAACGTCACACAGTCGCTATTTCATCATTTGTAATAATTTAAAAATATTTTGGAAGCAGAAAAATTGTTCTTTTGTTTGATATAAATTTTATATATGTGTTCCTTATATTAATTTCAAAACAATCAATTAAAAAACGTCAATTTCGCGTGTTTTGACGTTACGCTAAAAAATTTTGTCACGTTTTTAAACGAGGGTACCCCACTTCATGTGCTCGGCGGAGGTTTCTGTTTTTAATATTTTTTGTTCATTTTAATATCATTAGAAAGATAATTGAACGATCTTTCGATCGGCGGGGGGTGCTTTGTTGGCATTTCGAAATACCATGCCCTTTTTTTAAGTTGAAGGCTTCAATTCACGTAATTTTTATTTTGTGGCGATTTGCCAGGATATCACCCCCCGCCGATCGAAAGTTCGTTTTATTGTCGTTTCAATGCTATTAAAATCAACAAAATCGGAGCATTTTTAGTACCTCCGCCGAGCATTTGAAAATTGTATACAATGAGCAATTTTGTCCAAAATAAATCACGTAGTTTTTGCCTTGTTATGACGTCATTTCAATACCAAAACTAAAATGTATTCCAAGTTCCTAAGACTCATATTCGCGGTAACTTATATCGAAAGGCAAATCCGATGTTAATTTATGAAGTAAGCGTTATGTTATATGTATAAAAGACTTGCCTGGAAATAAATAACATAGTTAAAATCCATTTTTTTTACGACTTTCACGGGATTGATTATATTTACATCACGTGACTCATATTCGCGCGTTTTTATAACCATGTGACGATGTGGAGGATCGAACGGAAATTTCCTTCGAGCTACCCCACGTCTCTACGTTTGACACCAAACATTTGTCAAGAATGGACAAATTCCGTAAAATAAACGACTGTTTCAATGCTTTGAAATCATAAATTCGCTGTTCCATGGATTATTCAAGCCCAGTGTTAAAAGTATTTCTGTGCACACGAATGGGTTTGAAACCGGAAAATATCCACACAGGTCTCTGTGTGTTGTCTTTACTTTCCTGACCGCAGCCGTGAGTCGGAGTGATGACGATAACGTAGTAGTCTAATAAGATTTCTTTTCACTTAAAAATGGAATTGTACCCTAATAAAGTTGGATCAACGAAAGAATTAACGCCAGCTGAAACATTTTAAAAAATGGCTCTATTTCTGGATTTGTCGTTGGGCATTTTTTACAACATTTCGTTTGACTTATGATGGAGCCGACAGATGAATTTACTATTTAGGTCAGTCATGTCAAAAAATAATCAGAATCAGTGTCGATACGGATACCCAATTTTGCAAAACTTTTTATTATTTAGCATTATATAACAGTTGTCACACTAATTATTATAATTTTAATTCTTGTTTTTTAGAGGAACTAATTAACATCTCAAGTATCACATTTTTGATCAGTCAACAAATTGTAAGAACCGATACAAGCGTAAGGCCTTTTAGTTTTACTCCTATAGGCCTTAATTTGATATTTATTTACATAACATTGATTAAAATCTACAAAAACTAAGAAAGTTGCTCAATGACAATAGGCTACATACTGATTTGAAGGAATAATAGAAATATTCAAAAGTGAAGTAAAAACAAAAAAAGCAGAATTCTAACAATAATAATGTAAGCAACAAATGCAGAGAACAGTGATAATGAAACAACAGTTGTCCTTTCTTTAAAATTATGTGGTTGCTATGGCAACCATCCAAAATCCTTGATATTTCACTAAAATTATACAATTCACAATATTTTATATTACATTAGCTGTAAATATGTGCTAAAATGATTTCTGCTATCGTACTTAAAATGTGGTACTGTAAATCAATTGGTTTGTCATGGTGATCAATTGGTTTGAAAATTGAATAACATTGCCTTTTTGAGGGTTTGTTTTTGTTTTGATTGCTATAACAACCAAATATTAAGTATTATAGAAGAGAAAAGATAAGTAATTGTAAAAATTCACTGCGGTACACAAATTCCACTTGAAAATCTCAATTCCTTCATAATTTTTTTAACCCTAAAATTGGGCAATTTCCAATTGCGGAATGTTTTTCAAAGGTAAACCCTCTCCTGTGTATAAAGATGGCACATAAATATTTTGTTATTATTTATTTGTTCAATCTTGCCTGACACCTACTGACTTAAAATAATATAAAAATTAATATTAATGAGATAAATTATCAGAAAATGATGCTTTTTTAAAAAATATACAGTGGTTACTATGGTAACCACTCAAATTCCTTAATATTTTGCTCAAACTTATACAATCAATATCATTTGACATTACTTGGGTTTTAAATATTTTAAAATGTTTATTTTTAAATGTGGTGATCACCTTTTGGGTTATGGGAAATAGCGTTGAAAATGGTCAAAAATTGCATTTTTTCCATTTTGGTTGCTATGACAACCAAAATTGATAGTATATGGCGGATTGGAAATATGTAATTTTAAAAATTCACAAACTTTTTGACATGTTCCCATAATTTCACTTCCGTATCTCCATTCTTTCTTATTTTGTGAATGTCCCCAAAACGCCCCAAAAATAGGCAAATGTGTGCCGCGGACAATTGGTGAAAAATGAACATAAATCCAGCTCTTGAGAAAAGGCATATAGATATTTTTACGATTTTTTTTTCTTTTAATCTTATTTGATAGCTTCTGATTTTAAAATGCATTACAACCAGGTTCAATATTTCAGATATAACATGGATAAGACCAATTTTTCATGAAAAAATTGACCAAAATCACTTTGAAACAATGAGATTTTTGAGAAAACCTCCGTATTTTGGAGTTGCTGGGGAAACCGGAGTTATTGTTACACAAATGTGAAAATTGAAACATCATTAGCTTTAAAGTTGTATTTCATGAATATACATCTACATTTTTGATAGTTTCGATATAAAATGAACTATGGCATCACAAAAAACGCCAAAAATGACCTGTTCAAAGTGTTGAAAAACCTTTCTTCCACGGAAAGTCAAAAATCGCAGCTTTGAACCTCAATAAAATAAAAAATTTTCATCCGATTTTGAATCTGTAAAAAGTTTTGTGAGAAGAATGATGAGATCTACTTAAAAAACTAATAAAATCAAATGTATAATCATTATCTCAAAATCACCTTTTCCACCTAATATAAGGCAACGACTTTCTCTAGGATGTATAGGATAATACTCTTAATTCATAAACATCACGGTAATATGTGGTATAAGGCAATCATCTTCTCTATATCTAGGATATATAGGATGATATCCTTAATTCATATAAAAAAATCGCCCTAATATCAGGGTTTTTTTATGAAAATTAATTGAAAAAAAATACTCCACGATCCTTTAAACATAAAAAAATAGGTTGCCAGGCAACGAAACATACGCCCACACAGCAGCCAAATCGTCCGGGCAGTCAACAAGAGTTGTCACATATTAAGGAATTATCAGAAAATCATTAGAATTTGTTTGGTTTTTATAATCAAACCTGTTTTTTTTTAAATCAGATAATAATTGTGACCTCCAGAGGCACAACAAGCTAAAAAGGGTGATTTTTCGTACAATTAGGGGACATAATTCAGGAAGTAATGACCCGATGGGCGCAAATATCGAAAGGGACCAAGATCTTTGGGTTATAAACAAACATACATGTCAAGTTTCATCAAAATCGATTCAAAATTGTGACCTTTATAGGGTCCACAACCTTGATATAACATACATTTTCAATTTTCACACTATTCGTGTACAAACGGCGGCCATTTTGTCCGTCAATTCTAGTCCGATTTTCACGTAATTCAAACTCTCTCTTCATTACCATGTAACGGTGATATAGTCAAACGTTTTTTTAAATCGGATAATAATTTTGACCTCCAGAGGGACCATAAGCGAACAAAAGCAATTTTTCGGACAATCAGGGGCCATAATTCAGGAAGTTACGATCCGATGGGCGCAAATATCGAAAGGAACCAAGATCTTTCGGTTATAAACATACATGTCAAGTTTCATCCAAATCGGTTCAAAATTGTGACCTCTATAAGGTCCACAACCTTGATATAACATATTTTCACACTATTCGCGTACAAATGACGGCCATTTTGTCCGTCAATTTTGGTCCGATTTTCACGAAATTCGAACTCAACCTTCATAACCATTAAACGGTGATATTATCAAACGTTTTTTTAAATCGGATAACAATTTTGACCTCCAGACGGACCACAAGCTAAAAAGGGCGATTTTTCGGACAATCGGGGGCCATAATTCAGGAAGTTACGATCCGATTGGCGCAAATATCGAAAGGAACCAAGATCTTTGGGTTATAAACATGCATGTCAAGTTTCATCCAAATCGGTTCAAAATTGTGACCTCTACACTGTTCACAACCTTGATATAACATATTTTCACACTATTCGCGTACAAATGGCGGCCATTTTGTCCGTCAATTTTGGTCCGATTTTCACGAAATTCGAACTCAACCTTCATAACCATGGCACGGTGATATAATCAAACGTTTTTTTAAATCGGATAACAATTTTGACCTCCAGAAGGACCACAAGTTAAAATGGGCGATTTTTCGGAAAATCAGGGGCCATAATTCAGGAAGTTACGATCTGATTGGCGCAAATATCGAAAGGAACCAAGATCTTTGGGTTATAAACATGCATGTCAAGTTTCATCCAAATCGGTTCAAAATTGTGACCTCTACACTGTTCACAACCTTGATATAACATATTTTCACACTATTCGCGTACAAATGGCGGCCATTTTGTCCGTCAATTTTGGTCCGATTTTCACGAAATTCGAACTCAACCTTCATAACCATGGCACGGTGATATAATCAAACGGTTTTTTAAATCGGATAACAATTTTGACCTCCAGAGGGACCACAAGCTAAAATGGGCGATTTTTCGGACAATCAGGGGCCATAATTCAGGAAGTTACGATCCAATTGGCGCAAATATCGAAAGGAACCAAGATCTTTGGTTTATAAACATGCATTTCAAGTTTCATCCAAATCGGTTCAAAATTGTGACCTCTACACTGTTCACAAGCTAAAAAACGTCATTTTTCGTACAATCAGGGGCCATAACCCATGAAGTTACGGTCCGATACATGCCAATATCGAAAGGAACCGAGATCTTAGGGTGATAAACCTATATTTCAAGTTTCATTGAAATCGGATAAAAATTGTGACCTGTAGACTGTTCACAAACAATTGTGGACGGACGGACGGACGAACAGGGGCGACGACAATATACGTCCACATGAAAATGTGGGCGTATAAAAAACCTCACTATAAGGGCAAGGCCGACTGGGTTCAATGTAAGGTATAAGGCAACAATTTTCTTTATATCTGGGATATATAGGATGATATTCTTAATTTATGTTTGTTATAAGACCATCGTAATATCCGTTTTTTTTTTAATGGAAAATAATTGAAAAACATTAGAAAAGGACTCACTATAAAGCGAGGCCGCTTGGGTTCTAAATTATGTGGTAAAAGGCAACCATTTTCTCTATATCTAGGATACATAGGATAATATTCTTAATTTATATACTCATATCGCCCTAATATCGGGGTTTTTTTTATGGAAATTAATTGAAAAAATACTCAACGATCCTTTATACATAAGATAAAAACTCGCTATAAAGCGAGGACGATTGGGTTCAATGTATGGTATAAGGCAACGATTTTCTCTATTTCGAGGATTTTCAGGGTAATATTCCTCATTTATATAATAAAATCACCCTAATATCGTTTTTTGAGTGGATATTAATTGAAAAAAATACTCCAACATCTTTTAAACATAAGAAAAAGACTCACGATAAAGCGAGGATGATTGGGTTCAATGTGTCATATAAGGCAACGATTTCCTCTTTATCTAGGATATGGGATAATATTCTTAATTTATATAATAAAATCACCCTAATATCATTTTTATGAAAATTTATCGAAAAAAAAAAAAAAAATGCTGCAACATCTTTTAAACACCAGAAAAAGACTCACTATAAAGCGAGCATGATTGGGTTCAATGTGTGGTATAAGGCAACGATTTTCCCTATACATGTATCTACTGTATAGGATGATATTCTTAATTTATATCAAATCAAATCAGAGTAACACCGTTTTTTTTATGGAAATTACTCAAAAATCCTTTAAACAGACACACTATACAGCGGGCCGAAGAAATTTACAGGAAGATGCAATATCTGATTTAGCCTCTAATGAACTGTTAATCAATGATTTTCTCTGTTTCTAAGATATGCAGGATAATATTCTTAATTTATATAATAAAATCACGCTAATGCCATTATTTTATGGAAGTTAATTGAAAAATAAATACCCCCAAATCTTTCAAATATCAAATATCAGTAAGAATCGAGTTTGATTGGATCCGATGTAATAGTGTGGTGATTTTCTCTATTTCTAAGGGGGGGGGGGGGTGCCTAGTGGTCTAAAGTGCCGCGCTTCGACTTCTAACTGGCCGGTTACCTCTGGCTTGCGGCTGTGGTTTCGAGCCCAGCTGTGAGCGTATGTGGCATGGAGATAGGGGCGCCTTCTCAACCTCGTGGGTTTCCTCCTGACACTACGAGAAAGCGAATAATTGAAATAAAATTGAACCATGTGGTAGTCCCGAAATGACCTAGTTTGTGTTGAGAGGACGTTAAACCCCATTTCTCTCTCTCCTTCTATTTCTAGGATAGTATTATTAATATATGATAAAAAGAATTACTCTAATATAATTATTTTATGGAGATTACATACATGCCAACCTGAGGAGATTGAAAATCGGAATGCCTAGTATTGATGATAGAGCAAAGACCGTAGGTCCAAGGTCGAACGGTGCGAAGCACCGTGAGCGCCGCAGGACGTGGTGAAGACTGAAAATATGTTTATATACGCCTAGAAGATTTTCCGTAGGACGTAATAATTCCTGGAAATTCTTTGCCGTAAGTTTCCCGGTATTTTTGTCTGACATTCGTTTTGGAAATTGGAAGCCATTTGGTTTGTCTTGACGACCGACGCGTGGAAGTCGTAAATTATTTACTGGGTTTTATTAGGGTTTCACACTGCGTAGCTTGTGTGAAACACTATTGTTTTTGTTAAAATTATTATTCTTATTATTATTATTCAGATTCCAATTTGAATAGATCTCAGCAACTACGTGTCGCATCGTTATGATTTCTTTGGTTTTACTGGGAAAGTGGGTGTGACTTAGAGGATAAAGCTATTTTGAACTTTCTGCGACAATACGAAATGTCCGAAATCACCAAATTATCGTTTTTTTAAAATATTGCAGTAATTTTAACAATAATCATTGAATTTTAACTTTCGATACATTTTGGCATAGCCGGAGACAGATCACATAGCTACGCTACTTTCGATTTTTGATTTTCGGTAAATCTTCAAAGATATTAGGCGCCAAATTTTGAAAATTTAAAATTTTACAAAAAACTTTGTTATTTGTGAATATTTTTTAGTCGTATTGTGCACAGAATTAAAGACTAGTGCAAAAATGTTAAAAAATTTTGTCTCAGTAATTTACCTTGGCCGCCATTGGCTAATTCAGTTTTTCAGTCCTAGATTAATTTTTTATTGTTCGATTTGTATAAAACAAAGTTCATATGCTTCGTTGTATCAATTGTCATTTCTTTTATTACCAAAAGTTTTATCTGTCGGCACCGGAGGTGGCATAATTTTACCAAAAACTACAATTTTGACAGTTATTTTCCTTCTTCGAAAACAAATATTATTTTTTGGAAAAATTATTTGACTCAAAGAGTGTGCCCTTTCAAGGCGCAAAAAATGTAGGAAGCAGTTTTTTTAATTTCGATTTCATTTTCGAGCAAATTCGATTAAGAGGCTAAAAATGGTGTAAAATTGGCCTATTTACAACCTATTCAGGCTTTTCAGATTTTAAAATATTTCTTCATAACTTATATAAACTTGTAGCTATAATCCATACGAAGAAAATGTATGTTAAAATTCGTTTGTACTATAAGCAGTTACCAAGAAATGGGCAGTTCTGTACAAGTCACTGTTTTCGTTATTTTGCCTGTTAAATAGTCAATTATGATTGGATTTTTATAAAAGTGACATCATTTGATTCAAAAAGCACGTAGCGTCATATCAAGTTGATTACAATTTAAAATTGACACCGGAAGTGACATCATTTGGTCAAAAAATGCATTTTAAACTTTTTAAATCAATGTTTTATTCAACCAAGAATAACTTAATTAATATGTATTAATAATTTTAACTTTTGGTTTAAATTCACATATAAACAAAACTCATATGGTCATATAGATATCATAAAATGGTTTCTAACTTGTTCGGTTGCCGAGAAATAGACGGTTTTCTACAGGTCACTTTTGAAGGTTTCGGGGCCATAAAAGGGTCAATTATTATTCGATTTTCATAAACGTCACACCATGTAATGCCATTTGGGATTTCATACAAGTAATTTAAGATTTTCATTATCACCGGAAGCAACATCATTTTGGCAAAAACTGTATTTTTAGCCTCCAAAACAGATATTTTATTCAAATGAGTCTGTTTTGAAATCTTTTTCAAATTATGGTATTTGATGCCAATCAACAAATAGAATGAACCCATACGATCATACAGATACCACAAAATGGTTTCTAACTTGTATGGTTGCAGAGAAATAGCCGATTTTCTACAAGTCACTTTTCAAGTTTTTTGGTCTTTAAAAGTGGCAATTATTATTCGATTTACATAAAATTTTCACTATATGATATCGTATGCCATTTCTGATTTCATAAGACTAATTGAACATTTGCATTAACACCGGGAGTAATTTAATTTTGTCAAGATCATTTACAAGTAACAAATGTATAAAATGAATTGATATTGCTGGATTTTGTTGATTCTGCGTCCATTTTATTTGTGTGCAATGTTAATTTGGAAACCTGTTTAGTGGTTTCGCTGGTACCGGAAGTGACATATGTTCAAGGGTAACTTGGCACCGGAAGTGACATGTTTAAGGGTAACGTGGCACCAGTGAAACCCGTCATTCCTGCATGCAGGTCTAGTTTATAATTGTAATTTGTTTTTTTCACACATGGAAAACAGCTTGAAAACATTTTTTTATTAAGTCAGAAGGAAATAAGGAAGAAGCCACATTGTTACTGGCAACTAACGGTAAATCCGCCGTGTACTGTACGAGTGTATGCGAGAATGGCTCCGCGAAGCAGATAATATCCGCGAAGTATGCAAATTAGGCACGGCCGATGACAAAATAACCATATGACCTCTTAGCTTATTCCATTTTATATTAATAATGATCGAGAAAACTGGCGACATGTTTTCGGCTATTTCCGTCGTTTTACCGCGAATTATGCAAATTAGACACGGCAAATGACAGAAATAACCACATGACATTTTGATCTTGATTAGTCCAGACATAATAGCTTATTCCATTTTATATTAATAATAATAAGGAAAACATGACACATGTTCTCGACTATTTCTGTTGTTTTACCGACTCATACTACGATAAACAGTATCGCAATCAGATTCACAACAAACAGCGAGAATGCCGAGACAGTCGTCAATGTAAAAAGGTCCAGAATGAAATATAATAAATATCTTCCAATAAATTTTAAAAAACGGAATTATAAAGAGTAAAATCGGAATTCAGAATTAGACTCAGAAAATCGGAATGATTCCGACAAAATCGGAATAGTTGGCATGTATGAGATTAATTGAAAGACATATCAAAATCTTTTAAACATAAGAAAAAGCCTCACTATAAAGAGAGACCGTTTTGGTTGTATTATTATATGGTCATAGGATAGCCTATACAGGATAATATTCTTAATCTATGACTATATAATAAAATCACTCTAATATCTTTATTTTATGGAAATTAATAGAAAGAAATACTCCAAATTTCTTTCAAATATAAGAAAAAGACTCAATATATAAAGTGAAACCGATAGGTTCTAATTATATGTGTCGTATAAATATAATGCGATGATTTTCTCTATTTCTAGGACATATACCGATAATATTCTTAATTTTAAAAAAATCACTCAAATTTCGTGATTTTATTTATGGAAATTACTTGAAAAAATATTCCAAAATCTTTTAATCTAAACAGACCCAATTACAGCGAGGCCGAACAAATATTTACAAGACCGTAGTCGTAGATCCAACATCTGATTTTAGCTTCTACTATACATAATGTCAAGGCCGTAGATTGAACTGTCAATCAAATTGACTGACATGTTCCTCGCTCTATATCTTACTCGCTTTATAAGATTTAGCATTTTCCCTTAGACTGTACCACTTGTAACGATAACCAGCTATAGTTATCGTTACATTATAGTAACTAGCCTAGCCGGTATCAGGCGTATTCAATACCAGGCTAATTCATTACCGGTAAAATCGGCGTATTCAAGACCAGTATATTATAGGGTTGGTTGATCGGTATATAAAGGTGCTAAGTAGTACTCATCAGTGTGGATAGAAGCCGATACAATAATTGTTATAGATGATTTTGATGATTGGTGTTTGATGTATTAAAATTGTTTTTTTTTAATTATTGAGTTGTTGTTTAAATTATTTAATCTTAAGCTTGAGATTGTACATCCCGGCTTTGTTATTTTGACTGGTCAGTGTATAATAAAGGTGCTAATTAGGCTAGTACTCATCAGTGTGGATAGAAGCCTATACGATAATTATTAATTAATGATTGGTGTTTGATGTATTAAAATTGTTTTTTTTTTATTATTGAGTTGTTGTTTAAATTATTTAAGCTTGAGATTGTAAATCCGGCTTTTTTATTTTGTATTTTAAACATCAAACCAATTCCGATGCAAGCTTGGAATTTGTATATATATACGTTGATTTTTGATGTGATAAATAAAGTTCAAATTATGAATTAACATAATTACCTCCAGTAACTAGAAAATAAGACAATAAAACTGCTGCAAACATGAACATGGCAGACGGCTGTCTTAGCCATGTTGGTTTCCTTAGCTTTAGGTTTGGGCATTCCAGGACGGAAAATGGTATATTGTACAAAGCTTCCATGTTATTGTGGATGTTCATGTGGCAATTCCTCTTCTTCTTCGCCGCTTCCGGTGTGACAGTTGGACACAGATCACCAAATATCCTTGGGCCGTCACTACGAATGTAGGGCGAAAGTTATTTTTAGTCCTTCCCTCCCTTTCCCTTTTTCCCCCTTTTGCATGGCGATTTTTGTTGACTTTTTTGTGTAGAATTGATGAAAAGGGTTTAAAAATACATTTTCTGCCAGGTTTTGGTGAATATTCATGATTTTGAGGCGGAAGGATACGAGGGTTGTGAGGTTGGTTACGTTGAAAGGGAGGGCCGAAAATTCCTTGTTTAGTTGTCTCTACTTCCAGCCTGTGTATCTCAAGTTTTTCATGGTGAACCTCATACATGCTTTTGGGCCAGAGTTTGCCACATGTTGATCCATCTGTGTTAGAAAGCACTCTAACCAACGAATATTTGGGAAAAAGTTACAGCCGGTCTAAGAGACGAGAATTAACATTAAAGTCAATGGGGAAATAATTAGTGATCTGTGGCCTGTCTGAGTTGGTACCTGGACCCAGACTAGTAATTATTTGCCCATTGACTTCAATGTTAAATGCCTGTAACATCACAGGCTGTATTTTTTCTCTCAACATTCCGCTGCTTCCAATCTTTTAAGGCACAATGGGGACCTCATCATAAGTTTGTAGGGGGTTGACCGTTTAGATTTTTTTGCTACGGGGATTTTAAGTTGATCGGGGTGAAAATCTCACTTCTGACACAAGATAAGATAAGATAAGATTTTATTGCATCGAAACATCCATTGAGGACAGCATACAATATAAACATGCACATAAGATAAAACAATAACAACTCAATACACACCGTATTGCATACCTATATTTCTTCGATTTTTTTGAAAAATTTGATCCTTTATTTAACCAAGGGGAGATAATTTAGAAAATTTCTATTTATATTTTTGAAGTCACATGGGTAAGATCTACTTACATACTAAATTTCATGAAAATCGTAGAACTATTAAAGAAGTTGTCAAGTTGGTCTCAACTTCCGGTTCGAAATCACAGCGACTTCAATGTTAAATGCCTGTAACATCACAGGCTGTATTTTTTCTCTCAACATTCCGCTGCTTCCAATCTTTTAAGGCACAATGGGGACCTCATCATAAGTTTGTAGGGGGTTGACCGTTTAGATTTTTTTGCTACGGGGATTTTAAGTTGATCGGGGTGAAAATCTCACTTCTGACACAAGATAAGATAAGATAAGATTTTATTGCATCGAAACATCCATTGAGGACAGCATACAATATAAACATGCACATAAGATAAAACAATAACAACTCAATACACACCGTATTGCATACCTATATTTCTTCGATTTTTTTGAAAAATTTGATCCTTTATTTAACCAAGGGGAGATAATTTAGAAAATTTCTATTTATATTTTTGAAGTCACATGGGTAAGATCTACTTACATACTAAATTTCATGAAAATCGTAGAACTATTAAAGAAGTTGTCAAGTTGGTCTCAACTTCCGGTTCGAAATCACAGCGACGAATTTTCGAAATTCGAAAATCTGAAACTGCAGTTGACAATGATTTTTGTCAAGGTACTCAAAGAAAAAAGAATTAGTAAAATAGGTCAAATAGTCACAGAGTTACAGTAATGCAGGTCAAATTCACTCGTTCGTAAATTTCGGTGATTTCGAATTCGTAAAACGTTTTGAAAATATATTTAAACAAAAACTGCCACCCAGTTTTGGGGGGGTAGGTCAAAGTTTCAGAAAGATCCCATGGTTAGCTTCTGAGAAATCCGATTTGCAGAAATGACAAAACAATAAGCTTTCATATGTTATATGTAATATGAAAGCTTAATAACTTGACGAAAGTCTGAAAGCCTAATAAGAATAATAATTTTAACAAAAACAATAGTGTTTCACACAAGCTACGCAGTGTGAAACCCTAATAATAATTTTAGTAATCTCAATAGGCTTTCAGGCGAAAGTCTGAAAGCCTAATAATTTTAACAAAAACAATACTGTTTCACACAAGCTTCGTAGTGTGAAACCCTAATAATCTTAACAAAAACAATAAGCTTTCATATGTAATATGAAAGCCTAATAATAATCTTAACAAAAACAATAAGCTTTCATATTAATCTTAACAAAAACAATAAGCTTTCATATGTAATATGAAAGCTTAATAATCGGAGAAACAATAAGCTTTCATATTACATATGAAAGCTTAATAACAATAATAATCTTAACAAAAACAATAAGCTTTCATATGTAATATGAAAGCTTAATAATAGGAATAATCTTAACAGAAACAATAAGCTTTCATATGTAATATGAAAGCTTAATAATCTTAACAGAAACAATAAGCTTTCATATGTAATATGAAAGCTTAATAACTTTAACAGAAACATTAAGCATTCATATGTAATATGAAATCTTAATAATAAATAATAATCTTAGTAATAACAATAGCCTTTCACCATTCTCAATGGTGAAAGCCTAAAAAGTTGGCACAATCATATTAAAGGGGCGCGCCCTCAACCTGAACATAGCCAATTTTTCAATATTCTATATGTAAAGATAGACCGGTATTTTTTTCGAAGTCCAAATTCGGACAACTTTACCGTTCTTTCACTTTAAAATATTGAACAATTGGCTATGTTCAGGTTGAGAGCGCGCCCCTTTAAAGTTCCAATAGCATATTTAGGGTTTCACACTGCGTAGCTTGTGTGAAACACTATTGTTTTTGTTAAAATTATTATTCTTATTCTTATTACTAAAATTATTATTTATTAGGCTTTCAGACTTTCGTCTGAAAGACTATTGTTTTTACAAAAATTATTATTATTATTATTATTTTTTTCCGCGGGAGCCTATTTCTCCATGATCGAAAACAGATATCGATCTGGAACCAACATTTCTATCGGGAAAACATGTGGTGGCTACTTGATAAACTATTTTTCAAACCTCTGCGCATACCGGAAGTGGCCGAACTTTGTACGTCGTCTAAAAATTGAAAATAGGCCATAGTTTCATCAATTCTTTACCCATTTTAAAACAAATGACATTTTCGGGAACCCTGAATCTTTTCGGAGGTAAGGGCTATCTCACATTTTTCAATTTCGAACATTCGTCTATGACTTCTATCGTTCGAAAATTGAAAAGACGTTGTTTATGAGACAATTTTTGTTATTTTTCAAAATTTGCAAATTTGAGCTACATTTTTGGATTCCTGAAGTCTATGTGATTCCCGTAATATAAGTTTCATTCAGAGTTATCGCCCTTTATTTTTCGTATTTTTTCGAATTATCTGCCCATTTTGTAACCCTTATATTTTTTGGAAAGGATAAATCGATATTTCTGAAACCTCTGGAACATAAAGCCATATAGTCCAGTCCGACAGTTGGATAAAGCAATTTCAACACCGATCCGTAAACCGGAAGTAGTCGAAATAATTTCTGATGTTTGGAAAAAAATGCAAAAAATGGGTGCTTTGGGGAAAAACGTGATTATTTTGTCCGATATCAACAGATGAAAGCGATTAGGGTATAATTGGGTTGCACGTGAATTTGGGTATCGTATGATACCCAATTCATACAGATACGATGACCCGGAAGTAAAATATAGCACGCTGAAAATCAAGTATTTTCTGATTTGGAGCGTTTTTGGACGCCTGTATCTCGAAAACTTAACCGCAACTTTTTTTAAAATTTTTTCTATCGAGAGTCCTTTCGGAGGTATTATGCACGAAGCCATCCAATATGACTTTGAAATATCTGGAATGGGTGAAATAACGGACTGAAAATCGAAAAAAGTCGAAAAATCCTGAAATTTTGGAAAATGCTCTGCTTTTTTTTTATTTTAAGAGATTTCCCAAAAAAGATTGTATATTCAGATAGCTGACCTAATTACAATTCTAACGATGTATAATATGTATGTAGTTATTGAAATTTAATTTTCGATATTTTAAATTTTTTGCATTTTTGGCACTTTTGAACATAGGGTTTCTCTGAGGCATTTTATCTGATCAGATAATGTAATATATCATTACAGAGCCCTGTGGCTATTTTAGTGCCCAAACCGGCTATTAAAACTATTCCGACAATAATAATTATACCGGAAGTATTCAAAAAATGAAAAAAAAAGGATAAAAACATTGTCGTACTTGCAAAAAGCTTGATTTCTCCCTTAGGTAATAGCGGACCAAAAGAACTAAAGTGTCGTTGGATAGTCCTATTAATGGACCATCATATGGTATCTAAATAATACGATTTCGATGGTAAGGAAATAAATTATTGTATGCCAAAAATCTAGTATTTCGGATTTTTTTAACATTCTGAGACGCCCTTTTCTCGAAATCGAGGCCGCAGATTTGTCTGAAACTTTTCTTACTCAAAGTCCTATCGGTTGTCTATATAGTGAATCCAAAATGAAAAGCATTGAAATAATATAGGTGGTCCAAAAATGGCATCAAACTTTAAAAAAATTGAAAAATCGTTAAATTTTTGTAAACGCTCTTTAATTTATCTGTTTTTCCAAAACTACTCAATGGATGTTTCTGACACTTCTGGTACAGAAAGATAAGTATCCAAAGAACTTCGTAAAGCTATCACGACAATGATCGTAAAACCGGAAGTAGTCGTAATTTTGAAATAATTTACAATTTTGACCGGTCTTTCGCCAGCAAATATTACTTTTACAAATGAGGGAGGGTGTCACTGAAGAAAAACAACTAAAGTATAGTTTGGTAGCTCAATGGATCGGTTATAGTATAACAAACATCCTGTCTGATTCCTGAAAGCCGGTTCAGTGCTGCTTGCAGGTCTAGTTAGGCTTTCAGACTTTCGTCTGAAAGACTATTGTTTTTACTAAAATTATTATTATTATTATTATTTTTTACCGCGGGAGCCTATTTCTCCATGATCGAAAACAGATATCGATCTGGAACAAACTTTTCTATCGGGAAAACATGTGGTGGCTACTTGATAAACTATTTTTCAAACCTCTGCGCATACCGGAAGTGGCCGAACTTTGTACGTCGTCTAATATTTGAAAATAGGCAATAGTTTCGTCAATTCTTTACGCATTTTAAAACAGATGACATTTTCGGGAACTCTGAACCTTTTGCGAGATAATGGCTATCTCACATTTTTCAATTTCGAACATTCGTCTATGACTTCTATCGTTCGAAAATTGAAAAGACGTTGTTTATGAGACAATTTTTGTTATTTTTCAAAATTTGCAAATTTGACCTACATTTTTGGATTTCTCAGGTCCAAGCGATTCCAGTAATATAAGATTCATTCAGAGTTATCGCCCTTTATTTTTCGAATTTTTTCGAATTTTCTGCCCATTTTATGCCCCTTATATTTTTTGGAAAGGATAAAACGATATTTCTGAAACCTCTGGAACATAAAGCCATATAGTCAGACATCCGGATAAAGCAATTTCAACAACGATCCGTAAACCGGAAGTAGTCGAAATAATGTCTGATTTTTTGAAAAAAACTCAAAAAATGGGGGCTTTTGGAAAAACGTGATTTCTTCGTCCCATATCAACCGATCAAATGGATTAAGGTATCGTTAGTTTACATCGGAATTGG
Organism: Patella caerulea; assembly: GCA_036850965.1. Classification (NCBI taxonomy): domain Eukaryota; kingdom Metazoa; phylum Mollusca; class Gastropoda; family Patellidae; genus Patella; species Patella caerulea. The sequence continues at coordinate 2,457,725 of JAZGQO010000018.1, read as the reverse complement.
AGTATCGTATGATACCGACTTCATACAGATACGATGATCCAGAAGTAAAATATGACACGCTGAAAATCAAGCATTTTTTGTTTTGGAGCGTTTTTAGACGCCTTTATCTCGAAAACTGCTCCAGCGATTTTTGTTAAACTTTATCTATCGATGGTCCTTCCGGTAGTCTTTAGCATGGATCCATCCATTAAGACCTTCATATAATTGGAATAAGACAAAAAAGGGACTGAAAATTGAAAAAAGTCCAAAAATCGTGAAATTTTGGAAAATGCTCTACTATTTTTTTATTTTAAGAGATTTTCAAAAAAAAAATATATATTTAAAAAGCTGACCCAATTACGATTCTAATGATGTATAATATGTATGCAGTTATTGAAATTTAATTTTCAATATTTTGACATTTTGACATTTTTAACACTTTTGAACATAGGATTTCTCAGAAGTATTTTATTTGATCGTATAGTGTCGTATATCGTTAGAGAGCCCTGTTCCCATGCAAACTCCAAAACTGGATGAGAAAACTACTCGACAATGATTCGTATACCGGAAGTAGTTCAAAAAACGAAGAAAAATGTAAAAAAGATAAAAAAAAAATTGGAGCTCTTGCCAAAAGATCGAATTCTCCGTCACATATTAGCGGACCAAAACAATTAAAGTGTCGTTGGATAGTTCCATTAATAGACGATCGTATAACATCTAAATAACACGAATTTGATTTTTAGGAAATAAATTATGGTACGCTGAAAACTAAGTATTTTCCGTTTTGGAGCATTCTGAGACGCCTTTTTCTCGAAAACGACGCCTACCATTTTTCTTAAACATTTTTTACTCAGAGTCCTATCGGTGGCCTAGCGTGTGCATCTAATAATAAAAGCGTTGCAATATTATAGGTGGTCCAAAAATGACCTCAATCTTTGAAAAAAGTTGAAAAATCATTAAATTATTGAAAATGCTCTTTTATTTATCTTTTTTTCGAAAATTACTCAATTAATGTTTCTGATATTTCTGGTATGGGAAGTTAAGTATCTAATCAACTTGTTAAAGCTATTCCGACAATGATCGAAAAACCGGAAGTAGTCGAAAATATCTCCGATATTTTGAATTTTTTTTACAATTTTACAGAAAACTTTTTTATTTATGAATATTTTTTGATGGTAGTTTACTCAGAGTTAAAGTATCACCCTACTTGAGCAGAAGTGAGAAAGAATTTTGTCTCACTCATTTTCTTTAGTCGCCATTGGCTAATTTAGTTTTTCGTATCTAGATTAATTATTTATTGTTCGATTTGTGTAAAACAAAATGCATATGCTCCGTGGTCTCAATTGTAATTTTTTTTGTTACCGTGAAATTTTTCTGCAAGCAACGGAAGTGGCGTAATATTAACAAAAGCTACGATTTTGACAGTTCGGTACCACTTTTTGAAAGCAAATATTATTTTTTTCGAAATCTGATATAGCAAAAAGGATGCGCGCTGTAAAGGGGCACAAATCGTTAGCTCAGATTTTTTAATTTCAATTTCATTTTCGGGCAATTTCGAATAAATGTAAAAAAAAGTGTAACAATCAGTTATTTACAACCTATTCAACGTCTTCATATTTTGAACTATTTATTCGTAACTTTCATAAACTCGTATTAATAATCCAGACGAGGAGAATGTATGCAAAATATAGTTCGTAATATGAGCAATTGCCGAAAAAATATGCAATTTTGCGTGAATCACTTTTCACGTTATTTTGTCTATAAAAGAGTAAATTATTGTCCGATTTTCAATATTTTTTTTTCATTCGATGCCTAATGCCAATTTGGACTAGGTTAAGCCAATTTTACAGTTTCACTGTTACCGGAAATAACGTCATTTTGGAAAAAACTATACTTTTAACCTAAAAAACAAATATTTTATTCAAAAGAGTCTTTTTTATAATATTTTAAAAATTATGATATTTTGAATCCCATCAACGAATAGCATGAACCCATACGATCATACAGATACCACAAAAAAGTTTCTAACTTGTACGGTTGCCGAGAAATAGACGATTTTCTACAAGTCACTTTTCAAGCTTTTTGGTCTATAAAAGTGTCAATTATTATTCAATTTTCATACAATTTTCACCATGTGATGCCTTATGCGCTTTAGGATTGCAATGATCTGATTTAATATTTCCATTATCACCGGAAGTAATGTCATATTTGCAAAAACCGTATTTTTAGAATTCAAAACAAATATTTTTTTTGAAGTGAGTTATATTTATTATTTGTTTAACGTTATAACGTTTGATTCTAATGGCCATTTAGATTGGATCAATATAATCATACTGATATCAAAAAATTGCTTCTAGCATATTCCCTTGTCGAGGAATAACCAATTTTCTAAGGATCACTTTTTAACTTTTTTACCTTTTTAATTTCAGTTTATGGGTTCTAAGTTTATTATTTTATTGCCTGATATGTATAAAACAATTCTCAATTGCGAATTCTCAACTTATTTGTTATCGATAATGATTTCTTTTGGCAACGGAAGTGAAGTAATTTTGCCAGATTTTACAATTTTGACCGGTGTATTTATTTGCAAGCAAATATTACTTTTACAAATCTGATAGAGGGTGTCACTGAATCAAAACAACTACAGTATCGTTTGGTAGCTCGATGGATCGGCTATTGTATGACTTCCTGTCTGATTCCTGAAAGCCGATTCAGCACTGCAGGTCTGCAGGTCTAGTTAGGCTTTCAGACTTTCGTCTGAAAGCCTATTGTGATTACTAAAATTATTATTTATTATTATTATTTTTTTTTTCGCCGGAGCCTATTTCTCAGTGCCTGTAACAGATACCGATCTGGGACCTAATTCTCTATCGGGAAACCATGTGTTGGCTACTTGATAAACTATATTTGAAACTTCTGCGCAGACCGGAAGTGGTCGAATTTCGTGCGGTGTCGAAAAATAAAAAAACGGCCGTAGATTCGTCAATTCTGTACCTATTTTCATACAAATGACATTTTCGGAAACCCTGAGTCTTTTCTCGGACGATAGCAGTTGAAAATTTCGATATTTCGAAACTTCATCGCTGACTTCTTGCGATCGAAAAATGAAAAATGTTGTTTGAGAGACAATTTTTGTTATTTTTCAAAATTTTGAAATTTGACCTACATTTTTGGATACCTGAAGTCCATCCGATTCCAGTAATATAAGTTTCATTCAGAGTTATCGCCCTTTATTTTTCGATTTTTTTCGAATTTTCTACCCATTTTGCGAGCTCGGGTTTCGTTTTATGGCCGAATTGACGTTTCTGAAATTTCTGAGGCATGAAGCCAAATGACCATTGCAAGGAATAAAGCAATTTCAACAATAATCTGTACACCGGAAGTGGTCGAAATAATGTCCGATATTTTGAAAAAAATGCAAAAAATGGGTATTTTGGGGAAAAACGCGACTTCTCCGTCCGATATCAATGGATTAAACAAATTAGGGTACCATTGGACTGCACTAGTATTGTGCTATCGTATGATACCCAATTTGTACGGATACGACGAGCAGGAAGCAAAATATGGCACGCTGAAAATCAAGTATTTTCTGATTTGGAGCGTTTTTGGACGCCTGTATCTCGAAAACTTAACCGCAACTTTTTTTTTAACTTTCTCTATCGAGAGTCCATTCGATAGTCTTGTGAATTATGCCATCCAATAAGACTTTGAAATGTCTGGAATATGATAAAAAAGGGACTGAAAATCAAAAAAAGTCGAAAAATCGTGAAATTTTGGAAAATGCTCTACTATTTTTTTATTTTAAGAGATTTTCAAAAAAAGGTTGTATATTCAGATAGCTGACCTAATTACGATTCTAATGGTGTATAATATGTATGTAGTTATTGAAATTTAATTTTCGATATTTTAATTTTTTTGCATTTTTGGCACTTTTGAACATAGGATTTCTCAGAGGCATTTTATCTGATCAGATAATGTAATATATCATTACAGAGCCCCGTGGCTATTTTAGTGCCCAAACCGGCTATTAAAACTATTCCGACAATAATAACCATACCGGAAGTATTCAAAAATTGAAAAAAATAGGTTAAAACCATTGTCGCAGTTGCGAGAAACTTGATTTCTCCCTTAGGTAATAGCGCACCAAAAGAACTAAAGTGTCGCTGGATAGCCCTATTAATGGACCATCATATGGTATCTAAATAATACGATTTCGATGGTAAGGAAATAAATTATTGTATGCCAAAAATATATTATTTTCCGATTTTTTAACATTCTGGGACGCCCTTTTCTCGAAAACGACGCCGCAGATTTTTCTCAAACTTTCCTTACTCAAAGTCCTATCGGTTGTCTATATAGTGAATCCAAAATGAAATGCATTGAAATAATATAAATGGTCCAAAAATGGCCTCAAACTTTGAAAAAAATTGAAAAATCGTTAAATTTTTGGAAACGCTCTTTAATTTATCTTTTTTTCCAAAACTACTCAATGGATGTTTCTGACACTTCTGGTACAGAAAGTTAATTATCCAAAGAACTTCGTAAAGCTATCACTACAACGATCGTAAAACCGGAAGTAGTCGAAAAAATGTCCGATATTTTGAAAAAAATTAATTTTTTTTACGAAAACCTTTTTTATTTATGAATATGTTTTGATGATATTTTACACAGGGTTAAAATTATCATCTTACTTAGGCAGAAATGAGAAAAAAAATTGTCTCGGTAATTTGCGTTAGCCGCCATCGGCTAATTTAGTTTTTCGTACCCAGAAAAATTATTTATTATTCGATTTGTATAAAACAAAGTTCATACGCTCCGTGGTCCCAATTGTAATTTTTTTTGTTACGGTGAAATTTTTCTGTCGGCAACGGAAGTGACGTAATATTAACAAAAACTACAATTTTGATCGTTCAGTACCACTTTTTAAAAGCAAATATTATTTTTTTTCAAAACTGATATAACTAAAAGGATGCACCCTGCAAAGGTGCACAAAATCCTTAGCTCAGATTTTTTAATTTCAATTTCATTTTCGGGCAATTTCGAATAAAATGTAAAATAAAGTGTAAAATTCAGTTATTTACAATTCATTCAGCGTCTTCATATTTTTAAATATTTATTTGTAATTTTCATAAACTCGTAGCAATAATCCAGACGAAGAGAATGTATGCGCAAATTAGTTTGTAATATGAGCAGTTGCCGAGAAATATGCAATTTTGCATGCATCACTTTTCACGTTATTTTGCCTATAAAAGAGTGAATTATTATTCGATTTGCAATATTTTTTTTTCCATTTGATGCTTAATGCCAATTTGGACTAGGTCAAGCCAATTTTACATTTACACTGTGACCGGAAATGACGTCATTTATGCAAAAACTGTATTTTTAACCTAAAAAACAAATATTTTATTTAAATGAGTCTGTCTTATAATATTTTCAAAATTATGATATTTGATTCCCATCAACGAATAGAATGAAACCATACGCCCATACAGATACCACAAAATGGTTTCTAACTTGTACGGTTACAGAGAAATATTAAAACTTAAAAAAAAATATTTTATTCAAATGAGTCTGCCTTATAATATTTTTAAAATTATGATATTTGATTCCCATCAACGAATAGAATTAAGCCATACGACCATACGGATACCACAAAATGGTTTCTAACTTGTACGGTTACAGAGAAATAGGCGATCTTTTATAAGTCACTTTTCAAGGTTTTTGGTCTATAAAAGTGTCAATTATTATTCGATTTTTATCATTTTTTTACCATTTGATGCCTTATGCCATTTATGACTTCTATGAACTAAATTAACATTTTCAATATCTCCGAAAGTAATGTAATTTTTGCAAAAAACATATTTTTAGCCTTCAAAACAAACATTTTTTTGAAGGGATTTATATTTATTATTCGTTTAACTTTATAACGTCTGACTCTAATCAAGTAAGATTGAATCAATACCATCATATTGATATCAAGAAAAGGCTTCTAGCATGTTCCCTTGTCGAATGATAGCCAATTTTCCCAGGGTCACTTTTAAGTTTTATACCTTCTTAATTTCAGTTTATGGGTTATAGAATGATTATTTATTGCCCGATATGTATAAAACAAAGTTTGTATTTTGTATGTTGCGAATTTTCGACTTATTTTTCACCTATAAAAATTTCTTTCGGCACCGGAAGTGACGTAATTTTGCCATAATTTACAATTTTGACCGGTCTTTTCGCCAGCAAATATTACTTTTACATATGATAGAAGGTGTCACTGAAGCAAAACAATTAAAGTATAATTTGGTAGCTCAATGGATCGGCTATGGTATAATGAACTTCCTGTATGATTCCTGAAAGCCGGTTCAGTGCTGCTTGCAGGTCTAGTTATTATTATTATTATTTTTTTCCGCCGGAGCCTATTTCTCCATGATCAAAAACAGATATCGATCTGAAACCAACATTTCTATCGGGAAAACATGTGGTGGCTACTTGATAAACTATTTTTCAAACATCTGCGCATACCGGAAGTGGCCGAACTTTGTACGTCGTCTAAAAATTGAAAATAGGCCATAGTTTCATCAATTCTTTACCCATTTTAAAACAAATGACATTTTCGGGAACCCTGAATCTTTTCGGAGATAATGGCTATCTCACATTTTTCAATTTCGAGCATTAGTCTATGACTTCTATCGTTCGAAAATTGAAAAGACGTTGTTTATGAGACAATTTTTGTTATTTTTCAAAATTTGCAAATTTGAGCTACATTTTTGGATTCCTGAAGTCTATGTGATTCCCGTAATATAAGTTTCATTCAGAGTTATCGCCCTTTATTTTTCGTATTTTTTCGAATTTTCTGCCCATTTTGTAACCCTTATATTTTTTGGAAAGGATAAATCGATATTTCTGAAACCTCTGGAACATAAAGCCATATAGTCCGACAGTTGGATAAAGCAATTTCAACACCGATCCGTAAACCGGAAGTAGTCGAAATAATTTCTGATGTTTGGAAAAAAAAGCAAAAAATGGGTGCTTTGGGGAAAAACGTGATTATTTTGTCCGATATCAACAGATGAAAGGGATTAGGGTATCATTGGGTTGCATGGGAATGTGGGTATCGTATGATACCCAATTCATACAGATACGATGACCCGGAAGTAAAATATAGCACGCTGAAAATCAAGTATTTTCTGATTTGGAGCGTTTTTGGACGCCTGTATCTCGAAAACTTAACCGCAACTTTTTTTAAAATTTTTTCTATCGAGAGTCCTTTCGGAGGTATTATGCATGAAGCCATCCAATATGACTTTGAAATATCTGGAATGGGTGAAATAACAGACTGAAAATCGAAAAAAGTCGAAAAATCGTGAAATTTTGGAAAATGCTCTGCTATTTTTTTATTTTAAGAGATTTCCAAAAAAAGATTGTATATTCAGATAGCTGACCTAATTATAATTCTAACGATGTATAATATGTATGTAGTTATTGAAATTTAATTTTCGATATTTTAAATTTTTTGCATTTTTGGCACTTTTGAACATAGGATTTCTCTGAGGCATTTTATCTGATCAGATAATGTAATATATCATTACAGAGCCCTGTGGCTATTTTAGTGCCCAAACCGGCTATTAAAACTAATTCCGACAATAATAATTATACCGGAAGTATTCAAAAAATAAAAAAAAAGGGATAAAAACATTGTCGCACTTGCAAAAAGCTTGATTTCTCCCTTAGGTAATAGCGGACCAAAAGAACTAAAGTGTCGTTGAATAGTCCTATTAATGGACCACCATATGGTATCTAAATAATACGATTTCGATGGTAAGGAAATAAATTATTGTATGCCAAAAATCTAGTATTTTCGGATTTTTTTAACATTCTGAGACGCCCTTTTCTCGAAATCGAGGCCGCAGATTTTTCTTAAACTTTTCTTACTCAAAGTCCTATCGGTTGTCTATATAGTGAATCCAAAATGAAAAGCATTGAAATAATATAGGTGGTCCAAAAATGGCATCAAACTTTGAAAAAAATTGAAAAATCGTTAAATTTTTGTAAACGCTCTTTAATTTATCTTTTTTTCCAAAACTACTCAATGGATGTTTCTGACACTTCTGGTACAGAAAGATAAGTATCCAAAGAACTTCGTAAAGCTATCACGACAATGATCGTAAAACCGGAAGTAGTCGTAATTTTGAAATAATTTACAATTTTGACCGGTCTTTTCGCCAGCAAATATTACTTTTACAAATGAGGGAGGGTGTCACTGAAGAAAAACAACTAAAGTATAGTTTGGTAGCTCAATGGATCGGTTATAGTATAACAAACATCCTGTCTGATTCCTGAAAGCCGGTTCAGTGCTGCTTGCAGGTCTAGTTATTATTATATTTTTTTTCGCCGGAGCCTATTTCTCAGTGCCTGTAACAGATACCGATCTGGGACCTAATTCTCTATCGGGAAACCATGTGTTGGCTACTTGATAAACTATATTTGAAACTTCTGCGCAGACCGGAAGTGGTCGAATTTCGTGCGGTGTCAAAAAATCAAAAAACGGCCGTAGATTCGTCAATTCTGTACCTATTTTCATACAAATGACATTTTCGGAAACCCTGAGTCTTTTCTCGGACGATAGCAGTTGAAAATTTCGATATTTCGAAACTTCATCGCTGACTTCTTGCGATCGAAAAATGAAAAATGTTGTTTGAGAGACAATTTTTGTTATTTTTCAAAATTTTGAAATTTGACCTACATTTTTGGATACCTGAAGTCCATCCGATTCCAGTAATATAAGTTTCATTCAGAGTTATCGCCCTTTATTTTTCGATTTTTTTCGAATTTTCTACCCATTTTGCGAGCTCGGGTTTCGTTTTATGGCCGAATTGACGTTTCTGAAATTTCTGAGGCATGAAGCCAAATGACCATTGCAAGGAATAAAGCAATTTCAACAATAATCTGTACACCGGAAGTGGTCGAAATAATGTCCGATATTTTGAAAAAAATGCAAAAAATGGGTATTTTGGGGAAAAACGCGACTTCTCCGTCCGATATCAATGGATTAAACAAATTAGGGTACCATTGGACTGCACTAGTATTGTGCTATCGTATGATACCCAATTTGTACGGATACGACGAGCAGGAAGCAAAATATGGCACGCTGAAAATCAAGTATTTTCTGATTTAGAGCGTTTTTGGACGCCTGTATCTCGAAAACTTAACCGCAACTTTTTTTTTAACTTTCTCTATCGAGAGTCCATTCGATAGTCTTGTGAATTATGCCATCCAATAAGACTTTGAAATGTCTGGAATATGATAAAAAAGGGACTGAAAATCAAAAAAAGTCGAAAAATAGTGAAATTTTGGAAAATGCTCTACTATTTTTTTATTTTAAGAGATTTTCAAAAAAAGGTTGTATATTCAGATAGCTGACCTAATTACGATTCTAATGATGTATAATATGTATGTAGTTATTGAAATTTAATTTTCGATATTTTATTTTTTTTGCATTTTTGGCACTTTTGAACATAGGATTTCTCAGAGGCATTTTATCTGATCAGATAATGTAATATATCATTACAGAGCCCCGTGGCTATTTTAGTGCCCAAACCGGCTATTAAAACTATTCCGACAATAATAACCATACCAGAAGTATTCAAAAAATGAAAAAAAAAAGGTTAAAACCATTGTCGCAGTTGCGAGAAACTTGATTTCTCCCTTAGGTAATAGCGGACCAAAAGAACTAAAATGTCGCTGGATAGCCCTATTAATGGACCATCATATGGTATCTAAATAATACGATTTCGATGGTAAGGAAATAAATTATTGTATGCCAAAAATATATTATTTTCCGATTTTTTAACATTCTGGGACGCTCTTTTCTCGAAAACGACGCCGCAGATTTTTCTCAAACTTTTCTTACTCAAAGTTCTATCGGTTGTCTATATAGTGAATCCAAAATGAAATGCATTGAAATAATATAAATGGTCCAAAAATGGCCTCAAACTTTGAAAAAAATTGAAAAATCGTTAAATTTTTGGAAACGCTCTTTAATTTATCTTTTTTTCCAAAACTACTCAATGGATGTTTCTGACACTTCTGGTACAGAAAGTTAATTATCCAAAGAACTTCGTAAAGCTATCACTACAACGATCGTAAAACCGGAAGTAGTCGAAAAAATGTCCGATATTTTGAAAAAAATGAATTTTTTTACGAAAACCTTTTTTATTTATGAATATGTTTTGATGATATTTTACACAGGGTTAAAAATATCATCCTACTTGAGCAGAAATGAGAAAAAAAATTGTCTCGGTAATTTGCGTTAGCCGCCATCGGCTAATTTAGTTTTTCGTACCCAGAAAAATTATTTATTATTCGATTTGTATAAAACAAAGTTCATACGCTCCGTGGTCCCAATTGTAATTAGGGTTTCACACTGCGAAGCTTGTGTGAAACACTATTGTTTTTGTTAAAATTATTATTCTTATTATTATTATTCTTCTTTTGTTTTGAGTAGATCTCAGCAACTGCTTGTCGCATCGTTACGATTTCTTCGGTTTTACTGGGAAAGTGGGTGTGACTTAGAGGATAAAGCTATTTTGATCGTTCTGCGACAATGCGAAATGTCCGAAATCACCAAATTATCGTTTTTTAAAATATTGCAGTAATTTTAACAATAATCATTGAATTTTAACTTTCGATACATTTGGGCATAGCCGGAGACAGGGCACATAGCTACACTACTTTCGATTTTTGATTTTCGGTAAATCTTCAAAGATATTAGGCGCCAAATTTTGAAAATTTAAAATTTTACAAAAAACATTTTTATTTATGAATATTTTTTAGTCGTATTATGCACAGAATTAAAGGGTCATCTGACTAGTGCAAAAATGTTAAAGAATTTTGTCTCAGTAATTTACCTTGGCCGCCATTGGCTAATTCAGTTTTTAAGTCCTAGATTAATTTTTTATTGTTCGATTTGTATAAAACAAAGATCATATGCTTCGTTGTATCAATTGTCATTTTTTTTATTACCAAAAGTTTTATCTGTCGGCACCGGAAGTGGCATAATTTTACCAAAAACTACAATTTTGACAGTTATTTTCCTTCTTCGAAAACAAATATTATTTTTTGGAAAAATTATTTGACTCAAAGAGTGTGCCCTTTCAAGGCGCAAAAAATGTAGGAAGCAGTTTTTTTAATTTCGATTTCATTTTCGAGCAAATTCGATTAAGAGGCTAAAAATGGTGTAAAATTGGCCTATTTACAAACTTATTCAGGCTTTTCGGATTTTAAAATATTTCTTCGTAACTTTTATAAACTTGTAGCTATAATCCATACGAAGAAAATGTATGTTAAAATTCGTTTGTACTATAAGCAGTTACCAAGAAATGGGCAGTTCTGTACAAGTCACTGTTTTCGTTATTTTGCCTGTAAAATAGTCAATTATGATTGGATTTTTATAAAAGTGACATCATTTGATTCAAAAAGCACGTAGCGTCATATCAAGTTGATTACAATTTAAAATTGACACCGGAAGTGACATCATTTGGTCAAAAAATGCATTTTAAACTTTTTAAATCAATGTTTTATTCAACCAAGAATAACTTACTATGTATTAATAATTTTAACTTTTGGTTTAAATTCACATATAAACAAAACTCATATGGTCATATATATATCATAAAATGGTTTCTAACTTGTTCGGTTGCCGAGAAATAGACGGTTTTCTACAGGTCACTTTTGAAGGTTTCGGGGCCATAAAAGGGTCGATTATTATTCGATTTTCATAAACGTCACACCATGTTATACCTAATGCCATTTGGGATTTCATACAAGTAATTTAAGATTTTCATTATCACCGGAAGTAACGTCATTTTGGCAAAAACTGTATTTTTAGCCTCTAAAACAGATATTTTATTCAATTGAGTCTGTTTTGAAATCTGTTTCAAAGTATGGTATTTGATGCCAATCAACAAATAGAATGAACCCATACGATCATATAGATACCAAAAAATAGTTTCTAACTTGTACGGTTGCAGAGAAATAGCCGATTTCCTACAAGTCACTTTTCAAGTTTTTTGGTCTTTAAAAGTGGCAATTATTATTCGATTTACATAAAATTTTCACTATATGATATCGTATGCCATTTCTGATTTCATAAGACTAATTGAACATTTGCATTAACACCGGGAGTAATTTAATTTTGTCAAGATCATTTACAAGTAACAAATGTATAAAATGAATTGATATTGCTGGATTTTGTTGATTCTGCGTCCATTTTATTTGTGTGCAATGTTAATTTGGAAACCTGTTTAGTGGTTTCGCTGGTACCGGAAGTGACATATGTTCAAGGGTAACTTGGCACCGGAAGTGACATGTTTAAGGGTAACGTGGCACCAGTGAAACCCGTCATTCCTGCATGCAGGTCTAGTTTTTTTTGTTACGGTGAAATTTTTCTGTCGGCAACGGAAGTGACGTAATATTAACAAAAACTACAATTTTGATCGTTCAGTACCACTTTTTAAAAGCAAATATTATTTTTTTTCAAAACTGATATAACTAAAATGATGCACCCTGCAAAGGTGCACAAAATCCTTAGCTCAGATTTTTTAATTTCAATTTCATTTTCGGGCAATTTCGAATAAAATGTAAAATAAAGTGTAAAATTCAGTTATTTACAATTCATTCAGCGTCTTCATATTTTGAAATATTTATTTGTAATTTTCATAAACTCGTAGCAATAATCCAGACGAAGAGAATGTATGCGCAAATTAGTTTGTAATATGAGCCGTTGCTGAGAAATATGCAATTTTGCATGCATCACTTTTCACGTTATTTTGCCTATAAAAGAGTGAATTATTATTCGATTTGCAATATTTTTTTTTTTCCATTTGATGCTTAATGCCTATTTGGACAAGGTCAAGCCAATTTTACATTTACACTGTGACCGGAAATGACGTCATTTGGGCAAAAACTGTATTTTTAACCTAAAAAACAAATATTTTATTCAAATGAGTCTGCCTTATAATATTTTTAAAATTATGATATTTGATTCCTATCAACGAATAGAATTAAGCCATACGACCATACGGATACCACAAAATGGTTTCTAACTTGTACGGTTACAGAGAAATAGGCGATCTTTTATAAGTCACTTTTCAAGGTTTTTGGTCTATAAAAGTGTCAATTATTATTCGATTTTTATCATTTTTTTACCATTTGATGCCTTATGCCATTTATGACTTCTATGAACTAAATTAACATTTTCAATATCTCCGAAAGTAATGTAATTTTTGCAAAAAACGTATTTTTAGCCTTCAAAACAAACATTTTTTTGAAGGGATTTATATTTATTATTCGTTTAACTTTATAACGTCTGACTCTAATGGGCAGTAAGATTGAATCAATACCATCATATTGATATCAAGAAAAGGCTTCTAGCATGTTCCCTTGTCGAATAATAGCCAATTTTCCCAGGGTCACTTTTAAGTTTTATACCTTCTTAATTTCAGTTTAAGGGTTATAGGTTGATTATTTATTGCCCTATATGTATAAAACAAAGTTTGTATTTTGTATGTTGCGAATTTTCGACTTATTTTTCACCTATAAAAATTTCTTTCGGCACCGGAAGTGACGTAATTTTGCCATAATTTACAATTTTGACCGGTCTTTTCGACAGCAAATATTACTTTTACATATGATAGAAGGTGTCACTGAAGCAAAACAATTAAAGTATAGTTTGGTAGCTCAATGGATCGGCTATGGTATAATGAACTTCCTGTATGATTCCTGAAAGCCGGTTCAGTGCTGCTTGCAGGTCTAGTTATTATTCTTATTATTATTCCAATTCCACTTTGACTATATCTCAGCAACTACTTGTCGCATCGTTACGATTTCTTCGGTTTTACTGGGAAAGTGGGTGTGACTTAGAGGATAAAGCTATTTTGAACGTTCTGCGACAATGCGAAATGTCCGAAATCACCGAAGTTATCGTTTTTGAAAATATTGCAGTAATTTTAACAATAATCATTGGATTTTAACTTTCGATACATTTTGGCATAGTCGGAGACAGGGCACATAGCTACGCTACTTTCGATTTTTGATTTTCGGCATATCTTCGAAGATATTAGGCGCCAAATTTCGAAAATTTAAAATTTTACAAAAAACTTTTTTATTTATGAATATTTTTTAGTCGTGTTTTGCACAGAATTAAAGAGTCATCTGACTAGCGCAAAAATAGTAAAAAAAAATTGTCTCAGTAATTTTCCTTGGCCGCCATTGGCTAATTCAGTTTTTCAGTCCCAGATTAATTTTTTATTGTTCGATTTGTATAAAACAAAGTTCATATGCTTCGTTGTCTCAATTGTCATTTTTTTATTACCAAAAGTGTTATCTGTCGGCACCGGAAGTGGCATAATTTTACCAAAAACTACAATTTTGACAGTTATTTTCTTATATCGAAAACAAATATTATTTTTTGGAAAAATTATATGACTCAAAGAGTGTGCCCTTTCAAGGCGCAAAAAATGTAGGAAGCAGTTTTTTTAATTTCGATTTCATTTTCGAGCAAATTCGATTAAGAGGCTAAAATGGTGTGAAATTGACCTATTTACAACCTATTCAGGCTTTTCAAATTTTAAAATATTTCTTTGTAACTTTTATAAACTTGTAGCTATCATCCATACGAAGAGAATATGCGTGAAAATTAGTTTGTAATATAAGCAGTTGCCGAGAAATAGGCAATTTTGCATGAGTCACTTTTCACGTAATTTTGGCTGTAAAAGAATCAATTATTATTCGATTTTCAATTTTCTTTCGCCATTGGATGCCTAATGGCATAGTGGACTATTTCAAACCATTTTACCTCTTACGCCGCCACCGGAAATGACGTCATTTGCTCAAAACTTAAATTTTAACCTTTAAAAACAATATTTTATTCAAATGAGTCGTACTTGTTATTTTTTTCAAATTATGATATTTGATTCTATTGATCAAATAGATTGAACCCATACGATCATACAGATACCACAAAATGGTTTCTAACTTGTACGGTTGCAGAGAAATGGACAATTTTCCTTAAGTCACTTTTCAAGGTTTTTGGTCTATAAAAGTGTCAGTTATTATTCGATTTTCATAAAATTTTCACTATATGATATCTTATGTCATTGATGATTTCATAGAACTAATTTAACATTTTCAGTATCACCAGAAGTAATGTCATTTTGGCAAAAACTGTATTTTTAGCCTTCAAAACAGATATTTTTTTCAAATGAGTCTGATTTGTAATATATTTCAAATTATGATATTTGAACCCAATCAACAAATCGATTGAACCCATACGATCATATAGATACCAAAAAATAGTTTTTATCATGTACGGTTGCCGAGAAATAGACGATTTTCTACAAGTCACTTTTCAAGGTTTTTAGCCTATAAAAGTGGCAATTCTTATTCGATCTACATACTATTTTCGCCATATGATGCCTTATGTCATTTCTGATTTCATAAAACTAATTGAACATTTTCATTATCACCGGAAGTAATGAAATTTTTCCAGGATCACTTACAAGTAACATATATATATATATATATAAAATGAATTGATATTGCTGGATTTGGTTGATTCTTCGTCAATTTTATTTGATGTTTACAATGCTTATGTGGAAACCTGTTCGATGGTTTCATTGGTATCGGAAGTGACATATGTTCAAGGGTAACGTGGCACCGAAAGTGACGTGGCACCAGTGAAACCCGTCATTCCTGCATGCAGGTCTAGTTTTAAGTTATATTTTTAAAATGTATCAAAATAAAGCCCTAAAATAGATTGTACATATAAACAGTCCTACCTTGTTAAAGAATAATCCTATTAATCCTATAATTCACTATTGCCAGTTGAGAAATTGGCAAAAATATCATTTTCAACTTCAAATTCAAACGTTTGAAGATGGCCGTCCATGGAGAGGAATGCGAAAACAAGGGAGGTAATTGAGTTACTATTTCAGCCATTTTAACACCTATGAAATTTTGCCCATGATCGTATAATAGTGAGTTGACAACCTTTTGAGCAAATAATTATGTTTTGACTTTCTTAGAAAATATGAAATTGGAACTTTAATATGAGTATGCCAACTTTTACTAATAATATTTTGAAAGCTTATTCAATTACATTTCCGAATTTATATAGCTGGATGTTCGGAATTTTGTACGATAGTCCGAATTTCGACTCGGAATATTACCGTTATTTCACTTTAAAATATTGAAAAATTGTCGACGTTTAGGATGAGAGCGCATCACTTTAATATGATTGTGCTAACTTTTACTAATAATATTTAGAAAGCTTATTCAATTTCCTTTCAGAATATATATAGCTGGATGCTCAGAATTTTGTACGATGATCCGAATTTTAACACGGGATATTAACAGCTTTTCCCTTTAATTTTTTTTAAAAAATTGATCATTTTTAGGAAGAGAGTGTACCCCTTTCATATGAGTTTGCCAATTTTTACTGATAATATTTGAAAAGCCTATTTAATTACCTTTCGGGATATATTTAGTTGGGTGTCTAGAATTTTGTAAGATAATGAATGCGAAGTTACACCTCTATTCTGAGTTATAGGAATGGATAAAAAAATAATATATTATTCTACTTTCATTTGATAGACGTAACGTTGGATTTTATTGGTTGGTAAAAAAAGATGAGTTTGGGCGACTTTTGTCTTAAATCTGAATAGGTTGCCAGCTGGATGGGTCGAATAGCTCGCTAGCCGAATAGGTCGCCAATTTGTGTTCGGTCACATACATGCAGCTGCCCAAATACAATTAGGTCTACAAACAAAGGAGAATATTCGCCTTGTGGACAGGAATATAATTACATGTATACTATAAAGATCGTCGTTTTACAATTTACATTTCCATTTGGGTTTTTTTCTTTCTTTTTTTTTTATCGAAATAAACAAGCAATTGAAACCCGACACCCTCTCCTGGTGGTGATACAGTTCTATGGTGATACTGTAAATATTGGTAGATAATTGTCTAGAAATTGATTTGACCGTAAGAAAATCTTAGCGGAAATCCTATCACGAGGAGTCAATGCACACCGCCAAACTGATCCCGCAGTGAATATTCGCTTGGCCGCTACAATCACTGATAAGCATGACATCGACGAGGCTTAATCACTGATCATACAGTTATAAATATAACTCTATGTCACTGATCTATATAATAACCATAATATGATAATAACTGGATAGCTCATGACGCAATGAAGCCACCGTCCGGCATCTTGCTCCTCCCAGAAGCACTCGTTGTCCTTTGTCTCCACTATAAGTAGGCGCTTTCTTTACAAGTAAATTCGACGAAAACATTAACAACAGAACATTATATTTTGTTGACGACATTGTTGGTGCTTTAAATAAAATAAATTCACAAGGGTACAACATTGATTTTATTTTTAAAAGTGCACATTCTCATTATAAAATGTTTTGAAGTGAACGACACATTTGCCGTAAATCAGATTATAACTTTAACATGCCATTGAATTTATCAATTTCGTAAGTGACATTTTGAGAAAATGGAGAAAATTGCATGCAAAGATTTAAATTAAAATGACGATTCCTTGTTATTATTTATTTACTATTGAGATTCATATCTCTGATTTATAAAATATTTTGAGTGATTGAGTGTTGTCTGGGCCTTGTTTAAATATTTGGCTCATAGCCAAAATTCACTTACGACATTTTTGCTCCAACAAATTTCGGCCTAGATGTTAGCTGCAAAATTGTCGTATGTGCAGGAAGTAACCAAAAACCCACAATGACTCAATAAATAAAAGATAAATAGACTCAACCAAATACATTTTATTATTAAGAATTAATATAACTATTATGACATCATATTTTGGGGAGATATAAAGAAGACAAAATCTATCAACAAATTTCGGCCAGGATGTTTGGTGCAAAATTGTCGTAAGTGAAGGAAGTAACCAACAACGCGCAAATGACTCAATAAATAAAAGATAAATAGACTCAACCAAATACATTTTGATATTAAGAATTAATATAACTATTATGATATCACATTTTGGGGAAATATGAATAAGCTAAAATCCATTTACTATCATGACATCAAATTCAGCTTATAACAATCTGGTAATGAAAAATGTCACTTACGACATTTTTGCTACAAGAATTTGTTCAACTTTTCACTTACGACAATTTTGCGCAGACAAGATTTCCGGTTTCCATGACTACATAACGTGCAAAACCATGCTCCTCTGAAATTTTGGTCACCAACTATCAATAATATATCGTAACATGGAAATCGCAAATTTTGTCACTTACGACATTCTTGCTCCAAGCCAACGATTTGTTGATTGCGTCATGAGCTATCCAGTTATTATCATATTATGGTTATTATATAGATCAGTGACATAGAGTTATATTTATAACTCTATGATCAGTGATTAAGCCTCGTCGATGTCATGCTTATCAGTGATTGTAGCGGCCAAGCGAATATTCACTGCGGGATCAGTTTGGCGGTGTGCATTGACTCCTCGTGATAGGATTTCCGCTAAGATTTTCTTACGGTCAAATCAATTTCTAGACAATTATCTACCAATATTTACAGTATCACCATAGAACTGTATCACCACCAGGAGAGGGTGTCGGGTTTCAATTGCTTGTTTATTTCGATAAAAAAAAAGAAAGAAAAAAACCCAAATGGAAATGTAAATTGTAAAACGACGATCTTTATAGTATACATGTAATTATATTCCTGTCCACAAGGCGAATATTCTCCTTTGTTTGTAGACCTAATTGTATTTGGGCAGCTGCATGTATGTGACCGAACACAAATTGGCGACCTATTCGGCTAGCGAGCTATTCGACCCATCCAGCTGGCAACCTATTCAGATTTAAGACAAAAGTCGCCCAAACTCATCTTTTTTTACCAACCAATAAAATCCAACGTTACGTCTATCAAATGAAAGTAGAATAATATATTATTTTTTTATCCATTCCTATAACTCAGAATAGAGGTGTAACTTCGCATTCATTATCTTACAAAATTCTAGACACCCAACTAAATATATCCCGAAAGGTAATTAAATAGGCTTTTCAAATATTATCAGTAAAAATTGGCAAACTCATATGAAAGGGGTACACTCTCTTCCTAAAAATGATCAATTTTTTAAAAAAAATTAAAGGGAAAAGCTGTTAATATCCCGTGTTAAAATTCGGATCATCGTACAAAATTCTGAGCATCCAGCTATATATATTCTGAAAGGAAATTGAATAAGCTTTCTAAATATTATTAGTAAAAGTTAGCACAATCATATTAAAGTGATGCGCTCTCATCCTAAACGTCGACAATTTTTCAATATTTTAAAGTGAAATAACGGTAATATTCCGAGTCGAAATTCGGACTATCGTACAAAATTCCGAACATCCAGCTATATAAATTCGGAAATGTAATTGAATAAGCTTTCAAAATATTATTAGTAAAAGTTGGCATACTCATATTAAAGTTCCAATTTCATATTTTCTAAGAAAGTCAAAACATAATTATTTGCTCAAAAGGTTGTCAACTCACTATTATACGATCATGGGCAAAATTTCATAGGTGTTAAAATGGCTGAAATAGTAACTCAATTACCTCCCTTGTTTTCGCATTCCTCTCCATGGACGGCCATCTTCAAACGTTTGAATTTGAAGTTGAAAATGATATTTTTGCCAATTTCTCAACTGGCAATAGTGAATTATAGGATTAATAGGATTATTCTTTAACAAGGTAGGACTGTTTATATGTACAATCTATTTTAGGGCTTTATTTTGATACATTTTAAAAATATAACTTAAAAATATGCTATTGGAACTTTAAAGGGGCGCGCTCTCAACCTGAACATAGCCAATTGTTCAATATTTTAAAGTGAAAGAACGGTAAAGTTGTCCGAATTTGGACTTCGAAAAAAATACCGGTCTATCTTTACATATAGAATATTGAAAAATTGGCTATGTTCAGGTTGAGGGCGCGCCCCTTTAATATGATTGTGCCAACTTTTTAGGCTTTCACCATTGAGAATGGTGAAAGGCTATTGTTATTACTAAGATTATTATTTATTATTAAGATTTCATATTACATATGAAAGCTTAATGTTTCTGTTAAAGTTATTAAGCTTTCATATTACATATGAAAGCTTATTGTTTCTGTTAAGATTATTAAGCTTTCATATTACATATGAAAGCTTATTGTTTCTGTTAAGATTATTCCTATTATTAAGCTTTCATATTACATATGAAAGCTTATTGTTTTTGTTAAGATTATTATTGTTATTAAGCTTTCATATGTAATATGAAAGCTTATTGTTTCTGTTAAGATTATTCCGATTATTAAGCTTTCATATTACATATGAAAGCTTATTGTTTTTGTTAAGATTATTATTAAGCTTTCATATTACATATGAAAGCTTATTGTTTTTGTTAAGATTATTAAGCTTTCATATTACATATGAAAGCTTATTGTTTTTGTTAAGATTATTAGGGTTTCACTCTACGAAGCTTGTGTGAAACAGTATTGTTTTTGTTAAAATTATTAGGCTTTCAGACTTTCGCCTGAAAGCCTATTGAGATTACTAAAATTATTATTAGGGTTTCACACTGCGTAGCTTGTGTGAAACACTATTGTTTTTGTTAAAATTATTATTCTTATTAGGCTTTCAGACTTTCGTCTGAAAGACTATTGTTTTTACTAAAATTATTAAGCTTTTATATGTATTACATATGAAAGCTTATTGTTTCTGTTAAAGTTATTAAGCTTTCATATTACATATTACATATGAAAGCTTATTGTTTTTGTTAAGATTATTAAGCTTTCATATTACATATGAAAGCTTATTGTTTTTGTTAAGATTATTATTAAGCTTTCATATTACATATGAAAGCTTATTGTTTTTGTTAAGATTATTAGGGTTTCACACTACGAAGCTTGTGTGAAACAGTATTGTTTTTGTTAAAATTATTAGGCTTTCAGACTTTCGTCTGAAAGCCTATTGAGATTACTAAAATTATTATTAGGGTTTCACACTGCGTAGCTTGTGTGAAACACTATTGTTTTTGTTAAAATTATTATTCTTATTAGGCTTTCAGACTTTCGTCTGAAAGACTATTGTTTTTACTGAAATTATTAAGCTTTCATATGTATTACATATGAAAGCTTATTGTTTCTGTTAAAGTTATTAAGCTTTCATATTACATATGAAAGCTTATTGTTTCTGTTAAAATTATTAAGCTTTCATATATCTTATTGTTTTTGTTAAGATTATTATTATTATTATGTTTTTTTTGATACTAGATAAGTAAATACTGATTCGTATACAAAATATTGAGTTTGTGGATTGAACCGGAAGTGCCGCCATCTTGAAACTTACAGTAATGCAGGTCAAATTCACTAGTTCGTAAAATTCGGTGATTTCGAATGCTTATAACGTTTTGAAAATATATTTAATCAATACTCACCACCCATTTTTGGGTGGGTAGGTCAAAGTTTCAGAAACATCCTATCGTTGGGACATGTGACAGGAAGTGACTGTTAATATGAAAGCTTTAATATCTGCTTTGCAGATCTAGTTTTTTCGTGTCATTTCTGCAAATCGGATTTCTCAGAAGCTAACCATGGGATCTTTCTGAAACTTTGACCTACCCCCCCCAAAACTGGGTGGCAGTTTTTGTTTAAATATATTTTCAAAACGTTTTACGAATTCGAAATCACCGAAATTTACGAACGAGTGAATTTGACCTGCATTACTGTAACTCTGTGACTATTTGACCTATTTTACTAATTCTTTTTTCTTTGAGTACCTTGACAAAAATCATTGTCAACTGCAGTTTCAGATTTCCGAATTTCGAAAATTCGTCGCTGTGATTTCGAACCGGAAGTTGAGACCAACTTGACAACTTCTTTAATAGTTCTACGATTTTCATGAAATTTAGTATGTAAGTAGATCTTACCCATGTGACTTCAAAAATATAAATAGAAATTTTCTAAATTATCTCCCCTTGGTTAAATAAAGGATCAAATTTTTCAAAAAAATCGAAGAAATATAGGTCAGAATGACCTGGTGTTTTTTTTTTTGATACTAGATAAGTAAATACTGATTCGTATCCAAAATATTGAGTTTGTGGATTGAACCGGAAGTGCCGCCATCTTGAAACGTGAAAAATCACAAAGGCTTTTTTGCTATTTTACTTACAGACACGGGAATTATATTTTCTGAATCCTTCAAGGATGGCCTAAAAAACGTTCGGAGTAGAATTTTGATTTAGGTCAATTGATGGTCGCCATTTTGAAGTGAAAGTGAAAAATAGAAGCAATTTGAAGGGCCGAGAATTTGGAACACAATAACTCTCCTTGTAATTGAGCTAGAATGTTCAAACTTGGTGTAGACGTTCACTAGGTCACTGTCTTGATTGAGTTCAAAGATGAGCATTTTCTGCCTAGGGTAAGCAGAGATAAGCAAGCTGATTTGCTGATTCTTTAGGGCACGATAACTTTGGTTATAATGAAGGGAGGGCGATGAAACTCTTGTCAATCGAGAGTCTAATAGCTAACCTGCTGTGTGAAATCATTGTAGCATTTTTTCTTAAATGTCCGGGGTAGCCGAAAAAAAGAGATTGAAAATCCAAAGAGTCGTATTTTTTACAATTTGGAGCATGTTTAAAGGTCTTTCTCGTAAAGTCAACATGTGTTTCCTGCAAATCGGATTTCTCAGAATCTAAAAATAGGATGTTTCTGAAACTTTGACCTACCCACCCAAAAATGGGTGGTGAGTATTGATTGAATATATTTTCAAAACGTTTAAAGCATTCGAAATCACCAAATTTTACGAACGAGTGAATATGACCTACATTACTGTAACTCTGTAACTATTAGACCTATTTTACTAATTCTTTTTTCTTTGAGTACCCTGACAAAAATCATTTTCAACTGCAGTTTCAGATTTTCGAATTTCGAAAATTCGTCGCTGTGATTTCGAACCGGAAGTTGAGACCAACTTGACAACTTCTTTAATAGTTGTACGATTTTCATGAAATTTAGTATGTAAGTAGATCTTACCGATGCAACTTTAAAGATGTCCTTAGAAATTTTCTAAATTATCTCCCCTTGGTGAAATTAGGGATCAAAATTTTCCAAAAAAATCGAAGAAATATAGGTCAGAATGTGGATCGAAACGGAAGTACCGCCATCTTGAAACGTGAAAAATCACAAAGGCTTTTGCGATATTTTACTTACAGACATAGGAGTTACATTTTCGGAATCCTTGAAGGAATGCCTAAAAATCTATCGGATCAGAATTTTGTTTTCGGTCACGTGATGGTCACCATTTCGAAGAGAAGAAGGCTAGGAGAGCCTGGTTTAGCTTAAAGCATAAAGTATGTATATCTAATCGCCTTCCAACACATGTTCTCATAAAACTTTACGAATCAGTCGTGAAACAAATAGCTCTATATGGCTCAGAGGTTTGGGGGATAATTTAGTGTTAAGTAAGAACTTTGAGATAGAACAATGGGATAAAATAAATACGAATAAAATGACCGTTAAGATATGTAAATCTATCCTTACACAGCCATTAAAAGCATCAAATATAGGCTGCTTGGCAGAATTAGGAATTTTTCCTGTTAATATTGATATATTTCAAAGAATGGCTATGTATTATAAAAGAATAAACGAAAATAACAATACGTTAAGTAACTCATTACTGAATTCTGCATATCAGGAAGACATAAAAATTTCGCAATCAAACCCAAAACTCTCCTGGTATGCGGCTGTCCAAAATATCTTTAAAAAATATGACCTTTCTCCAACAATAATTTCGAGACAGAATATTAAAAGTTCAATAGAAAGCAAATTTAACAATCTCCTTGTTGAATCTTGCGGGCCAAACCATAAACTCAGAACCTTTGGATTATTCAAAAAGAAATTCAATAACACTCCAAAATATCTAGAGGTTGTTAATAATAAGAAGTTCAAAATTGCGATGTCTACCCTAAGATTAAGTACTCACCAGCTTGCCATTGAAAGGGGTAGATATTTTAAGATACCACTCCAGGATCGCCTCTGTAAAAAATGCAATGCAAGCCAAACTGAATCTGAGAAACATTTTCTTATGGAATGTCAAAAATATGAAGATTTAAGAGAACAATATATATATCCAACTCTTGACAATACTGGTCTAACCTTTCCATTTGAAAATCTATTCGACCCGACCCACCAAGTATTATAGCCACAAGTGTCGCGGCCTTTGTTTACTTCTCTTTTCTGAGGAGAGACATCTGAACTGTTAAATATGCCTGATATTCTATTTTCTTTTATGTACGCACGCCTTGTTTTGTATTTTGATAGATTATGTACCCTGTATGTGGGCCTTATACTTTTCGAGTTATGTGATTTATACTGTCTATTTATGAGTACTTTTGTTTATGTCCGTCCATATTTTTGCTGTCCTTTTTTCCCCCCACTTCATACTTGTATTTATTATTTTGTATGTAGCATACCTGGAATGCCGAATGATTCTTGAAGAAACGAGTGAGTTACCATTACTGGAAAAAAACGGTATTATGTCAATAGTACTGCTAGTTCAAAAGCGTTTTATAGCTGAGGCGGTGGAGGCGCCGGCCTCCCCGCGAAAAAAATCAAGGCAGTTGAAAAAATAAAACGGGAGAAAAATGCTAAAACCGATGCGAAAATGAAAATGTACCCTAGTTAGGGAGGGCTCTAAAGACAGACAAAAGGGTCCCACGAATGACAAAAGGGTCCCTAGGACCAAGGGAAAGGGCCCCCAAGTCCAACTCAATCGTTTTCTATACACTGTTACTGTCGAATCCACTACTGAATGAAAATGCAGCCATTGCATTGGCATGACAATCATCAATCAAGAACCTCCCCTCGCGACAGAGGGCCCTCAAAATAGTACAGCCTCCGCCATGATAAACCTTAAAACGCCCCTATGCTAGTTCTGTAACTGAAAGTCAAAATGGTGAAAGATGTTATTTGGTCAACATTTATCTACACTAACACAGACATTTTCAGATGAGGCGTGTAATAAAGTGGCTTAAATATATGAAAATCTTGAAAGAACTGATCGCAACCTATACCCTGCATTTGTTAGGTGTGTGGTTGCGAATGGGATATAGCGTCTTGTGTCACCACCCCCACCCCATCACACACACATATACCACCCCGATTCTTCAATCCAAACTGATTAGAACCTGAATCACAATCGATCTAGTAGCAACAATACACAGTCCATATCAAAAATTGATTTCCAATCTCAAAGACGGCTTATCTCCCCTGAAACTGTTGAGTAATACGCGATTCCCAATTCACACAACTTTCATAGATTTAAGGCAATGGAATGAACTGAACAGAAATGGTTTTAACGACCTATCTGTCTGCGCCTACTGAATTAACTAAATTTTGATCGGACAGCGTCGTTACGAGAGCGAAACGACGCCCGTTGACTCACTGACAGACGTTACGATACAGCGCGCACATGCTAACCATTCAGCCATTCAGCCTCCCTGAATTCGGAAAATTGCTGACGTATAGCAAGAAACATTTCAACCGGGCGAAATTTTCTGTTTTAACAGTTTAATGTGCATGGTACTTTAATTACCAACCGATTATTACAAAACTTTTGAAAATAAGCTCCAACTGACCAGCTTAATCGTATGCAATAAAAGTTTGGCTTGAATTGAAAGTTCTGCACGGAGAAAGTTCATCTCGATTTCCCGGCGTGGTTCCCTCTTTTCAGTGAGGCAGAACGGAGGGCCTGACAAGCACAGCTGTCTAGTCCTTCGGATGGGACGAAAAACCAAGGTCCCGTGTACACATTGGAGTGCACGTAAAATATCCCTAAGCAGTTGGAATTCGATACTGTTGAATAAACTCTATACGATGACTAAATGCGTAGATTGTAGTCACCCACACTGCATGTTTCGCTTAACAATGAAAGGGTGCCGTTTTCAATGTTCGATCCTTTTGTTCTTCTACTCCTGATATGTTGGACTGTTGATCGATGGTTTCATATAAAAGACTACCAATAAGACTCTTTGTAGAAGAAGTTCCCAAAAAATAGTATGTTGACTTTACGAGAAAGACCTCTAAACATGCTCCAAATTGTAAAAATACGACTTTTTAGATTTTTAATCTCTTTTCTTCGGCTATCCCTGATATTTAAAAAAAATGATACAATGATTTCACACAACAGGCTAGCTATTAGACTCTCTATTGACAAAAGTTTCACCGCCCTCTCTTCATTATAACCGAAGTTATCGTGCCCTAAAGAATCAACAAATCAGCATGCTTATCTCTGCTTGCCCTAAGCAGAAAATGCTCATCTTTGAAGTCAATCATAACATTGACCTAGTGAACGTCTACAACAAGTTTGAGCATTCTAGCTTAATTAGAATGAGAGTTATTGTGCTCCAAAATCTCGGCCCTTCAAATTGCTTCTATTTTTCATTTTCAATTCAAAATGGTGACTCCCGGTTGACCTAAATCAAAATTCTATTCGCGATATTTTTTAGGCCTTCCTACAAGGATTCCGAAAATATAACTCCCGAGTTTGTAAGTAAAATAGCAAAAAAGCCTTATTGATTTTTCACGTTTAAAGATGGTGGCACTTCCGGTTCGATCGACAAA
The DNA here is from genome assembly GCA_036850965.1 of Patella caerulea. Lineage (NCBI taxonomy): Eukaryota > Metazoa > Mollusca > Gastropoda > Patellidae > Patella > Patella caerulea. The sequence continues at coordinate 2,431,070 of JAZGQO010000018.1, read as the reverse complement.
CTCCATATTTTGTTTACGAATCAGTAATTCCTTGTCTAGTATCGAAAAAAAAATTAGGTCATTCTGACCTATATTTCGACGATTTTTTTGAAAACTTTGATCCTTAATTTCACCAAGGGGAGATAATTTAGAAAATTTCTAATTATATTTTTGAAGTCACATCGGTAAGGTCTACATATAGACTAAATTTCATGAAAATCGTACATCTATTAAAGAAGTTGCCAAATTGGTCTAAACTTCCTGTTCGAAATCACAGCATCGAATTTTCGAAATTCGAAAATGTGAAACTGCAGATGAAAATGATTTTTTTCAAGGTATTCAAAGAAAAAATAATTAGTAAAATCGGTCAAAAAAATAACAAAGTTACGACTATGCATTGTCCATTTTGTCGTTCGTAAATTTGGGTGATTTCGGATTCGTAAAACGTTTTGAAAATATATTTAATCAAGGTTCGCACCCCATTTTTGGGGGGTAGGTCAAAATTTCAGAAAGATCCTACGGATAGATTCTGAGAAATCCGATTTGCAGAAAACACACACACACACAAAAATAATAATAACTAGATCTGCTACTGTCCCATGCAGATATGAAAGCTTTCATATTCACAGTCACTTCCTGTCACATGTCATGGGTCGTATGAATAATCCGAACAAGGAAAAAAAATCATTAAAATCGGTTACAATCTAGTGAAGTTAATGTGATTTTTCACTCGTAAAGAATTTTGTCAGCACGAAAAACATCAAAGGCAAAAACGAATTTTTGAAATATTCAAATACCGTATCCCGACTATCCTGAAATGTAATAATTTCAGACATAGGAGACGCATTGAACATACTATGCTCTATTGTGTTTGTTTACAAGTCCGTAAATGTCGACTTTTCACTATGTTTCATATTCACTTCAAAATGGTGACTACCAGTTGACCTAAATCAAAATTCTACTTCGAACTTCATCAAGACATTGACTTAGTGAATGCCTATACCAAGTTTGAACATTGTACCCCAATTAGAAAAAGAGTTATTGTGTTCCAGAGTCATCAAGGTATTGGCCTAATAAACACCCACACCAAGTCTAGCTGAATTAGAAAGAGAGTTATTGTGTCCCAAACTAGATCATTTCGGGGCTAACATATAGTTCGATTTTATTTCAATATTTCGCTTGTGCGTAGAGGTCTTTAGCAGTGGAAGGAAACCGGAGGAAATGAAGAAAACCCACCAAGATGGACAGGCGACCTTACTCCTTGTCAAGTACGACCGGAGATTCGAAAACACGCTAGCTGACTCAATGACAGGCTTTATGATACAGCGCGCGCGTGCTAACCATTCAGCCACCAAACTCCCCTTTGAAATCGGACACGTGCAATATGTCATATAAGAAGAATAACAAGTCGCTCACATACAAAATGGTAAATTAATGAGCTTAGGTCAAAAGGTTGAGCTACTGTTTTAGAGTATTTAATTGTTTTAAAGAGACACGTTAAGGGATGTTCATAGTTAAATGAAAGTTTAACTTTAAATAAGACGAACGTCTACCAATAAAATGAGGATTTAATAATACTAAAATAAAGTTTCAAATTAAGAATAATTAATTATTGGTCTAATGCAATGAAATGCTTTGATTTGACAGATGAAATGTACGATGGGTGTACACACTATGTGGCGAAGGCGTTGACCTGCTAGCCAGGAGGTCGGGTGTTCGATCCCTGCATTGGCCGAGAAAGTTCATCTCGATTTTTTGGCGTGTCCTCCCACCGGCGTGTACACATTGGAGTGCACGTAAAAGATCCCTTAGCAGTTGGAATTCGATAATGTTGAATAAGCTCTATACGATGACTAAATGTGCAAATTGTAGCCACCCACACTGCATGTTTTGCTTAACAATGAAAGGGTGCCGTTTTCAATTTTCGATCCTTTTATTCTTCTACTCCTGATATTTTGGACTGTTGATCGATGGTTTCATATCAAAGACTACCGATAAGACTCTTTGTACAAGAAGTTCCCCAAAAATATTATGTTGACTTTAAGAGAAAAGGACCTTTAAAAATGCTCTAAATCGTAAAAATACGACTTTTTGGATTTTCGATCTCTTTTTTCTGCTATCCCTGATATTTAAAAAAAATGATACAATGATTTCACACAACAGGCTAGCTATGAGACTCTAGATTGACAAGAGTTTCACCACCCTCCCTTCATTATAACCGAAGTTATTGTGCCCTAAAGAATCAACAAATCAGCATGCGTATCTCTGCTTACCCCAGGCAGAAAATGGTCATCTTTACACTCAATCATGACATTGACCTAGTGAACGTCTACCCCAAGTTTAAACATTCTAGCTTAATTAGAAGGAGAGTTATTGTGTTCCAAAAACTCGGCCCTTTAAATTGCTTCCATTTTTCCTATACATTTTAATTTGAAGATAAAATATTTTGTAAGAAGAATTATATAATTGATAAAATCTAACTGGGATTTGTTTCCAAATTCGCTAATATCTTCATGTAAACTATAGTATCCAAGATGAATAACAGAAGGTGATAGATTACTGTATATTCTATTTTTAATCAAGATGTCATTAAGAGTATTCCACAGACTTTGAGAATAAGGGCATTGAATAAACAGATGCTCGACAGTTTCCAGCGTGCTGTTACAGAAATCGCATAGACCTGAAGCCACTTTTCCAAATTTAAGTAATCGATTATTTGTGTATATTATTTTGTGTATATATTTGAACTGGAAATTTCGGACTTTTATATGTGTACAAAAATTATGACTAAAATTAAATATGGATTTTATAGTTTTTTCATCTATTATTCTACCTAAATATTCTTCCCATTTTAATATAGCAGTTGGTTTAATAAACTTCGCATTAATTCTTTTTAAATAAATATCCTTTGGCTTTAAAGTGTCTGAGTGAACATTATAAAATAGATTCAAATTATTTAATGTATCAGTATATATTCTTAGTTTATATTCATCGTTATTCGCACTCGAGATATCTATTATTTCGTTTCCAATCTTTAAATTGTGATCATTGCATAATTTACTTATCGCTAGTTTCAAACCTCTGAAAAGGAATTTTTCGTTGGACTTAAGTGCCGATGCTGGATAGTTAAGGAAATCTTGTATAAATATTAAATTTCTACTCAAGAAATGTAAGGTGTCACTGGTTGTTTTGTTTTTCAAATTCGTATTAATATACGCTATTTGATTTGTTATTGAGACTCTATCTCCGATCTTTGAATTGTATATAGTATACCAGTTTGTGAAAAGTTGTTCATAGAACTTAATACTAAATTTTACATAATTAGGGTTATAATTACCTCCAGATAAAAGTAAAGGGTGAAGTGGTGAAATGCAGAATGAAAATATTTTAAACCATGGGCTAGTATTGTCTGTGAATATCTTATTAATCCAAAAGAATGATTTACATCTTAAATATTCATAAATGTCTATCATTTTTAAACCACCATGAGCTAAATCCTTGCAAATCACATCCCTTTTTATTTTATCTCGTCCCTCCCATAGAAAGTTGTATAATAGTGTGTTTAATTTATCGGCAACATAACCAGGAACATAAAGTGACTGTAGTTGATGGGATAGCGCAGGTAGACAAAATGTTTTTATTATAACTATTTTACCCATCAAAGTCAATTTTCGTAATTTCCATCTATTTAATGTGTTTTTTAATTCCTTAAGTTTATTTTCAAAGTTCAATTGATTACGGCTTTTTGTGTCGAATGAAAAATGTATACCTAGGATTTTAATTGCATCTGTTTATTCAATGCCCTTATTCTCCAAGTCTGTGGAATACTCTTAATGACATCTTGATTAAAAATAGAATATACAGTAATCTATCACCTTCTGTTATTCATCTTGGATACTATAGTTTACATGAAGATATTAGCGAATTTGAAAACAAATCCCAGTTAGATTTTATCAATTATATAATTCTTCTTACAAAATATTTTATCTTCAAATTAAAATGTATAGGAAAAATGGAAGCAATTTAAAGGGCCGAGTTTTTGGAACACAATAACTCTCCTTCTAATTAAGCTAGAATGTTTAAACTTGGGGTAGACGTTCACTAGGTCAATGTCATGATTGAGTGTAAAGATGAGCATTTTCTGCCTGGGGTAAGCAGAGATACGCATGCTGATTTGTTGATTCTTTAGGGCACAATAACTTCGGTTATAATGAAGGGAGGGTGGTGAAACTCTTGTCAATCTAGAGTCTCATAGCTAGCCTGTTGTGTGAAATCATTGTATCATTTTTTTTAAATATCAGGGATAGCAGAAAAAAGAGATCGAAAATCCAAAAAGTCGTATTTTTACGATTTAGAGCATTTTTAAAGGTCCTTTTCTCTTAAAGTCAACATAATATTTTTGGGGAACTTCTTGTACAAAGAGTCTTATCGGTAGTCTTTTATATGAAACCATCGATCAACAGTCCAAAATATCAGGAGTAGAAGAATAAAAGGATCGAAAATTGAAAACGGCACCCTTTCATTGTTAAGCAAAACATGCAGTGTGGGTGGCTACAATTTGCACATTTAGTCATCGTATAGAGCTTATTCAACATTATCGAATTCCAACTGCTAAGGGATCTTTTACGTGCACTCCAATGTGTACACGCCGGTGGGAGGACACGCCAAAAAATCGAGATGAACTTTCTCGGCCAATGCAGGGATCGAACACCCGACCTCCTGGCTAGCAGGTCAACGCCTTCGCCACATAGTGTGTACACCCATCGTACATTTCATCTGTCAAATCAAAGCATTTCATTGCATTAGACCAATAATTAATTATTCTTAATTTGAAACTTTATTTTAGTATTATTAAATCCTCATTTTATTGGTAGACGTTCGTCTTATTTAAAGTTAAACTTTCATTTAACTATGAACATCCCTTAACGTGTCTCTTTAAAACAATTAAATACTCTAAAACAGTAGCTCAACCTTTTGACCTAAGCTCATTAATTTACCATTTTGTATGTGAGCGACTTGTTATTCTTATATGACATATTGCACGTGTCCGATTTCAAAGGGGAGTTTGGTGGCTGAATGGTTAGCACGCGCGCGCTGTATCATAAAGCCTGTCATTGAGTCAGCTAGCGTGTTTTCGAATCTCCGGTCGTACCTGACAAGGAGTAAGGTCGCCTGTCCATCTTGGTGGGTTTTCTTCATTTCCTCCGGTTTCCTTCCACTGCTAAAGACCTCTACGCACAAGCGAAATATTGAAATAAAATCGAACTATATGTTAGTCCCGAAATGATCTAGTTTGGGACACAATAACTCTCTTTCTAATTCAGCTAGACTTGGTGTGGGTGTTTATTAGGCCAATACCTTGATGACTCTGGAACACAATAACTCTTTTTCTAATTGGGGTACAATGTTCAAACTTGGTATAGGCATTCACTAAGTCAATGTCTTGATGAAGTTCGAAGTAGAATTTTGATTTAGGTCAACTGGTAGTCACCATTTTGAAGTGAATATGAAACATAGTGAAAAGTCGACATTTACGGACTTGTAAACAAACACAATAGAGCATAGTATGTTCAATGCGTCTCTTATGTCTGAAATTATTACATTTCAGGATAGTCGGGATACGGTATTTGAATATTTCAAAAATTCGATTTTTGCCTTTGATGTTTTTCGTGCTGACAAAATTCTTTACGAGTGAAAAATCACATTAACTTCACTAGATTGTAACCGATTTTAATGATTTTTTTTCCTTGTTCGGATTATTCATACGACCCATGACATGTGACAGAAAGTGACTGTGAATATGAAAGCTTTCATATCTGCATGGGACAGTAGCAGATCTAGTTATTATTATTTTTGTGTGTGTGTGTGTTTTCTGCAAATCGGATTTCTCAGAATCTATCCGTAGGATCTTTCTGAAATTTTGACCTACCCCCCAAAAATGGGGTGCGAACCTTGATTAAATATATTTTCAAAACGTTTTACGAATCCGAAATCACCCAAATTTACGAACGACAAAATGGACAATGCATAGTCGTAACTTTGTTATTTTTTGACCGATTTTACTAATTATTTTTTCTTTGAATACCTTGAAAAAAATCATTTTCATCTGCAGTTTCACATTTTCGAATTTCGAAAATTCGTCGCTGTGATTTCGAACAGGAAGTTTAGACCAATTTGACAACTTCTTTAATAGATGTACGATTTTCATGAAATTTAGTATATATGTAAACCTTACCGATGTGACTTCAAAAATATAATTAGAAATTTTCTAAATTATCTCCCCTTGGTGAAATTAAGGATCAAAGTTTTCAAAAAAATCGTCGAAATATAGGTCAGAATGACCTAATTTTTTTTTCGATACTAGACAAGGAATTACTGATTCGTAAACAAAATATGGAGTTTGTCGATCGAACCGGAAGTGCCACCATCTTTAAACGTGAAAAATCAATAAGGCTTTTTTGCTATTTTACTTACAAACTCGGGAGTTATATTTTCGGAATCCTTGTAGGAAGGCCTAAAAAATATCGCGAATAGAATTTTGATTTAGGTCAACCGGGAGTCACCATTTTGAATTGAAAATGAAAAATAGAAGCAATTTGAAGGGCCGAGATTTTGGAGCACAATAACTCTCATTCTAATTAAGCTAGAATGCTCAAACTTGTTGTAGACGTTCACTAGGTCAATGTTATGATTGAGTTCAAAGATGAGCATTTTCTGCTTAGGGCAAGCAGAGATAAGCATGCTGATTTGTTGATTCTTTAGGGCACGATAACTTCGGTTATAATGAAGAGAGGGCGGTGAAACTTTTGTCAATAGAGAGTCTAATAGCTAGCCTGTTGTGTGAAATCATTGTATCATTTTTTTTAAATATCAGGGATAGCCGAAGAAAAGAGATTAAAAATCTAAAAAGTCGTATTTTTACAATTTGGAGCATGTTTAGAGGTCTTTCTCGTAAAGTCAACATACTATTTTTTGGGAACTTCTTCTACAAAGAGTCTTATTGGTAGTCTTTTATATGAAACCATCGATCAACAGTCCAACATATCAGGAGTAGAGAACAAAAGGATCGAACATTGAAAACGGCACCCTTTCATTGTTAAGCGAAACATGCAGTGTGGGTGACTACAATCTACGCATTTAGTCATCGTATAGAGTTTATTCAACAGTATCGAATTCCAACTGCTTAGGGATATTTTACGTGCACTCCAATGTGTACACGGGACCTTGGTTTTTCGCCCCATCCGAATGACTAGACAGCTGTGCTTGTCAGGCCCTCCGTTCTGCCTCACTGACAAGGGGAACCACGCCGGGAAATCGAGATGAACTTTCTCCGTGCAGAACTTTCAATTCAGGCGAAAACGTTTATTGCATACGATTAAGCTGGTCAGTTGGAGCTTATTTTCAAAAAATTTGTAATAATCGGTTGGTAATTAAAGTACCATGCACATTAAACTGTTAAAACAGAAAATTTCGCCCGGTTGAAATGTTTCTTGCTATACGTCAGCAATTTTCCGAATTCAGGGAGGCTGAATGGCTGAATGGTTAGCATGTGCGCGCTGTATCGTAACGTCTGTCATTGAGTCAACGGGCGTCGTTTCGCTCTCGTAACGACGCTGTCCGATCAAAATTTAGTTAATTCAGTAGGCGCAGACAGATAGGTCGTTAAAACCATTTCTGTTCAGTTCATTCCATTGCCTTAAATCTATGAAAGTTGTGTGAATTGGGAATCGCGTATTACTCAACAGTTTCAGGGGAGATAAGCCGTCTTTGAGATTGGAAATCAATTTTTGATATGGACTGTGTATTGTTGCTACTAGATCGATTGTGATTCAGGTTCTAATCAGTTTGGATTGAAGAATCGGGGTGGTATATGTGTGTGTGATGGGGTGGGGGTGGTGACACAAGACGCTATATCCCATTCGCAACCGCACACCTAACAAATGCAGGGTATAGGTTGCGATCAGTTCTTTCAAGATTTTCATATATTTAAGCCACTTTATTACACGCCTCATCTGAAAATGTCTGTGTTAGTGTAGATAAATGTTGACCAAATAACATCTTTCACCATTTTGACTTTCAGTTACAGAACTAGCATAGGGGCGTTTTAAGGTTTATCATGGCGGAGGCTGTACTATTTTGAGGGCCCTCTGTCGCGAGGGGAGGTTCTTGATTGATGATTGTCATGCCAATGCAATGGCTGCATTCTCATTCAGTAGTGGATTCGACAGTAACAGTGTATAGAAAACGATTGAGTTGGACTTGGGGGCCCTTTCCCTTGGCCCGAGGGACTCTTTTGTCATTCGTGGGACCCTTTTGTCTGTCTTTAGAGCCCTCCCTAACTAGGGTACATTTTCATTTTCGCATCGGTTTTAGCATTTTTCTCCCGTTTTATTTTTTCAACTGCTGGCGCCTCCACCGCCTCAGCTATAAAACGCTTTTGAACTAGCAGTACTATTGACATAATACCGTTTTTTTCCAGTAATGGTAACTCACTCGTTTCTTCAAGAATCATTCGGCATTCCAGGTATGCTACATTCTATTCGCTGTCTTCCATAGGAGCGGTAAGATGAGACCTGTTTGTGGGAAAAACCCTAAACAATATGCGAGGGTGGAATAATTGTACATTACTTTAAGGTTTGCGTGAAGTAATTGACATATCGAAATTACAGTTATATGCACTGAATAACCATGACACGGAGAGAGGGCGAGAGAGAGAGAGAGAGAGAGAGAGAGAGAGAGAGAGAGAGAGAGAGAGAGAGAGAGAGAGATGGGGTTTAACGTCCACTCGACGCAAACTAAGTCATTTTGGGACTAACATATGGTTTAATTTTATTTCAATAATCTGCTTGCGCATATTAACAGTGGGAGGAAACCGCAGGTCCCGGGGTAAATCCAGGAGATTGGACAGGCGAGATTGTAGGTTAGGGTTAGGGTAAGCGCTAAGGTTAGGTCTTGGGTTAGGATTAGGATTAACGATATCCCTATTTACATCTCGTGACCTTTGACCAAACGTAATGAAGACAGGATGTGACGTATATATGCACATTGAGGTTATCAAGCTATAGACCGGACTAGTAGTAAGCTATAAACGGATAAATAACAAGAGTTTATATGTTTATTATTTTATTAAATTTATATATAACTCCCTGATTTACATATATACATTATGCATGAACAATAGAAACTATATACTAGTATTTATAAGTATTAAAGCTATGGTAATATTATGCTATCAAATAGCCGTATTGTCTTAATATTTGTTGTAACCGCAACCTTGATAGTTATTGTAAGAAGGATAACGGTTGTAGTTGTTGTATCCGTTACCGTATCCGTTGTTATTGTAGTTGTTATATCCCTTCCCATATTCGTTGTTATTGTGGCCATTGTTGTAACCGTTGTTGTAATTGTAGGGGCCGTTGTAACTATTGTATCCTTTATTATTGTATTGGTTGTACTTGTATAGTCCGTTGTTGTATCGGTTGTATGGCCCGTTGTTGTACCCGTTGTAGTTGTATGATTGTTTGTAAGCTCCAATCTTTCCATGTCCAACAAGTCCGTTTCCAATTATACCGTGTCCTATACCGTTACCAACGATACCATGACCAATTCCGTGTCCAACAATACCGTGTCCGATACCGTTACCAACGATGTCATGCCCAATGCCGTAACCAATCTTGCCATGTCCAATAAGTCCGTGTCCGATTCCGTTTCTAATGATACCATGTCCGATACCGTTACCAACGATACCATGACCAATTCCGTTTCCAACAATACCGTGTCCGATACCGTTACCAACGATGCCATGCCCAATGCCGTTACCAATCTTTCCATGTCCAATAAGTCCGTGTCCGATTCCGATTCCAATGATACCATGTCCGATACCGTTACCAACGATACCATGACCAATTCCGTTTCCAACAATACCGTGTCCGATACCGTTACCAACAATACCATGAACAATTCCGTTACCAATAACACCGACTTTGCCAACAGCTACTATTCCGTGTCTGAGTCGGTTTCCTTGGATACCATGTCCAATACCATGGTTGAGTCCGTTGCCAATATCTCCTACACCAACAAGACCATGTCCAACACCGGCATGTCCTCTTCCAAATCCTTTACCATTTCCGTTTCCAGAGACACCAACACAATGTCCGAAACCGTGTCCGATTTTAGCATCGATGTATTGGGAAGCAGCTACTGTCAAACAGACAGCGAAAGCGACGAAAGCCTGAAAAAGAAAAAAAACCATGTGTTTTACAGAAATAGCCGTAGATTTGATTCCATACTAAAAAAAAAATCGCGAGGGTTTATTTATAACCAAAAACTTGACAATCAAGAAATTTTACTGTGCCGCCATTATTTAGTACATGATCGAGTTTTGGCGTTACCAGGCAAAATCACAAATAATGTTCAACTCTGGGTAATAATTTACACTTTTTATAATTTACCGTTCTGGCCCTATGAATATAAAACTGCCTTTAATACAATGTCAAGGGCGATAAGCAATAATACAACAGTGACGATGCAATACCATGTTCAACCCTCGATTTCTACCAGTTTTAAATTTAAAGATGGACCTATGGGTATGAATGCCAAGTGCGATAAGCAATCATATAAAAATTTAGTATGTAATGAAACTTATTAGTGCTATACCAAATTAGATATCAGGTTTCTTGTCTAGAAAGTTTAAGTATATCCCATCTGGGTCACGATCGTTGTCACTACATACCGCTAATTGGAAGTATTGAAGATTATTTAGTCAACAAGTTAAATTTACTCTATGTAGATTGTTACAATGTTTTACTGTATTAGCCCAGTCTGCACAGAACAGAGGGGCGAAAAAGCAAGTCCCATTTAAGATTTCAGGGACCGGGTATGCTTATCTTAAAACTTCAAAGATTTGAAATCTTATACGGAGTAGGGCAAAAGTCCTACTTTATACACCGACTGGACCATTGAAGACAAAGAGATAGATTTTGCCCGGACATCTATATTACGATATACTCTATCAAGGAATCTTTTACGTGCACGCCAATGTGTACACTGAACATTGCTTTTCGTCCCATCCTGACAATTAGACACTATTCCCTGTCAGACCGGGCAGACCTACTGTCCTGTACATCTAACAAGGGCAGTCAAGCCTGTACAATTGACTTTCTGGTCAAACCCCGGGAGAGAGCCCAAGACCTACTGGTTAGTTAATCAGTGTCTCTTATCACTGAGCCACCATGATCCCCATACATTAAAAACATGGAGTTCGTAGATGAGCATTGTATGCTTAGGGTAAGCAGAGATAAGCAATTAGATTGGTTGATGATTTCGGACACTTTCACTTCAGTCAGAGTGATGAAACTTGGTGTATAGTTTCATTACATCAATACCTTGAATACGTTCGACAATGAGCATTGTCTGCCCTGGATAAGCAGAGCGATGAGCAATTTGATTGGTCGAGAATTTGAAACAAAATAACTCTCCTTCTAATTGGGGCAGAATGTTCAATCTTGGTGAAGGCGTTCATTAGGTCAGTTCCATGAAGGAGTGGAAAGATGAGCATTGTCTGCTTACAGTAAGCAGAGATAAGCAATCTGATTGGTTGATTCTTTGGGGCACGATAACTTTGGTTATAATGAAGTGAGAGTGACAAAATTCCAAATATAGATTCATTATGTTATTACCTTGACTAAGTTTGATGTTGAGAATTTCTGCGTAGATTTAGGAGCAATAAGCAATTTGACTGATCACATTGGAACATAACACCTCTGTTTTTAATTAAGGTAGAATTTGAACCGGTTGAATTGTTTCTCGTTATAACTCGGTGAGTTTTTGGCGGATTTCATTAATTCTTTTTCCTTTTTAAGATTCTTTATATAACTCATGAGATGCGACAGAAACTGACCGTGAATATGAAAGCTTTAATATCTGCTTAGCAGATCTAGTTATTATTTTTTTTTTGTGTGTGTTTTCTGCAAATCGGATTTCTCAGAATCTATCCATAGGATCTTTCTGAAATTTTGACCCCCCCCAAAAAAATGGGGTGCGAACCTTGATTAAATATATTTTCGAAACGTTTTACGAATCCGAAATCACCGAATTTTACGAACGAAAAAAATGACAATGCATAGTCGTAACTTTGTTATTTTTTGACCGATTTTACTAATTCTTTTTTCTTTGAATACCTTTAAAAAAATCATTTTCATCTGCAGTTTCACATTTTCGAATTTCGAAAATTCGTCGCTGTGATTTCGAACCGGAAGTTTAGACCAATTTGACAACTTCTTTAATAGTTGTACGATTTTCATGAAATTTAGTGTCGAAGTAGATCTTACCGATGTGACTTCAAAAATATAATTAGAAATTTTCTAAATTATCTCCCCTTGACGAAATTAAGGATCAAAATTTTCAAAAAAATCATCGAAATATAGGTCAGAATGACCTGATTTTTTTTTTGGATACTAGATAAGTAATTACTGATTTGTACACAAAATATGGAGTTTGTCGATCGAACCGCAAGTGCCGCAATATTTAAAAGTGAAAAATCAATAAGGCTTTTTTGCTATTTTACTTACAGACTCGGGAGTTATATTTTCTGAATCCTTGTAGGAAGGCCTAAAAAATGTCGCGAATAGAATTTTGATTTCGGTCACGTGATGGTCACCATATTGAATTGAAAATTAAAAATAGAAGCAATTTGAAGGGTCGGGACTTTGGAACACAATTACTCTCCTTCTAATTAAGCTAGAATGTTCAAACTTGGTGTAGACGTTCACTAGGTCAATGTTATGATTGAGTTTAAAGATGAGCATCTTCTGCTTAGGGTAAGCAGAGATAAGCATGCTAATTTGTTGATTCTTTAGTGCGCGATAACTTCGGTTATAATGAAGGGAGGGCGGTGAAACTTTGTCAATAGAGAGTCTAATAGCTAGCCTGTTGTGTGAAATCATTGTATTATTTTTTCTAAATATCAGGGATAGCCGAAAAAAAGAGATTGAAAATCGAAAAAGTCGTATTTTTACAATTTGGAGCATGTTTAGAGGTCTTTCTCGTAAAGTCAACATAATATTTTTTGGGAACTTCTTCTACAAAGAGTCTTATTGGTAGTCTTTTATATGAAACCATCGATCAACAGTCCAACATATCAGGAGTAGAAGAACAAAAGGATCGAACATTGAAAACGGCACCCTTTCATTGTTAAGCAAAACATGCAGTGTGGGTGACTACAATCTACACATTTAGTCATCGTATAGAGCTTATTCAACAGTATCGAATTCCAACTGCTTAGGGATATTTTACGTGCACTCCAATGTGTACAAGGGACCTTGGTTTTTCGCCCCATCCGAATGACTAGACAGCTGTGCTTGTCAGGCCCTCCGTTCTGCCTCACTGACAAGGGGAACCACGCCGGGAAATCGAGATGAACTTTCTCCGTGCAGAACTTTCAATTCAGGCGAAAACGTTTATTGCATACGATTAAGCTGGTCAGTTGGAGCTTATTTTCAAAAGTTTTGTAATAATCGGTTGGTAATTAAAGTACCGTGCACATTAAACTTTTAAAACCGAAAATTTCGCCCGGTTGAAATGTTTCTTGCTATAAGTCAGCAATTTTCCGAATTCAGGGAGGCTGGATGGCTGAATGGTTAGCATGTGCTCGCTGTATCGTAACGTTTGTCATTGAGTCAACTAGCGTCGTTTCGATCTCCAGGTTGCACGTGACATGGTGTATGATGTCCAACCTCGTGGGTTTTCTCCGTGTTCTTCGGTTTCCTCCCAACGGCTAAAGACCAGTACGTGCAAGGGGAGTTTTTAAATAAAATTAAAAAACATATGTTAGTCCAGAAATGACCTAGTTTGTGTCGAATGGACGTTAGGCCGCATTTCTCTCTTTCTCTTTATAAAGTTTTGTAATAATCGGTTGGTAATCAAAGGTACTGTTAAAGTGATAAAACAGAAAATTTGGCCCGGTTGTAATGTTTCTCACTTTAAAGTCAGCAATTTGTCGATTTTAAGGGGCAAACGTTTATTGCGAACGATTAAGCTGGTCAGGGGGAGCTTATTTTTAAAAGTTTTGTAATATTCGGTTGATAACTAAAGGTACCGTGCAAATTAAACTGTTAAAATAGAAAATTTGGCCCGGTTGAAATGTTTCTCGCTGTAGGTCAGCAATTTGCCGATTTTAGGGAGGTTGCGTGGCTGAATGGTTAGCACGTGCGCTCTGTATCATAACGTCTGTCATTGAGTCAACTGGCCTTGTTTCGATTTCTTGGTTGTACGTGACAAGGAGTATGGTCGCCTTACCAACCTCGTAGGCCGTAACGCCGCTGCCCGGGTAAAATTTCCCTCATTGCACACTTTATGGCGTATGCCCGTCTTCATTAGCCCATTGTAGGAGCAGAACAGTAGGACGTTAAACCCCATTCAATTTCATTTCATTTTCTCTATGCTGCTTATTTATTAAAGTGGATAAATATTTTTCTGGTTCTAGCAATTATTTAATTTCTGCATAGAAATCTCTGGCCATTTTTTTTTTATTGCAGAGTGCCATTCTTGTATATTGCAGTCTATGACCCTTTGTTTAAAACATGCTTAAGAAGTCGTCACGATTTCCTACTTATAACCAAACATATTGGAAACCATAATTAGATAACATATCTTGGAAGCCCGATTACAGCTATACAAGTTTCAGTTATTTCCCTTTAGTTTAAAGATTATTTTTTGCCCGGGTGCAATGTTTCTCACTACATTTAAATTTGTAACTTTGTGAGTTTTTGACCGATTTTGATATTATGTCTTTATTATTTTCCAAATCTACATATTTAACGTACATATTCAAACAGTTGAGTTCAACCTGATTCAAAAAGTTTTAGTTTTGTTCAAAGTTATCTCATTTAATTTTTCGATGTTTTCTTACCATTTTCATTTCATTTTTCTGAAAGTTTTGAAATCGGAAGTCATCCCGATTACAGCAACACAAGTATCAGTTATTTCCCTTTAGTTTTCAGATTACTCAATGTTTCATACTATATTTAGACTTGTAACTTCGCGAGTTTTTGACCAATTTTGATAGTTTGTTATTCTTATCCTTTTATTTGAGATACTTGATATAATCGATGACACGTGACGATGAATATGAAAGCTTTCATATCTGCATGGGACAGTAGCAGATCTAGTTAAGCTTTCATATTACATATGAAAGCTTATTGTTTCTGTTAAAGTTATTATTATTATTTTTTTTTTGTGTGTTTTCTGCAAATCGGATTTCTCAGAATCTATCCATAGGATCTTTCTAAAATTTTGACCTACCCCCCCCCAAAAAAAAATGGGGTGCGAACCTTGATTAAATATATTTTCGAAACGTTTTACGAATCCGAAATCACCGAATTTTACGAACGAAAAAAATGACAATGCATAGTCGTAACTTTGTTATTTTTTGACCGATTTTACTAATTCTTTTTTCTTTGAATACCTTTAAAAAAACCATTTTCATCTGCAGTTTCACATTTTCGAATTTCGAAAATTCGTCGCTGTGATTTCGAACCGGAAGTTTAAACCAATTTGACAACTTCTTTAATAGTTGTACGATTTTCATGAAATTTAGTATCTAAGTAGATCTTACCGATGTGACTTCAAAAATATAATTAGAAATTTTCTAAATTATCTCCCCTTGACGAAATTAAGGATCAAAATTTTCAAAAAAATCATCGAAATATAGGTCAGAATGACCTGATTTTTTTTTTTTTGGATACTAGATAAGTAATTACTGATTTGTACACAAAATATGGAGTTTGTCGATCGAACCGGAAGTGCCGCCATATTTAAAAGTGAAAAATCAATAAGGCTTTTTTGCTATTTTACTTACAGACTCGGGAGTTATATTTTCTGAATCCTTGTAGGAAGGCCTAAAAAATGTCGCGAATAGAATTTTGATTTCGGTCACGTGATGGTCACCATTTTGAATTGAAAATGAAAAATAGAAGCAATTTGAAGGGTCGGGACTTTGGAACACAATTACTCTCCTTCTAATTAAGCTAGAATGTTCAAACTTGGTGTAGACGTTCACTAGGTCAATGTTATGATTGAGTTTAAATATGAGCATTTTCTGCTTAGGGTAAGCAGAGATAAACATGCTAATTTGTTGATTCTTTAGGGCACGATAACTTCGGTTATAATGAAGGGAGGGCGGTGAAACTTTTGTCAATAGAGAGTCTAATAGCTAGCCTGTTGTGTGAAATCATTGTATTATTTTTTCTAAATATCAGGGATAGCCGAAAAAAAGAGATTGAAAACCCAAAAAGTCGTATTTTTACAATTTGGAGCATGTTTAGAGGTCTTTCTCGTAAAGTCAACATAATATTTTTTGGGAACTTCTTGTACAAAGAGTCTTATTGGTAGTCTTTTATATGAAACCATCGATCAACAGTCCAACATATCAGGAGTAGAAGAACAAAAGGATCGAACATTGAAAACGGCACCCTTTCATTGTTAAGCGAAACATGCAGTGTGGGTGACTACAATCTACACATTTAGTCATCGTATAGAGCTTATTCAACAGTATCGAATTCCAACTGCTTAGGGATATTTTACGTGCACTCCAATGTGTACACGGGACCTTGGTTTTTCGTCCCATCCGAATGACTAGACAGCTGTGCTTGTCAGGCCCTCCGTTCTGCCTCACTGACAAGGGGAACCACGCCGGGAAATCGAGATGAACTTTCTCCGTGCAGAACTTTCAATTCAGGCGAAAACGTTTATTGCATACGATTAAGCTGGTCAGTTGGAGCTTATTTTCAAAAGTTTTGTAATAATCGGTTGGTAATTAAAGTACCGTGCACATTAAACTGTTAAAACAGAAAATTTCGCCCGGTTGAAATGTTTCTTGCTATAAGTCAGCAATTTTCTGAATTCAGGGAGGCTGAATGGCTGAATGGTTAGCATGTGCGCACTGTATCGTAACGTCTGTCATTGAGTCAACGGGCGTCGTTTCAATCTCCAGGTTGCACGTGACATGAAGTATGATGTCCAACCTTGTGGGTTTTCTCCATGTTCTTCGGTTTCCTCCCAACGGCTAAATACCTGTAAGCGCAGGGGGAGTTTTTAAATAAACATAAAAAAAACATATGTTAGTCCCGAAATGACCTAGTTTGTGTCGAATGGACATTAGGCCGCATTTCTCTCTTTCTCTTTTATTTTTAAAGTTTTGTAATAATCGTTTGGTAATCAAAGGTACTGTAAAAGTGATAAAACAGAAAATAATCGGTTGGTAATCAAAGGTACTGTAAAAGTGATAAAACAGAAAATTTCGCCCGGTTGTAATGTTTCTCACTTTAAAGTCAGCAATTTCCCGATTTTAAGGGGCAAACGTTTATTGCGAACGCTTAAGCTGGTCAGGGGGGAGCTTATTTTTAAAAGTTTTGTAATATTCGGTTGATAACTAAAGGTACCGTGCAAATTAAACTGTTACAATAGAAAATTTGGCCCGGTTGAAATGTTTCTCGCTGTAGGTCAGCAATTTGCCGATTTTAGGGAAGTTGCGTGGCTGAATGGTTAGCACGTGCGCTCTGTATCATAACGTCTGTCATTGAGTCAACTGCCGTTGTTTCGATTTTTTGGTTGTACGTGACAAGGAGTATGGTTGCCTGTCCCACCTCGTAGGCCGTAACCGCCGCTGCCCGGGTAAAATTTCCCTCATTGCACACATTATGGCATATGCCCGTCTTCATTAGCCCATTTTAGAAGCAGAACAGTCGGACGTTAAACCCCATTCAATTTCATTTCATTTTCTCTATGTTGCTTATTTATTATAGTGGATAAATATTTTTCTGGTTCTAGCAATTATTTAATTTCTGCATAGAAATCTTGCTTTGGCCAGTTTTTTTTTATTGCAGAGTGCCATTCTTGTTTAAACAAACATGATCCTTTGTTTAAAACATGCTTAAGAAGTCGTCACGATTTCCTACTTATAACCAAACATATTGGAAATATTAGTCTGGCATTATTAAATCCTAATTTTATTGGTCTTATTTAAAATTAAATTTTCATTTAACTATGAACAACCCTTAACGTGTCTCTTTAAAACTATTAAGTACTCTAAAACAGTAGCTCAACCTTTTGACCTAAACTCATTAATTTACCATTTTGTTGTGAGCGACTTCTTATTCTTCCTATATGACATATTGCACGTGTCTGATTTCAAAGGGGGGTTGAGTGGCTGAATGGTAAGCACGCGCGCCTGTCATTGAGTTAACTAGCGTGTTTTCGAATGCCCGGTTGTACGTGACAAGGAGTAAGGTCGCCTGTCCAACCTGCCATTTTTAATTTTTTTTTCCCGCCATTTTCATTTCATTTTCTCATCCGTCTCATTACAGTAATACAAGTTTCAGTTATTTCCCTTTAGTTTTCAGATTATTGTTATGCCTGGGTGCAATGTTTCATACTATATTTAGACTTGTAACTTCGCGAGTTTTTGACCAATTTTAATAATTTTTTCTTCGTATCCTTTTATTTAGGTTACTTGATACAATCAATGACACGTGACGATGAATATGAAAGCTTTCATATCTGCATGGGACAGTAGCAGATCTAGTTGTTATTTTTTTTTTTGTGTTTTATCCACAAATCGGATTTCTCAGAATCTAACCATAGGATCATTCTGAAACTTTGACCTATCCCCCCAAAAATGGGTGGTAGCTGTTGATTAAATATATTTTCAAAACGTTTTACGAATCCGAAATCACCGAAATTTACGAACGACAAAATGGACAATGCATAGTCGTAACTTTATTGTTTTTTGACCGATTTTACTAAAAAAAATTTCTTTGAATACCTTGAAAAAAATCATTTTCATCAGCAGTTTCACATTTTCGAATTTCGAAAATTCGTCGCTGTGATTTCGAACCGGAAGTTTAGACCAAATTGACAACTTCTTTAATAGTTGTGCGATTTTCATTTAATTCAATTTAGTATATAGGTAGATCCTACCAATGTGACTTCAAAAATATAATTAGAAATTTTCTAAATTATCTCCCCTTGGTGAAATTAAGGATCAAAGTTTTCAAAAAAATCGTCGAAATATAGGTCAGAATGACCTAATTTTTTTTTTCGATACTAGACAAGGAATTACCGATTCGTACACAAAATATGGAGTTTGTCGATCGAACCGGAAGTGCCACCATCTTTAAACGTGAAAAATCACTAAGGCTTTTTTGCTATTTTACTTACAGACTCGGGAGTTATATTTTCTGAATCCTTGTAGGAAGGCCTAAAAATTGCGCGAATAGAATTTTGATTTAGGTCAACCGGGAGTCACCATTTTGAATTGAAAATGAAAAATAGAAGCAATTTGAAGGGCCGAGACTTTGGAGCACAATAATTCTCATTCTAATTAAGCTAGAATGTTCAAACTTGGTGTAGACGTTCACTAGGTCAATGTTATGATGGAGTTCAAAGATGATGATTTTCTGCTTAGGGTAAGCAGAGATAAGCATGTTGATTTGTTGATTCTTTAGGGCACGATAACTTCGGTTATAATGAAGGGAGGGCGGTGAAACTTTTGTCAATAGAGAGTCTAATAGCTAGCCTGTTGTGTGAAATCATTGTATCATTTTTTTTAAATATCAGGGATAGCCGAAAAAAAGAGATTGAAAATCCAAAAAGTCGTATTTTTACAATTTGGAGCATGTTTAGAGGTCTTTCTCGTAAGGTTAACATACTATTTTTGGGAACTTCTTCTACAAAGAGTCTTATTGGTAGTCTTTTATATGAAACCATCGATCAACAGTCCAACATATCAGGAGTAGAAGAACAAAAGGATCGAACATTGAAAACGGCACCCTTTCATTGTTAAGCGAAACATGCAGTGTGGGTGACTACAATCTACGCATTTAGTCATCGTATAGAGTTTATTCAACTGTATCGAATTCCAACTGCTTAGGGATATTTTACGTGCACTCCAATGTGTACACGGGACCTTGGTTTTTCATCCCATCCGAAAGACTAGACAGCTGTGCTTGTCAGGCCCTCCGTTCTGCCTCACTGACAAGGGGAACCACACCGGGAAATCGAGATGAACTTTTTCCGTGCAGAACTTTCAATTCAGGCAAAACGTCTATTGCATACGATTAAGCTGGTCAGTTGGAGCTTATTTTCAAAAGTTTTGTAATAATCGGTTGGTAATTAAAGTACCGTGCACATTAAACTGTTAAAACAGAAAATTTCGCCCGGTTGAAATGTTTCTTGCTATGTGTTAGCAATTTTCCGAATTCAGGGAGGCTGGTTGGCTGAATGGTTAGCATGTGCTCGCTGTATCGTAACGTTTGTCATTGAGTCAACGGGCGTCGTTTCGATCTCCAGGTTGCACGTGACATGGTGTATGATGTCCAACCTCGTGGGTTTTCTCTGTGTTCTTCGGTTTCCTCCCAACGGCTAAAGACCAGTACGTGCAAGGGGAGTTTTTAAATAAAATTAAAAAACATATGTTACTCCCGAAATGACCTAGTTTGTGTCGAATGGGCGTTAGGCCGCATTTCTCGCTTTCTCTTTTTAAAGTTTTGTAATAATCGGTTGGTAATCAAAAGTACTGTTAAAGTGATAAAACAGAAAATTTGGCCCGGTTGTAATGTTTCTCACTTTAAAGTCAGCAATTTGTCGATTTTAAGGGGCAAACATTTATTGCGAACGATTAAGCTGGTCAGGGGGAGCTTATTTTTAAAAGTTTTGTAATATTCGGTTGATAACTAAAGGTACCGTGCAAATTAAACTGATAAAATAGAAAATTTGGCCCGGTTGAAATGTTTCTCGCGGTAGGTCAGCAATTTGCCGATTTTAGGGAGGTTGCGTGGCTGAATGGTTAGCACATGCGCTCTGTATCATAACGTCTGTCATTGAGTCAACTGGCGTTGTTTCGATTTCTTGGTTGTACGTGACAAGGAGTATGGTCGCCTTACCAACCTCGTAGGCCGTAACGCCGCTGCCCGGGTAAAATTTCCCTCATTGCACACTTTATGGCGTATGCCCGTCTTCATTAGCCCATTGTAGGAGCAGAACAGTAGGACGTTAAACCCCATTCAATTTCATTTCATTTTCTCTATGTTGCCTATTTATTATAGTGGATAAATATTTTTCTGGTTCTAGCAATTATTTAATTTCTGCATAGAAATCTCTGGCCAGTTTTTTTTATTGCAGACTGCCATTCTTGTATATTGAAGTCTATGACTCTTTGTTTAAAACATGCTTAAGAAGTCGTCACGATTTCCTACTTATAACCAAACATATTGGAAACCATAATTATATAACATATCTTGGAAGTCCGATTACAGCTATACAAGTTTCAGTTATTTCCCTTTAGTTTAAAGATTATTTTTTTGCCCGGGTGCAATGTTTCTCACTACATTTAAATTTGTCACTTTGTGAGTTTTTGACCGATTTTGATATTATGTCTTTATAATTTTCCAAATCTACATATTTAACGTACATATTCAAACAGTTGAGTTCAACCTGATTCAAAAAGTTTTAGTTTTGTTCAAAGTTATCTCATTTAGTTTTTCGATGTTTTCTTACCATTTTCATTTCATTTTTCTGAAAGTTTTGAAATCGGAAGTCATCCCGATTACAGCAACACAAGTATCAGTTATTTCCCTTTAGTTTTCAGATTACTCAATGTTTCATACTATATTTAGACTTGTAACTGCGCGAGTTTTTGACCAATTTTGATAGTTTGTTATTCTTATCCTTTTATTTGACATACTTGATATAATCGATGACACGTGACGATGAATATGAAAGCTTTCATATCTGCATGGTGAGTTTTTGGCGGATTTCATTAATTCTTTTTCCTTTTTAAGATTCTTTATATAACTCATGAGATGCGACAGAATATGAAAGCTTTAATATCTGCTTAGCAGATCTAGTTATTATTTTTTTTTTGTGTGTGTTTTCTGCAAATCGGATTTCTCAGAATCTATCCATAGGATCTTTCTGAAATTTTGACCTACCCCCCCAAAAAATGGGGTGCGAACCTTGATTAAATATATTTTCGAAACGTTTTACGAATCCGAAATCACCGAATTTTACGAACGAAAAAAATGACAATGCATAGTCGTAACTTTGTTATTTTTTGACCGATTTTACTAATTCTTTTTTCTTTGAATACCTTTAAAAAAATCATTTTCATCTGCAGTTTCACATTTTCGAATTTCGAAAATTCGTCGCTGTGATTTCGAACCGGAAGTTTAGACCAATTTGACAACTTCTTTAATAGTTGTACGATTTTCGTGAAATTTAGTATCTAAGTAGATCTTACCGATGTGACTTCAAAAATATAATTAGAAATTTTCTAAATTATCTCCCCTTGACGAAATTAAGGATCAAAATTTTTAAAAAAATCATCGAAATATAGGTCAGAATGACCTGATTTTTTTTTGGATACTAGATAAGTAATTACTGATTTGTACACAAAATATGGAGTTTGTCGATCGAACCGGAAGTGCCGCCATATTTAAAAGTGAAAAATCAATAAGGCTTTTTTGCTATTTTACTTACAGACTCGGGAGCTATATTTTCTGAATCCTTGTAGGAAGGCCTAAAAAATGTCGCGAATAGAATTTTGATTTCGGTCACGTGATGGTCACCATTTTGAATTGAAAATGAAAAATAGAAGCAATTTGAAGGGTCGGGACTTTGGAATACAATTACTCTCCTTCTACTTAAGCTAGAATGTTCAAACTTGGTGTAGACTAGGTCAATGTTATGATTGAGTTTAAAGATGAGCATTTTCTGCTTAGGGTAAGCAGAGATAAGCATGCTAATTTGTTGATTCTTTAGGGCACGATAACTTCGGTTATAATGAAGGGAGGGCGGTGAAACTTTTGTCAATAGAGAGTCTAATAGCTAGCCTGTTGTGTGAAATCATTGTATTATTTTTTCTAAATATCAGGGATAGCCGAAAAAAAGAGATTGAAAATCCAAAAAGTCGTATTTTTACAATTTGGAGCATGTTTAGAGGTCTTTCTCGTAAAGTCAACATAATATTTTTTGGGGACTTCTTCTACAAAGAGTCTTATTGGTAGTCTTTCATATGAAACCATCGATCAACAGTCCAACATATCAGGAGTAGAAGAACAAAAGGATCGAACATTGAAAACGGCACCCTTTCATTGTTAAGCGAAACATGCAGTGTGGGTGACTACAATCTACACATTTAGTCATCGTATAGAGCTTATTCAACAGTATCGAATTCCAACTGCTTAGGGATATTTTACGTGCACTCCAATGTGTACATGGGACCGTGGTTTTCGTCCCATCTGAACTAGACAGCTGTGCTTGTCAGGCCCTCCGTTCTGCCTCACTGACAAGGGGGACCACGCCGGGAAATCGAGATGAACTTTCTCCGTGCAGAACTTTCAATTCAAGCCAAACTTTTATTGCATACGATTAAGCTGGTCAGTTGGAGCTTATTTTTAAAAGTTTTGTAATAATCGGTTGGTAATTAAAGTACTATGCACATTAAACTGTTAAAACAGAAAATTTCGCCCGGTTGAAATGTTTCTTGCTATAAGTCAGCAATTTTCCGAATTCAGGGAGGCTGAATGGCTGAATGGTTAGCATGTGCGCGCTGTATCGTAACGTCTGTCATTGAGTCAACGGGCGTCGTTTCGATCTCCAGGTTGCACGTGACATGGAATATGATGTCCAACCCCGTTTATTGCGAACGATTATGCTGTTCAGGGGGGGGGCTTATTTTTAAAAGTTTTGTAATATTCGGTTGATAACTAAAGGTACCGTGCAAATTAAACTGTTAAAATAGAAAATTTGGCCCGGTTGAAATGTTTCTCGCTGTAGGTCAGCTAGAATGTTCAAACTTGGTGTAGACGTTCACTAGGTCATTGTCTTGATCGAGTTCACAGCAGAAATAACAGTGAAACGATCAACGAACTCATAGCAGAAATAACAGTGCAAAACTTAACGAATTCATAGCATAAATAGCAGAAATGAAATGGGGTTTTACGTCCTACTCTTCTGCACCTTACCTGGGCTAATGGAAGACGGGCATACGCCATACAGTGTGCTATGAGGGAATTTTTGCCCGGGCAGCGGCGCTACGGCCTACTCTTATATCGAATTCCAACTGCCAAGGGATCCTTTACGTGCACTCCAATGTGTACACGGGACCTCGGTTTTTCGTCCCATCCAAACGACTAGGCAGCTGTCCTTATCAGGCCCTCCTTCTGCATCACTGACAAGAGGAAACCACGCCGGAAAAACGAGATGAGCTTTCTCGGCCAATGCAAGGATCGAACACCCGACCTCCAGGCTAACGAGCCAGCGCCTTTCCCACTTAGCCACCGTGATTCCCATAAATAGCAATGAAACAATCAACGAATTTATAGCAGTAATAACACTTCAATAATTAACGAATTCGTAGCAGAAATAACGGTGAAACAATTAACGAATTCGTAGCAGAAATAACAATGAAACGTTCAACGAAATCATAGCAGAAATAACAATGAAACGTTCAACGAATTAATAGTAGACGAGTTCATAGTGGAAAAAACAGCGAAACAATGAACAAATCATAGCAGAAACCAGAAGGCTATCAATACACTGTGAAATTTGAAACCTAAATGGCCCGGCTAGGAACAATATCTACATGCCCGTAAAAGACTACTTAACAATTGGAATTCGAAAGAAAAGACCGTAACGACGCTGTCCGATCAAAATTTAGTTAATTCAGTCGGCGCAAAAAGACAGGTCGTTAAAACCATTTCTGTTCAGTTCATTCCATTTCCTTAAATCTATGAAAGTTGTGTGAATTGGGAATCGCGTATTACTCAACAATTTCAGGGGAGATAAGCCGTCTTTGAGATTGGAAATCAATTTTTGATATCGACTGTGTATGATTGCTACTAGATCGATTGTGATTCAGGTTCTAATCAGTTTGGATTGAAGAATCGTGGTGGTATATGTGTGTGTGATGGGGTGGGGGTGGTGGCACAAGACGCTATATCCCATTCGCAACCACACACCTAACAAATGCAGGGTATAGGTTGCGATCAGCTCTTTCAAGATTTTCATATATTTAAGCCACTTTATTACACGCCTCTGTGTTAGTGTAGATAAATGTTGACCAAATAACATCTTTCACCATTTTGACTTTCAGTTACAGAACTAGCATAGGGGCGTTTTAAGGTTTATCATGGCGGAGGCTGTACTATTTTGAGGGCCCTCTGTCGCGAGGGGAGGTTCTTGATTGATGATTGTCATGCCAATGCAATGGCTGCATTCTCATTCAGTAGTGGATTCGACAGTAACAGTGTACAGAAAGCGATTGAGTTGGACTCGGGGGCCCTTTCCCTTGGCCCTAGGGACCCTTTTTGTCATTCGTGGGACCCTTTTGTCTGTCTTTAGAGCCCTCCCTAACTAGGGTACATTTTCATTTTTCACATCGGTGTTAGCATTTTTCTCCCGTTTTATTTTTTCAACTGCTTTGATTTTTTTCGCGGGGAGGCTGGCGCCTCCAGCGCCTCAGCTATAAAACGCTTTTGAACTAGCAGTACTTTTGACATAATACCGTTTTTTCCAGTAATGGTAACTCACTCGTTTCTTCAAGAATCATTCGGCATTCCAGGTATGCTACATTCTATTCGCTGTCTTCCATAGGAGCGGTAAGATGAGACCTGTTTGTTGGAAAATCCCTAAACAATATGCGAGGGTGGAATAATTGTACATTACTTTAAGGTTTGCGTGAAGTAATTGACATATCGAAATTACAGTTATATGCACTGAATAACCATGACACGGAGAGAGAGAGAGGAGAGAGAGAGAGAGAGAGAGAGAGAGAGAGAGAGAGAGAGAGAGAGAGAGAGAGAGAGATAGAAATGGGGTTTAACGTCCACTCGAGGCAAACTAGGTCATTTTGGGACTAACATACGGTTTAATTTTATTTCAATAATCTGCTTGCGCATATTAACAGTGGGAGGAAACCGCAGGTCCCGGGGTAAACCCAGGAGATTGGACAGGCTAGATTGTAGGTTAGGGTTAGGGTAAGCGCTAAGGTTAGGTCTTGGGTTAGGATTAGGATTAGCGATATCCCTATTTACATCTCGTGACCTTTGACCAAACGTAATGAAGACAGGATGTGACGTATATATGCACATTGAGGTTATCAAGCGATAGACCGGACTAGTAGTAAGCTATAAACGGATAAATAACAAGAGTTTATTTGTATATTATTTTATTAAATTTATATATATCTTAACTCCCTGATTTACGTATATACATTATGCATGAACAATAGAAACTATATACTAGTATTTATAAGTATTAAAGATATGGTAATATTATGCTATCAAATAGCCGTATTGTCTTAATATTTGTTGTAACCGCAACCTTGATAGTTATTGTAAGAAGGATAACGGTTGTAGTTGTTGTATCCGTTACCGTATCCGTTGTTATTGTAGTTGTTATATCCCTTCCCATATTCGTTGTTATTGTGGCCATTGTTGTAACCGTTGTTGTAATTGTAGGGGCCGTTGTAACTTTTGTATCCTTTATTATTGTATTGGTTGTACTTGTATAGTCCGTTGTTGTATCGGTTGTATGGGCCGTTGTTGTACCCGTTGTAGTTGTATGATTGTTTGTAAGCTCCAATCTTTCCATGTCCAACAAGTCCGTTTCCAATTATACCGTGTCCGATACCGTTACCAACGATACCATGAACAATTCCGTGTCCAACAATACCGTGTCCGATACCCTTACCAACGATGTCATGCCCAATGCCGTTACCAATCTTTCCATGTCCAATAAGTCCGTGTCCGATTCCGTTTCCAATGATACCATGTCCGATACCGTTACCAACGATACCATGACCAATTCCGTTTCCAACAATACCGTGTCCGATACCGTTACCAACGATGCCATGCCCAATGCCGTTGCCAATCTTTCCATGTCCAATAAGTCCGTGTCCGATTCCGTTTCCAATGATACCATGTCCGATACCGTTACCAACGATACCATGACCAATTCCGTTTCCAACAATACCGTGTCCGATACCGTTACCAACAATACCATGACCAATTCCGTTACCAATACCCCCGACTTTGCCAACAGCTACTATTCGGTGTCTGAGTCGGTTTCCTTGGATACCATGTCCAATACCATGGTTGAGTCCGTTGCCAATAGCTCCTACACCAACAAGACCATGTCCAACACCGGCAGGTCCTCTTCCAAATCCTTTACCAATTCCGTTTCCAAAGACACCAACACCATGTCCGAAACCGTGTCCGATTTTAGCATCGATGTATTGGGAAGCAGCTACTGTCAAACAGACAGCGAAAGCGACGAAAGCCTGAAAAAAAACAAAAAAACATGTGTTTTACAGACAGCGAAAGCGACGAAAGCCTGAAAAAAAAAAAAACATGTGTTTTACAGAAATAGCCCTAGATTTGATTCCATACTAAAAAAAAATCGCGAGGGTTTATTTATAACCAAAAACTTGACAATCAAGAAATTTTACTGTGCCGCCATTACTTAGTACATGATCGAGTTTTGGCGTTACCAGGCAAAATCACAAATAATGTTCAACTCTGGGTAATAATTTACACTTTTTATAATTTACCGTTCTGGCCCTATGAATATAAAACTGCCTTTAATACAATGTCAAGGGCGATAAGCAATAATAAAACAGTGGCGATGCAATACCATGTTCAACCCTCGGTAATTTCTACCAGTTTTAAATTTAAAGATGGACCGGGTATGCTTATCTTAAAACTTCAAAGATTTGAAATCTTATACGGAGTAGGGCAAAAGTCCTACTTTATACACCGACTGGCAGGGCTCTATGAAAGTTGAGTGTGCCTGAGCACACACTTGAAAATGTGCCTGCAGGGTCATACTCAAAAAGAGAGTATTAATTTGCCAGGTATATAGTATGATTTGTGGGGGGGCTTACGAAAGCTTCTTGGGTTGGACTCGCCAGAAGAAGTTCATAATGATTAAATCCGTTTGTGCAGCCAGGTTGTCATTCGTTAAATTTAACTTCGGTATAATTCGGATACTAACAAGACTTGTCTGTTTTTGACTGTAGGTCATTGCAGTCTTCGGCGGGGTGATTTCTCTATATATGCACTTTATAATTTTGAAATAAAATAACATCACCACAAACTCGACAAGAGACTTTGTTCTTTTTTCCACTGGATACTCGATAGAATTATCAGTTATAGAATTATCAGGTACCGTGTTAGTGTGCACTTACTCCACGGTACTGGTGTTTAGGGGTCGCCGAGGTCACACGTGATAGTTCATACGTTGCGTGCTATTCTTTTAATCATCGACGCTGGCATTCTACTAGAATTGTTACTAAAGTAAGTAGAGGTCACAGGTGATAGGTCATAAGTCACAGGTGGGATCGCTAACGTCGCGTGCTGATGATTTTATCATCGACTAGCTTATTCTAGTAAATTATTATACGGTAATCAAAGTAAACAAAAAAACAACAACAATAAAAATAGACTGTCGTCTGTATAGGGAAAATGTGCTTAAAAATCGATTTTTGTTGCACCCCCCCTGGGTCTAAAAAATGTTGCCATTTTCTTATAATACAAGGTTTCTAGTGATGGAAAATCAATATTCCCACCTTCAGATATTGCCAGTTTTTAAAATATTACCCATTTACCCAGGGTCTCGGTCACTTTATCATGCTTGTCTAACATGACTTTGACGTCGTGATTTTGGATGATAAAATTACTGCAGGTGAATAATTTTTTTTGTGTAAACTGCCAAAGTGCACAGCAACATTTGAAAAAAAATTTTTTGGAAATATCTCAATTTGTATATGCACAGGACCAATTATAAGCGCCCACAAAGCAGTAATGTTGCACATCGTAGCATGTTTTTGTCTATTTATGAAAATATAGCTTTATTGTATTGATATTGAATTTAATTTATTATCTGAAATCATACATAAATGTGATAATTGCATCGACATATTTGATTTCAACCAAAAAACAATACATAAACGTGATATTTCAAAGAGGGGTCCCAGGTAAAAAGGTATAAGGGGAGATAACTCGTATCATAAATGACCTATAAATATTGAACAAAGACTAAATTTCTCCTTGGCAACCCACCCTATCACCAAACAAAGAATGAAAACAAATTTAAAACATTAATCTTTTATGTAATGACTAGTATTAAAGGTTTAAATAGATATAAATTAGGCCTTTGTATTGCAATTTACAACAACATTTCAATATCAATATTTTTTTAAAATACAGAAAACATTTTTTTCATTTTTAATAACTGTTATATCAATAATTTTTTTAAATGTTGTGGTAACAGTTGTGCAATAATTAATGCTTAAATAGTTAAAATATAAAATATAAAAAAATGTAAAAACAGTTAAACAAAGTACTAAAATCAACAAATGGAAAAGTATTTACACATTTATTTATCTTTGGATATATTGTTTGGTTATCTTTTAAAGATATGAATCATGCCTGTGTATTATAATTAAAAACAACATTTCAAAACTAGTTTAAAATACAGAAAACCCTTTGTGTTATTAAAATAATAATTCAATTAAATCTGGACATACAGTAGTTGAATATTATACATGTAGTTAGTATGTAAAATACAGGTAAAACAAACAGTTAAACAAAATACTAAAATCAAAAGATGGAAAAGTATGTACATATTAATTCATCTTTATCTAGTGATATATTTTTTTTAAAGGTTAAAATAGATATAAATCATGTCTGTGTATTGTAATTTAAAACATTTCAAAACTAGTAAAAGTGCTAGTAAAAAATGTTGACACATTCTTAGAACGGATGTTTTAGTGCATTTGGACACCACAATCTAGTCATTTTGTGCCAATTCACATGCCATCAAATATACCAACACTACTTATACTATAGAGTATAGAATAAATCGGCTACTCCCACACCTTGTCATTGAGGTCGCTGATAATGGGATTCAAACTCAAGTCCATTGATGACAGACCTTTTTGTAACCCCTTGGCTATATAAATCCCTTCCCACCCACTAGTTGCCTATGTAGGTGTATGATATAAAATAGATATAACAACAAGCCACAAGGACACAACAACTACTACAAGTATGAAATAAATTTACCCTGAAGACTGAACTGTGGGTTTTTATGTTAGGAATCGAACATAATCCTTGTAGCATCGTAGATGGTACCTAACTTCAACAGCAACAGTCTTTATCTCTGATGTGCCTGAGAATGGTTTCATCTTCTTTCTTAATTGCTGCTTCTCTAAGTCGCCCTAAAAAGTATGGAAAATTGTAAATATCATAAACCAACTAGCAGTAGAATGCATATTTGTTTTCTGCTTACATATGCATAAATAAAAAAAAAACCATAAAATTCTTTATGCAACAGTTTTATGTGTATAATAGGCTTTGTATGGAGCAGCCTACTTTTAACAATGAACTAGACAACTTTTGGCAGACCTGGTAAATACATGTACATAACCCTGCGTGTTTGGATAGGCTACTCCCACACGTTTTCACTGAGATCGCAGAGAATGAGACTCGTACCCTCGACTATTGATGACAGACTGATAGATAACACCTATCGGCCACCCGACCACTCTCCCCAATAAACGCCTTTTACGACACGGGTCTATGGGCCTATTCCACTAGGTAACACTGGGCATAGCCAGGAAAGGGAAAGGAGGGTGGGGGTGACAATATTATATCACAACGGTTGAACAAATAATAAAAACTTACCCCCATCTTTAATTTCTGCTAAAACCAGCTTATCAGAGACAGTCTTATTCTGACACCTGTAGAACAAAGGTACTTTTTTGCAGATAATGCCCAAAGGAGTAAAGACATGTCCTCGCAGGTAGACAGCTTGGGTGGTTGATGATTTAGTGGAGGCTGATCGCAAACCTTGTCTAGAGGTGGATTGACTCTCATCACTCGTTTGCTTCTCACCAGACTGTAGCCTAATGCAACTCTTTTAGTAGCTCGTTCAATCTTTGTTCTGTCTGTGAATCTCGAATAACACTTGGAATAATAGCCATAAACCCATAGTCACATAGTGCATCATCTTTATTCCCTATAAATACAAACATACTGACTCCTAATTTTATTGCACACATAAACAAAATAAGCAAATTAGAACCTGAGAGAAGAATTTAGGTGGCAACAAATATCCATAATAAAAATTACTTTTCTTTTCTGAAAAACAATAAGACACTGCCACCTGTTTGCACTTGATTTGTGAAAAGGCACTTAGACAATCTGGGGTTAATAAAATAAAACCAAAGGCTAGCGTGAATGCTATCGATTTTAAAACAACGAGACTATACAATTTGAATGTCAACAAACATTATTATTATTTATCGTAACTTCAACTTGCACACAGCAATGACAACAAACAAGAAATATTATATACGGACGTAAGCTCTCGTTGCGTTGTACAGTCCCGATCATTTGTGATGAGTACAGGTGTCTATAAAATTTAATCCGCCTATCATTTTGTGTTTCGCTGAAAAATAAAATGGCGACTCTACTTTCAATTTTAGTTTGATTTAGTTGATAAACTTACCATCAAATACATCTTTATATTGTTGGCACACTTTTAGCTCGTTTCCATCAAGATTTGCCCATTCTTTAAAACTTAAAACAACCTTATTCCAACTGGTATCTGTAAATTTAATCAGCGTTCCACAATCTTTGTCTACAAGGTGAATGAGGCACTTCATCGTCTTAAAGTAAACACGCTAACTCAGACTCACCTTTTGACCTGTGAACTTGAGGTCAAATTGGCTCTAGAGTGTTTTTGATTGGTTGTTTGTTTTGGTGATATGCATCAGGTGTAAATAGTGGTTGATAAACTTCATGGCGCGAACAGAAACTTGCAACGACTCGTTTATAAAAACTGGGGCATTCTAGAAGCGGGAAGGCGGCTTTTTATCCATAAAAAATCACATTTTACTAATGTGTGACTTTACAACTAAACCCATTTTATAGAAATTTTTTGAAACGATAGCTACTGACAGACGACGGTCTAAAATAAATAGTATTCTTTATTTTACATGATTTACGTGACAGTAATAATTTTTAAAAATGTGCCTGCAAAAAAGTTTTTTAAAGCAAATGTGCCTGCGCACACCGTGCGCATGTGCGCGGAAATATCGATGCCTGCCGACTGGACCATTGAAGACAAACAGATAAATTTTGCCCGTACATCTACATTGTACATCACGATATACTCTATCAAGGAATTTTTTACGTGCACGCCAATGTGCACACTGAACATTGCTTTTCGTCGCATCCTGACAATTATACACTATTCCCTGTCAGACCGGGCAGACCTACTGTCCTGTACAGCTAACAAGGGCAGTCAAGCCTGTACAATTGACTTTCTGGTCAAACCCCGGGAGAGAGCCCAAGACCTACTGGTTAGTTAATCAGTATCTCTTATCACTGAGCCACCATGATCCCCATACATTAAAAACATGGAGTTCGTAGATGAGCATATTATGCTTAGGGTAAGCAGAGATAAGCAATTAGATTGGTTGATGATTTCGGACACTTTCACTTCAGTCAGAGTGATGAAACTTGGTGTATAGTTTCATTACATCAATACCTTGAATACGTTCGACAATGAGCATTGTCTGCCCTGGATAAGCAGAGCGATGAGCAATTTGATTGGTCGAGAATTTGAAACAAAATAACTCTCCTTCTAATTGGGGCAGAATGTTCAATCTTGGCGAAGGCGTTCATTAGGTCAGTGCCATGAAGGAGTGCGAAGATGAGCATTGTCTGCTTACAGTAAGCAGAGATAAGCAATCTGATTGGTTGATTCTTTGGGGCACGATAACTTTTGTTATAATGAAGTGAGAGTGACAAAATTCCAAATATAGATTCATTATGTCATTACCTTGACTAAGTTTGATGTTGAGAATTTCTGCGTAGATTTAGGAGCAATACGAAATTTGACTGATCACATTGGAACATAACACCTCTGTTTTTAATTAAGGTAGAATTTGAACCGGTTGAATTGTTTCTCGTTATAACTCGGTGAGTTTTTGGCGGATTTCATTAATTCTTTTTCCTTTTTAAGATTCTTTATATAACTCTTGGGATGCGACAGAAACTGACCGTGAATATGAAAGCTTTAATATCTGCTTAGCAGATCTAGTTATTATTATTCATTTTTTTTCCATTTTGCCTATTTCTCAGCAACTATAAGAGATAGAGGTCTGAAGTTTGATTTTCTCTCGGGAAACTGGGTGGTAGTTAGTGCTTAAATGTAAAACGAAATTCGTGCGCATAGCGGAAATGCGTTAAATCTTTAACGTGCACGAAAACAAAATTGAAAATCGGCCGTAATTTTGGTAATTGTCAATCGATTTCTCTGATATTTACATTTTTGGATAGCTTGAGACATTTCTAAGAAGATAGCAGTTCACAAACGTCAAATTTGGAAACTTTATCGCTTTCATTTTTTTGGTGAAAATTGGAAAATTTTGAAAAATTTCCAAAATTTTTATTTTGGGGAATTTTGAATTATGACTTATATTTTTGGGTAGCTGACATCAATCCGATTCCAAAAATATAAGTTTTATTCTGAAATGTTAACTTTGATTTTTCACTTTTTTTCGAATTTTGGTCAAATCGTAGAGTTCTTATTTTTTTAAAAACGGTTGCGATTTTTCTGAAACTTATGGAATATGAAGTCGAAGGTCCAAACCAGTCCATGAACTAAAAATAAAAATCCTCTAATCACCGGAAGTGGTCAAGAAAAGTAGCCAAAGTTTGACAAAATTCAGAAAAATGGGTCCCTGTGCGTCAAATAAGATGTATCGATTGGTTGTTTACCGAGTAGTTAAAGTATTATATCGTTTGATAGCCACGTGAATTATCTACAAGATGGTACTATAGCGACAAGTTTCTATTAAAAAATAAAAAAGTTATCTGAGTTTGAAAATTAAAGTATTTTGCTATTTCGATCAAATTAAGCGTGAATTTCTCGAAAAGCGCCGCCTACGATTTTTTTTAAACTTTCTCATTCGAGAGTCTTATAGGTGGTGTATTGTGTGAAACCATTGTACAATTTCTCTAAATGTCAGGAGTTGTCGAAAAATGAGATTGAAAATCCAAAACGTCGTATTTTTACCATTTGGAGCATTTTTAGACGTCTTTTTCTCGAAAAGTCAACGTAATTTTTTTTTTGGAACTTCTTCTACAGAGAGTTTTATCGGTAGTCTTAGGTATGAAACTATTGCGCAACATTTAGAAATATCAGGAGTATGAGAACAAAGGGATCGAAAACTGAAAACGTCACCTTTCATTGTTAAGCGAAACATGCAGTAAGAGTTGATACAATCTGTACGTTTTACCAACGTTTAGAGCATATTCAAAATTCCCCATTTCTATCACAGTGACGATATTTGAGCTAAAAGTATTTCAACTTTGAGTGTTTACTTATATTCAAAATGTGGGTTTAGTGACCCTGTAACAGAAATAATTGATTTCTGTGTATAATAATTAGTCTTTGAATTAATATTGTTTCTTCTTTGTCAAAATTAGCTCTCAACCGTAATCATCTCGACACAAATCGACGGCTCCCGCTGTTTATAAGGAAATCCAATTATCTATAAATTGTAATTGTATCTTGCAGTAGTATCGTGCAGAAGTACGAATATTGCACCTGTGATAGAAAGCATGGTGTAGTTTTAGCTGGGGGCCCTGTCTCTAATTAAAGATAAATTTTTATATGTTAGTGACGTCAAATCATTAACGTGCACGAAATCAGAGTTTTATCGGTAGTCTTAGGTATGAAGCCATTGCGCAACAGTTAGAAATATCAGGAGTATGAGAACAAAGGGATCGAAAATTGAAAACATCATCTTTCATTGTTAAGCGAAACATGCAGTAAGAGTTGATACAATCTGTACGTTTTACCAACGTTTAGAGCATATTCAAAATTCCCCATTTCTATCACAGTGACGATATTTGAGCTAAAAGTATTTCAACTTTGAGTGTTTACTTATATTCAAAATATGGGTTTAGTGACCCTGTAACAGAAATAATTGATTTCTGTGTGTAATAATTAGTCTTTCAATTAATATTGTTTCTTCTTTGTCAAAATTACCTCATAACCGTAATCATCTCGACACAAATCGACGGCCCGCACTGTTTATATGGAAATCTAATTATCAATAGGTTGTATTTGTATCTTGCAGTAGTATCGTGTAGAAGTACGAATATTGCACCTGTGATAGAAAGCATGATTTAGTTTGAGCTTGGGCCCTGTTTCTTATTAAAGATAAATTTTTATATGTTAGTGACGTCAAATCATTAACGTGCACGAAATCAGAATATTGTCGATATTTCATTGAATATTCAATTTAGTTTTGAACCAGTTACATATTTGAGTAGCTGACCCGAACGCGATTCCAAAGTTCCGTGTAACACATTGGTGTGACATCGACAAAAGTCCGAATTGGTTATAAATGGAACGTTTTGCATACGTATCAAGCATATATAGAGAGCTTTTTTTTAAAACTGGCAATATTTGAACAAAGGGTGTTTGAATGGTAACCAATATCTGGCATTGGTGCTTCTAGAATGAAAATAATTCATTTTAGTAATTAACAGTTACTCCTGAAATTAATATTCCAGGTTTTATGTCTGCATGACGTCATCATTTGATACCAGTGAAAATGAAGCTCTCTGTTGAAGCCATTTATAAATAAAGTACCCCTCAATTACAATGTTGAAAAATTAATGTTGAAAGGTGCGATTGGGGTTTTGGTTTTATTACCTGATACTTAAGGTATTTTTTTTGTGTCATTCGGAAATCAGTTTTTTTTTTCTGTGGTCGTTTAGATTCCTGAAACTATAACTGATAGAATTCTGAATATTGTTTTTTTTCTGTGTTTTAAACATTTAGTACTTAGATCTATTGCGAAAGTTGTGAACAGACCGGAAGTGATGTAAATCTTTAACGTGAGCGAATGAAAATTGGTCCTAATTATGTCAATTCCCAACCGATTTTCGAAAAAGTTATATTTTTGTACTGCGGGGGATATTGCGGATGCGATAACAATCGAATTGAGATACCACGTCGTTCTCTTTTTCCTTGACAATTTTGAAAATGTACTAAAATTAAAATTTCTTGTAATTTTTGAGTTTTTGATTGCGTGCTTAGATTTACGGCGTCTGTGCGGTTCTACCGATCCAAGTTCATTATGTTGGAAATTATTCAACTATATTTTTCACTTTCTTTCTATCGTGATGCGCATGCAAAGAACATGCGTGGGTGGGTGGGGGTGGGAGGTAGTCTATGTCTTGCATACAGCGACTGTGTAGCGCGTAGCTATCGTGAAAGCCTTTCAGCCTTGCGAGCAAGTCTAGTTAGACTTGTAACTTCGCGAGTTTTTGACCAATTTTGATAATTTTTTCTTCTTATCCTTTTTTTTAGGATACTCAGGCATCGATATTTCCGCGCACATGCGCACGGTGTGCGCAGGCACATTTGCTTTAAAAAACTTTTTTGCAGGCACATTTTTAAAAATTATTACTGTCACGTAAATCATGTAAAATAAAGAATACTATTTATTTTAGACCGTCGTCTGTCAGTAGCTATCGTTTCAAAAAATTTCTATAAAATGGGTTTAGTTGTAAAGTCACACATTAGTAAAATGTGATTTTTTATGGATAAAAAGCCGCCTTCCCGCTTCTAGAATGCCCCAGTTTTTATAAACGAGTCGTTGCAAGTTTCTGTTCGCGCCATGAAGTTTATCAACCACTATTTACACCTGATGCATATCACCAAAACAAACAACCAATCAAAAACACTCTAGAGCCAATTTGACCTCAAGTTCACAGGTCAAAAGGTGAGTCTGAGTTAGCGTGTTTACTTTAAGACGATGAAGTGCCTCATTCACCTTGTAGACAAAGATTGTGGAACGCTGATTAAATTTACAGATACCAGTTGGAATAAGGTTGTTTTAAGTTTTAAAGAATGGGCAAATCTTGATGGAAACGAGCTAAAAGTGTGCCAACAATATAAAGATGTATTTGATGGTAAGTTTATCAACTAAATCAAACTAAAATTGAAAGTAGAGTCGCCATTTTATTTTTCAGCGAAACACAAAATGATAGGCGGATTAAATTTTATAGACACCTGTACTCATCACAAATGATCGGGACTGTACAACGCAACGAGAGCTTACGTCCGTATATAATATTTCTTGTTTGTTGTCATTGCTGTGTGCAAGTTGAAGTTACGATAAATAATAATAATGTTTGTTGACATTCAAATTGTATAGTCTCGTTGTTTTAAAATCGATAGCATTCACGCTAGCCTTTGGTTTTATTTTATTAACCCCAGATTGTCTAAGTGCCTTTTCACAAATCAAGTGCAAACAGGTGGCAGTGTCTTATTGTTTTTCAGAAAAGAAAAGTAATTTTTATTATGGATATTTGTTGCCACCTAAATTCTTCTCTCAGGTTCTAATTTGCTTATTTTGTTTATGTGTGCAATAAAATTAGGAGTCAGTATGTTTGTATTTATAGGGAATAAAGATGATGCACTATGTGACTATGGGTTTATGGCTATTATTCCAAGTGTTATTCGAGATTCACAGACAGAACAAAGATTGAACGAGCTACTAAAAGAGTTGCATTAGGCTACAGTCTGGTGAGAAGCAAACGAGTGATGAGAGTCAATCCACCTCTAGACAAGGTTTGCGATCAGCCTCCACTAAATCATCAACCACCCAAGCTGTCTACCTGCGAGGACATGTCTTTACTCCTTTGGGCATTATCTGCAAAAAAGTACCTTTGTTCTACAGGTGTCAGAATAAGACTGTCTCTGATAAGCTGGTTTTAGCAGAAATTAAAGATGGGGGTAAGTTTTTATTATTTGTTCAACCGTTGTGATATAATATTGTCACCCCCACCCTCCTTTCCCTTTCCTGGCTATGCCCAGTGTTACCTAGTGGAATAGGCCCATAGACCCGTGTCGTAAAAGGCGTTTATTGGGGAGAGTGGTCGGGTGGCCGATAGGTGTTATCTATCAGTCTGTCATCAATAGTCGAGGGTACGAGTCTCATTCTCTGCGATCTCAGTGAAAACGTGTGGGAGTAGCCTATCCAAACACGCAGGGTTATGTACATGTATTTACCAGGTCTGCCAAAAGTTGTCTAGTTCATTGTTAAAAGTAGGCTGCTCCATACAAAGCCTATTATACACATAAAACTGTTGCATAAAGAATTTTATGGTTTTTTTTTTATTTATGCATATGTAAGCAGAAAACAAATATGCATTCTACTGCTAGTTGGTTTATGATATTTACAATTTTCCATACTTTTTAGGGCGACTTAGAGAAGCAGCAATTAAGAAAGAAGATGAAACCATTCTCAGGCACATCAGAGATAAAGACTGTTGCTGTTGAAGTTAGGTACCATCTACGATGCTACAAGGATTATGTTCGATTCCTAACATAAAAACCCACAGTTCAGTCTTCAGGGTAAATTTATTTCATACTTGTAGTAGTTGTTGTGTCCTTGTGGCTTGTTGTTATATCTATTTTATATCATACACCTACATAGGCAACTAGTGGGTGGGAAGGGATTTATATAGCCAAGGGGCAGGGCTCTATGAAAGTTGAGTGTGCCTGAGCACACACTTGAAAATGTGCCTGCAGGGTCATACTCAAAAAGAGAGTATTAATTTGCCAGGTATATAGTATGATTTGTGGGGGGGCTTACGAAAGCTTCTTGGGTTGGACTCGCCAGAAGAAGTTCATAATGATTAAATCCGTTTGTGCAGCCAGGTTGTCATTCGTTAAATTTAACTTCGGTATAATTCGGATACTAACAAGACTTGTCTGTTTTTGACTGTAGGTCATTGCAGTCTTCGGCGGGGTGATTTCTCTATATATGCACTTTATAATTTTGAAATAAAATAACATCACCACAAACTCGACAAGAGACTTTGTTCTTTTTTCCACTGGATACTCGATAGAATTATCAGTTATAGAATTATCAGGTACCGTGTTAGTGTGCACTTACTCCACGGTACTGGTGTTTAGGGGTCGCCGAGGTCACACGTGATAGTTCATACGTTGCGTGCTATTCTTTTAATCATCGACGCTGGCATTCTACTAGAATTGTTACTAAAGTAAGTAGAGGTCACAGGTGATAGGTCATAAGTCACAGGTGGGATCGCTAACGTCGCGTGCTGATGATTTTATCATCGACTAGCTTATTCTAGTAAATTATTATACGGTAATCAAAGTAAACAAAAAAACAACAACAATAAAAATAGACTGTCGTCTGTATAGGGAAAATGTGCTTAAAAATCGATTTTTGTTGCACCCCCCCTGGGTCTAAAAAATGTTGCCATTTTCTTATAATACAAGGTTTCTAGTGATGGAAAATCAATATTCCCACCTTCAGATATTGCCAGTTTTTAAAATATTACCCATTTACCCAGGGTCTCGGTCACTTTATCATGCTTGTCTAACATGACTTTGACGTCGTGATTTTGGATGATAAAATTACTGCAGGTGAATAATTTTTTTTGTGT
Organism: Patella caerulea; assembly: GCA_036850965.1. Lineage (NCBI taxonomy): Eukaryota > Metazoa > Mollusca > Gastropoda > Patellidae > Patella > Patella caerulea. Next base: position 2,391,522 of record JAZGQO010000018.1, on the reverse strand, counting down.
AAACTGCCAAAGTGCACAGCGACATTTGAAAAAAAATTTTTTGGAAATATCTCAATTTGTATATGCACAGGACCAATTATAAGCGCCCACAAAGCAGTAATGTTGCACATCGTAGCATGTTTTTGTCTATTTATGAAAATATAGCTTTATTGTATTGATATTGAATTTAATTTATTATCTGAAATCATACATAAATGTGATAATTGCATCGACATATTTGATTTCAACCAAAAAACAATACATAAACGTGATATTTCAAAGAGGGGTCCCAGGTAAAAAGGTATAAGGGGAGATAACTCGTATCATAAATGACCTATAAATATTGAACAAAGACTAAATTTCTCCTTGGCAACCCACCCTATCACCAAACAAAGAATGAAAACAAATTTAAAACATTAATCTTTTATGTAATGACTAGTATTAAAGGTTTAAATAGATATAAATTAGGCCTTTGTATTGCAATTTACAACAACATTTCAATATCAATATTTTTTTAAAATACAGAAAACATTTTTTTCATTTTTAATAACTGTTATATCAATAATTTTTTTAAATGTTGTGGTAACAGTTGTGCAATAATTAATGCTTAAATAGTTAAAATATAAAATATAAAAAAATGTAAAAACAGTTAAACAAAGTACTAAAATCAACAAATGGAAAAGTATTTACACATTTATTTATCTTTGGATATATTGTTTGGTTATCTTTTAAAGATATGAATCATGCCTGTGTATTATAATTAAAAACAACATTTCAAAACTAGTTTAAAATACAGAAAACCCTTTGTGTTATTAAAATAATAATTCAATTAAATCTGGACATACAGTAGTTGAATATTATACATGTAGTTAGTATGTAAAATACAGGTAAAACAAACAGTTAAACAAAATACTAAAATCAAAAGATGGAAAAGTATGTACATATTAATTCATCTTTATCTAGTGATATATTTTTTTTAAAGGTTAAAATAGATATAAATCATGTCTGTGTATTGTAATTTAAAACATTTCAAAACTAGTAAAAGTGCTAGTAAAAAATGTTGACACATTCTTAGAACGGATGTTTTAGTGCATTTGGACACCACAATCTAGTCATTTTGTGCCAATTCACATGCCATCAAATATACCAACACTACTTATACTATAGAGTATAGAATAAATCGGCTACTCCCACACCTTGTCATTGAGGTCGCTGATAATGGGATTCAAACTCAAGTCCATTGATGACAGACCTTTTTGTAACCCCTTGGCTATATAAATCCCTTCCCACCCACTAGTTGCCTATGTAGGTGTATGATATAAAATAGATATAACAACAAGCCACAAGGACACAACAACTACTACAAGTATGAAATAAATTTACCCTGAAGACTGAACTGTGGGTTTTTATGTTAGGAATCGAACATAATCCTTGTAGCATCGTAGATGGTACCTAACTTCAACAGCAACAGTCTTTATCTCTGATGTGCCTGAGAATGGTTTCATCTTCTTTCTTAATTGCTGCTTCTCTAAGTCGCCCTAAAAAGTATGGAAAATTGTAAATATCATAAACCAACTAGCAGTAGAATGCATATTTGTTTTCTGCTTACATATGCATAAATAAAAAAAAAACCATAAAATTCTTTATGCAACAGTTTTATGTGTATAATAGGCTTTGTATGGAGCAGCCTACTTTTAACAATGAACTAGACAACTTTTGGCAGACCTGGTAAATACATGTACATAACCCTGCGTGTTTGGATAGGCTACTCCCACACGTTTTCACTGAGATCGCAGAGAATGAGACTCGTACCCTCGACTATTGATGACAGACTGATAGATAACACCTATCGGCCACCCGACCACTCTCCCCAATAAACGCCTTTTACGACACGGGTCTATGGGCCTATTCCACTAGGTAACACTGGGCATAGCCAGGAAAGGGAAAGGAGGGTGGGGGTGACAATATTATATCACAACGGTTGAACAAATAATAAAAACTTACCCCCATCTTTAATTTCTGCTAAAACCAGCTTATCAGAGACAGTCTTATTCTGACACCTGTAGAACAAAGGTACTTTTTTGCAGATAATGCCCAAAGGAGTAAAGACATGTCCTCGCAGGTAGACAGCTTGGGTGGTTGATGATTTAGTGGAGGCTGATCGCAAACCTTGTCTAGAGGTGGATTGACTCTCATCACTCGTTTGCTTCTCACCAGACTGTAGCCTAATGCAACTCTTTTAGTAGCTCGTTCAATCTTTGTTCTGTCTGTGAATCTCGAATAACACTTGGAATAATAGCCATAAACCCATAGTCACATAGTGCATCATCTTTATTCCCTATAAATACAAACATACTGACTCCTAATTTTATTGCACACATAAACAAAATAAGCAAATTAGAACCTGAGAGAAGAATTTAGGTGGCAACAAATATCCATAATAAAAATTACTTTTCTTTTCTGAAAAACAATAAGACACTGCCACCTGTTTGCACTTGATTTGTGAAAAGGCACTTAGACAATCTGGGGTTAATAAAATAAAACCAAAGGCTAGCGTGAATGCTATCGATTTTAAAACAACGAGACTATACAATTTGAATGTCAACAAACATTATTATTATTTATCGTAACTTCAACTTGCACACAGCAATGACAACAAACAAGAAATATTATATACGGACGTAAGCTCTCGTTGCGTTGTACAGTCCCGATCATTTGTGATGAGTACAGGTGTCTATAAAATTTAATCCGCCTATCATTTTGTGTTTCGCTGAAAAATAAAATGGCGACTCTACTTTCAATTTTAGTTTGATTTAGTTGATAAACTTACCATCAAATACATCTTTATATTGTTGGCACACTTTTAGCTCGTTTCCATCAAGATTTGCCCATTCTTTAAAACTTAAAACAACCTTATTCCAACTGGTATCTGTAAATTTAATCAGCGTTCCACAATCTTTGTCTACAAGGTGAATGAGGCACTTCATCGTCTTAAAGTAAACACGCTAACTCAGACTCACCTTTTGACCTGTGAACTTGAGGTCAAATTGGCTCTAGAGTGTTTTTGATTGGTTGTTTGTTTTGGTGATATGCATCAGGTGTAAATAGTGGTTGATAAACTTCATGGCGCGAACAGAAACTTGCAACGACTCGTTTATAAAAACTGGGGCATTCTAGAAGCGGGAAGGCGGCTTTTTATCCATAAAAAATCACATTTTACTAATGTGTGACTTTACAACTAAACCCATTTTATAGAAATTTTTTGAAACGATAGCTACTGACAGACGACGGTCTAAAATAAATAGTATTCTTTATTTTACATGATTTACGTGACAGTAATAATTTTTAAAAATGTGCCTGCAAAAAAGTTTTTTAAAGCAAATGTGCCTGCGCACACCGTGCGCATGTGCGCGGAAATATCGATGCCTGCCAAGGGGTTACAAAAAGGTCTGTCATCAATGGACTTGAGTTTGAATCCCATTATCAGCGACCTCAATGACAAGGTGTGGGAGTAGCCGATTTATTCTATACTCTATAGTATAAGTAGTGTTGGTATATTTGATGGCATGTGAATTGGCACAAAATGACTAGATTGTGGTGTCCAAATGCACTAAAACATCCGTTCTAAGAATGTGTCAACATTTTTTACTAGCACTTTTACTAGTTTTGAAATGTTTTAAATTACAATACACAGACATGATTTATATCTATTTTAACCTTTAAAAAAAATATATCACTAGATAAAGATGAATTAATATGTACATACTTTTCCATCTTTTGATTTTAGTATTTTGTTTAACTGTTTGTTTTACCTGTATTTTACATACTAACTACATGTATAATATTCAACTACTGTATGTCCAGATTTAATTGAATTATTATTTTAATAACACAAAGGGTTTTCTGTATTTTAAACTAGTTTTGAAATGTTGTTTTTAATTATAATACACAGGCATGATTCATATCTTTAAAAGATAACCAAACAATATATCCAAAGATAAATAAATGTGTAAATACTTTTCCATTTGTTGATTTTAGTACTTTGTTTAACTGTTTTTACATTTTTTTATATTTTATATTTTAACTATTTAAGCATTAATTATTGCACAACTGTTACCACAACATTTAAAAAAATTATTGATATAACAGTTATTAAAAATGAAAAAAATGTTTTCTGTATTTTAAAAAGATATTGATATTGAAATGTTGTTGTAAATTGCAATACAAAGGCCTAATTTATATCTATTTAAACCTTTAATACTAGTCATTACATAAAAGATTAATGTTTTAAATTTGTTTTCATTCTTTGTTTGGTGATAGGGTGGGTTGCCAAGGAGAAATTTAGTCTTTGTTCAATATTTATAGGTCATTTATGATACGAGTTATCTCCCCTTATACCTTTTTACCTGGGACCCCTCTTTGAAATATCACGTTTATGTATTGTTTTTTGGTTGAAATCAAATATGTCGATGCAATTATCACATTTATGTATGATTTCAGATAATAAATTAAATTCAATATCAATACAATAAAGCTATATTTTCATAAATAGACAAAAACATGCTACGATGTGCAACATTACTGCTTTGTGGGCGCTTATAATTGGTCCTGTGCATATACAAATTGAGATATTTCCAAAAAATTTTTTTTCAAATGTCGCTGTGCACTTTGGCAGTTTACACAAAAAAAATTATTCACCTGCAGTAATTTTATCATCCAAAATCACGACGTCAAAGTCATGTTAGACAAGCATGATAAAGTGACCGAGACCCTGGGTAAATGGGTAATATTTTAAAAACTGGCAATATCTGAAGGTGGGAATATTGATTTTCCATCACTAGAAACCTTGTATTATAAGAAAATGGCAACATTTTTTAGACCCAGGGGGGGTGCAACAAAAATCGATTTTTAAGCACATTTTCCCTATACAGACGACAGTCTATTTTTATTGTTGTTGTTTTTTTGTTTACTTTGATTACCGTATAATAATTTACTAGAATAAGCTAGTCGATGATAAAATCATCAGCACGCGACGTTAGCGATCCCACCTGTGACTTATGACCTATCACCTGTGACCTCTACTTACTTTAGTAACAATTCTAGTAGAATGCCAGCGTCGATGATTAAAAGAATAGCACGCAACGTATGAACTATCACGTGTGACCTCGGCGACCCCTAAACACCAGTACCGTGGAGTAAGTGCACACTAACACGGTACCTGATAATTCTATAACTGATAATTCTATCGAGTATCCAGTGGAAAAAAGAACAAAGTCTCTTGTCGAGTTTGTGGTGATGTTATTTTATTTCAAAATTATAAAGTGCATATATAGAGAAATCACCCCGCCGAAGACTGCAATGACCTACAGTCAAAAACAGACAAGTCTTGTTAGTATCCGAATTATACCGAAGTTAAATTTAACGAATGACAACCTGGCTGCACAAACGGATTTAATCATTATGAACTTCTTCTGGCGAGTCCAACCCAAGAAGCTTTCGTAAGCCCCCCCACAAATCATACTATATACCTGGCAAATTAATACTCTCTTTTTGAGTATGACCCTGCAGGCACATTTTCAAGTGTGTGCTCAGGCACACTCAACTTTCATAGAGCCCTGAGGATACTTGATACAATCGATGACATATGACGTTGAATATGAAAGCTTTCATATCTACATGGGACAGTAGCAGATCTAGTTATTATTTTTTTTTTCCATTTTGCCTATTTCTCAGCAACTATAAGAGATAGAGGTCTGAAGTTTGATTTTCTCTCAAGAAACTGGGTGGTAGTTAGTGCTTAAATGTAAAACGAAATTCCTGCGCATAGCGGAAATGCGTTAAATCTTTAACGTGCACGAAAATTGAAAATCGGCCGTAATTTTGTTAATTGTCAACCGATTTCTCTGATATTTACATTTTTGGACAGCTTGAGACATTTCTAAGAAGATAGCAGTTCACAAACGTCAAATTTAGAAACTTTGTCGCTTTCAATTTTTTGTGAAAATTGGAAAATTTTTAAAAATTTAAAATTTTTTTATTTTTTGGAATTTTGAATTTCTGCTTATATTTTTGGATTGCTGACATCGATCCGATTCCAACAATTTTTGTTCCGAAATATTAACTTTGATTTTTCACTTTTTTTCGCATTTTGGTCAAATCGTAGATTTCTTTTTTTTTTAAAACGGCTCCAACGATTTTTCTGAAACTTCAGGAATATGAAGTCGAAGGACCAAACCAGTCCATGAACTATAAATGAAAATCCTGTAATCAACGGGAGTGGTCAAGAAAGGTATCTAAAGTTTGACAAAATTCAGAAAAATGGGTGCCTGTGCGCCAAATAAGATGTATCGATTGGTTGTTTACCGAGTAGTTAAAGTATTATATCGTTTGATAGCCACGTGAATTATCTACAAGATGGTACGAAAGCGAGAAGTTTCTATCAAAAAATAAAAAAGTTATCTGAGTTTGAAAAGTAAGGTATTTTGTTATTTCGATCAATTTTAGACGCGTATTTCTCTTATAGGTGGTGTATTGTGTGAAACCATTGTACAATTTCTCTAAATGTCATGAGTAGTCGAAAAACGAGATTGAAAATCCAAAACGTCGTATTTTTACCATTTGGAGCATTTTTAGACGTCTTTTTCTCGAAAAGTCAACGTAATTTTTTTTTAACTTCTTCTACAGAGAGTTTTATCGGTAGTTTTAGGTATGAAACCATTGCGCAACAGTTAGAAATATCAGGAGTATGAGAACAAAGGGATCGGAAATTGAAAACGTCACCTTTCATTATTAAGCAAAACATGCAGTAAGAGTTGATACAATCTGTACGTATTAGCAACGTTTAGAGCATATTCAAAAGTCCCCCTTTCTCTCACAGTGACGATATTTGGACAAAAAGTATTTCAACTTGAGTCTTTACTTCTATTCAAAATAAGGGTATAGTGACCCTGTAGCAGAAATATTTGATTTATATGTGTAATAATTAGTCTTTGAATTAATGTTGTTTCTCCTTGGCCAAAATTACCTCATAGCCATAATCATCTCGACACAAATCGACGGCTCGCGCTGTTTATAAGCAAATCCAATTTTTAAGAGGTTGCAGTTGTATCTTGCAGTAGTGTCGTGCAGAAGTACGAATATTGCACCGGTCATAGAAAGTTTAATGTAGTTAGAGCATGGACTCTGTTTCTAATAAATATCAAATTTTATATGTTGGTGACGTCAAATCTTTAACGTGCACGAAATGCGAAAATTGGCGACATTTCATTGAATATAAAATCAATTTTTGAACCAGTTACATATTTGAGTAGCTGACATGAAAACGCGATTCCGAAGTCCCGTGTACACATTGCTGTGACATCGACAAAAGTCCGAATTGGTCATAATTGGAACGTTTTGCATACGTATAAAGCATATACAGAGAGATTTTTTTAAAAGTGGCAGTATTTGAACAAAGGGTGTTTTAATAGTAACCAATATCTGTTACTGGTGCTTCTAGAGTGAAAATAATTGGTTTTAGTAAATAATAGTTAACCCCTGAAATTAATATCGCAGGATTTTCGTCTCCATGACGTCATCATTTGATACCAGTGAAAATAAACCTCTCTGTTAAAGCTATTTATAAGAAAGGCACTCCTCTGTATAAATGCTAAAAAATTAATGTTGAATGTATGATTCTGGGTTTTGGTTATTATTTGACACTTACTATACTTTTTTTGTCCCAATCGGAAAACTCGTTTTTTTTTTTATTCTCGTGTAGATCTCTGAAACTAAAACATGTCGTTCTCAGTTGAGATAACCAGATTGAGCATACACTCTATCTGAAATAAATATTAAATTTTTATATGTTACATGTAGTGACGTCAAATCTTTAACGTGCACGAAATCAGAAAATTGCAGATATTTCATTGAATATTTAATCAATATTAAGATATCTGAAACTAAATCATATAGAGTTTTGAATATTGAGTTTTCATTTGTTTTAAACATTTAGTACTTAGAACTATTGCGAAAGTTGTGATCCAGACCGGAAGTGATGTAAATCTTTAACGTGCACGAATGAAAATCGGTTCTAATTATGTCAATTCCTTACCGATTTTCGAAAAAATTATATTTTTGTACAGCCGGGGATATTGCGGATGGGATAAAGGTCGAATTGAGATAACCATGTCGTTCTCAGTTAAGATAACCAGTTTGAGCATGGACTCTATCTGTAATAAATATTAAATTTTTATATGTTACATGTAGTGACGTCAAATCTTTAACGTGCACGAATTCAGAAAATTGTAGATATTTCATTGAATATTTAATCAATTTATTTTTGAACCAGTTGCATGTTTGAGTAGTTGATATGGACGTGATTCCAAAGTTCGCAACAAACTAACCTCATTTTGTCGAGGGTGCATTTATACAGCATTTGGTTTTGTTTTGCTACACCTGACCATTACACAGATAGGATTGAAAAGTTAATTTGATTAAATTTGCATTTAACGACATATAAAATTACTAATATATTTCAGAAGAGAGTCACTTTTATATGTTGATATGTATTCCAATGTATGCTTTCAATATATCTATGGTAATTGAGAATACAATATGCGATAGCTTTGCTACATTAAAAAAATATTTAAAATTTCAATCTTTTTTTCTTGTGATGTTTATAGGCAAGTTTCCTTTACAGAATACGCTAAAGCTTTTTCTTGGCCACATCCCAATTTCAAATCTCCATGACAGTAACTGTATGACTGACTCACTAACCAGAAGGTCTGCGTCCAGCATGGCTTCTCCAGTGTCTAATGTATGTGCACGTATTGAAACCTTTGTCAGTTGGAATTTTAAATAAGCATATTGTAGGCCGTGGAGTTGCTGGCTGGACAAACTTTCCTTAATAGCACACTGCATTTGAGTGTCGAGAAATAGTTTAAAATAACCGTGGTCTGTATCTAAGAAGTTTATTTCTGCCCCGAATATGCTGGCAGAAAAATTACTCCGGCCACGGATCTTTTACATGCAAACAAATTGTTCACGGGATCTTTTTTTTTTGTTGTCCCATCTGAATTACTAGACAGCTGTCATCTTGCATCATTAACAAGGGGGAACCACGGCAGAAAATTTGTGGGTAAGACATTGACTCGCTAACCTCAAGGTTGCGTGTTCGATCCCTGCATTCACTCATCCACCCCACCCCCCACCCCGACACACATAGATTTGTTTGAAAACTAATTTTGAATCGTGGTTAGACAACTAACAAAATGTTATTAACCTGACATTTGTTTTACGTTAGAAAACGAACGATCAAAAAATAACAGTAAATTCATTTTAGTATCCTGACATTTATTTTACGTTATTATGTCTGAATTGCGACTAATTATCAATTTTTAGAATGTGCATATACTGGTATTGTTATTTAATCGAGAAGCATTCAAAGCAAAAAAAAAAAAAAAAATGGTTAAAAAACCGTCATAAATTTTACGTTAGATTAACGTAAGTAACCAAAACCATTATGACGTAAAAGTAACGTAAATTTAACTGTCAAATTTTACCATTATTGGACGCTAACCAAAATCTAACCATAATGACGTAAACTTAACGTAAATCTAACCATCCATTTTTACTAGTAATGCCCTTAATAATTACTTCATTCAACAAACTTAACTGTCAAGTACTAACAAAACTCTTCCGCCCAAAATGAATACTAATAGCCTAAACTCGATTGTACCAACCCCTGGAGAAGTTAAGGACATAATACACCAAAAGCTTCAGGTTCGGATGAAATAAGTTCATTAATCTTAAAATATATCGTTAATGAGATTAGTAATCCATTATGCCAACTTTTCCGTTTCTCTTGATACATACACACTATTCCAAAGTTATGGAAATTTGCAAATGTCAAGGCTATTTTCAAAAAAGGACACACAACTGACTGCAGCAATAACAGACCCATTTCCATCCTAAGTATTATTATAAAAATCTTTGAGAAAATAATATATAAACACGTCTTTAAGTTATTCAAGGACAATTCAATAACTAACAGCACTCCAAACCGGCTTTATTCCGGGTGACTCAACCATCTTCCAAAGAATAGAACTAAATCACTTCTTTTGTCAAGTCATTGATCACAACAAACATACCAGGATCGTCTTATGTGACACCAGCAAGGCATTTGACAGAGTCTGACACGCTGGGCTCTGTCATAAGCTGCAGGTGCGGATTCAGAGAGGGTGCTCAGCTACATGAAAAAAAATAATGCCTTGCATTAATGAAATTACATCACAAAGTGAACATACATCAGTATAAAAATGATTTCTCTGTTTAAAAAGCTCAATTGGTATTTATGCCTATGTAATTTAGAGATGATGATGGCAGATTTCCGTGACAGAAACCTGGCAAACCCCCTCCTGCAAAATCCGTCCCTGAGCTGGCGGTTGCTGGGGTCAGAGGATGTCTGCTGTCATGGTTCAAGAATTATCTTGAAAATCGACAACAATGTGTAGTCATAAACGGAATATCCTCTGACCCTAGGGTTTCCCTTCTGGTGTCCCACAGGGAAGTGTATTGGCGCCATTATTATTTTTATTATACATAAACGACATTGTCATTAATATAAAATCGAACATCCGACTTTGTGCTGATGATACATATCTGTTCTAACATTAAAAAAAGATTTTGAAACAATAAATACATTGGCGGAAACATGGCTAGTGACCGTTAACCCCCTCAAGACAGAAACTGTAACCTTCTCCACTAAACGCAATGTCGTGAAAACACCCCTTTTAATGAACTCAATAGAAATAAAGAAAGTAACTGAACATAAACATCTCGGACTTATCTTTCAAAGCAACTGCAAATGGAACAGCCACATCGATAGTATAATTAGAAAAGTATCAAAATTAGTAAACAGCCTTCGATCCTTGAAATATTGTCTAAATAGAAAATCGCTACATACCCTATATTCTTCCTTTATTCTACCGCACTTTGATTATGCCGATGTTATCTGGGACGGATGCACCGACTACTTATGTACTAGCCATGCAGAAACTGGGTTTATTCCACTCAAAGAAAGACGAAACCGACATGAATTAAAACTACTATACAAAATCATCAATAACCTAACTCCTTCTTATCTTAAGAATCTCATACATCTAGAACCTTCAAACAAATATTCCCATCGTAATGAAGACAAATTGAAAGTAATTCGAAGTCGTACTGAAATCTTTGCTAAATCAATCATCCCGTCAAGTATAGGAGAGTGGAATAAACTCAGTACCCCTGCAAGGAATTCTAGATCGCTGAAAATTTTCTCCGACCATCTATCCAAATCTGATATCAAAGTTCCTTCATTTTATTGTAATGACCATCGGAAATCTCAAACAATTCATTGTAAATTACGACTTCGATGCTCTGCCCTGCAGGGTCATAAATTCCTTCGACACATTGCTGACAGTCCCGCATGCCTCTGTGGTCATATATTTGAGGATCCCGATCATTACCTTCTGTGATGTTCCTTAAATTCAAATGCACGAACAAAAACCATAGAGAAACTACAATATGATTTTAAAAATATAAACTGTCTTTTATTCGGCCCCACAACCCACAGTCTTGAAATCAATACTAATATTTTTAACCAGGTCCATAAGTTTATTGATATGTCAAACAGAATCTAAATTCACCTCGATCAAGTAATATTTTATGTATAATCTTGGCTAGTCTATCTAATGTTGCTTATTATTAAATAATCACTTTGCTTGCTTATGTATAATTATTAACTACTATATATACTGTACATTTTCACCCATTTTATTATGTTTTTATAATATTTAACTATGTATATATGTTACAGTCAATTTGTGTAATTAGTTATTTCGCGTAATGGCTAAATGAATCAGTCATTTCACGAAGAGCCTGTGAGCACCAGGCAATAGGTGTAATGACTGAAAATTCCAGACATTACATGAAATGACTAAAAATCATGGGCAGACATTACGCGAAATGACTGCTGAAGTACTGTCAAAACACGAATATTCACCGTAAAACATTTATTGACTTCACATCCAACGTTAAATCATATTTTGTAGATTAATATAAATTCCCTCGAAACGAAATAATAATTTCATCACTAAATTTTTTACTGTCAAATCACTTTTTAAAAAAATCTTGACTGGTTCATCACTCAAGTCATTTTTTGTTGTGTATAACAGACTGCTATGACAAAGTAACTGTTTGGGACACAAATCAAACTGATTGCGTGAAAACTTTCCTTTGAGAATCCCTGCTTTGACACAAATAGTGTACATGTTATTTTCATCGTGGTCGATGATAATTCCTAGAATATTACGTTGATCACCACGACCTCTATCCACTAGAGAGATAGGTACAGCTACGTTGTCTCCAACCTGGCCAGTGGCTAGTTCTACTTGTCTCCTCTTGACCATACGCTGAGCTTGTATCATCTGAGCAGAGCTGGAACCATTTCTTTCTCACAGGATGTTTTGCAAGCGGGCATTGAGTAAAGCGGGCATTGTTCAATTTGACTAACTGAAGGTTCAAGGTCAAAATCCAGACTGGTAGTTAGTGTATGTTTCTGGCTGGTAGTTTGTGACGGCTCCTGATTGGTTGTAAGTGTCGGTTCCTGACTGGTAGTTGGTTTCGGACTGGTAGCTTGTCACAGTATCTGGCTGGTAGTTTGTGTCAGTTTCGGAAGGTAGCTTGTGATGGTACCTGGCTAGTAGTTTGCGCCGGGTCAGGATTGATGTCTTGCAGACTCGAAAATGCTAACAATAAATCATGCCCACTTTGCATCTGTTCAATAACCTCGGTGGGCAAAGATAATGATGTTAAGCAAACTTTAGCTTCACATCCAAACATAGCAGTATATGGGGTTCGTTTGATTCCAGAATGCAGACCGGAATGTTTCTGGAATTGTACAAATTTTATGCCCACAAACCAATCATTTGTGTTATTACCTCAACAAGCAACAAGCATATCCTTTATGTCACCATTTGCCATTTCCACAGACCCCTGACTTTGAGGTTGTCGAGGTTGCACGTTTTGAGGTTAATGCTCTCAGAATAACAAATTTGGTCAAGTGGTCTTGATAGACCATGATTCACTTGAATGAATTTTGGGCCATGGATTGCATATCAATCAGATCAACTTGTGCACGTGAGGCGAATTCTTTTGTTGGAATGGGACGTACGACCACACCCTTGGTCCTTGGACGCTTGCGTTTCTTCTGGCATTCCTGGCAGAAGGACTTGAAAATTTCAAGAATCTTGTGAGTGATGTTGGCATAACTTTTGTTGACCTCTTTGGCCATTAGATCACGTCCACCATGGCCTGTGGCTATGTGAGCTCGCTTGACCACATCGTACGTGTCTTCTATACTGACATAATATACTGGATCCTCATCTTAGGCACGCTTTTTAATGAGTTTCTCAACATCACCACACTGCAGTATCTCAAACCTGAAAAAATATGATAAATTTTTAAAAACCAATATTTAAAAAATACTTAGACCATGCATATATGTAATGCATGAAAAATACGCCCCGGACCCACCCTATATTCGAAAAACGCTGACAGAACAAAACATGTCAAACTAGATCTGCCAGGCAGAGAGGAAAGCTTTCAGTTTCACGGCCACCTCCTGTCGCATTTCATGGGTTGTATGAAGAATCTTAACAAGAAAAAATAATTATCAAAATCGGTCAAGAACCTGTGAAGTTATAAGCTAAATATAGCGAGAAACATTTCACCTGGGCGAAAAAATAATCTGAATTTAGGTTGCCAGGCAACAAAATATACGAATAGTTGGGTCAAACTGATTTCTGTAAGATTCTGCGATGATGATATCAAGTAAATTGTTTCAATGGCATTTAGTAATTGAAGCGGAAAATACTGGTCACGATTCTATTGAATACAATTACTGCGTATTACTGTCAAGCCATGATAACATACAACAAGACAATATAAACATGTAAACAACAATACTTGGTCAATACTGATATCAAGTAAATTGTTTCAATGGCATTTAGTAATTGAACCGGAAAATACTGGTCACAATTCTATTGAATACAATTACTGCTTATTACTGTCAAGCCATGATAACATATAAGAAGACAATATAAACATGTAAACAACAATACTTGGTCAATACTGACCAATCATGAGAGACACCCTTCTAATTATCTTGAAGGAAACCTAACTTACGTAACTTAATGTAATTATTGTAAGTGATTAAGGGGTGATAAGAGTAATGCTAATAACGACATCCAATATGACACTCTACATGAAGATAAAACACAATGATTAATCGATAACTTGTTTTGAAGTGTTGACAATGATTTTATCTGGTTTTTAGATACATAAAAAAGATTAAATTTAATTAATATTGTCAGTGAAAAATGTTGTTAAATGCATAAAGATTTAATATGATTTCACAAAGACACTATTTATAATTTTAACCCCCGTGTCTATATTAGTTTCACTATTCATATTTGCCCTGGTTCCAGTTTTTCTTCATTGCCTCTTGGTGGACTTAGTTGTACTAATTCGCTGTCTAATCCCTTTTGCTGGGGTGGCTGCCCTTGTGGTATGGGACGTCTTTGCATGTTCACAAGTTTCCCTCTCCAGATTAAATTTAATTAATATTGTCAGTGAAAAATGTTGTTAAATGCATAAAGATTTAATATGATTTCACAAAGACACTATTTATAATTTTAACCCCCGTGTCTATAATAGTTTCACTATTTATATTTGCCCTGGTTCCAGTTTTTCTTCATTGCCTCTTGGTGGACTTAGTTGTACTAATTCGCTGTCTAATCCCTTTTGCTGGGGTGGCTGCCCTTGTGGTATGGGACGTCTTTGCATGTTCACAAGTTTCCCTCTCCAGACGACCCAATTTGCATCTTTGTTCCCAGCCTGCCTGGCTTCCGTCATTTTTTGTTCCTTCAACTGCACTAGATAGCACATTTCCTCGCGTTGGAAACGGGTATTGTCAGCGTTAATATCTATCATGGCTAGTGGTCCATCAGTTATGTCTATCAGCATCCTACTAGCCAGTTTCAGGTCTTTTAGTGCTTCATGTGACGCAGCGGTGATGCGCATCGGTCTGGGTTTATTGGCAAATTTCTCAGATTTTGGGTCTCCTACCCTGATCGTGTTAGTGAATTGAGTAGTGACATCAACAGCACGGAGTACTTGTTTGACTTCGTGTACATCATACATCTTCCATTTCTCACCATCAGTGCTGGGTAATTCAGGTATACCATACACAAATTATATTGGTCATGACTTTGAATCGTTTCGTTCTAAATTGTTTTTGTTTACGTGAGATTGTAAACTTTCTACGCTAGTGTTAATATCTATGTCGCAAAAACCGACAAAAATAAAGCTCATAAAATTCGTCAATTCAAATTTGAAATCAGTGACATTTTTTTTTAATATTTGGGAGTCTTAGCCTATAGTATGTTAAATGCGTCTCCTATTTCTGAAATTAATACATTTCAGGATCGCCGGGATACCGGTCGAATATTTGGCGTCTAAATATTTCAAAAATTCGAATTTCGTTCTTGACGTTTTTCGTGCCGACAAAGTTCTTTACGAGTGAAAAATCACATTAATTTCACTAGATTGTGGCCGATTTTAATGGTTTTTTTTCTTGTTCAGATTATTTATACGACCCATGACATGTGAGAGGGAGTCACTGTGAATATGAAAGCTTTAATATCTGCTTAGCAGATCTAGCTATTTTTTGTGGTGTGTATTTTCTGCAAATCGGATTTCTCAGAATCTAAACATAGGATCTTTCTGACAGTTTGACCTACGCCCCCCCCCCCCGTAAAAAAATGGGGTGCGAACGTTGTTTAAATATATTTTCAAAAACGTTTTACGAATCCGAAATCACCGAATTCTACGAATGAAAAAAATAACAATGCGTAGTCATAACTTTGTTATTTATTGACTTATTTTACTAATTCTTTTTTCTTTGAGTACCTTATAAAAAAACATTTTCATCTGCAGTTTCAGATTTTCGAATTTCGAAAATTCGTTGCTGTGATTTCGAACCGGAAGTTTAGACCAATTTGACAACTTCTTTAATAGTTGCACGATTTCCATGAAATTTTGTATGTAAATAGAACTTACTGATACGACTTGAAAAATGGCTTTAGATATTTTTTTTAAATTATCTCCCCTTGGAAAAAATAAGGGTCAAATTTAAAAAAAAAAATCAACGAAATATAGGTCAGAATGACCTAATTTGTTTTTTTCGATACTAGACAAGTTATTACTGATTCGTACACAAAATATGGAGTTTGTCGATCGAACCGGAAGTGCCACCATCATGAAACGTGAAAAATCAATAAAACTTTGGCGATATTGTACGAGAGTTATATTTTCTGAATCCTTGAAAGAAGGCTTAAAAACGTTCAGAGCAGAATTTTGATTTAGGTCAACTGATGGTCGCCATTTTAAAGTGAATATGAAACATAGTTAAAAATCGACATTTACGGGCTTCTAAACAAACACAGTAGGGCATAGTTTGTTCAATGCGTCTGAAATTAATACATTTCAGGATAGCCGGGATACAGGTCGAACTTTTGGTATTTGACTATTTCAAAAATTCGAATTCTGCCGTTGACGTTTTTCGTGCCGACAAAGTTGCTTACGAGTGAAAAATGACATTAACTTCACTAAATTTTGACCGATTTTAATGATTTATTTTTTCTTGTTCGGATTATTTATATGACCCATGACATGTGACAGGAAGTGACTGTGATATGAAAGCTTTAATAACTGCTTAGCAGATCTAGTCATTTTTTTATTTTTTTGGTGTGTATTTTCTGCAAATCGGATTTCTCAGAATCGAACAATAGGATCTTTCTGAAACTTTGCCCCCCCCCCCCAAAAAAAAATGGGACGCGAACGTTGTTTAAATATATTTTCAAAACGTTTTACGAATCCGAAATCGGACTGTCTTACGGGTCAAGGTCATGACCTTAGTTGGCAGAACCTCTCCCCGGCGGCATTTTAGGTATAACGTCACATTCCAAACGGCTCTTGGGCAGGGTCCCAGATTGGATATTTGTAAGTTTATTAACCCCGAAAAGTCCCCCGGTCACATAAAAATGGCCATGCGGATACCGGAAGTGGGCGATATCGACGCCAAAGACACGATTGAAAAAAGCTGCTTTTTGGGCCCCATTCCCGAACCGGACGTCCCAGACGTTTGAATTTTCGGACTGTTACGCCGAAGAGTCCTACGCACCTGGTCCCATGCTCTAAAGCCCCGACCGCGGTCACTTGGGGCTCCAAAACGTCATATTTCATTAATTATTGTTGTAACTTTTTCAGGTCTTCCACGCAACTTGTCCTCGCGGCTACCCCCACTAAATCGACCGTGCGCGGCACGCTGTGCCCTCGCAAATTTTCTGTGGAAGTGGATAAAAATGGTCCATGATAGTCATTTGACCATGTCCTTGAAATTTGGAGGGGTTTCCGATTTTATTCAAGTTCACCCGTAAAAGTCGAATTATAGGTAAGGCAAGTGTTGGATCCGAACCCTACTCGACCTAATCCCCTCTAGGGATGTTAACACAAATGTGTTTTCTTTTTCCCGGTTTAGGTGGGTTAGGCCTAATTCCTAGGCCATCTGAATCTGGTCTCAAAATTAAAATCGAAGTAACCTCGGAAAAATGGCCACCCCTCGACTTACGGATGCCGAAACCGGAAGAGGTGATATGGGACGCTGTGCAATTTCCTAGGGTAGGTACCCAGTGAATTTCACGTTGAAACCCCCGAAGGTACGGCGGACAAGTGTATTCGGATTTTTAGCCCAAATTAATAGAATTTTGCTCCGAAAAGGGGCACGTACTCAGTCCCCAGAGATGACCAATGTGGTGATGTACCTGCACTGAAAATTTGGTGTCGATCCCTTCTTTGGAAGGGTTGGGCGTAGCGATAATCCTACTGAAAAATCGGCGAAAACGGAAAAAATTGATTTGTGCATTTCGGTGCCCCTAGAAAAAGCCCATAACTCATCCCCTATGGGCAATATGCCCGTGAAATTTAGAGAGCAGACCGGATCGGCCAGGGGGGTCCGATTTTATTTAAGTTCTCCCGTAAAAGTCGAATTATAGGTAAGCAAGTGTCGGATCTGAACCCTACTCGACCTAATTCCTGCCGGCCAAAAAACGAAAGTTGCGTGCGCGGTTGCTCACCACATCCGTACCTTTGTAGGTAACGACGTGAAATTCACTGGGTACCTAGTCTGGGACATTGGGCATCTGTCCATACCAAGGACTTCCGGTTTCGACTTCCGGTACCCAGGGAGGGCCATTTTCCCGGGGGTACCAAAATGAAAAAAAAATCGTAGGATGCACTGATTTTAATTTTGAGAGATTTGATTTGCAAGGGTTCAAAATGGGGGTTTGGGATATGTTCAGGTATTCCACAGTCAAGTTTTCTACATGACTTGCACCATATTTTACGGCATTTATATGAAAGATACTCATATTCTTTGCATTTTCGACACTGGATTTTGGGGCAGGATTGTTTAAGATGATTTACAACGTAACAATAGAAGCAAACTTTTCGTTGGTTATTATGAATAACTTTAAAACTCTTGGGACCTGCAACTGTCCTAAAGTTTAGTGCCCATGGTAAGGAATTTAGACCAGGTGGAAAGCGACATTTTACGTGTCTGGTCCCGTCCATACAATTGCGAAAAGTTTTATTGATAGTTTTTAACGACATGGCCGCATATTTCGACCTTAAATTCTGTCAACTTCTCACAAATCTCTTCGTCTGTTGTGTAAGCGGGCAGATTTAGGATTGAAACAACAATGAATGGTGAGTACAACGGTTCACTCAGGTAAACAGTGTTATTAATCACAATGTTCTCATTGGAAAAATAGGTCACATACTCAGTCGAACTCAAAGTAATTTCCAGGGTATCGGGATATCTGGGGATGCAGGCAAGACAATTACCTAACCCAATTTTCTCTTCTATATAAGCAATAAATTTATTGACATCTCCCACATCAACCTTGATTGAACAATTAGCTATAAAGTTTTACTCAGTATTCATCTTTAGGTGATCACTGCACATTATGAATACCCAGGGAAATAAATAATATACCAGCAAGATTAAGTTTAATAAAACGCCCAAGCGGGCCCAGAAGCCTAAAGTTAGTAGTAAGGATCTGTAGAGCACTGAAATTATTAGCCGTACTAGGTAAATAAACTTACTATAATCAGTCGAAACATTTTTAAGACTTCGTGTGGAGAGCTCGATGTAAACACATCTTGACAGTTCGATTCAGCAACCGGAAGTCCCCACCACGAGGCACTCTAGACCACTAGCCCCCCCCCCTGCACTACAAGTTAAAGAAAGATAACTGGTTGTGTAGACCAGGGTGGCCCCAAAGCCATCGGGATGCTTTAATAATGTCTGACAAATTAACGTTAAGATAGGGAACTACATATCTAGTTACAAATGGAGGAACTATTGTTGTAGGACAGTACATGGCGGTTTAGCCTGCTGTGCGATTTAATATAATAATATACTAAGGAAAATAATGACAAATAAAAGAATAGGGACCTACACAGCCATTACTAACAATGACAGTGCACATCAATCAATTAAATTTATGTCTAAATATTTAATGCCATGTAATTTTTCTTCTATAAATAGTTTATTTGGTTTAACTGTGTTATTCTGTGTTGCTGTTGGCTCTTCTTTATTTTTCAGGTAACCTTTATCTGGGGAGAGTCATGCGCAAGGAAAACCCAAATTGAATGCCTTTATTTTTAATGGATATCACCCCTGGTGGAAGTGGACGCTAAACTCTAGAGACGACGAACGACACTGTGAACCGTATTACAGGACTTTTAACTTTTAATCATAAATATCTTATTGGACGAACAGTTTTTAAATAATCAACGGGTCCGGCTGCGTGGTTGTTTTCTGCGAGGACTTCGCTTTTCCACATAACGCAAGCGGATTCTCTTTCCCCACGGGTTATTTTCTATCGGTCAGCTGGACCTACTATTTTAACATGTTTTTATTATGACAAAGGGAGCGGTTTTATAAGTGTTATTTAAATTGACTTTTTAATATACATGGACTTTTTAACATGTTTTTATTATGACAAAGGGAGAAGATCACCCGCCCTCTCTTCTCACGACAGCGGTTTTATAAGTGTGATTTAAATGACTTTAACGTACAAGGACTTTCTATTTCGCGTGTTAACCGATTGTATGTTTTACCAACTTTCAACCCATGAAGTGTAAACAATTTAATTTAATCAACCTGTCCATAATATCATATTAAATGTATTGGACGTTAAATCTGTAATAAACAACAACAACAGATTTCCTCATTTTCTCTTAACTGTCGCATTTGTAGTAGACAAGTAATAGTAGTAATTGATCGATCATCACCATGGCAGATATTACAAGCATGTGTTTTATTACTCAAATTTAAACTCTTTCTCATGCAAACCATATCAAAAACACCGATTTCTTTAACATAAATATAGATTTATTACACCATCACCATATGTAGCGTTCAACGGCTGCATCCACAATAAAATGGGCCCCTCTACCACAATGAGTCAGGTGCAAAAGAGTAGGACGTTAAATAGCTTTATTTAACGTCCACTTCCATCGAGGTGATATCGCAGACGATAACATGTTATTTATACATAGTGAGAATATTTACAATGTGATTAGTGATCAAAAATGCGCTATGTGACAGCTTATATACAGTATATAAAATCACGTAAAATAGCGGGCATCGAGAACTCCCGTAATACCTTACAAATACGCCTACTCGCGAACGTGCGTTCATTCGCGAGACTTACGTATTTATAAATAAATCGAAAGTAGATTAATATCAACATCGAAAGATCACAGGATAAATGCATTTAAATTATGGATGGACAAATGAATATATACTAAATGCAAAATGTGACGAAGACTATGGAATGTGAGTGGATACGGATAAATCTGCCGTACAAACGGTAAGCTGTAAAATAAAAACCGTCACACATACATACAGCCCAAATACAATTATAACCACAAGGGAGAATATTCGCCCCGTGGACAGGAATACAATTACATGTATACTTAATTTAATAATAAAGATCGTCGATTTACAATTTACATTTCCACTTGTTTTATTTGGGGTTTTTTCTTATCAAAATAAACAAGCAATTGAAACCCGACAATCTCTCCTGGTGGTAATACTGACAATATTGGTAGATAATCTTAGGGGAAATCCTATCATGGGGAGTCAATGCACACCGCGTCTATAACGGTAAACACACTGCAGGTACCAACTCAAACTGTCACACCGTCCCATTCATCAATAAACATCAAACTATAGCTATAATATTAAATTGTTTATTACACTTTATAGGACTACCAATATGTTTCATGCATATAATTACTGTTTTAATAAACTATTAATCAATCTCTAATTACAATAAATTCAAGGATCGCAACGAAAGTCACATCTTGTTAACAAAAATAGGTTGCCAGGCAACGAAACATACGCCCACACAGCAGCCAAATCGTCCGGGCAGTCAACAAGAGTTGTCGCATATTAAGGAATTATCAGAAAATCATTAGAATTTGTTTGGTTTTTATAATCAAACGTTTTTTTTTTAAATCAGATAATAATTGTGACCTCCAGAGGCACAACAAGCTAAAAAGGGTGATTTTTCGTACAATCAGGGGACATAATTCAGGAAGTAATGACCCGATGGGCGCAAATATCGAAAGGAACCAAGATCTTAGGGTTATAAACATACATGTCAAGTTTCATCAAAATCGATTCAAAATTGTGACCTCTATAGGGTCCACAACCTTGATATAACATATTTTCACACTACTCGTGTACATATGGCGGCCATTTTGTCTGTCAATTCTAGTCCGATTTTCACGTAATTCAAACTCTCTCTTCATTACCATGTAACGGTGATATAGTCAAACGTTTTTTTTAAATCGGATAATAATTTTGACCTCCAGAGAGACAAAAAGCGAACAAAAGCGATTTTTCGGACAATCAGGGGCCATAATTCAGGAAGTTACGATCCGATGGGCGCAAATATCGAAAGGAACCAAGATCTTTGGGTTATAAACATACATGTCAAGTTTCATCAAAATCGGTTCAAAATTGTGACCTCTATAAGGTCCACAACCTTGATATAACATATTTTCACACTATTCGCGTACAAACGGCAGCCATTTTGTCCGTCAATTTTGGTCCGATTTTCACGAAATTCGAATTCAACCTTCATAACCATGTAACGGGGATATAATCAAACGTTTTTTTAAATCGGATAACAATTTTGACCTCCAGAGAGAACACAAGCTAAAAAGGGCGATTTTTTGGACAATCAGGGGCCATAATTCAGGAAGTTACGATCCGATGGGCGCAAATATCGAAAGGAACCAAGATCTTTGGGTTATAATAAACATACATGTCAAGTTTCATCAAAATTGGTTCAAAATTGTGACCTCTATAAAGTCCACAACCTTGATATAACATATTTTCACACTATTCGCGTACAAATGGCGGCCATTTTGTCCGTCAATTTTGGTCCGATTTTCACGAAATTCGAATTCAGCCTTCATAACCATGGAACGGTGATAAAATCAAACGTTTTTTTAAATCGGATAACAAGTTTGACCTCCAGAGGAACCACAAGCTAAAAAGGGCAATTTTTCGGACAATCAGGGGCCATAATTCAGGAAGTTACGATCCGATTGGCGCAAATATCAAAAGGAACCAAGATCTTTCGGTTATAAACATGCATGTCACGTTTCATCCAAATCGGTTCAAAATTGTGACCTCTATAAGGTCCACAACCTTTTTATAACATATTTTCACACTATTCGCGTACAAATGGCGGCCATTTTGTCCATCAATTTTGGTCCGATTTTCACGAAATTCAAACTCAACCTTCATAACCATGGAACGGTGATATAATCAAACGTTTATTTAAATGGGATAACAATTTTGATCTCCAGAGGGATCACAAGCTAAAAAGGGCGATTTTTCTGACAATCAGGGGCCATAATTCAGGAAGTTACGATCCGATTGGCGCAAATATCGAAAGGAACCAAGATCTTTGGGTTATAAACATGCATTTCAAGTTTCATCCAAATCGGTTCAAAATTGTGACCTTTACACTGTTCACAACCTTAATATAACATATTTTCACACTATTCGCGTACAAATGGCGGCCATTTTGTCCGTCAATTTTGGTCCGATTTTCACGAAATTCGAACTCAAACTTCATAACCATGTAACGGTGATATAATCAGACGGTTTTTTAAATCGGATAACAATTTTGACCTCCAGAGGGACCACAAGCTAAAAAGGGCGATTTTTCGGACAATCAGGGGCCATAATTCAGGAAGTTACGATCCAATTGGCGCAAATATAGAAAGGAACCAAGATCTTTGGTTTATAAACATGCATTTCAAGTTTCATTCAAATCGGTTCAAAATTGTGACCTCTACACTGTTCACAAGCTAAAAAACGTGATTTTTCGTACAATCAGGGGCCATAACCCATGAAGTTACGGTCCGATACATGCCAATATCGAAAGGAATCGAGATCTTAGGGTGATAAACCTATATTTTAAGTTTCATTGAAATCGGATAAAAATTGTGACCTGTAGACTGTTCACAAACAATTGTGGACGGACGGACGTACTCCCGTAGCTATAGTTGTGCAATTTCTGACTTGCGGGCTTCAAGGGGGTACGAACGCTACTTGCGCGATACGTTTTCGGACGGCAGTTGAGGGGTAAAAGTGACAAAGTTATGAGGAATTCTGGCGGTTTTTTTGTGGGGAATATTTTGCGGGCTTCGTGAGGGTACGAACGCTACTTGCGCGATATGCTTCGGACGGCAATTGAGGGGTAAAAGTGACAAAATTATGGGGAATTCTGGCGGTTTTTTGTGGGGAATATTTTGCGGGCTTCATGGGGGTACGAACGCTACTTACGCGATAAGCTTCGGACGGCAATTGAGGGGTAAAAGTGACAAAACTATGAGGAATTCTGGCCGTTTTTGTGGGAAATATATTTTGCAGTTCATAATTATTTTTTCTAATTTTTCCAAATCTTCCGCGGAACTTGTCCTAGCGGCTACCCCTACTAAATCGACCCCTGTGCGTCGCGTGGTGCCCTCGAAAATTTTCTTCGGCGACCAGAAGTGGAACAAAATGGTCCATGATAGCCATTTGACCATGACCTTGACCTTGAAGGGTCAAACCAAGATCACCACACGACTCCCAGGTGTTGATTTAGTTCAAGAGGCCGCGACCCCACGGTCGTCGGGTGCGATTCGGGAGATGCCAGTTATCTCCCCTTTGACCACAGCAGTAAAAAGCAAGTTATTTGACTTTCTCAGACAATTTTGCCCAAAAATGTCTTCCCATCGGCCCGGGATTTGGTAGCCGGATAGAGCGACCCCATATTTGTTCTTCATTTTTAAATTTTGCCCACAAAAAGTCGCGACCTTGACCCACTAGGGGCCCCGGAAGTTTATCGGTTTTTTCCCACTCTAGGCAAAACTAATAAATTCAAGACCACGAGACCTTGACCTCCCGACAATTTATCATGGCCCATGTGATCTTAGTATGTCAAGGTCATCTGAAAGGGTCAAGGTCACCATAATTTCTACCCACTCGTGTCTTCCTCTGGCTCTCGCGGGGCCCTAGTTCTACGTGGCAAGTCAAAGGTCATGACCTTGGATGGACACCTCACTGACCATTTGAATTTGGTCTTGACCTTTGACCTGAACTTTGACCTTGGGTTTAAAAAAGTCCAAAAACTTCATGTACCGTCCAAAATTTCGCCATAAGTATCAAGGTCGATTCCAAGGTCACGGCAAACAAGCCCGGTGATGGGACTGTCTTACGGGTCAAGGTCATGACCTTAGTTGGCAGAACCTCTCCCCGGCGGCATTTTAGGTATAACGTCACATTCCAAACGGCTCTTGGGCAGGGTCCCAGATTGGATATTTGTAAGTTTATTAACCCCGAAAAGTCCCCCGGTCACATAAAAATGGCCATGCGGATACCGGAAGTGGGCGATATCGACGCCAAAGACACGATTGAAAAAAGCTGCTTTTTGGGCCCCATTCCCGAACCGGAAGTCCCAGACGTTTGAATTTTCGGACTGTTACGCCGAAGAGTCCTACGCACCTGGTCCCATGCTCTAAAGCCCCGACCGCGGTCACTTGGGGCTCCAAAACGTCATATTTCATTAATTATTGTTGTAACTTTTTCAGGTCTTCCACGCAACTTGTCCTCGCGGCTACCCCCACTAAATCGACCGTGCGCGGCACGCTGTGCCCTCGCAAATTTTCTGTGGAAGTGGATAAAAATGGTCCATGATAGTCATTTGACCATGTCCTTGAAATTTGGAGGGGTTTCCGATTTTATTCAAGTTCACCCGTAAAAGTCGAATTATAGGTAAGGCAAGTGTTGGATCCGAACCCTACTCGACCTAATCCCCTCTAGGGATGTTAACACAAATGTGTTTTCTTTTTCCCGGTTTAGGTGGGTTAGGCCTAATTCCTAGGCCATCTGAATCTGGTCTCAAAATTAAAATCGAAGTAACCTCGGAAAAATGGCCACCCCTCGACTTACGGATGCCGAAACCGGAAGAGGTGATATGGGACGCTGTGCGATTTCCTAGGGTAGGTACCCAGTGAATTTCACGTTGAAACCCCCGAAGGTACGGCGGACAAGTGTATTCGGATTTTTAGCCCAAATTAATAGAATTTTGCTCCGAAAAGGGGCACGTACTCAGTCCCCAGAGATGACCAATGTGGTGATGTACCTGCACTGAAAATTTGGTGTCGATCCCTTCTTTGGAAGGGTTGGGCGTAGCGATAATCCTACTGAAAAATCGGCGAAAACGGAAAAAATTGATTTGTGCATTTCGGTGCCCCTAGAAAAAGCCCATAACTCATCCCCTATGGGCAATATGCCCGTGAAATTTAGAGAGCAGACCGGATCGGCCAGGGGGGTCCGATTTTATTTAAGTTCTCCCGTAAAAGTCGAATTATAGGTAAGCAAGTGTCGGATCTGAACCCTACTCGACCTAATTCCTGCCGGCCAAAAAACGAAAGTTGCGTGCGCGGTTGCTCACCACATCCGTACCTTCGTAGGTAACGACGTGAAATTCACTGGGTACCTAGTCTGGGACATTGGGCATCTGTCCATACCAAGGACTTCCGGTTTCGACTTCCGGTACCCAGGGAGGGCCATTTTCCCGGGGGTACCAAAATGAAAAAAAAATCGTAGGATGCACTGATTTTAATTTTGAGAGATTTGATTTGCAAGGGTTCAAAATGGGGGGGGGGGGGGTAGCCGAAATTTCGAACAGATTTATTCATTTTTAAAAGAATTATTCGGGATATTCAATTGAAAATGGCGACTGTCGGAATTCAGCTACCGGGCACCCCTGTACTAACGCCTTGACCCTTCCTGCCGCCCCATCGTCACCAAATTTTATGGGCAGGTACCCAACACACCTGTCCACCCGTGAGTACGGGCCCTTTTCCGGAGGAAAATTGGGTAAAAATTAAAATACACCCTTACTTTCATGCACGCACACTTGACTGGGTACCTTCGTTATGGTCCCGGTCACACTTTAAAAAAAAAAAATTCGGGTTCCGACCCCTGGGGGCCGAGCGGGGGGCATTTTCCCGGGGGTACATAAAGTAAAACATCAAAAACAGAAGTTTGATTTCAATTTCGATACCATTTGTGGATGCCCAGATGATGAAAATGGGGGTAGCCGAAGTTTCAAAGAGATTCAACCATTTGTTTTTAAAAATTCTTCTTAACGACTTTTTTTGCTGGATTTTACCTTCGCGCAAGCGTAGCGCTGGAACCAAAGGCACGATGCCTACCAAATTCCGGCTATCAACTTCTCACGTAGGTACCTAGGTGCCCTAAAAATTGTCCGAGGAACCTGAAATTTGGACACGATATGCCCATTTGATCCGATGAAAAAAAAAATTGGCAAAAAAACGTTTCTTCACAAATTTAATGCGGTTTTAATGGTATCGTGCACATTTTCCTTTAAAATAAAATTTTTAAATTCACGGGAACCATGTTTGCAGGATTAAAAACCAAAATCGGTCATTTGTTCCGATTTTGACTGCTGGGCATCCTTTCTAGCGGTTGGTTGCGCAGGGGTGCTATCTATCACATAATAAAAGGAGAAAAATATCTGATATAAAGAACAATAAAAATTCGATGAAATACGGCAATTTTTTTTATTAAAAAAATCTTTGATGGTTGGGGGTGGGATTCGAATTTATTAACCATGTTTTCGGGGTCGAACACACTTCTCCTTTGGATATGTGATAGCTAGAATCAAAGGCTACATTTTCTTTTGAATCCGATCCGACCACGGGAACGATGTCTGTGCAGTGCGAAAATTCTGTAAAAATTTCAAGGCAATATTCCTACGGGAAGGCTGTTAATCAGTCCAAATAGTTTAGAAATAAGAGGCGTAACGCGCTCAAAATACACGGAACTGAATTTTCTGGGAATCTCTTAATTTTTCACCAATCAGTCTGAAATTGTCCGGGCTACCCAGGAATACATGTAGGATGAGGCTCTGAAGATTTCAGCTTCATAGCTCCAATATTTCCAAAAATATAAGGGCTGATACATATGCATAGACATGCTGCATGAAGCCTACGACACGAAATATGCCGAACTGGGCCTCCTTTTAACCAATCAGTCTGAAATTTTAACACAACCTTGCTGCAGACTGTACAAAGCTGCTCTGAAAATTTCAGTTTCATAGCTCCAATATTTATAAAAATATAAGGGTTGATACATGCTCAATTGAGCGATATAGCCCGAAAAAGCACGGCCAACCCATGCATAGCTGAAACCCACTGCTTTGATCCTTCTAGTCATCCGACGGCCTTGAAATTAATACATGAATCCCCGAAGAGGTAACTCTCCAAACTACAGCCCATTATCTTTAATAGAATTCAAATCAGAGCTTCACATAGATGACAATTTGAAGGCCAAAAAATATGTTCGCTCAAATTTGCATTTTTTGACATCTATTGAGACCATATCTCCATGGTGTTTCCTTTTTTCGGGACAGGACGAAGGGCGTTATTCCTTGGATCCCACACCTAAGGTAAAAAAATCTACTTTAATTTTGGACAAGAGCCGGCTAAATTTCAGAAAAATGAGCCCACAATTTAGTCAATTACGGACCATTACATGTCATATATATTACCCCTCAAGCGTGGCAAACAACCCACTATTCGTTGTTGAAAAACCAACTTTAATTTTAGCTAGAAACCCACAAATTAGTTGAAAAATCTACATTAATTTCGGTCAAAAGGCTCACTAATTCTGTTTATAAACATATTTGATGATAATACAGCTAACAGACCAGATAATCCATCTGATGGATATCAAAATGATGGTATCAAGATGTCATTAATATATCCTGCTTAATCATATTTGAATCTATTTCTAACACTCACTTATGAGCACGATTTTTCCAATGTGGTGATACATGTACATGTTTTCTCTTCTGCATGTTAAAAGATGAATATAAGATCACATATATTTGAATACAACTCATTTTTATTAACATGATTTTGCTGACATAATATCATATATATTTGAATAGAACTCAATTTTTATTAACATGATTTTGCTGGTATTTCGATTAAAAGGTTATCTGGCATATTTTTTATTGTCTATTTCTAACCCAAACAGAAAAGTTAGTTTTTAGATATTTGTTCAAAGTGCGGTATACAGAATGTTCCAATAAATATCAAAAAGCGAAAATGTAATTCTATTGTAACCAAAAAAAAAACAATATTTTTTATGGTTAGTTACTTATTTGTTCAATTAATGAGCCTCTATTTTGTGCTACCTATGCAGCTTAAGCAATAGTGATTCATTTCCAAGATAATCTTTGGAGGTCAAAACTAAAAATGCTTTCAATCATTATTGAAACCTTATAAGTGCAGATGGTCACATGTTTAAACATTTTATGAAGAAACGTGATATTTCTATATACATTACTTTTATAAACTTTAAACCCGGATACATTTTGAATCGGCAGGCAAAAATGTATGAAATTTCTTCTATTAGTGTTACACTCTTATTATCGGGATTATTTTGGGTTTTTATTAAGGTTTCTTTCAAGCGCTTACAAATAAAGTCATTTTTCGACTCTTCTCGATGGCTTTTTAACAAGCAGCTGGTTTCGGTCTTATTTTTTTTTCAAAATAGTGTTTAAATGTTATTCTTATTTCTTCTTCCCCTTCTTTTGTCCACTTGGTTCTCGTATCATTACGTTTGCGTCGTTTTGCAGTTGGTTCAATCGGGTCATCTATAAAATCCTCCATTTCAATCTTATCTATACAATTCTTCTCATCAGTATTTTCATCTGCGATAGTATCTATAAGTAAAATATTATTGAACATTAGAAGTCAACCACTTCATAATAGCTTCACCTGATGTTTTTCAGTGGTTTATTTTTAAATTACAGGTGGTTATTTGAAAAGGGCAATCAAATAAAAAAAAACATATTCCTACATCGCAAGAACTGAGAAATTATATAACATGGCATTCCTATACGTGACACAAACCTGTGAAAATGAACCAGCTGTTCACGAAAGAGCAAGTATGCTCTACTTCACATGTGGCATGTTCATCTATTTGTTCAAAATGACATTTATTGCAGATTCGGTTTTCAGAGATCTTTATGTATGAAGACAACTTCAACAAGAAAATCAGTACTTACCATCTAGCTGAATTTTCTCCAATTTCTTGTTGGTGAACATTTCAAATGTATCAGTATCCTGCAATTGGTCGAAAAGTACATTTAAATGAACGCATATCATATATTTGCGCCAACGGTATGCTTACACCAATATTGATTGAAATAAACCAGTTAAATGATATTTCATATTGTTAATGTCAAAAATTATAGATAATATTGAGTTTAAGATTTAGTTACTTATAATATAGCTTGCTGAAAAAGATCATACAACGAAAATAAAATTATAACACATAATTGAAACTAATTACTAAATTTCATCCAAACCAGTCTCTTTAAAGCAAATGTTTTAAAAGAAAAAACACTCTTACTAATGACACTAAATCTAAAGTCAAAGAACAAAGAGCTTATGTTTCAGAGAAACAGATCCATCTCAAATAAAGGGTGTTCTGATCAAATTCCTTCCTCTTTTAATTTTAATCGCCATACTTCAATATGAAACACCATTGAGATGGATGAGACTCACACTGATCACTATGTAAAATACTTTCTCTAAATCAGCAGATTGACAGTTAACATCACATACTGTTAAATTACCAGCATTATGAACTTCAACGACCATTACTGACCAGATGTCTTTACACCAGGTAGTTTTGCCCATACTTTACACCCTGTAAAATAAAAATGTACACATTTTATTAGTGTGCTACCTAGTTTGCCATAATATACAATAACAATAAGTAATATTTTCACGTGAACAAAAATATTTATTTGCCACTATATAGATTAAAAAAGGGAATATTTTCACTTTTGACAAAAAAACAAATTTAGCGATATTTTTCTTCGGGCCAAAACAAAAATTTCCATTGGACAATTATTCGAAGATTGTTTTACATGAGCTTCATTTGCAGTTCGGGGGTTCGTTTTTTGACAAATATGTAAAATGTGATGAGAGCGATTATATCGTCGGAGGACAGCAATAAAAAGATCTTCTATTTTGACGTTGGTGCGAGCTGAGAAAAGCGCGAGCTATCACTCGCGTCAAACGTGAAACACTGATATCATATTGTTATTTTTGTTAATGTACGAAAAAAGATATTAAAAATACGTAATAATTGGGCTTTTTTTATTTTGTGGGGTGAAACAGACCCATATAAGTGGGATGAAACGACCCGTGTAATTGTGGGATGAAAAGACCCGTGGAATTGTGGGATGAAACAGCCCGGGGGAAACGGTAATAGGGTGAAACGACCTGCTCCCCATTTTTAACGGCATAATCAACAGAAACAGGAATAGCCCTTGCTAAATAAAGAACTAAGAACTAAATCGACAAACCTAACATGTCTATCCATAAACCATATTTCTGTGATAAATTAATCACTTGGAATGTCGAATAAACAAAATGGCGATTCGGATCTCGGACACAGTGTTACTGTAAGTTGAATTGACCTCAACAGAATTTGGCAAACTAATAACAATGCGTGTCTGCTTGAACACGGATTAAAAAAAAAAACATTACCTCTCTCTTTATTTAACTAAAGCTTGATCTACCATTAATCTTCAGGTTCAACCGCGAAATCAGCTAAATGGCGTAGAAAATACCACAGAGTATAACCCCAGTAGTATGCCGTGTACTGCTGTCATTGACGTCATATAGTTTAGTCTCGGACACCCATAATTACATAGTCTTCAGCATACGGAATTTAGCTGTCTGACTGATTGAGACTAGCAGTACCATTGACGTCAATGAGCAGTACTCACGCTTCGTTCTACTGCGCATGCATATCCAATAGTCTTGCTTAACAAGTCGTTTAAGAGAGATAACTCCCATTTTGAGCTGAGATTCACGGTAATAAATCGTCCGTCCGTTCAGTTTGTCCGATTTAAATTTCGTCCGTAATAATTGAGGGGTGATTTTCCCATATTCTTTCAGCAGCCCACAAATATCATTTAAACACATTTTTGCATCATCACTTCCGTGGTGCACCCCGTAAGTGACCAAAAATCCCACAAGTAACCCATATACTGTGTAAAGTCCCCGTAAGTATACCTACAGGAGATGGGACGGACGTCCGGACGGACGGACGGACGGACGAACAGCGGCGACGACAATATACGTCCACATGAATTTGTGGGCGTATAAAAATCACATACACGAGTTATCTCCCGTTAAACTCCGGTTTTGGGCACAAAGCAGCGAGGCGTCTTAAATTCAGCTAAATTGTTAAAGTTGTTGTGTTTTCTCACAGTCAACATTTTTGGAAGTATTGGCTGTGATTGCGTAATTTGACGCAAATTGTTACTTTGGGTAACAAGACCCGCGCCCTACGTTATCATAATCATGATGCATATATATATTGAAAATTTATTCTGGTGGAAGTCTTTAAATTAAATATACCTACAGGGCCTTTTGGGGGTTTATTTTAACATAATATGATAAAGCTTACCATAAAAACTTCATTCATCAACAACAAATGTCGTGCCATGTTTGATTTTCGAAGATATAACCATCTGGACGTGTTTTTAAATTGCTAAAAAAATAATTCGGATCCCATTCTCAAGGGAGTTAACTCCTAGTGACAAAACGAGTTATGGTTCTTGGCTACAATAAAATTTGAAACTTTTTTCCGGGTGGAATAATTAATTCGGTATTCTTCGGTTTTTAGACTACGTTCAAATAACGATTACATTTAACGCTTCTACGTGTGCATAGTTCTTAGTTTTTGAACAGAAGAGGCAGAAATAAAGAAATGAAACAAAACAACTCCGAATATCAGTTACATTTAACAGCTATATTTTCGTCTGATTTATATCAATGCACTTGACCTTAGCCAAAACATTTTAAATTGGCAGTTGACCTGTCGCAGCTATATGCGGCGCCTAAGAAATTTTAGACTCGCTGCTTCAGGTGTTCGGGATAGGGTGAGGAGAAAGAAGAATTCAAGATGGTTTTAAAAGTTTATATAAATATCACATATCACTTTGCTATAAAATTACAATTAACATACCATCCCGCGAACGCGGTTATTGCTTATTGATGAATCACCAGTATGACCTAACATGAACGACATAATCAGGTGCAAAACAACATGCCCTGAAATAACAAAAATACGTTCTATACTAAACTAATTTCAGTCTGTACAATTCAGATCATGCCGCAGTAAACTCCATGATTGACTTCCATTTTGGATAAAGTATATAAAAAATTTCATAAAATCATAATATAGAATCACTCATTCTACACACTTGATTTCACACAACCAAGTCACATACCCAAACATTCATGTATGTTAAAGTTAAATGTACTATTCAAAAAAGTAGGGGATATTTGATTTTTAAGTGTTATTAAAGTTACCTAATGAAACTGACGAAGAAACAAATGACAAAATGAAATGAAGTTCACATTCATCGATTTACTCCAAATGATCGTTAGACTAAGTAAGGCACAGACTGACCATTATAAGGGTAAAATGATACCCGGGGTCAAACAGCAAAGTTACCACAGCATCACAAGAAAGTCAGTAACGGGTAAATCCTCTGCTGTTTGCTAAACAAGTGTAGCGTGGATGAAAAGAACACAATGCTGTTACGTAGATTCGGATGGATTTATTCACCATTCTTGAACAAACATACCACATGGTTGATACACGTCATAGAACTTTCTTAATACGTCATACATGTCACATGATCAATATACAACTAGAATGGATTTATCTCCCATTGTACAGTAATATGAATATTAATGTGATAGCTAGACACCACATTTCCCTTCTGCTGGAAGAAATACAAAACTAGTAATACGAACTCATTTTGTACTGACAACCTAATCCTTAAACCATATTGGTTTTGCTCTTACTCTAGAGCTTCTAACTCTTTCAGGATGGAAATTGTTTGGATGTACAACATTAGGTTCATTATTATTATTGCAACCATTATCGTTATTTGTATTTGAGAACATATCTATAGCATTTTCCTCCTCTCTTTGAAAATAATTACCATAAAATGGAGATAATGACGTACATTCCATTTCTGACCATTATCAAGTATAACAGTACTTTGACCAACTTTAAACGTAATACGAAATGGATCTGTGTATTTACTTTGGCCCTTAGGCACATACCAAGGCTTTTTAATTCGTACAAGATCACCTGGATTAAAGGTTCGAAAAGTTGCTCCTTTACGATTATCTGTATAAGATTTACTCGAATCTTGTTTAATCTTAACGCGCTGATCTATGTCAGAATTGGAAAGTGGAGTTGGAGGTTGTGTAATCCCAATTATGTCAAGTAAAGTACGCATATGACGTCCGTTCAATACGATAGGCTTAACGTCAGGTTTAATTTTAACAGTATGTGTAAACCCTTTAACAGTACCTAACTTATCACTAAATAATTCCGGATATTCATTCTTAATATCTGAAGGTGAAACAATATCTGTACTAGTAGATGGACAATCATTTGTATTAGTACGTGGAAATAAGGAAGTAGCATGACAAGATAAAGAACTACCCTCAATATTAATACTTAGTGACTGAATGATATCTTTACCGATTAAACTTGCACCATTTTTAACAACATAAAATACGCAATCTGAACAATGATCATTATACTCGACACATGCATTAAAAATACCAATGATAGCGATAGAATGGGAAGTGTAACTTCGTAACTTTGTATCTGAACAAGACTGAAGAGCGTCTCTTGCAAATAAGTTAACATTTAACAATGAAACATCGGAAGCTGTATCGACTGTAAGGTGTTAATTTTAACAGTGCATTCAACGGCTTGTTTTGTAGGGTTGTCGGAATCTGTAGATAAAACCTGGCGGCTATCATCACTGGATTCTGTTGTAACAGCTGGACTCGATTCCTTTGATTCTGAAGAATGGATTTGATTGACTCGTGGATGCATACACACTGTAGAATAATGTTCTGGTCTGCCACATTTAGCACAGGCAGCAGCGTTTATACCGGGGCATTGCGGAAAGTTCGCTAAATGAGTTGTAGAACCACACCTGTAGCACTTTGTAGAATGTAGACTGGGCGTACCCTTTGACATCTGATAACTTGAATTCTGTATAGGTTTAGCACGACCTTTGAACCTTGATTTCGACTTTGTAAAGTCAATCTGTGAACAAGTTGGAGTTGTACCTGTAGGTATATGTGTAGGACGAGTAAAAGACTTCGCTTCTCTCATTGCAGTTTCAACTTGAAGAGCAATTTCAACGGCTTTGTCGAGACTCAAGTCTGGTTCGAGTAAAAGTCTCTCTCGAATTTTAGAAGAGTTGGTTGTAAATGTACCAAAAGAACAAGTTGAGGCAAGGTCACGTAAAGCGGCTATGTATGAAGAAACTAGCTCACCTGGAAACTGTGCACGTTGCCGAAATCTGTAGCGTTCGGAAACTACGTTGATTTTAGGTTTGAAATGGCACTGCAATTTATTCATGGCATGTACATAAACGTCATCACTGTAGTGATTATCGTCTGGACTGAAATCAGGTAAAGTATAAAAAATACGTTGACCTTCTGCTCCTAATGAATTGAGTAGAATAGCTTTTTCCCGTTCTGCTGGCAGTGTATCTGCTGCGGAGGCAATTATGTAATTCGTAAATAAACGTTCCCACTGAACCCATGGAATGGAAGGATTACCTGGTGTAGGCAGGAACGGCATGAGTAAATGAATCGAAGTGGACAAATGTGAAGGCTGAAATTGTACATTTCTTGTAGATGAAGATGAAGACTCTGACATGGCAAATATTTTGTAGATTCTTAAATCACTCGTCGCCAAATATGTAGTGTGGATGAAAAGAACACAATACTGTTACGTAGATTCAGAAGGATTTATTCATCATTCTTGAACAAACATACCACATGGTTGATACACGCCATAGAACTTTCTTAATACGTCATACATGTCACATGATCAATATACAACTAGAATGGATTTATCTCCCATTGTACAGTAATATGAATATTAATGTGATAGCTAGACACCACAACAAGCATTGATCCGGCGTGGCATACTCCTAATGAGACGTCTAAGGTCATTTTGGCCCAGATTGTCCCATTCCTGTTGCAACGCAGCAGCAAGTTCTTGGACATTGGCAGGACGTTGTTGACGTTGACGTAACTCTGTGCAAGCATGTCCCAGACATGCTCGATGGGGGAGAGGTCGGGACTCGGTGCTGACCAAGGTAATGTGGTGATGTTCTGTTGTTGGAGGTAACCTGTAACGATCCTGGCCCTGTGACATCTTGCGTTGTCATCCTGGAAGATGAAACGGCGGCCATGACGTCGTGCGAACGGCACAACATGGACTGCCAAGATGTTGTCCCGGTAGTACTGGCCTGTAACACGCCCTGCAACAACATGTAAAGCCGTTCCTCCAGCAACAGTGATGCCTCCCCACACCATAACAGAACCACCCCCAAATCGATCATGTCTGATGACGTTAACGTCTTGGAAGCGCTCGTTTCGACGACGCCACACCCTCCTACGTCTGTCCAAAAAATCAACAGTGAACCTTGACTCATCTGAAAACATCACATTGCTCCAGCGTCGATTATCCCAGTGTTGACGATCCCTACACCAACGACGTCTTGCCTGAATGTGATGATCTCTCAAACAAGGGATCACGCGAGGACGGCGGGCGCGAAGGTGACCCCTATGCAGTCGATTCCGAATCGTCTGGCCACCCACTCTCAAACCAGTGTCTGTTTGAAGACGAGTGCTGATCTGATTTGCTGTGATGACACGATTTCTCAAGGCCAAGGTACGGATAAATCGATCCTGGGCTTGAGTTGTCGCCCTTGGTCGACCTGAGCGTGGTCTGTCCTGTACAGATTGTGTATCACGGTATCTGGACCATAGCCTGCTTATGACAGACTGAGAAACATTCATCGTCCGCGCCACAACCGCCTGTGTTGTGACGATCTGTAGCATGCCAAGTGCACGTAATCTTTCATTTTGGGTAAGCCGACGCATATCAAAATTTGTTTTCTGGTCACTAAAACAATTAAACTGGTGTTTCCACCCTGGAATTCAATGCCACAATGACTGTAACATTCAAAGTCAGAGTCGTGCAAATCTTGGGTTGGACCCCCATGATGATCCCAAGCATCGCCTGCATTCCATGAGGTAGCTATTGGTGCGTTTGGGCGTCACATGTAACTGGAAATGTTTCTTCCACAAATTCCACCAAACATAAAAATCAAATCCTAGTTCCTACAAAACTGAAACCAAAACTACAATAGCAACTTATATACACCACAACCCACAACACCCTTTTTTTTACTTTTTTAACTATGTAAAATAAAACTCGAAATCCCATTAATTAAATAACAAGATCAAACAACCAAACGGACAAACTGAAAAGTTGAAAATAATACCCCGCTACAGACTTTATAAACGCAATTTACGGAGAAATTGGCGGTTGACCTTATAAACGCAATATTATAGACAAAGCACTTACAGTACACATTGTAGACGTTAAATATCCTTTTTAATAATCATATTACATTTCCAATAACTATCACAGACAATTATAAAAAATACACACGCACAACAGAGCACACGTCACACGTACAGTTATGATAGACCGATGCTCCATAGTTGTCGGGAATTTATTAAAGGAGAATACTTGTAAGAGTTTAATTAAATCATTTACTTAGTTGTGTAACGCATTTCAGAATTATTATTATTATTTTTTTTTAAAAAGTTTTAGTAACAAATAACGTTAAAAAACACTTTCGGATTTTTTGCAATTACGGAAACACCCGACAATTAATGAGCTGAAACTAAATCATATTTAAATATGGCATCAACAGACAGCGAGTTTGTCAGACATTGATTTCGCCCCGAATGGTCTTCCCTATCATCAGTACGAGCCAATTAGAAATGCGAGGAATAACGGTGCGATGATGGTTCGGAACATTCTATCATTTCTAGCGACGAAGAACGATAAATGGAATAGCGTGGACACCTTGTCTTATCACATTATCATCAGTCAATCCTTCCATCCTCGACAACGTTTTGCTTCATTTAGGCCATATTGATGTTCACGCTTCATTGGCGAAAATAAATCAGAGAAAAATTATTAATTACGGTATTATATGCCGTAAATTAGCTACGAGAACGTAGCTTAAAACGGTTCACATCATAGGACTATCTACAGATTTTGAGTAGGGTCTATCGTTGACATCGCTGTGTCTGGACCTTTCTGTGTGTTGTCTCGCCTGGAATTATTTTTAAAAAAATGACACGTGCTTCCTGATTTATAATTGGTGCTTTAAGTACGTCCCCATGAAATGCAATTGACCGTGTTTATGGTTCCAGTTGGTTTGCGGTAGTATAGTTGTTACAGTGCTCAAATCATGGATAGCAAATCATCGGTGAAAGCCATTTTGCAGGGCTCAGTCTCAGATCTAGAAAAAAACAACTATTTCCTTCGATCAAGGTTTAAATCTACACAATAATTAAATAAGATACTATGATTATGAAAATTATTTACACCAAGTTACCGAAAAGTGCCTGGAAAATAAAGACTACAAATAAAATCCGGTCTTAAATAGTTCTGGATATTTAGAGCAAGCAAATATTTATTTCTTAACAAGGAGAGATCGCCCCGTAAACGAAGAGTGTAACCACTAAATAAAAGTAAATCCCAAAATGCTGTAATGGGTTTATCTTGGCGCTCTCATGTACTTGAAAAATAGAAATGAAACGAAGCTATCACAGCTTGCTCTGTATCGAAATCGCCCAAATCAAAAATTAAATCAAATAGTAAGTGCAGGAGGGTTGCACCACACACAATTTTACACAAAAACAAATATATGGACAAGACATCATACTCAAAACCACAAACATAAACAAATCAAAGAGAGTGAATGGATCCGGGGGCTAGCCGTAAGCGTCCACTGCGCTGTACAGTCCCGGGCCTGTGGTGACACAGACTTCACTAATATTTGAAAACAACTGGGAATGCAACCCAGAGAAATAATTATATAGTGTCAGCATGAGTCATGATCTATTATATGTTGCAAGAATTACGAATGCAAGCATATTGTTGTATAAATTCCGCTACACAAGTAACCACATAGTTAAATGTATCAGAAGTAAGCCTAGTTTAAAACCAAATCAACAAAAGGATTGAAGTATATAAATGCATCTAGGACAAACATTGCAATCGACACAGAAACAAAAACACAACTGAATACAAAGAAGCAAAGGAAAAGACTATCTAGGGAGACAGCCGTCTGCTGACTGAGTGGTGTGACGTGAATCTGCCGTAATAGTTGTTATGACGTCGTGGTTTAGAAGGTGCAATTTCCCGATAAAAGGGCGATAATCTAGATAAAATTACGTTAAAATATAAAACTATTAGTTTTAAAGACCATGCAATTGTACAAACCATAGTATAATTATTATATAATGTCCCACGTAAGAAATGCAAAACAGGAATGCTAAAGAAATCGTAAGTTATTAGTGTATTCATAAAGGCCTAAAAATAAGGGCAATAATCCAGATAGGACTAGACATCTAGAAGCAATTTATATAGAATCATTATCCAATATGTAGTCAGTAATATCATTATAAGAAATGTAAAACTTATTATGTTGAAGAAATGGAAGTTTTGAAATTTCTTTCAAAATGCGTAATTGTGTACCACCTTTGGCCGTGCACTTAAAATTAAGAGTTTTTATTCGGGAAAGAAATAGTTCTTTATTGTTGCATATTTTTAAAAATCGTAATGCCTGTGAATAGAAAACATTATATAGTGTCGTATCTGGTATGTTACTATGAGCTGACGGGTATTTTACTACTTCAAAACCAAATTTGTCCGTTTTATCGAATATACCGACATTAAATTTATTATTAATTATATTGATGTCCAAGTCAAGGACAGATGCATTTATAGTGCCCGAATTTTCTTTATTTAATATAAGTTCAGGAGGATATATTTCATCTTTGTATTTATTGAAATTACCATTATCATTGATTGGTGTTATGTCATCAATGTAACGGAAGGTATAATTTAGACTTTTTGCTACCTTGTAATCTGTTTTTCTTTTATGGTCTTGAAAGTCGAATTCGTATTTATATAAATGTGCATTTGCCATAAATGGGGCGGGGTCAGTTCCCATTGGTAAGCCAATAGTTTGTTGTATAATCTGATCCCCAACCTCAAATATGGCATTGTCAATGAGAAAATGTATAATATTTTGAAATTTTTCTTTATCGAAAACTACAGTATTGGCATTGCGCCGTTTTATGATCCATCTTGCATCTTGTGAGTAGATGGCCATCAGATTTCTGCCTTTTCCAAAAGCACCATTAAAGGCCTTATCCACGAACCAATCCAAATTCTTTTTAAGGTCTGCATGTTGTAGCATAGTATATAAAGTAGAAAAGTCGAAAGTTTCTATTGATTTTGCATTGTCTTTTTGATTGATTTTATCTAAAGTGTCTACTATTGGTTTATTTTTATCAATTATGAAAAAGCTATTAATCCCAGTATAATTGCGAAGTGTTTTGCACCAGATGGCATGTTGGGCCTGGCATAATTTAAGTCCTTTAGTAATAGTCACTGCTAGAGGTTTTGTCTGGCAGATGCTGGAGGAAATTATGTATCTGAATTTTACTGGATTTTTATGAAATTTAGGTATAGAATAAATATATGGAAGGGCATCTACTTTTACATTGTCTTTTATATCATTACTCCTGTTAAACGAATATTGATTTTGTAAAATATCTAGTTTAGATAATTCCGTAATACATTTATAAGTGTTATTATTGGTGTTAGGCCAAAGTCCAACTTCGGTAAGGATATTTTTAATATAGTACTTTTTACAGATAAAGGCAATGTTATTGCTGGCCTTATCGACAGGTGTTAGAACAAATTTCTCTTGAAGAGCAGAAAGGCATTCAGCTGCAGATGCATTTTTTAGGACTTCGGGTGGTGGATGTCTTGGGTTGTTTTTAATATGTTTGATTCTCTTTGATAAGAGGTCAAAAACAGTGTTTCTCCATTCTCCAAAAGATTCTATTGGTGCACGAAATTTATCTGACCAAGCTACTATGCATTTCCGGATTTCTGATTTTAGATTATTATGTAATTTTTTGAAGTTAGTTTTATTAGGTTGTTCTCGAAATTGTGGTCCAAAGCGAAATAGTGTTTTAAGATTATTGTCTTCAACAATATCGAAGTTTCCAGTCAGTACATGGTCGTGAAATTTATCTTTAAAAGGAGAGTTATGACATTGACATATTGTATTGTCGTAACTGTTAATAAATTCTTGAACGTTAAGGTTTGCTATAGTTTCATGGTAGTTAAATATTTTATTACGAATTGGAGGTAAAAATTTGTATACGACTGTAGGTGAAATTTTAGGAATAGTATCTGGTATAGATTTGATTACAGATCTATCTCGGAAAATTCTATTTAGTCCAATATCTTGTTTATGTTTATCTGTAAAAAGTATTTTACATAAAATCTCGGGTTTTTTCTTATGTACTTTATTTTGCTGTGCTGAATGTTTAGGTGAAAATTTAC
Organism: Patella caerulea; assembly: GCA_036850965.1. Taxonomy (NCBI): domain Eukaryota; kingdom Metazoa; phylum Mollusca; class Gastropoda; family Patellidae; genus Patella; species Patella caerulea. The sequence continues at coordinate 2,350,190 of JAZGQO010000018.1, read as the reverse complement.
TATTTATCAAATCGGTAATAACATCGTAATATTGAGGAAGAAAGCTTTCATTAAGTTGATTAGAATAGATAATATCTTGTATGAGGACACCAAGTTTTTTAGCTGTTGATTTTTTCAAGGTATGTATAATTTGTCGAGCTAGATTAAGAACACAAGCTGCACAAGACAATTTGTCGGAAGTATGGCATTGGCATGCAGAATACAATTCGTTCAAAATACTTTCCGGATCTTTTTGAAATTTCGATTTTTTAATGGAACTTTTTTTATTTTTAAAATTATGGTCAAGTTTTTTATAGCAATTTCTGGTGATCAAAGTGTTTTCATTCCGGTTGTTATAATCGATATTTTTGAATCTATCATTAAGACCATAAGGGAAAATGGTCTGTAGTTTGATAATCCAAGTTTCTTCTGCGTGCGTTCTAATTTGTGTATTTGCAGGATCAATTTTACCATTAGTATGGTGTCCAGAACCGGGAAGTTTTTCAATTATTTGTATACTATATCCAAATTCTTTACAGGGATTTTGTTTAAAATGTCGATATAATAGTTTGTGTGCATTTTCAGAATTTCCAGCAGATTGCAATTGAAACTTTTGCTCACGTTCGTTTTTAAATAAACACGCAAGTCGAAGCCCGTAATGTGTGTATTTTTAACTCGGCTTTATATGACAATACATGTGTGTATAATACCTCGTGTGACGTATATTTTCTGCGACATCCAAAATCACGTGCGCGGCGCTGGCTTTTGTTCACTTGAGAAAATTTCTCAAAGGAGCAACCAGGTAGATAAGTGGGTCAGTTTTTATAAGTGTCCCTGAACCACTCTATCAATTGGCCCGTGGAGAGATCAAAATAGTAAATTCTTTACGTTAAAAAGAAGTATGCATTTAAAATAAATGACTTGGGGGGGGGGGGCGAAGTGAATTCCGGTGATTATATGTGAATTCCTGTAAATGAATTCCGGTGCATCCCGGTGATTAGTCTACCCGGTCTCTGAGTACGATGTCTTGTCCATAATATTTGTTTTTGTGTAGAATTGTGTGTGGTGCAGCCCCCCCCCCCTTGTTCTTTACGTTAAAAAGAAGTATGCATTTAAAATAAATGACTTGGGGGGGGGGGGGCGAAGTGAATTCCGGTGATTATATGTGAATTCCTGTAAATGAATTCCGGTGCATCCCGGTGATTAGTCTACCCGGTCTCTGAGTACGATGTCTTGTCCATAATATTTGTTTTTGTGTAGAATTGTGTGTGGTGCAACCCCCCCCCCCCCTTGCACTTACTATTAACCACCTTGTGTGGGGCGTGCTTTGCGTTATTAATATAGTAGTCGGAGTAGATAAGTAGGAAGCTAATCCGTTGTCGACACCCCTTATACAGAGAATAGAATAGTCTATATTAAATCAATTTGGGTATCTTTGGGTAAATCGTGCTACCGTATGCAGTCTTCAGCGATTTACAAATAGATTCAACCAATAGTAGTAGGCCTACTGGTAGTGAGACCAAACATTGCATCAGCACTAACAGGTACACAGCGTGTAGCTTTTGTTTAACTACGAGAAAATATCTGGAAATAACTATCAAAGTAAACGGTGAGGCTGACAGTGGTAAGATAAAATTTTTATTGTAACGAAACATCCATTTAGGGCAACGTTAAATATAAACATGTTCGGTACATATATTTATAACAATATGACAAATGATATTTTAATCTAGATAATATAGATTAACAGGACAACATTTTTACCCCAAACGGGTTTGATCATGGCACAGTTGAAACGTTATCAATATGATTTATGAACACTAAAAATTGTCTTAAATATTATTACATTTTATTGATGATTGTGTTGAAAACTGTAAGAGCAAAGTAACATCTGTGAAATGATTGTGATTCGATTCCAATGCCGGCCATGGCCGTTGGCGTTGTGTTAAAGGAGCTAAATCGCTAATATTTTGGACCTAGAAATTGACACAAATGGGTTGCAAGCCATATAATAATTGCCAATCCCGATGAATTTTTGGGGAATAAAACTGCTTAATTTTGTGTTAAAATCCTTTAAAATTCATAACCTAAGGCCCACCTACTAACCCGATATTTTTGATACGCTTGTAAATAATTTAAACCTGACAGTCTTCGTATAGAAATGGAGAACGTTTTATCATACAGTATCTGGATAAAACCAGACTTTTTTCTATAAAAATAATATGTAGGTGAAATTTACCTTTTGTTATCAAGTACAGGGCATGGGTCATCCACTGTATAGTATAGGCCGTTCAAGAAACATTAATCGATTATCAGGTCACCCAATGAAAAAATTGACCCGAAATCTTAAAAGGGTTACGTGTCCGGATAAGCAGTGTTGACGTTCACGTCCAAACGACTCAATATTTTGAGCTGAAATTTTGAGACACGGTAAATACACCATGCCACTATATTTTGGTCCATAAAGTTCATAGATACTCGGACTTTAATTTTTGAGACCCTATTAATCGGGATTGTCCCTTTTATATGAATGTATATAAACTGATCTACATTCAATCGTTTCCCGTTTTTACTCTACTATCAAATCAGTTATATTTGACGAAATACACCGGGGCCAGAAGTCTCAATTGAATCACAACATATATAGCGTCTGGTTATTCCAGTCTGCATAGTATTTATTGCGCATGCTCACCGTTTGAGATGTAATGTGGAGTATACCTAGCCTTGTTCTTTGGGTCCCTAGCTGAAAATGAGTCTGAAACGCCGATACCAATGGTAAAAAAATGATTTCGTCTCAAATATTGGATATCAGAAGCCCATCTTTTCCCGGTAAGACCACACCACCAATGTTGATTTAAATTGACAAATAATTTGTGTTTTCAACGTAGAAGACTTTCGATGATATTGAGTTAGAGACTTATTAGCTACTTTAATTAAAAGAGCTGAGGCCGGAGGCGAAACAAATACTACCTGTCCTGTATGGTGGCCCACTGGCATACACTTTTTGTCAACATTTGAGAAAAGTCGGTCATTGACTATATTAATTATCTGGCATTTAAAGGGAGGTAACTGGTCCTCAATCAAGATGACGCCCATGAAATTAATTTAAGAATGCCATTTCAAATGACCCTCTTGATTGCATGCCAGTCCAATATCCAACACTCTTATTTATTTTATTGTAAAATTTCTCTCTTTATGGGCCTTATCTAGGGGTTTGTTTTTGGATTTTATAATAATTCGTCGTCACGATTCATGTTTGTTTATATTAATGCAAGAATTATGGGATTTATTGCGGAAAGGGGTGCAACTCTTACTTGACTCCGCCAGAAGATACTGGATAATCAACCACATTAAAAACCAAACTCCAGGTTACGCATGGGCAATGAACTTTACGTCAAATATTGATAACTTTCCCAGACCCCCATACCAATCTGTTTCACAGAGAATTACTTACTAATTATCTCTGTCACAGATGACTGTCTTGAACACGTGCAATGTCACCAAGCCTTGACACAACTTAATAAAACTGTGCTACTGTACTAAATGGACGAATCCCCCCCCCCCACACACACACACCTAACCTAAGTCTAAGTCGAACTCGTCGTCCGGCAGGTCACTAGTGACTTGTACTAATAATAGCATTATTTATTATTATTATCGTCAGACACAACTATGTGATGATCCACAGAACTCCCTTTTCCTTATAGAACAACCATAAATCTGGATTGTATTTTGTAAGATCTTCTCGTAGCCATTTAAGCACCGTAGCTATCTTCAGAAGACGACTTTTATTAGAATTAGTAGACATATCGTAGACATACCTTGACCCTGAGCCTCAAGATATCTGGCTGACAATGACTCTCCCGTTGAAGAATTATCCTTTGCTAAATCTTCGTATATCATCCTCCAATTTTTTGAAGAAGGATGCTATTGTTGGCATAGTGCTAGCCTACAAATTTGGACTGTATTATGTGTTTTTATATGTGATACCAAGGCCGGATGACTTATGCGGCATTAATCGTCTGTTGAGGCCGGGGATCGCGCTTTCGCGTGAAATTTTTAAGTCTCAAATAACCTGACCTAATTTTGTTGCACATCTGATAGTAAGAATAGCTGCGTCTGGGGTGATCAAGACTTCGATTTCCGGATGTTTACATTCGGAAACATCGTGGAACTGGCTGTCCAGACATCAGTTACGATGATTTAAATTTCTTTTCAAAAAATTATGACGGACAAATTGACAGGAACAATGGAAATTTTTCCTGACGTGGCGTAAAATTGGGGCGGACAACGTCCGTGTCCGGCCGCTTGTCTCCAGACTTGAATGTCACCACGCGGTTTCAATCATTGGCTTAATGGCGCGTGTATTGTTTAAATAAGACGTAACTACTCCGGGTAAAATGAAGCCTTTTACTTATTTTAATACCCATTTACACTAAATGGAAAATACCTTTTAACTACAAATACTTCAAACATCTTTACTTATTTTTCTAATACATACAAAAAATGTTTTAGAATTTAATTTGTCGAAAGAAAAAAGTTAATATGGGGGACTAATTAAGTCGCGTTGATGTCATCCTTATCAGTGACTGTAGCGGCCTAGCGAATATTCACTTCTGATCAGTGTGCCTCGGTACGTTGAATACTAGGAGGTTCTGGTTGACCAAGACTAGCCAATCCCAGGACTGCCAAATCAGAGCCATCCCCCATAATAGGGGAGATAACGTTCAGTTACTTTAACGTAAATCATTGCAAATTAAATATTTACTATTATTTTCTATTAAAATAGCAAATAAGTTTAAACCCAGCGGAATCTCTCACCTGTAGGCTATTGTAGAACCCGGATTCGAAATGAAGTTAGCACACATATTCCCAGCGCCCATAGAAAACTAGATCTAATTATCACGAAAATAATTGTTACCTTTTTTGAAAATAAAATTTTAAAACATATTAATGCAAAGTATATAATATGTAATAGTGTAACCGGGGGGTGTAAATCAATAAAAACTATGATCTTTATAGTTTCTAAAGCTTTATTCAAAACCGTGAAAATATATACATTAAAATATATATATATATACATATCACAGTTGCATAATATAAAATAACATATAAAATAGTAAGACATGCATACTTAATGATGAAATATATCAATAGTTTACAGTCACACTAAAATACATCACCGAATAAAATATATTAACTATGCCTGAAGTTTATACTAAAATAATATGTAAGTAACATACCCAAGGAAGGTTTTTTTTTAAAGAAGACTGCCAAGATGGTAAACAATATATCTTCAGATAACTATATTCTAGAAAATAACATACAAATATACAATATACTTTCAATATGGTACTTTATAATCTACTTTATATTTATATATGATCAACTAATGATCTTTACATGTTATTTCTATCTATTATTTAAATCAAATGGCCGCTTTAACTAATATTATAATGTCTATCATTCCTACATCCACTCTATCTAAATCCCATTTACCCAAAATAAGAGAATTAGCACCCCATACTTTTAATACTGAAGTAGTAAAACTGGAACAATTCTCTGAAAATAACCTAACTAGATTTGAAAATAAAGTGTAGTAGGACAGGGTTCGGATACTGGATGCAGCGGCAGCTAATGTCATGAAACAAACAATAAACAAGATATAATTTGATACTTTTTATTATAAATTAAACAGCAATGGATTCTGGAAATGTGACGTGTGCCCTTAATTTCTCGACTAACGGATTTTCCAAAAAAACTAAATGGAAATCATGAAATTTATACGCCCAAGTCTATTTCTCAAACTACGGAATAAATTAACCCACTGTGGTGAATCGATTCATTGATCCTGTACAGTACCTTAACCTACAATTACAAACTAAATCACCGAATTCTCCCTCACGAATCAAGTGAAAAGGCGGCAATGCCTATATCTCCAGTGTCTGACAGTAGAACGCCATGTCTAAACTGCTAGAACACCATTAAAAACGAAATCACCGAATTCTTCCTCACGAATCAAGTGACTAAATTACGATATGGTTAAGTACAAGTATCGATTTAGCGCTCCCCACAGCGAAGAAGCGACAAGTAGATATAAATTATACTATTTTTCACCGAATCAGAACTATTATCTAAGAGTAAGAAATGCGCTAAAATAATCAAACCGAAATATGAAACGGATGAAAATCAACACAATCTGGTTGATATGAGGCGATTATCGACTCTGACAACCAACCTGTGTCTTAATTATGATAAGGTTACCTTACCTAGGGAGTTGCTAACTGAAAACTCCCCCCCCCCCGATGATTGATACGCACCCAGTTTTATAGTCGAAGCATGCACGTGCATGACAGTTGATTGGCTCAAATACGCCAAGCAAGTAGAGAAGTTGATGAGTTTGGGCGAGTGGTTTGAAATACATTTAGCAAAAAGGGCGACACTACCACAAAAGTAACACAACTTGATTATAGGTATCAAAATGTCCTTTCACTTCGAAATCTATCTAATGTCTGATGTCCAAAGAGAGGTTTATTTAGAAAGAAAACTTGCTTGTAACCAAGGGAGTAGAATTGTACTCACCCCACGATTTGGGCTCTAAGAAAACAGTACAGGCTAACAAGCCAAGTTAAAGGAGTGATGTTATTATAGAACATTTGCAAGTAAAACTAGTGTCAGTTTTTTAGTTTAAAGGTGCATTTACCCAATACACTATATTACATGACATAATAAAACCTATATACATATTAAAATTCCGTTTCGCTACATCCTCCCAATAAAAAAATGTCGCCCCGACACATCCTATTGAAACACTAAAAACGAAAAGTTGACGTTAAAACACTACTTGGACATTTACGTTGTTCAAATGGTAAACCTATAAAATCATCCGACAGCAGCAACGCCAAGACTGTAGCTGGACACTGAACAACAGAAGACGTTGAAGTCTGGGCTAATACATAGTCTTTGTAACGGGCTGATGGCTGTCGATTCCTTGAAGATCTCCGCGATACAGGCTCATCTACATCTGCTTCCTCAGAAGAAGGGATGGATGGAGATTCCAGTTCATCATTCCCTTCCACAATCACAATCTCCAGATCATCATCAGTTGAGATACCTGGTTCCTCTGGAGTTATGTTAGGAATAGGTATTACTTTCCTTTTAGGTTTTGGTACTGGTGGCGGCTGGGATAATTCCATAGGCACGGTCCCTATGGGAAGAAGATGGTCCCTGTGTAAAGTACGTGTTGTACCAGTTCCATTTTCCCGCTGCAGCACATACATGTACACCGGTATATCTTGAGTGTGCTGTTCTTTTATGATGTAGACGCAATCTTTTCACAAGCACACGATCACCCTTTTCCAAGATGGAATCCCTTGCCTACCGGAGATAACCCTTCCTTTGATGTGACTGGGCCTTATTAATCTCAGAAGAAGCTTTGAGATAAGCCCTCTCCAAACTATCTTTGTGATCAGCGACATACTTACTGTAGCTGTTTGCAGACTCTTGATTAACTAAACCAAGCAAAACATCTACAGCAAGACGAGGCTTCCTCCCAAACATCAAAAAGAAAGCTGAATAACCGGCAGTTTCATGAACGGTACAATTATAGGCGTGTACTAAAGATGGTAAATGTGTTTTCCAATCTGTTTTTTCGATGTTCTCAAGAGTTGCATGCATGTTCAGGAGGGTTGTGTTTAATCTCGCACATTTCGTTGCCGCTAGGGTGATAAGGTGTTGTACGAGATTTCCGCATTCCTGATAGTAAGCACAATTCTTCGATGATCTTATTCTCGAAACTTCCTACATTATCACTATGCAAACGTCTTAGAAACCCATAATGGACTATAAAATTTTCAAACAAAGCTTTGGCTGTTACTTTTGCAGTCATTTACTTGGTAGCTATAGCTACACGAAGTTTGAACATTCTAGCTCAATTAGAATGAGAGTTATTGTGTTCCAAATTCTCGGCCCTTTAAATTGCTTCTATTTTTCACGTTCACTTCAAAATGGTGACCATCACGTGGCCGAAATCAAAATTCTGATCGGATAGATTTTTAGGCGTTCCTTCAAGGATTCCGAAAATGTAACTCCCATGTCTGTAAGTAAAATATCGCAAAAGCCTTAATGATTTTTCACATTTCAAGATGGCGGCACTTCCGGTTCAAGTCACAAACTCAATATTTGGTGTACGAATCAGTATTTACTTATCTAGTATCCAAATAAAAAATCAGGTTTTTTGTTTTGTTTTTAAAACATTGAAAGTTGCATCGGTAAGATCTACTTACATACTAAATTTCGTGAAAATCGTACAACTATTAAAGAAGTTGTTAAGTTGGTCTTAACTTCCGGTTCGATATTCACAGCGACGAATTTTCGAATATTACAAAACTTTTAAAAATAAGCTTCCCCTGACCAGCTTAATCGTTCGCAATAAACGTTTGCCCCTAAAATCGGCAAATTGCTGACTTTAAATTGAGAAACATTACAACCGGGCGAAATTTTCTGTTTTATCAATTTTTCAGTACCATTCATTTTTCCAACCGATTATTACAAACTTCAAAAATAAAAGAGAAAGAGAGAAATGCGGCTTAACGTCCATTCGGCACAAACGAGGTCATTTCGGGACTAACATATGTCTTAATTCTATTTTTAAACCCTAACCCTTGCGCGTACGGGTCTTTAGCCGTGGGAGTAAACCGAAGGACACGGAGAAAACCCACGAGGTTGGACACCATACTCCATGTCACGTGCAACCTGGAAATCGAAACGACGCCGGTTGACTCAATGACAGACATTACGATACAGCGCGCACATGCTTACCATTGAGCCTCCCTCAAATCGAGAAATTGCTGTCTTATAGCAAGAAACATTTCAACCGGGCATTTCAATCGAAACAACGCCAGGTGACTGAATGACAGATGTTACAATACAGAGCGCAGGTGCTAACCATTCAGCCACGCAACCTCCCTAAATTTGGCAAATTGCTGACCTACAGCGAGAAACATTTCAACCGGGCGAAATTTTCTATTTTAACAGTTTAATTTGCGCGGTACCTTTAATTATCAACCAAATATTACAAAACTTTTAAAAATAAGCTCCCTCTGACCAGCTTAATCGTTCGCAATAAACGTTTGCCCCCTAAAATCGGCAAATTGCTGACTTTAAAGTCAGAAACATTACAACCGGGCGAAATTTCTTGTTTTATCACTTTTACAGTACCTCTGATTACCAACCGATTATAACAAAACTTTAAAAATAAAAGAGAAAGAGAGAAATGCGGCTGAACGTCCATTCGACACAAACGAGGTCATTTCGGGACTAACATATGTCTTTTAATTCTATTTAAAAACTTCCCTTGCCCGTACGGGTCTTTAGCCTCGGGAGGAAACCGAAGGACACGGAGAAAACCCACGAGGTTGGACACCATACTCCATGTCACGTGCAACCTGGAAATCGAAACGACGCCGGTTGACTAAATGACAGACGTTACGAAACAGCGCGCACATGCTAACCATTCAGCCTCCCTAAAATCGGGAAATTGCTGAATTATAGCAAGAAACATTTCAACCGGGCATTTCAATCGAAACAACGCCAGTTGACTCAATGACAGACGTTACGATACAGAGCACAGTTGCTAACCATTCAGCCACACAACCTCCCTAAATTTGGCAAATTGCTGACCTACAGCGAGAAACATTTCAACCTGGCGAAATTTTCTATTTTAACAGTTTAATTTGCACGGTACCTTTAATTATCAACCGAATATTACAAAACTTTTAAAAATAAGCTCCCTCTGACCAGTTTAATCGTTCGCAATAAACGTTTCGCCCCTAAAATCGGCAAATTGCTGACTTTAAAGTGAGAAACATTACAACCGGGCGAAATTTTCTGTTTTATCACTTTTACAGTACCTCTGATTAACAACCGATTATTACAAAACTTTAAAAATAAAAGAGAAAGATAGAAATGTGGCTTAACGTCCATTCGACACAAACTAGGTCATTTCGGGACTAACATATGTATTTTAATTCTATTTAAAAACTTCCCTTGCGCGTACGGGTCTTTAGTCGTGGGAGCAAACCGAAGGACACAGAGAAAACCCACAAGGTTGGACACCATACTCCATGCCACGTGCAACCTGGAAATCGAGACGACACCGGTTGAGTCAATGACAGACGTTAAGATAAAGCACGCGTATGCTAACCATTCAGCCATTCAGCCTCCCTAAAATCGGAAAATTGCTGACTTATAGCAAGAAACATTTCAACCGGACGAAATTTTCTGTTTTAACAGTTTAATTTGCACGGTACTTTAATTACCAACCGATTATTACAAAACTTTTGAAAATAAGCCCAAACTGATCAGCTTAATCGTATGCAATAAACGTTTGGCCTGAATTGAAAGTTCTGCACCGAGAAAGTTCATCTCGATTTTCCGGCGTGGCTCTACCTTGACAGTGAGGCAGAACGGAGGGCCTGACAAGGACAGCCGTCTAGTCGTTCGAATGGTATGAAAAACCAAGGTCCCGTGTACACATTGGAGGGGACGTAAAATATCCCTAAGCAGTTGGAATTAGATACTGTTGAATAAGCTCTATGCGATGACTAAATGTGCAGATTGTAGCCACCACGTTGCATGTTTTGCTTAACAATGAAAGGGTGCCGTTTTCAATTTTCGATCATTTAATTCTTCTACTCCTGATATTTTGGACTGTTGGTCGATGGTTTCATATAAAAATGTGCAGATTGTAGTCACCCACGATGCATGTTTCGCTTAACAATGAAAGAGGCCGTTTTCAATGTTCTATCCTTTTATTCTTATACTCCTGATATTTTGGACTGTTGATCGAAGTTTTTATATAAATGACTACCGATAAGACTCTGTAGAAGAAGTTCGCAAAAAATGTTATGTTGACTTTAAGAGAAAAGAACCTTTAAAAATGCCCCAAATCGTAAAAATACGACTTTTTGGATTTTCGATCTCTTTTTTTCTGCTATCCCTGCAAATCGAAACGACGCCGGTTGACTCAATGACAGACGTTACGATACAGCGCGCACATGCTAACCATTCAGCCTCCCTAAAATCTTGAAATTGCTGACTTATAGCAAGAATCATTTCAACCGGGCGAAATTTTCGGTTTTAACAGTTTGATTTGCACGGTACGTTAATTACCAACCGATTATTACAAAACTTTTGAAAACGAGCTCAAACTCACCAGCTTAATCGTATGCAGTAAATGTTTGGCCTGAATTGAAAGTTCTGCACCGAGAAAGTTCATCTCGATTGTCCGGCGTCGTTCCCCCTTGTCAGTGAGATAGAACGGAGGGCATGACAAGGACAGCTGTCTAGTCGTTCGGATGGGACGAAAACCATGGTCCCGTGTACACATTGGAGTGCACGTAAAATATCCCTAAGCAGTTGGAATTCGATACTGTTGAATAAGTTCTATACGATGATTAAATGTGTAGATTGCAGTCACCCACACTGCATATTACGCTTAACAATTAAAAGAGTGCCGTTTTCGATCCCTTTGTTCTTCTACTCCTGATATTTTGGACTGTTGATCGATGGTTTCATATAAAAGACTACCGATAAGACTCTAAGAAGAAGTTCCCAAAACATATTATGTTGACTTTAGAGAAAAAGACACTTAAAAATGCTCCAAATTGTAAAAAATACGACTTTTTGGATTTTCGATCTCTCTTTTTCGGCTACCCCAGACATTTTAAAAAAAAATGATACAATGATTTCACACAACAGGCTAGCTATTAGACTCTCGATTGACAAGAGTTTCATCGCCCTCCCTTCATTATAACCAAAGTTATCGTGCCCTAAATAATCAACAAATCAGCTTGCTTATCTCTTCTTACCCTAAGCAGAAAATGCTCATCTTTCAACTCACTCAAGACAGTGACCACTGAACATCTACACCAAGTTTGAACATTCTAGCTTAATTAGAAGGAGAGTTATTGTGTTCCGAATTCTCGGCCCTTCAAATTGCTTCTATTTTTCAATCTCACTTCAAAATGGCGCCCATCACGTGACCGAAATCAAAATTCTGATCCGATAGATTTTTAGGCATACCTTCAAGGATTCCGAAAATGTAACTCCCATGTCTGTAAGTAAAATATCGCAAAAGCCTTTGTGATTTTTCACGTTTCAAGATGGCGGCACTTCCGGTTCGATGCACAAACTCAATATTTTATGCACGAATCAGGAATTACTTGTCTAGTATCAAATTTTTTTTTTAGGTCATTCTGACCTATATTTCTTTGATTTTTTTTGAAAATTTGATCCTTAATTTCGTCAAGGGGATTTAATTTAGAAAATTTCTAATTATATTTTTGAAGTCGGTAAGATCTACTTATATACTAAATTTCATGAAAATCCTACAACTTTCAAAGAAGTTGTCAAATTGGTCTAAACTACCTTTTCGAAATCACAGCGATGAATTTTCAAAATTCGAAAATCTGAAACTGTAGATTTAAAGTAATTGTCTCAAGGTACTCAAAGAAAAAAGATTTGGTAAAATAGGTCAAATAGTCACAAAGTTACAGCATTGTAGGTCCAAAGCATTCGTTCGTAAAATTCGGTGATTTCGGATACATAAAACGTTTTGAAAATATATTTAATCAACAGCCACCACCCATTTTTTTTTTTGCGGGGGGGGGGGTAGGTAAAAGTTTCAGAAAGATCCTATGGTTAGATTCTGAGAAATCCGATTTGTGGACAAAACACAAAAAAAAAAAAAAAAAAAAAATAATAACTAGATCTGCTACTGTCCCATGCAGATATGAAAGCTTTCATTTTCAACGTCATGTGTCATCGATTGTATCAAGTATCCTAAATAAAACGATAAGAAGAAAAAATTATCAAAATTGGTCAAGAACTCGCGAAGTTACAAGTCTAAATATAGTATGAAACATTGCACCCAGGCATAACAATAATCTGAAAACTAAAGGGAAATAACTGAAACTTGTATTACTGTAATGAGACGGATAAGAAAATGAAATGAAAATGGCGTGAAAGAACTAAAAATGACAGGTTGGACAGGCGACCTTACTCCTTGTCACGTACAACCGGGCATTCGAAAACACGCTAGTTAACTCAATGACAGGCGCGCGTGCTAACCATTCAGCTCCCCCCCCCCTTTGAAATCAGACACGTGCAATATGTCATATAGGGAGAATAACAAGTCGCTCACAATAAAATCGTAAATTAATGAGTTTAGCTCAAAAGGTTGAGCTACAGTTTTAGAGTATTTATTTGTTTTAAAGAGACACGTTATGGGTTGTTCATAGTTAAATGAAAGTTTAATTTTAAATAAGACCAATAAAATTAGGATTTAATAATGTCAGACTAATATAAAAATAAAGTTTTAAATTAAGAATAATTAATTATTGGTCCAATGCAATGAAATGCTTTGATTTGACGGATGAAATGTACGATGGGTGTCCAGACTATGTGGCTAAGTCGTTGGCCTGCTAGCCAGGAGGTCGGGTGTTCGATCTCTGCATTGGCCGAAAAAGTTCATCTCGATTTTCTGGCGCTCCCCCCCCCCCTGCCGTGTACACATTGGAGTGCACGTAAAAGATCCCTTTGCAGTTGGAATTCGATACTGTTGAATACGCTCTATACAATGACTAAATGTGCAGATCATAGCCACCCACACTGCATGTTTTGCTTAACAATGAAAGGGTGCCGTTTTCAATTTTCGATCCTTTTATTCTTCTACTGATATTTTGGACTGTTGGTCGATGGCTTCATATAAAAATCTACCGATAAGACTCTTTGTAGAAGAAGTTCCCCCAAAATATTATGTTGACTTTAAGAGAAAAGGACCTTTAAAAATGCTCCAAATCGTAAAAATACGACTTTTTGGATTTTCGATCTCTTTTTTTTTCTGCTATCCCTGATATTTAAAAATAATGATACAATGATTTCACACAACAGGCTAGCTATTAGACTCTCGATTGACAAGAGTTTCACCACCCTCCCTTCATTAAAACCGAAGTTATCGTGCCCCAAAGAATCAACAAATCAGCATGCTTATCTCTGCTTTCCCTAGGCAGAAAATGCTCTCCTTAATTAGAAGGAGAATTATTGTGTTCCAAAGTCCCGGCCCTTCAAATTGCTTCTATTTTTCATTTTCAATTCAAAATGGTGACCATCACGTGACCTAAATCAAAATTCTGATACGATAGATTTTTAGGCATTCCTTCAAGGATTCCGAAAATATAACTCCCGAGTCTGTAAGTAAAATAGCAAAAAAGCCTTTTTGATTTTTCACTTTTAAAGATGGTGGCACTTCCGGTTCGATCCACAAACTCCATATAACAAAGTTACGGCTACGCATTGTCAGTTTTTTCGTTCTTTAGCCGTGGGAGGAAACCGAAGGACACGGAGAAAACCAACGAGGGTGGACACCATACTCCATGTCATGTGCAACCTGGAAATCGAAACGACGCCGGTTGACTCAATGACAGACGTTACGATACAGCGCGCACATGCTAACCATTCAGCCTCCCTAAAAATCGGGAAATTGCTGACTTATAGCAAGAAACATTTCAACCGGGCATTTCAATCGAAACAACGTCACTTGACTCAATTACAGACGTTACGATACAGAGCGCAGGTGCTAACCATTCAGCCACGCAACCTCCCTCAATTTGGCAAATTGCTGACCTACAGCGAGAAACATTTCAACCGGGCGAAATTTTCTATTTTAACAGTTTAATTTGCACGGTACCTTTAATTATCAACCAAATATTACAAAACTTTTAAAAATAAGCTCCCTCTGACCAGCTTAATAGTTCGCAATAAACGTTTGCCCCCTAAAATCGGCAAATTGCTGACTTTAAAGTCAGAAACATTACAACCGGGCGAAATTTCTTGTTTTATCACTTTTACAGTACCTCTGATTACCAACCGATTATAACAAAACTTTAAAAATAAAAGAGAAAGAGAGAAATGCGGCTTAACGTCCATTCGACACAAACGAGGTCATTTCGGGACTAACATATGTCTTTTAATTCTATTTAAAAACTTCCCTTGCGCGTACGGGTCTTTAGTCGTGGGAGGAAACCGAAGGACACGGAGAAAATCCACGAGGTTGGACACCATACTCCATGTCACGTGCAACCTCGAAATCGAAACGACGCCGGCTGACTCAATGACAGACGTTACGATACAGCGCGCACATGCTAACGATTCAGCCATTCAGCCTCCCTAAAATCGGGAAATTGCTGACTTATAGCAAGAAACATTTCAACCGGGCATTTCAATCGAAACAACGCCAGTTGACTCAATGACAGACGTTACGATACAAAGCGCAGGTGCTAACTATTCAGCCACGTAACCTCCCTAAATTTGGCAAATTGCTGACCGACAGCGAGAAACATTTCAACCGGGCCAAATTTTCTATTTTAACAGTTTAATTTGCACGGTATCTTTAGTTATCAACCGAATATTACAAAACTTTTAAAAATAAGCCCCCCCCCACCTCTGACCAGCTTAATCGTTCGCAATAAACGTTTGTCCCCTAAAATCGGCAAATTGCTGACTTTAAAGTGAGAAACATTACAACCGTACGAAATTTTCTGTTTTATCACTTTTACAGTACTTTTGATTACCATCCGATTATTACAAAACTTTAAAGATAAAAGAGAAATAGAGAAATGCGTCTTAACTTCCATTCGACACAAACTAGGTCATTTCGGGACTAACATATGTTTTTTGAACTTCCTTTGCGCGTACGGTCTTTAGCCGTGGGAGGAAACCGAAGGACACGGAGAAAACCCACGAGGTTGGACACCATACTCCATGTCACGTGCAACCTGGAAATCGAAACGACGCCGGTTGACTCAATGACAGACGTTAACAGAAAGTATGAGTATGCTAACCATTCAGCCATTCAGCCTCCTAAAAACGGGAAATTGCTGACTTATAGCAAGAAACATTTCAACTGGACGAAATGTTCTGTTTTAACAGTTTGATTTGCTCGGTACTTTAATTACCAACCGATTATTACAAAACTTTTGAAAATAAGCTCCAACTGAACAGCTTAATCGTATGCAATTGATTTTTCACCTTTTCTCATATTCAGTTCGAAATGGTGACCATCATGTGACCGGAATCAAAATGTTTCATATTCACTTCAAAATGGTGACTACCAGTTGACTTAAATCAAAATTCTACTCTAAACGTTTTTTAGTCCTTCCTTCAAGGATTCCGAAAATGTAACTCCCATGTCTGTAAGTAAAATATCGCAAAAGCCTTCATGATTTTTCACGTTTCAAGATGGCGGCACTTACGGTTCAAGTCACAAACTCAATATTTAGTGTACGAATCAGTATTTACATATCTAGTATCCAAATAAAAAATCAGGTCATTCTGACCTATATTTCTTCCATTTTTTTTAAAACTTCGATCCTTAATTTTACCAAGGGGAGACAATTTAACAATTTTCTAGGGACATCTATAAAGTTGCATAGGTAAGATCTACTTACATACTAAATTTCATGAAAATCGTACAACTACTAAAGAAGTTGTCAAGTTGGTCTCAACTTCCGGTTCGAAATCACAGCGACGAATTTTCGAAATTCAAAAATCTGAAACTGCAGTTGAAAATGATTTTTGTCAAGGTACTAACAGAAAAAAGAATTAGTAAAATAGGTTAAATAGTCACAGAGTTACAGTAATGCAGGTCAAATTCATTCATTCGTAAAATTCGGTGATTTCGAATGCTTAAAACGTTTTGAAAATATATTTAATCAATACTCACCACCCATTTTTGGTGGGGTAGGTCAAAGTTTCAGAAACATCCTATGGTTAGATTCTGAGAAATCCGATTTGCATGAAACGCATGTTGACTCTCAACATGCTCCAAATCGTAAAAATACGACTTTTTGGATTTTTGATCTCTTTTTTCTGCTATCCCCGATATTTAAAAAAAAAATGATACAATGATTTCACACAACAGGCTAGCTATAAGACTCTCGATTGACAAGAGTGTCACCACCCTCCCTTCATTATAACCGAAGTTATCGTGCCCTAAAGAATCAACAAATCGGCATGCTTATCTCTGCTTAACCTAGGCAGAAAATATTCATCTTTGAACTCAATCATGACATAGACCTAGTGAACATTTTAACCAAGTTTGAACATTCTAGCTTAATTAGAAGGAGAGTTATTGTGTTCTAAAGTCCCGGCCCTTCAAATTGCTTCTATTTTTCATTTTCAATTCAAAATGGTGACCATCACGTGACCGAAATCAAAATTCTGATCCGATAGATTTTTAGGCATTCCTTAGGATTCCGAAAATATAACTCCCGAGTCTGTAAGTAAAATAGCAAAAAAGCCTTTTTGATTTTTCACTTTTAAAGATGGTGGCACTTCCGGTTCGATCCACAAACTCCATATTTTGCGTACGAATCAGTAATTACTTGTCTAGTATCGAAAAAAAAATTAGGTCATTCTGGCCTATATTTCTTTGATTTTTTTGAAAAATTTGATCCTCAATTTCGTCAAAGGGGGATAATTTAGAACTTACATGCTATTAAAGAAGTTGTCAAATTAGTCTAAACTTCCGGTTCGAAATCGGTCAAAAAATAACAAAGTTACGGCTACGCATTGTCAGTTTTTTCGTTCGTAAAATTCGGTGATTTCTGATTCGTAAAACGTTTTGAAAATATATTTAATCAACAGCCACCACCCATTTTCGGGGGGATAGGTGAAAGTGTCAGAAAGATCCTATGGTTAGATTCTGAGAAATCCGATTTGTGGATAAAACACACACAAAAAAAAAAATAATAGGAATAATCTTAACAGAAACAATAAGCTTTCATATGTAATAGGAACTAGACTTGCAAGCAGCACTGAACCGGCTTTCAGGAATCATACAGGAAGTTTATTATACCATAGCCGATCCATTAAGCTACCAAACTATACTTTAGTTATTTTGCTTCAGTGAAACCCTCTATCATATGTAAAAGTAATATTTGCTGGCGAAAAGACGGGTCAAAATTCTAAATTATGGCAAAATTACGTCACTTCCGGTGCCGAAAAAGATTTTTATAGGTGAAAAATAAGTCGAAAATTCGCAACATACAAAATACAAACTTTGTTTTATACATATCGGCCAATAAATAATTAACCTATAACTCATAAATTGAAATTAAGAAGGTAAAAAACTTCAAAGTGACCCTGGGAAAATTGGCTATTATTCGACAAGGGAACATGCTATAAGCCTTTTCTTGATATCAATATGATGGTATTGATTCAATCTTACTGCCCATTAGAGTCAGACGTTATAAAGTTAAACGAATAATAGATATAAATCACTTCAAAAAAAATATTTGTTTTGAAGACTAAAAATACGTTTTTGCAAAAATTACATTACTTCCGGTGATATTGAAAATGTTAACTTAGTTCATAGAAGTCATAAATGGCATAAAGCATCAAATGGTCAAAAAATTATAAAAATCGAATAATAATTGACACTTTTATAGACCGAAAACCTTGAAAAGTGACTTATAGAAGATCGCCTATTTCTCTGTAACCGTACAAGTTAGAAACCATTTTGTGGTATCTGTATGGTCGTATGGCTTCATTCTATTCGTTGATGGGAATCAAATATCATAATTTTAAAAATATTATAAGGCAGACTCATTTGAATAAAATATTTGTGTTTTAGGTTAAAAATACAGTTTTTGCCCAAATGACGTCATTTCTGGTCACAGTGAAAATTTAAAATTGGCTTGACCTACTTTAAATTGGCATTAGGCATCAAATGGAAAACAAATATTGCAAATCGAATAATAATTCACTCTTTTATAGGCAAAATAACGTGAAAAGTGATGCCTGCAAAATTACATATTTATTGGCAACTGCTTATATTACAAACTAATTTTCGCATACATTCTCTTCGTCTGGATTATTGCTACGAGTTTATGAAAATTACAAATAAATATTTCAAAATATGAAGATGCTGAATGAATTGTAAATAACTGAATTTTACACTTTATTTTACATTTTATTCGAAATTGCCCGAAAATGAAATTGAAATTAAAAAATCTGAGCTAGGGTGCATCCTTTTAGTTATATCAGTTTTGAAAAAAAAAATATTTGCTTCAAAAAGTGGTACCGAACTGTCAAAATTGTAGTTTTTGTTAATATTACGTCACTTCCGTTGCCGACAGAAACAATTCACCGTTACAAAAAAAATTACAATTGGGACCACGGAGCATATGAACTTTGTTTCATACAAATCGAACAATAAATATTTTTTCTGGGTACGAAAAACTAAATTAGCCGATGGCGGCTAACGCAAATTACCGAGACAATTTTTTTTTCTCATTTCTGTTCAAGTAGGATGATATTTTGACCCTGTGTAAAATATCATCCAAAAATATTCATAAATAAAAAAGCTTTTCGTAAAAAAAATATTTTTTTTCAAAATATCGGACATTTTTTCGACTACTTCCGGTTTTACGATCGTTGTTGTGATAGCTTTACAAAGTTCTTTGGATACTTAACTTTCCGTACCAGAACTGTCGTAAACATCCATTGAGTAGTTTTGGAAAAAAAGATAAATTAAAGAGCGTTTCCAAAAATTTAACGATTTTTCAATTTTTTTCAAAGTTTGATGCCATTTTTGGACCACTTATATTATTTCAATGCTTTAGATTTTGGATTCACTATATAGACAGCCGATAGGACTTTGAGTAAGAAAAGTTTAAGAAAAATCTGCGGCGTCTTTTTGGAGAAAAGGGCGCCTCAGAATGTTAAAAAATCGGAAAATACTAGATCTTTGGCATACAATAATTTATTTCCTTACCATCGAAATCGTATTATTTAGATACCATATGATGGTCCATTAATAGGGCTATCCAGCGACACTTTAGTTCTTTTGGTCCGCTATTACCTACGGGAGAAATCAAGTTTTTCGCAAGTGCGACAATGTTTTTAACCTTTTTTTTTTCATGCTTTGAATACTTCCGGTATGCTTATTATTGTCGGAATAGTTTTAAAAACCGGTTTGGGCACTAAAATAGCCACAGGGCCCTGTAATGATATATTACATTATCTGATCAGATAAAATGTCCCTGAGAAATACTATGTTCAAAAGTGCCAAAAATGCAAAAAATTGAAATATTTAAAATTAAATTTCAATAACTACATACATATTATACAACGGTAGAATCGATATTAGGTCAGCTATCTGAATATACAATATTTTTTTGAAAATCTCTTAAAATAAAAAATTAGCAGAACATTTTCCAAAATTTCACGATTTTTCGACTTTTTTCGATTTTCATTCCGTTATTTCACCTATTCCACATATTTCAAAGTCTTATTGGATGGCTTCATGCAAAATACCTCCAAAAGGACTCTCGAGAGAAAAATTTTTAAAAAAAGGTGCGGTTAAGTTTTCGAGATACAGGCGTCCAAACATGCTAAAAATCAGAAAATACTTGATTTTCAGCGTGCCATATTTTTCTGCCTGATCATAGTATCGGTATGAATTGGGTATCATACGATACTGCAATTCTCATGCAACCCAACGATACCTTGATCGTATTAATCCGTTGATATCGGACGGAGACGTCACGTTTTCCCCGAAAACATCCATTTTTATATTTTTTTCAAAATATTGCACACCATTTCGACCACTTCCGGTTTAAAGATCCGTGTCGAATTTTCTTTATCAGTTGGTATTGGACTATAACTTCATGTTCCGTAAGTTTCAAAAACATCATTTTGGCTGTAAAACGACACCACGGCTCACAAAATGGGAAGAAAATTCGAAAAAAATCGAAAAATAAAGGGCGATAGCTCTGAATGAAACTTATCTTACTGGAATCGGATTGACGTCAGGTATCGAAAAATCTTGGTCAGATTTGCTAATTTTGAGAAATAACAAAAATTGTCTCGTAAACAACATGTTTTGAATTTTCGAACGATAGAAGTCAGCGACGAAGTTTCGAAATTGAAAAATGTGAGAATGCTATTGTCTCGGAAAAGTCTCAGGCTTTTTAAAAATGTGATTTGTTTGAATATAGGTAGAGAATTGACGAAACCACGGCCCATTTTTAATTTTTTACCAAGGTTCAAAATTCGACCACTTCCGGTCTGCGCAGAAGTCTAAAAATTGCTTTATTGAGTAACCACCACATGGTTTCCCAATAGAAAGATGAACCGCAGATCGGCATCTCTTTTCGATAACAGAGAAATAGGCTCCGTCGGAAAAGAATAATAAGTAGACCTGCAAGCAGCACTGAACCGGCTTTCAGGAATCATACAGGAAGTTTATTATACCATAGCCGATTCATTGAGCTACCGAACTATACTTTAGTTGTTTTGCTTCAGTGAAACCTTCTATCATATGTAAAAGTAATATTTGCTGTCGAAAAAACGGGTGAAAATTGTAAATTATGGCAAAATTACGTCACTTCCGGTGCCGAAAGAAATTTTTATAGGTGAAAAATAAGTCGAAAATTCGCAACATACAAAATAAAACTTTGTTTTATACATATCGGGGAATAAATAATTAACCTGTAACCTATAAACTGAAATTAAGAAGGTAAAAAACTTAAAAGTGACCCTGGGAAAATTGGCTATTATTCGACAAGAGAACATGCTAGAAGCCTTTTCTTGATATCAATATGATGGTATTGATTCAATCTTACTGCCCAGACGTTATAAAGATAATCGAATAATAAATATAAATCCATTCAAAAAAATGTTTGTTTTGAAGGCTAAAAATAGGTTTTTTGCAAAAATTACATTACTTCCGGTGATATTGAAAATGTTAACTTAGTTCATAGAAGTCATAAATGGCATAAGGCATCAAATGGTAAAATTTTTTATAAAAATCGAATAATAATTGACACTTTTATAGACCAAAAACCTTGAAAAGTGACTTATAGAAGATCTCTGTAACCGTACAAGTTAGAAACCATTTTGTGGTATCTGTATGATCGTATGGCTTCATTCTATTCGTTGATGAGAATTAGATATCATAATTTTAAAAATATTATAAGGCAGACTCATTTGAATAAAATATTTGTTATTTTGGTTAAAAATACAGTTTTTGCCCAAATGACGTCATTTCCGGTCACAGTGAAAATGTAAAATTGGCTTGACCTAGTCAAAATTGGCATCAGGCATCAAATGGAAAAAAAATATTGCAAATCGAATAATAATTCACTCTTTTATAGGCAAAATAACGTGAAAAGTGATGCATGCAAAATTGCATATTTCTTGGCAACTGCTCATATTACAAACTAATTTTCGCCTACATTCTTTTCGTCTGGATTAATGCTACAAATAATTATTTCAAAATATTAAGACGCTGAATGAATTGTAAATAACTGAATTTTACACTTTATTTTACATGTTATTCGAAATTCCCCGAAAATGAAATAGAAATTAAAAAATCTGACTAAAGATTTTGTGCACCTTTGCAGGGTGCATCCTTTTAGTTATATCAGTTTTGAAAAATAATATTTGCTTTCAAAAAGTGGTACCGAACTGTCAAAATTGTAGTTTTTGTTAATATTACGTCACTTCGTTGCCGACAGAAAAATTTCACCGTAACAAAAAAAAATATAATTGGGACCACGGAGCATATGAACTTTGTTTTATACAAATCGAACAATAAGTAATTGTTCTGGGTACGAAAAACTAAATTAGCCGATGGCGGCTAACGCAAATTACCGAGACAATTTTTTTTCTCATTTCTGCTTAAGTTTACTATTCAAAAAAAGTAGGGGATATTTGATTTTTAAGTGATAGTAAAGTCACCTAATGTAACTGACGAAAAAACAAATGACAAAATGAAATGAAGTTCACATTCATCGATTTATTCCAAATGATCGTTAGACTAAGTAAGGCACCGACTGACCATTATAAGGGTAAAATGATACCCGTGATCAAACAGCACAGCACAACAAAGTCAGTAACGGGTAAATCATCCTCTGTTTGCCAAACAAGCATTGATCCGACGTGGCATACTCCTAATGTGACGTCTAAGGTCATTTTGGTCCAGATTGTCCCATTCCTGTTGCAACGCAGCAGCAAGTTCTTGGACATTGGCAGGACGTTGTTGACGTTGACGTAACCTGTGTCCAAGCATGTCCCAGACATGCTCGATGGGAGAGAGGTCGGAACTCAGTGCTGGCCAAGGTAATGTGGTGATGTTCTGTTGTTGGAGGTAACCTGTAACGATCCTGGCCCTGTGACATCTTGCGTTGTCATCCTGGAAGATGAAACGGCGGCCATGACGTCGTGCGGACGACAAAACATGTTGTCCCGGTAGTACTGGCCTGTAACACGCCCTGCAACAACATGTGAAGCCGTTCTTCCAGCAACAGTGATGCCTCCCTACACCATAACAGAACCACCCCCTAATCGATCATGTCTGATGACGTTTAACGTCTTGGAAGCGCTCGTTTCGACGACGCCACACCCTCCTACGTTTGTCCAAAAAATCAACAGTGAACCTTGACTCATCTGAAAACATCACATTGCTCCAGCGTCGATTATCCCAGTGTTGACGATCTCTACACCAACGACGTCTTGTCTGAATGTGATGATCTCTCAAACAAGGGATCACGCGAGGACGTCGGGCGCGAAGGTGACCCCTATGCAGTCGATTCCGAATCGTGTGGCCACTCACTCTCACACCAGTGTCTGTTTGAAGACGAGCGCTGATCTGATTTGCTGTGATGACACGATTTCTCAAGGCCAAGGTACGGATAAATCGATCCTGGGCTTGAGTTGTCGCCCTTGGTCGACCTGAGCGTGCTCTGTCCTGTACAGATTGTGTATCACATTATCTGGACCATAGCCTGCTTATGACAGACTGAGAAACATTCATCGTCCGCGCCACAACCGCCCGTGTTGTGCCGATCTGTAGCATGCCAAGGGCACGTAACCTTTCATTTTGGGTAAGCCGACGCATATCAAAATTTGTTTTCTGGTCACTAAAACAATTAAGCTGATGTTTCCACCCTGGAATTCAATGCCACAATGACTGTAACATTCAAAGTCTGAGTCGTGCAAATCTTGGGTTGGACCCCCATGATGATCCCAAGCATCACCTGCATTCCATTGGTGCGTTTGGGCGTCACATGTAACTGGAAATGTTTCTTCTGTTAGGTTCTATAGTGACATTTTTCGTAGTCATTTGCATATTTTAGTATTATGCCCCCAAAATCAAATATCCACCTACTTTTTTTGAATAGTATACGATGATATTTTAACCCTGTGTAAAATATCATCAAAAAATATTCATAAATAAAAAAGGTTTTCGTAAAAAAAATATTTACTTAAACGGCATTTAAGTTCTTTTGGTCCGCTATTACCTAATCAAGTTCTTTGCAAGTGCGACATTGTTTTTAACCTTTTTTCTCATTTATTGAATACATCCGGTTTGGTTATTATTGTCGGAATAGTTTTAATAGCCGGTTTGGACACTAAAATAGCCACAGGGCTCTGTAATGATATATTACGTTATCTGATCAGATAAAATGCTCCTGAGAAATCCTATGTTCAAAAGTGCCAAAAATGCAAAAAATTTAAAATATCGAAAATTAAATTTCAATAACTACATACATATTATACATCGTTAGAATCGTAATTAGGTTAGCTATCTGAATATACAATCTTTTTTTGAAAATCTCTTAAAATAAAAAATTAGCAGAACATTTTCCAAAATTTCACGATTTTTCGACTTTTTTCGATTTTCATTCCGTTATTTCACCTATTCCAAATATTTCAAAGCCTTATGGGATGGCTTCATGCAAAAAACCTCCGAAAGGACTCTCGATAGAAAAAATTACAAAAAAGTTGCGGTTAAGTTTTTGAGATACAGGCGTCCAAAAATGCTTAAAATCTGAAAATTCGTGATTTTCAGCGTGCCATATTTTGCTGCCTGATCATAGTATCCGTATGAAATGGGTATCATACGATAGCACAATCCTAGTGCAGTCCAATGGCACACTAATTTGTTTAATCCATTGATATCGGACGGAGAAATCGTGTTTTTCCCCAAAATACCAATTTTTCACGTTGTTTTCGATAATATCGGACATTATTTCGACTACTTTCGGTGTACAGATTATTGTTGAAATTGCTTTAAACGGTGGTTTGACCATATAGCTTTATTTTCCAGGAATTTCAGAAACGTCGATCCGGCCGTAAAACGAAACTTAAGCTCACAAAATGTGAAGAAAATTCGAAAAAAATCGAAAAATAAAGGGTGATAACTCAGAATGAAACTTATATTATTGGAACCGGATTGCCTTCAGGTATCCAAAAATGTAGGTCAAATTTGAAAATTTTGAAAAATAACAAAAAATGTGTCTTAAACAACATATTTTCATTTTCCGAACGCTAGAAGTCAGCAGCGAAGTTTCGAAATTGCAAAATTTTCAACTGCTATCGTCCGAGAAAAGTCTCAGGGTTTCCGAAAATGTAATTTGTATGAAAATAGGTACAGAATTGACGAATCTACGTCCGTTTTTTAATTTTTTGGCACCGCACGAAATTCGACCACTTCCGGTCTGCGCAGAAGTTTCAAACAGTCGATCAGGTGGCCTCCATATGGTTTCCTGATAGAAAATTATGTCCCAGATCCTTATCTGTTACAGACATTGAATAGGCTCCCCCGAAAAATAAAATAATAACTAGACCTGCATGCAGGAATGACGGGTTTCACTGGTGCCACGTTACCTTTGAACTTGTGTCACTTTCGGTGCCACGTTACCCTTGAACATATGTCACTGGTTTCCACATAAGCATTGCTCACATCAAATAAAATGGACACAGAATCAACCAAACCCAGCAATATCAATTTATTTTATACATTTGTTGCATGTAAGTGTACAGTACTTCCGGTGATAATGAAAATGTTCAATTACTTTTATGAAGTCAGAAATGGCAAAAGGCATCACATGGTGAAAATTTTATGCAAATCGAATAATATATGCCACTTTTATAGACCCAAAACCATTAAAAGTGACGTGTAGAAATCGGCTATTTCTCGGCAACCGTGCAAGTTAGAAACGATTTTGTGGCATCTGTATGATCGTATTGGTCCATTCTATTTGTTGATTGGCATCAAATATCATAATTTGAAAAAGATTTCAAAACAGACTCATTTGAATAAAATATCTGTTTTGAAGACTAAAAATACAGTTTTTGCCAAAATGACGTTACTTCCGGTGATAATGAAAATCTTAAATTAGTTGTATGAAATCCGAATTGGCATTAGGTATAACATGGAGTAAAGTTTATGAAAATCGAATAATAATTGACACTTTTATGGCCCCAAAACCTTCAAAAGTGACCTGTAGAAAACCGTCTATTTCTTGGAAACCGAACAAGTTAGTAACAATTTTATGATATCTATATGACCATATGAGTTGTGTTTATATGTGAATTTAAACCAAAAGTTAAAATTATTAATACATATTAAATAATTTTTGGTTCAATAAAACATTGATTTAAAAAGTTGAAAATGCAGTTTTTGACCAAATTACGTCACTTCCGATGTCTGTTTTAAATTATAATCAACTTGATATGACGCTACATGCTTTTTGAATCAAATGATGTCACTTTTATAAAAATCCAATAATAATTGACTATTTTACAGGCAAAATTACGAAAACAGTGACTTATGCAAAACTGCCATTTTCTCGGCAATTGCTTATATTACAAACTAATTTTCACATACATTCTCTTCGTATGGATTATAGCTACAAGTTTATAAAAGTTATGTAAAAATATTTTAAAATCTGAAAAGCCTGAATGGGTTGTAAATAGGTCAATTTTACGCCTTTTTTCACCTCTAGTCCAATTTCCTATAAAATGAAATAGAAATTTAAAAAACTGTTTCCGACATTTTTTGCGCCTTTAAAGGACACACTCTTTGAGTCATATACTTTTTCAAAAAAATAATATTTTTTTTCGAAAAATGGTACCTAACTGTCAAAATTGTAGTTTTTGGTAAAATTATGCCACTTCCGGTGCCGACAGATAACACTTCCGGTAAAACAAATATGACAATTGAGACAACGAAGCATATGAACTTTGTTTTATATAAATCGAACAATAAAAAATTAATCTAGGACTGAAAAACTGAATTAGCCAATGGCAACCAAGGAAAATTACTGAGACAAATTTTTTTTTAACATTTTTGCGCTAATCTTTATGACTCTTCAATTCTGTGCACAACACAACTAAAATATATTTATAAATAAAAAGGTTTTTTGTAAAATTTTAAATTTTCGAAATTTGGCGCCTAATATCTTCGAAGATTTGCCAAAAATCAAAAATCGTAAGTAGCGTAGCTATGTGCCATGTCTCCGGCTATGCCAAAATGTATCGAAGGTTAAAATCCAATGATTATTGTTAAAATTACTGCAATATTTTTAAAAACGATAACTTCGGTGATTTCGGACATTTCGCATTATCACAGAACGTTCAAAATAGCTTTATTCTCTAAGTCACACTCACTTTCCCAGTAAAACCGAAGAAATCGTAACGATGCGACAAGCAGTTGCTGAGATCTACTCAAAACAAAAGAATAATAATAATAAGAACTAGACTTGCTTGCAAGGCTGAAGGCTTTCACCTTACCCAAGGCAGCACAAAATGCCTACCACTCACCCCTTAAAACACACACACACACACTTAAACAACTCAGACATTGACACTTTCTGTGCATGCGCATTACGATAGAAGGAAAGTGAAAAATATAGTTGAACAATTTACAACATTATGAACTTGGATCGGTAGAATCCTACAGACGCCAGAAATACGCAATCAAAAACGCTAAAATTCTAAAAAAAAAAAATTACAATTTTAGTACATTTTCAAATTTTCAGGAAAAAAAGAGAACTGCGTGGTATTGCAATTCGATCTATACAAAAATATAACTTTTTCGAAAATCGGTTCGGAATTGAGATTATTAGGACCTATTTTCATTTATGCACGTTAAAGATTTACTTCACTTCAGGTCTGTTCAGTACTTTCGCAATACTTCTAAGTACTTACTGCTTAAAACATAGGAAAAAATCATTATTCAGAAATCTATCTGCTTTACTTTCAGAGATCTACACGAGAATGAAAAAAAAAAAGTTTTTCGAATGGGACAAAAAAAAAAAATCGTGTCAGATCATAACCAAAACCAAGAATCATACCTTTCAACATCAACTTTTCAACATTTGTCCAGAGGAGTGCCTTCCTTATATATAGTTTCGGCAAATAGCGTCATTTTCGCTGGTATCATATGATGGCGTCATGTAGACAAAAAACCTGGGATAGTAATTTCAGGAGTAACTGTTATTGACTAAAATGAATTATTTTCACTCTAGAAGCAGCATTACCAGATATTGGTTACCAGTAAAACACGTTTAGTTCAAATATTGCCTCTTTCAAAAAAAGCTCTCTATATAATGCTTTATACGTAGGCAAAACGTTGCGATTATGACCAACTCGGGCTTTTGTCAATGTCACACCAATGTGTACACGGGACTTTGGAATCACGTCCATATCAACTACTCAAATATGCAACTGGTTCAAAAATTGATTAAATATTCAATGAAATATCGACAATTTTCTGATTTCGTGCACGTTAAAGATTTGACGTCACTGCTTGTAACATATAAAAATTTAATATTTATTACAGATAGAGTCCATGCTCAAACTGGTTATCTCAACTGAGAACGACATGGTTATCTCAATTTTAGTTTCAGAGATCTACACGAGAATAAAAAAAACCCGAGTTTTCCGATTGGGACAAAAAAGTATCGTAAGTGTCAAATAATAACCAAAATCCAGAGGAGTGCCTTCCTTATAAATAGCTTCAACAGAGAGGTTTATTTTCACTGATATCAAATGATGACGTCATGGGGACAAAAATCCGGCGATATTAATTTCAGGGGTAACTATTATTCACTAAAACGAATTATTTTCACTCTAGAAGCACCAGTAACAGATATTGGTTACTATTAAAGCACCCTTAGTTCAAATATTGCCACTTTTTAAAAAATCTCTCTATATATGCTTTATACGTATGCAAAACGTTCCAATTATGACCAATTCGGACTTTGTCGATGTCACACTAATGTGTACACGGGACTTCGGAATCGCGTTTTCATGTCAGCTACTCAAATATGTAACTGGTTCAAAAATCGCGTTTTCATGTCAGCTACTCAAATATGTAACTGGTTCAAAAATTGATTTTATATTCAATGAAATATTGCCAATTTTCGGATTTCGTGCACGTTAAAGATTTGACGTCACCAACATATAAAAGTTCGATATTTATTAGAAACAGGGTCCATGCTCTAACTACATTGAACTTTCTATGACCGGTGCAATATTAGTACTTCTGCACGATACTACTGCAAGATACAACTGCAGCCTCTTAAAAATTGGATTTGCTTATAAACAGCGCGAGCCGTCGATTTGTGTCGATATGATTACGGCTATGAGGTAATTTTAGCCAAGGAGAAACAATATTAATTCAAAGACTAATTATTACACACATAAATCAAATATTTCTGCTATAGGGTCACTATACCCTTATTTTGAATAGAAGTAAAGAATCAAAGTTGATATACTTTCTGCCCAAATATCGTCACCGTGAGAGAAAAGGGGACTTTTGAATATGCTCTAAACGTTGCTAATACGTACAGATTGCACCAACTCTTACTGCATGTTTCGCTTTACAATGAAAGGTGACGTTTTCAATTTTCGATCCCTTTGTTCTCATACTCCTGATAACTGTTGCGCAATGGTTTCATACCTAAGACTACCGATAAAACTCTCTGTAGAAGAATTTCAAAAAAAAAATTACGTTGACTTTTCGAGAAAAAGACGTCTAAAAATGCTCCAAATGGTATAAATACGACGTTTTGGATTTTCAATCTCGTTTTTCGACTACTCATGACATATAGAGAAATTGTACAATGGTTTCACACAATACACCCCCTATAAGACTCTCGAATGAGAAAGTTTTAAAAAAATCATAGGCGGCGTTTTCGAGAAATACGCGTCTAAAGTTGGATACCTTTCTTGACTACTTCCGGTGATTAGAGGATTTTCATTTATAGTTCATGGACTGGTTTGGTCCTTCGACTTCATATTCCCGAAGTTTCAGAAAAATCGTTGTAGCCGTTTTAAAAAAATAAGAACTCTACGATTTGACCAAAATGCGAAAAAAAGTGAAAAATCAAAGTTAACATTTCGGAACGAAACTTATATTGTTGGAATCGGATCGATGTCAGCAATCCAAAAATATAAGCAGAAATTCAAAATTCCAAAAAATAAAAATTTTGGAAAATTTTAAAAAATTTTTCATATTTTCACAAAAAAAATGAAAGCGACAAAGTTTCTAAATTTTTGAACTGCTATCGGCTTAGAAATGTCTCCAGCTATCCAAAAATGTAAATATCAGAAAAATTGGTTGAGAATTAAGAGAATGACGGCCGATTTTAGTTTTTCGTATTAAACGTCACTTCCGGTGTGTGCACAGATTTCAGAATAGCTTTAAGCAGTAGCTGCACACCACTTTTCCGACAGAAAATCAAATTGCAAACCTCTATCTCTTATAGTTGCTGAGATCTAGCTTCCCCCAATAAAAAAAAAATAATAATCTTAGTAATAACAATAATCTTTCACCGAAGGTGAAAGCCTAACTAGATCTGCTACTGTCCCATGCAGATATGAAAGCTTTCATATTCACTGTCACTTCCTGTCACATGTCATGGGTCATATAAATAATCCGAAGAAGAAAAAATAAATCATTAAAATCGGTCACAATCTAGCGAAATTAATGTGATTTTTCACTCGTAAACAACTTTGTCGGCACGAAAAACATCAAAAGCGAAATTCGAATTTTTGAAATATTCAAATACCAAAAATTCGATCCGTATCCCGTCTATCCTGAAATTGAAATGTATTAAATTTTAGACATAGGAAACGCATTGAACATACTATGCCCTATTGTGTTTGTTTACAAGTCCGTAAATGTCGATTTTTCACTATGTTTCATATTCACTTAAAAATGGCGACCATCAGTTGACCTATATCAAAATTCTGCTCTGAGCGTTTTTTTTAGGTTTTCCTTCAAGGGTTCAGAATATGTAACTCCCTTGTCTGTAAGTTCAATATCGCAAAAGTTCTATTGTTTTTTCACGTTTCAAGATGGTAGCACTTCTGGTTCGATCGACAAACTCCATGTTTTGTGTACGAATCAGTAATTACTTGTCTAGTATCAAAAAAAAAAAAAAAAAATAGGTCATTCTGACCTTTATTTCGACGATTTTTTTGAAAATTTTGATTCTTAATTTCACCAAGGGGAGAAAATTTATAAAATCATTTTTCAAGTCGCATCAGTGATGTCTAGTTACATACTAAATTTCATGAAAATCGTACAACTATTAAAGATAACCATTCAGCCTCCCTAAAATCGGAAAATTGCTGACTTATAGCAAGAAACATTTCAACCGGGCATTTCAATCGAAACAACGCCAGTTGACTCAATGACAGACGTTACGATACAGCCACGTAACCTCCCTCAATTTGGCAAATTGCTGACCTACAGCGACGAACATTTCAACCGGGCGAAATTTTCTATTTTAACAGTTTAATTTGCACGGTACCTTTAATTATCAACCGAATATTACAAAACTTTTAAAAATAAGCCCCCCGCCCCTGACCAGCTTAATGGTTTGCAATAAACGTTTGCTCCCTAAAATCGGCAAATTGCTGACTTTAAAGTGAGAAACATGAGAACCGAGCGAAATTTCCTGTTTTATCACTTTTACAGTACCTCTGATTACCAACCGATTATAACAAAACTTAAAAAATAAAAGAGAAAGAGCGAAATGCGGGTTAACGTCCATTCCACACAAACTAGGACATTTCGGGGCTCACATATATTTTTTAATTTTATTTAAAAACTTCCCTTGCACGTACGGGTCTTTAGGAGTGGGAGGAAACCTTAGGACACGGAGAAAACCCACGAGGTTGGACACCATACTCCATGTCACGTGCAACATGGAAATCGAAACGACGCCGGTTGACTCAATGGCAGACGTTACGACATAGCGCGCGTATGCTAACCATTCAGTCATTCAGCCTACCTAAAATCGGGAAATTGCTGATTTATAGCAAGTAAAATTTCAACCGGGCGAAATTTTCGGTTTTAGCAGTTTAATTTGCACGGTACTTTAATTACCAACCGATCATTACAAAACTTTTGAAAATAAGCTCCAACTGACCAGCTTAATCGTATGCAATAAACGTTTGGCGTGAATTGAAAGTTCTGCACCGAGAAAGTTCATCTCGATTTTCCGGCGTGGTTCCCTCTTGTCAGTGTGGAAGAACGGAGGGCCTGACAAGGACAGCTGTGTAGTCGTTCGGATGGGACGAAAAACCAAGGTCCCGTGTACACATTGAAGTGCACATAAAATATCCCTAAGCAGTTGGAATTCGATACTGTTGAATAAGCTCTATACGATGACTAAATGTGCAAATTGTAGTCACCCACGCTGCATGTTTCGCTTAACAATGAAAGGGTGCAGTTTTCAATTTTCGATCCTTTTATTCTTCTACTCCTGATATTTTGGACTGTTGATCGATGGTTTAATATAAAAGACTATCGATAAGAATCTTTGTAGAAGAAGTTCCCCAAAAATATTATGTTGATTGAAGAGAAAGGGCCCTTTAAAAATGCTCAAAATCGTAAAAATACGACTTTTTGGATTTTAGATTTCTTTTTTTCTGCTATCCCTGACATTTGAAAAAAATGATACAATGATTTAACACAACGGGCTAGCTATTAGACTCTCGATTGACAGGAGTTTCACCACCCTCTCTTCGTTATAACCGAAGTTATCGTGCCCTAAAGAATCAACAAATCAGCTTATTTATCTCTGCTTACCCCAAGCAGAAAATGCTCATATTTAAACTCAATCATGACATTGGCCTACTGAACGTCTACACCAAGTTTGAACATTCTAGCTTAATTAGAAGGAGAGTTATTGTGTTTCAAAGTCTCGGCCCTTCAAATTGCTACTACTTTTCATATTCACTTCAAAATGGAATCCATCAGTAGACCTAAATCAAAATTCTGCTCCCAGCCATTTTTGGGCCAACCTTCAAGGATTCAGAAAATATAACTCCCGTGTCTGTAAGTAAAATAGCAAAAAAGCCTTAGGGATTTTTCACGTTTCAAGATGGTGGCACTTCCGGTTCGATCGGCAAACTTCATATTTTGTGTAGAAATCAATAAGTACTTATCTAGTATCCAAAAAAAAATCAGGTCATTCTGACCTATATTTCGATGATTTTTTTGAAAATTTTGATCCTTAATTTCGCCAAGGGGAGATAATTTTGAAAATTTCTAATTATATTTTAGAAATTTACTTAATTTCATGAAGATTGTACAACTATTTAAGAAGTTGTCAAATTGGTCTAAACTTCCGATTCAAAATCACAGCGACGAATTTTCGAAATTCAAAAATGTGAAAATGCAGATGAAAATGATTTTTTTTCAAGGTATTCAATGAAAAAAGAATTAGTAAGATCGGTCAAAAAATAACAAAGTTACGACTATGCATTGTCAGTTTTTTCGTTCGTAAAATTCGGTGATTTCGGATTCGTTAAACGTTTTGAAAACATATTTAAACAACGTTCGCACCCTTTTTTTGGTGAGTAGGTCAACATTTCAGAAAGATCATATGGATAGATTCTGAGAAATCTGATTTGCAGAAAACACACACGCAAAAAAAATAATAACTAGACCTGCAGACCTGCAGTGCTGAATCGGCTTTCAGGAATCAGACAGGAAGTGCGGCATACAATAGCCGATCCATCGAGCTACCAAACGATACTGTAGTTGTTATGATTCAGTGACACCCTCTATCAGATTTGTAAGTAATATTTGCTTGCGAATACAGCGGTCAAAATTTTAAATTCTGGCAAAATTACTTCATTTCCGGTGCCAAAAGAAATCATTATCGGTAACAAATAAGTTGAGAATTCGCAATTGAGAATTGTTTTATACACACCAGGCAATAAATAATAAACTTGGAACCCTTAAACTGAAATTAAAAAGGTAAAAAACTTAAAGGAGACAAAATATATCTCAAATTGACCGGCACCACCGAGATAAGAGAAATGGGGTTTAACGTCGACTAGACACAAACTATGTCATTTCGGGACTAGCATGGTTTAATTTTATATCAATAATTCCTGTGTAAAATATCATTAAAAAATATTCGCAATAACTACATGCATATTATATATCGTTAGAATCGTAATTAGGTCAGCTATCCGAATATACAACCTTATTTTGAAAATCTCTTAAAATAATAAAATAGTAAAGCATTTTCCAAAATTTCACGATTTTTCGCCTTTTTTTGATTTTCAGTCCGCTATTTCAGCTATTCCAGATATTTCAAAGTCGTAATGGAATGTTTCGTACACAAGACTACCGCAAGGTCTCTCGATACAGAAAGTTTCATAAAAAACTGTGGCGCAGTTTTCGAGATACAGGCATCTAAAAACGCTCCAAATCAGAAAATACTTGATTTTCAGCGTGCCATATTTTGCTTCCTGCTCATCGTATCCGTACGAATTGGGTATCATTCAGTGGTCCAATCACCGCCCGACCAAATGATACCGGAGCAATCGTGTTTTTACAAAAAACACCCATTTTTCACGTTTTTTTTCAAAATATCGCATATTATTTCAACTACTTCCGGTTTACGGATTGTTGTTGAAATTGCTTTAAACGGTGGTTTGATCATATAGCTCTATGTTCCAGGAATTTCAGTAACGTCGATCCGGCCGTAAAACGTAACTTAAGCTTACAAAATGTGAAGAAAATTCGAAAAATAAAGGGCGATAACTCGGAATGAAACTTATATTTCTGGAATCGGATGGTTTTCAGGTATCCAAAAATGTAGGTCAATTTTGAAAAATAACAAAAATTGTCTCTCAAACCACATTTTTCATTTTTCGATCGCAAGAAGTCAGCGATGAAGTTTCGAAATATCGAAATTTTCAACTGCTATCGTCCGAGAAAAGACTCAAGGTTTCCGAAAATGTCATTTGTATGAAAATATGTACAGAATTGACGAATCTATAGCCGTTTTTGAATTTTTTGACACAGCACAAAATTCGACCACTTCCGGTCTGCGCAGAAGTTTCAAAAATAGTTTATCAAGTAGCCAACACATGGTTTCCCAATAGAGAATTAGGTCCCAGATCGGTATCTGTTACAGGCACTGAGAAATAGGCTCCGGCAAAAAAAAAAAAAATAATGATAATAACTAGACCTGCATAGCAGTGCTGAATCGGCTTTCAGGGTCCTTCATATCATTGCCATGCCTTTAAATGTACATTTATACTCTAAACGAGCGATAGGACTCGGGGTAACAGAGGTTTAAGAAAAGAAATAGAAGTAGTTACGAGAAAAACGAGTCTGAATAGACTCCAAAAGTAGAGGAAAATGCTACATTTTTGGGATCTCATAATCTATTGCCTACCATTGAATTTGTATCATTCTGATATCATATCAAAGTAAATTATCCGCGCTATTTAACGACACTCTATTTGTTTCGATTCGGTGAAATCTGTCGTAGAATTCACGTTTTTTTTTTGCAAAGTCTACATTTATTTTTGCTTATTTATGGGTTTATTCAAAATATCGGATCATTTTCGACTATTCCCGGTTTACAGATCATTGTTGAGATAATTTTAGCAAGTTGTCTGGATACTTAACTTCAAGTACTAGAAGTTTCAGAAACCATCATTATGTAATATAAATCAAAAGGAAAATTAGTAAATAATTAGTGGCCCTATTCCATCCCACTTAGCCCTTACACCAATATTATAACTGTAGTTTAAATGACAAAAATTTTTCTAATTTGTTCAAAGATTGTTGACCTTTTTGGATCACTTATACTATATAGAGGCTTTTTAATTTCGATTCACGCACTAGACCACAATTAGGATTCTAAGTAACAGAAGTGTAAGAAACGAAATAAGACTACTTTTCGAGATAAAATCGTCTGAATAGGTTCAAAAAGGAAAATACTAGATATTCAGCGTCCCGTAATATTTTACCTGTTCTGCGAATTCTTACCATATGACTGTCAAAGGATCGTCCATTGTTTGGGCTATTCCAATGACACCTATTTTTTGGGGGATTCGGTGAAATCTGGCATAGTAATCTCTTAATTTCGCAAACTGGCTTTTTTTATAGGACTTTTTAAGTTATTTTCAAAATATCAGATATTTTTTCGACTATTTTCCAGATTTTAAATCATTGTCCGGATAGCTTTAAAAAGTTGTGTAGATATTTAACATCCTGTACCAGAAGTATGAGAAACATTAATTGAGCAGATTTCGAAAAATGATAAATAAAAGAGAATTTTCAATTATTTAACGATTTTATTCATAGACTGGGGTCATTTTTGGACCACCTATAATGTTGCAATGCTTTTATTATTGGATGCATACTCTAGGCACCCGGTAGGGCTATGAGTAAAAAAGTTGAAGAAAAATCGTAGGCGTTGTTTTCGAGAAAAAGGCGTCTCAAAATGCTCGAAAACGGAAAACACTTCTGTTTTCCATCATGGAGAAATAGGCTCCCACGATAAATAATAATAACACCCGGCTGAGAAATCGGGAATTTTGCAAGAGTACCACTTCTTCAGACTCACAGGATAAATAATAAAAACACCCGCCTGAGAATCGCAAATTTTGCAAGAGTACCAATTCTTCACTGTATTTTCTCAAAATATCAAATATTTTTTCCACTACTTCCGGTTTTTGGATCTTTGTCGGTATAGTTTTAACAAGTTGTTTACATACTTACCTCTCTGTCCCATAAGTGTCAGAAATATCTATTCAGAAGTTTTTGTAAAAAAGATAAATAAAAGAACATTTTCAATAATTTAACGATTTTTCAACTTTTTTTCAAAGATTAAGGCCATTTTTGGACCACTTATATTATTTCTGCGTTAAAAAAGATTCAGAAGAATCGTTGGAGTCGTTTTCGAGAAAATAGCGTCTAAAAAGGCTCCAAAAAGGGAAAATACTAGATTTTCGACGTACCGTTATTTATTTTCTAACCATCGAAATCGTACCATTGAGATGCCATGTAATAGTCCTTTAATGGGGCTATCCAAAGACACTTTACTTCTTTTGGTCCGGTAATATCTGTCGGCGAAATCAAGCTTTTCGGAAGAGCGCCTATTTTTAAACCTTTTTTTTTTTCATTTTTTTAATACTTCCGGTATGGAGATTATTTTCAGGATAGTTTTAATAACCGGTTTCGGCAATTATATAGCCGCAAGGCTCTGTAATAATATATTACATTATCTGATCAGATAAAATGCCCCTGGGAAATCCTATGTTTAAAAGTGCCAAAAATGCAAAAATGTCAATATATTGAAAATTAAATTTCAATAACTGAATACATATTATACATTATTGGAATCGTCATTAAATGAGCTATCTAAATATAAAAACATTTTTTGAAAATCTGTAAAAAAAAAAAAAAAAATTAATAGAGCTTTTTTCAAAATTTCACGATTTTTCAAATTTTTTCGATTTTCAGTTCGGTATTTGACCTATTACAAATATACTATTCAAAAAAAGTAGGGGATGTTTGATTTTGGGAGCATAATACTAAAATGTGCAAATGACTACGAAAAAAGTCACTATAGAACCTAACAAAAGAAACATTTCCAGTTACATGTGACGCCCAAACGCACCAATAGCTACCGCATGGAATGCAGGTGATGCTTGGGATCATCATGGGGGTCCAACCCAAGATTTGCACGACTCTGACTTTGAATGTTACAGTCATTGCGGCATTGAATTCCAGGGTGGAAACATCAGTTTAATTGTTTTAGTGACCAGAAAACAAATTTTGATATGCGTCGGCTTACCCAAAATGAAAGGTTACGTGCCCTTGGCATACTACAGATCGGCACAACACAGGCGGTTGTGGCGCGGACGATGAATGTTTCTCAGTCTGTCATAAGCAGGCTATGGTCCAGATACCGTGATACACAATCTGTACAGGACAGACCACGCTCAGGTCGACCAAGGGCGACAACTCAAGCCCAGGATCGATTTATCCGTACCTTGGCCTTGAGAAATCGTGTCATCACAGCAAATCAGATCAGCGCTCGTCTTCAAACAGACACTGGTGTGAGAGTGAGTGGCCAAACGATTCGGAATCGTCTGCATAGGGGTCACCTTCGCGCCCGACGTCCTCGCGTGATCCCTTGTTTGAGAGATCATCACATTCAGGCAAGATGTCGTTGGTGTAGGGATCGTCAACACTGGGATAATCGACGCTGAAGCAATGTGATGATTTCAGATGAGTCAAGGTTCACTGTTGATTTTTTGGACAGACGTAGGAGGGTGTGGCGTCGTCGGAACGAGCGCTTCCAAGACGTTAAATTCATCAGACATGATCGATTTGGGGGTGTTTCTGTTATGGTGTGGGGAGGCATCACTGTTGCTGGAAGAACGGCTTTACATGTTGTTGCAGGGCGTGTTACAGGCAAGTACTATCGGGACAACATCTTGGCAGTCCATGTTGTGCCGTTCGCACGACGTCATGGCCGCCGTTTCATCTTCCAGGATGACAACGCAAGATGTCATAGGGCCAGGATCGTTACAGGTTACCTCCAACAACAGAACATCACCACATTACCTTGGCCAGCACCGAGTCCCGACCTCTCCCCCATCGAGCATGTCTGGGACATGCTTGGACAGAGGTTACGTCAACGTCAACAACGTCCTGCCAATGTCCAAGAACTTGCTGCTGCGTTGCAACAGGAATGGGACAATCTGGACCAAAATGACCTTAGACGTCTCATTAGGAGTATGCCACGTCGGATCAATGCTTGTTTGGCAAACAGAGGAGGATTTACCCGTTACTGACTTTGTTGTGATGCTGTGGTAACTTTGCTGTTTGACCCCGGGTATCATTTTACCCTTATCATGGTCAGTCTGTACCTTACTTAGTCTAACGATCATTTGGAATAAATCGATGAATGTGAACTTCATTTCATTTTGTCATTTGTTTCTTCGTCAGTTTCAGTAGGTGACTTTAATAACACTTAAAAATCAAATATCCCCTACTTTTTTTGAATAGTATATTTCAAAGTCTTAACGGAATGTTTGATACACAAGACTACCGAAAGGTCTCTAGATAGAGACAGTTTAAGAAAAATCGCTGGAGCAGTTTTCGAGATAAAGGCGTCCAAAAACGCTCCAAATCAGAAAATACTTGATTTCCAGAGTGTCATATTTTGCTGCTTGGTCATAGTATCCGTATAAATTGGGCATCATACGACAGTCCATTCCCCGAGCCAATCAACAAACGCTTAATTCGTTTAATCCATTGATATTCGACGGAGAAATCGAGTTTTTCCCCCAAACACCCATTTTTTGCGTTTTTTTCGAAATGTCGGGCATTATTTCCACTACTTCCGGTTTACGGATCGTTGTTGAAATTGCTTTATAAAAAGGTCTGACTATATAGCTTTATGTACCAGAGCTTACAGAAATATCGGTTTATTCTTTCCAAAAAATATAAGGGTTCGGAAAATGGCAGAAAATTCGAAAAAAATCGAAAAATAAAGGGCAATAACTGGGAATGAAACTTGTATTTCTGGAATTGGATGCTCTTCAGGTATCCAAAAATGTAGGTGAAATTTGAAAATTTTGAAAAATAACAAAAATGTCTCTTTTGTCTCTTTTTTCTGTTTTCGAACGCTAGAATTTAGCGACGAAGTTTCAAAATTTCGAAATTTTCAACTGCTATCGTCCGAAAAAAGACTCAGGGTTTCCGAAAATGTCATTTGTATGAAAATAGGTACAGAATTGACGAATCTACGGCCGTTTTTTAATTTTTTGGTACCGCACGAAATTCTGTCACTTCCGGTCTGCGCAGACGTTTCAAAAGCAATTTAATGAGTAGCCACCACCTAGTTTCCCGATAGAATATTTGGTTCCAGATCGATATCTGTTTTCGATCATGGAGAAATAGGCTCCGGGGATAAATAATAATAATAACTAGACCTGCAGATTTGCAGTGCTGAATCGGCTTTCAGGAATCAGACAGGAAGTGCGTCATACAATAGCCGATCCATCGAGCTACCAAACGATACTGCAGTTGTTATGATTCAGTGACACCCTCTATCAGATTTGTAAGTAATATTTGCTTGCGAATACACCGGTCAAAATTGTAAAATCTGAAAAAATTACTTCACTTCTGGTGCCAAAAGAAATCATTATCGGTAACAAATAAGTTGAGAATTCGCCATTGAGAATTGTTTTATACACATCAGACAATAAATAATAAACTTGGAACCCATAAACTGAAATTGAAAAGGTAAAAAACTTAAAGTGGGACAAAATATATCTCTAATTAACCGGCACTGCCGAGATGAGAGAAATAGGGTTTAACGTCGACTAGACACAAACTATGTCATTTCGGGACTAGCATGGTTTAATTTTATATCAATAATTCCTGTGTAAAATATCATCAAAAAATATTCATAAATAAAAAAGGTTTTCGTAAAAGAATTATTTTTTTTCAAAATATCGGACATTTTTTCCACAACTTCCGGTTTTACGATCGTTGTTGTGATAGCTTTACGAAGTTCTTTGCATACTCAACTTTACGTACCAGAAGTGTCAGAAACATCCATTGAGTAGTTTTGGAAAAAAAGATAAATTAAAGAGCATTTCAAAAAATTTAACGATTTTTCATTTTTTTTCAAAGTTTGAGGCCATTTTTTGACCACTTATATTATTTCAATGCTTTTCATGTTGGATTCACTATATAGACAGCCGATAGTACTTTGAGTAAGAAAAGTTTAAGAAAAATCTGCGGCGTCGTTTTCGAGAAAAGGGCGTCTCAGAAGGTTAAAAAATCGGAAAATACTAGATTTTTGGCATACAATAATTTATTTCCTTACCATCGAAATCGTATTATTTAGATACCATATGATGGTCCATTAATAGGGCTATCCAACGACACTTTAGTTCTTTTGGTACGCTATTACCTAAGGGAGAAATCAAGTTTTTCGCAAGTGCGCCAATGTTTTTAACCCTTTTTTTACATTTTTTGAATACTTCCGGTATGGAATAGTTTTAATAGCCGACTTTGGCACAAAAATAGCAACAGGGCTCTGTAATGATATATTACATTATCTGATCAGATAAAATGCCCCTGAGAAATCCTATGTTCAAAAGTGCCAAAAATGCAAAAAATTTAAAATATCGAAAATTAAATTTCAATAACTACATACATATTATACATCGTTAGAATCGTAATTAGGTCAGCTATCTGAATATACAATTTTTTTTTTGAAAATCTCTTAAAATGAAAAAATAGTAGAGCATTTTCCAAAATTTCACGATTTTTCGACTTTTTTGGATTTTCAGTCCATTATTTCACCTATTCCAGATATTTTAAAGTCGTAATGGAATGTTTCGTACACAAGACTACCGCAAGGTCTCTCGATAGAAAAAGTTTCATAAAAAGCTGTGGAGCAGTTTTCGAGATACAGGCATCTAAAAACGCTCCAAATCAGAAAATACTTGATTTTCAGCGTGCCATATTTTGCTTCCTGCTGATCGTATCCGTACGAATTGGGTATCATTCAGTGGTCCAATCACCGCCCGACCAAATGATACCTTAATTTGTTTAATCCGTTGATATCGGACGGCAAAATCGTGTTTTTAGCCAAAACACCAATTTTTCACGTTTTTTTCAAAATATCGCATATTATTTCGACTACTTCCGGTTTACGGATTGTTGTTGAAATTGCTTTAAACGGTGGTTTGACCATATTACTTCATGTTCCAGGAATTTCAGAAACGTCGATCCGGCCGCAAAACGAAACTTAAGCTCACAAAATGTGAAGAAAATTCGAAAAAAAATCGAAAAATAAAGGGCGATAACTCTGAATGAAACTTATATTACTGGAACCGGATTGCCTTCAGGTATCCAAAAATGTAGGTCAAATTTGAAAATTTTGAAAAATAACAAAAAATGTGTCTTAAACAACATATTTTCATTTTTCGAATGCTAGAAGTCAGCGGCGAAGTTTCGAAATAGCAAAATTTTCAACTGCTATCGTCCGAGAAAAGACTCAGGGTTTCCAAAAATGTAATTTGTATGAAAATAGGTACAGAATTGACGAATCTACGGCCGTTAATATACGCCCACATAGAAATGTGGACGTATATTGTCGTCGCCCCCGTCCGTCCGTCCGTCTGTCGGTCCGTCCGTCCGTCCGTCGGTCCGTCCGTCCGTCCGTCCATCGTCCACAATTTTTTGTGAACGCACTAGAGGCCAGGGTTAATATCCGATTGACTTTAAATTTATACACAGTGTTTAAGGTCATGAGACGAAGAAGCCTATTGATTTTCAGCAATATCCGATAATTACTGCCAGAGTTATTACCCTTGATCACTTTGAAAAATCTTGTGAACGCTTTAGAGGCTAAAGTTAATATCCGATTGACTTTAAATTTACACACAGTGTTTAAGGTCATGAGACGAAGAAGCCTATTGATTTTCAGCGATATCCGATAATTACTGACAGAGTTATGACCCTTGGTCACTTTGAAAAATCTTGTGAATGATCGAGGGGCTAAAGTTAATATCCGATTGACTTTAAATTTATACACAGTGTTTAAGGTCATGAGACGAAGAAGCCTACTGATTTTCAGCGATTTCTAATAATTAGTGCCAGAGTTGTGTCCCTTGGTCACTTCAAAAAATCTTGTGGATGCTCTAGAGGCCAAAGTTAATATTTGATTGACTTTAAATTTATACACAGTGTTTAAGGTCATGAGACGAAGAAACCTATTGATTTTCAGCGGTCTCTGATAATTATTGCCAGAGTTAGGGCCCTTGATCATATCAAAAAATCCTGTGGACGCTCTAGAGGCCAAAGTTAATATCCGATTGACTTTAAATTTACACACACTGTTTAAGATCACGAGACAAAGAAACCTACTCATTTTCAGTGATTTTAAATAATTACTTCCAGAGTTATCTCCCTTGATCACTTCAAAAAACCTTGTGACACTATAGATGCCAAACTTATCATCCGATTGATTTCAGACTGATACACAGAGTTTAAGGTGTTGAAACGAACAAGTGTTTTGATTTTCAATGAATTTTGATAACTGAACAGCTAAATCCATGATGTTAAATGTTTCCTATACTAATTGTTAGCGTGGGGCAAAACTTTATAAAAAGCTAACAAATTCTAATGATTTTCAGATAAGTACATAATGAGTTGTTACTCTTAATCAGATTTTAGTGTATTACAAATGTTTCATTCCCCAAAAAAGTAAAAATATGCGACAGCCCTTGTTGACGTGCCCGGACAATTTAGCTGCTGTGGGCGTATGTTTCGTTGCTTGGCAACCTATCTTTTAATTTTTTGGCACCGCACGAAATTCGGCCATTTCCGGTCTGCGCAGAAGTTTCAAATACAGTGGAAGGGATAGCCACTATATGGTTTCCTCATAGAAAATTATATCCCAGATCTGTATCTGTTACAGACACTGAGAAATAGGCTCCCCCGAAAAATAAAATAATAATAATAAATAATTTATTATACATCGTTAGAATCGTAATTAGGTCAGCTATCTGAATATACAATTTTTTTTTTGAAAATCTCTTAAAATGAAAAAATAGTAGAGCATTTTCCAAAATTTCACGATTTTTCGACTTTTTTTGATTTTCAGTCCGTTATTTCACCTATTCCAGATATTTTAAAGTCGTAATGGAAGGTTTCGTACACAAGACTACCACAAGGTCTCTCGATAGAAAAAGTTTCATAAAAAGCTGTGGAGCAGTTTTCGAGATACAGGCATCTAAAAACGCTCCAAATCAGAAAATACTTGATTTTCAGCGTGCCATATTTTGCTTCCTGCTGATCGTATCCGTACGAATTGGGTATCATTCAGTGGTCCAATCACCGCCCGACCAAATGATACCT
The DNA here is from genome assembly GCA_036850965.1 of Patella caerulea. Lineage (NCBI taxonomy): Eukaryota > Metazoa > Mollusca > Gastropoda > Patellidae > Patella > Patella caerulea. The sequence goes on along the minus strand of JAZGQO010000018.1, from coordinate 2,306,134 downwards.
TAATTTGTTTAATCTGTTGATATCGGACGGCAAAATCGTGTCTTTAGCCAAAACACCAATTTTTCACGTTTTTTTCAAAATATCGCATATTATTTCGACTACTTCCGGTTTACGGATTGTTGTTGAAATTGCTTTAAACGGTGGTTTGACCATATTACTTCATGTTCCAGGAATTTCAGAAACGTCGATCCGGCCGTAAAACGAAACTTAAGCTCACAAAATGTGAAGAAAATTCGAAAAAAAATCGAAAAATAAAGGGCGATAACTCTGAATGAAACTTATATTACTGGAACCGGATTGCCTTCAGGTATCCAAAAATGTAGGTCAAATTTGAAAATTTTGAAAAATAACAAAAAATGTGTCTTAAACGACATATTTTCATTTTTCGAATGCTAGAAGTCAGCGGCGAAGTTTCGAAATAGCAAAATTTTCAAATGCTATCGTCCGAGAAAAGACTCAGGGTTTCCAAAAATGTAATTTGTATGAAAATAGGTACAGAATTGACGAATCTACGGCCGTTTTTATACGCCCACATAGAAATGTGGACGTATATTGTCGTCGCCCCCGTCCGTCCGTCTGTCGGTCCGTCCGTCCGTCGGTCCGTCCGTCCGTCCGTCCGTCCGTCCGTCCGTCCGTCCAAAATTTTTTGTGAACGCACTAGAGGCCAGGGTTAATATCCGATTGACTTTAAATTTATACACAGTGTTTAAGGTCATGAGACGAAGAAGCCTATTGATTTTCAGCAATATCCGATAATTACTGCCAGAGTTATTACCCTTGATCACTTTGAAAAATCTTGTGAACGCTCTAGAGGCTAAAGTTAATATCCGATTGACTTTAAATTTACACACAGTGTTTAAGGTCATGAGACGAAGAAACCTATTGATTTTCAGCGATATCCGATAATCACTGACAGAGTTATGACCCTTGATCACTTTGAAAAATCTTGTGAATGATCGAGAGGCTAAAGTTAATATCCGATTGACTTTAAATTTATACACAGTGTTTAAGGACATGAGACGAAGAAGCCTATTGATTTTCAGCGATTTCTAATAATTAGTGCCAGAGTTGTGTCCCTTGATCACTTCAAAAAATCTTGTGGATGCTCTAGAGGCCAAAGTTAATATTTGATTGACTTTAAATTTATACACTGTGTTTAAGGTCATGAGACGAAGAAACCTATTGATTTTCAGCGGTCTCTGATAATTATTGCCAGAGTTATGGCCCTTGATCATATCAAAAAATCCTGTGGACGCTCTAGAGGCCAAAGTTAATATCCGATTGACTTTAAATTTACACACACTGTTTAAGATCACGAGACAAAGAAACCTACTCATTTTCATTGATTTTAAATAATTACTTCCAGAGTTATCTCCCTTGATCACTTCAAAAAACCTTGTGACACTATAGATGCCAAACTTATCATCCATAATTACTTCCAGAGTTATCTCCCTTGATCACTTCAAAAAACCTTGTGACACTATAGATGCCAAACTTATCATCCGATTGATTTCAGACTGATACACAGAGTTTAAGGTGTTGAAACGAACAAGTGTTTTGATTTTCAATGAATTTTGATAACTGAACAGCTAAATCCATGATGTTAAATGTTTCCTATACTAATTGTTAGCGTGGGGCAAAACTTTATAAAAAGCTAACAAATTCTAATGATTTTCAGATAAGTACATAATGAGTTGTTACTCTTAATCAGATTTTAGTGTATTACAAATGTTTCATTCCCCAAAAAAGTAAAAATATGCGACAGCCCTTGTTGACTGCCCGGACAATTTAGCTGCTGTGGGCGTATGTTTCGTTGCTTGGCAACCTATCTTTTAATTTGTTGGCACCGCACGAAATTCGGCCATTTCCGGTCTGCGCAGAAGTTTCAAATACAGTGGAAGGGATAGCCACTATATGGTTTCCTCATAGAAAATTATATCCCAGATCTGTATCTGTTACAGACACTGAGAAATAGGCTCCCCCGAAAAATAAAATAATAATAATAAATGATAATAATTTTAGTAATCACAATAGGCTTTCAGACGAAAGTCTGAAAGCTTAACTAGACCTGCAGACCTGCAGTGCTGAATCGGCTTTCAGGAATCAGACAGGAAGTGTGTCATACAATAGCCGATCCATTGAGCTACCAAACGATACTGTAGTTGTTCTGATTCAGTAACACCCTCTATCAGATTTGTAAGTAATATTTTCTTGCGAATACACCGGTCAAAATTGTAAAATCTGGCAAAATTACTTCACTTCCGGTGCCAAAAGAAATCATTATCGGTAACAAATAAGTTGAGAATTCGCAATTGAGAATTGTTTTATACACATCAGACAATAAATAATAAACTTAGAACCCATAAACTGAAATTAAAAAGGTAAAAAACTTAAAGGGAGACAAAATATATCTCAAATTAACCGGCACTACCGAGATGAGAGAAATGGGGTTTAACGTCGACTAGACACAAACTATGACATTTCGGGACTAGCATGGTTTAATTTTATATCAATAATTCATGTGTAAAATATCATCAAAAAATATTCATAAATAAAAAAGGTTTTCGTAAAAGAATTAATTTTTTTCAAAATATCGGACATTTTTTCGACTACTTCCGGTTTTACGATCGTTGTTGTGATAGCTTTACGAAGTTCTTTGGATACTTAACTTTACGTACCAGAAGTGTCAGAAACATCCATTGAGTAGTTTTGGAAAAAAAGATAAATTAAAGAGCGTTTCCAAAAATTTAACGATTTTTCATTTTTTTTTTCAAAGTTTGAGGCCATTTTTGGACCACCCATATTATTTCAATGCTTTTCATGTTGGATTCACTATATAGACAGCCGATAGTACTTTGAGTAAGAAAAGTTTAAGAAAAATCTGCGGCGTCGTTTTCGAGAAAAGGGCGTCTCAGAAGGTTAAAAAATCGGAAAATACTAGATTTTTGGCATACAATAGTTTATTTCCTTACCATCGAAATCGTATTATTTAGATACCATATGATGGTCCATTAATAGGGCTATCCAACGACACTTTAGTTCTTTTGGTACGCTATTACCTAAGGGAGAAATCAAGTTTTTCGCAAGTGCGCCAATGTTTTTAACCCTTTTTTACATTTTTTGAATACTTCCGGTATGGAATAGTTTTAATAGCCGACTTTGGCACAAAAATAGCAACAGGGCTCTGTAATGATATATTACATTATCTGATTAGATAAAATGCCCCTGAGAAATCCTATGTTCAAAAGTGCCAAAAATGCAAAAAATTTAAAATATCGAAAATTAAATTTCAATAACTACATACATATTATACATCGTTAGAATCGTAATTAGGTCAGCTATCTGAATATACAATTTTTTTTTGAAAATCTCCTAACATAAAAAAATAGCAGAGCATTTTCCAAAATTTCACGATTTTTCAACTTTTTTCGATTTTCAGTCCGTTATTTCACCTATTCCAGATATTTCAAAGTCTGATTGAATGGCTTCATGCAAAATACCTCCGAAAGGACTCTCGATAGAAAAAAATTTAAAAAAAAAGTTGCGGTTAAGTTTTCGAGATACAGGCGTCCAAAAACGCTCCAAATCAGAAAATACTTGATTTTCAGCGTGCCATATTTTGCTTCCTGCTGATCGTATCCGTACGAATTGGGTATCATTCAGTGGTCCAATCACCGCCCGACCAAATGATACCTTAATTTGTTTAATCTGTTTTTTATACGCCCACATTGAAATGTGGTCGTATATTGTCGTCGCCCCGTCCGTCCGTCCGTCCGTCGGTCCGTCGGTCCGTCCGTCCGTCGGTCCGGCGTCCACAATTGCTTGTGGACGCTCTACAGGCTAAAGTTAATATCCGATTGACTTTAAATTTATACACAGTGTTTATGGTCATGAGACGAAGAAGTCTATTGTTTTTCAGCGATTTCCGATAATTAGTGCCAGAGTTATGGCCCTTGATCACTTCAAAAAATCTTGTGGACGCTCTAGAGGCCAAAGTTAATATCTGATTGACTTCAAATTTATACACAGTGTTTAAGGTCATAAGACGAAGAAGCCTATTGATTTTCAGCCATTTCCGATAATTAGTGCCAGAGTTATGGCCCTTGATCACCTCAAAAAATCTTGTGGACGCTCTAAAGGTCAAAGTTAATATCCGATTGACTTTAAATTTATACACAGTGTTTAAGGTCATAAGACGTAGAAGCCTATTGATTTTCAGCGATTTCCGATAATTAGTGCCAGAGTTATGGCCCTTGATCACTTCAAAAAATCTTGTGGACGCTCTAGAGGCCAAAGTTAATATCCGATTGACTTCAAATTTATACACAGTGTTAAAGGTCATAAGACGAAGAATCCTATTGATTTTCAGCGATTTCCGATAATTAGTGCCAGAGTTATGGCCCTTGATCACTTCAAAAAATCTTGTGCACGCTCTAGAGGCCAAAGTTAATATCCGATTGACTTTAAATTTATACACGGTGTTTAAGGTCATAAGACGAAGAAGCCTATTGATTTTCAGCGATTGCCGATAATTAGTGCCAGAGTTTTGGCCCTTGATCACTTCAAAAAATCTTGTGGACGCTCTAGAGGCCAAAGTTAATATCCGATTGACTTTAAATTTATACACAGTGTTTAAGGTCATAAGACGAAGAAGCCTATTGATTTTCAGCGATTTCCGATAATTAGTGCCAGAGTTATGGCCCTTGATCACTTCAAAAAATCTTGTGGACGCTCTAGAGGCCAAAGTTAATATCCGATTGACTTCAAATTTATACACAGTGTTTAAGGTCATAAGACGAAGAAGCTTATTGATTTTCAGCGATTTCCGATAATTAGTGCCAGAGTTATGGCCCTTGATCACTTCAAAAAATCTTGTGGACGCTCTAGAGGCCAAAGTTAATATCCGATTGACTTTAAATTTATACACAGTGTTTAAGGTCATAAGACAAAGACGCCTATTAATTTTCAGCGATTTCCGATAGTTAGTGCCAGAGTTATGGCCCTTGATCACCTCAAAAAATCTTGTGGACGCTCTGGAGGCCAAAGTTAATATCCGATTGACTTTAGATTTATACACAGTGTTTAAGGTCATGAGACGAAGAAGCCTATTGATTTTCAGCGATTTCAAATAATTACTGCCAGGGTTATCTCCCTTGATAACTTCAAAAATTCTTGTGACGCTATAGAGGCCAAAGTTACTATCCGATTGACTTCAGATTGATACATAGTTTAAGGTGTTTTGATTTTCAATGAATTTAGATAACTGAACAGCTAAATCCATGATATTAAATGTTTCATGTATATACTAATTGTTAGCGTGGGGTAAAACTTTATAAAAAGCAATCAAATTCTAATGATTTTCTGATAATTACATAATGAGTTGTTACTCTTAATCAGTTTTTAGTGTATTACAAATGTTTCATTACCGAAATTAGTAAAAATATGCGACAACCCTTGTTGACTGCCCGGACGATTTAGCTTCTGTGGGCGTATGTTTCGTTGCCTGGCAACCTATCTTTTAGGACGGAGAAATCGTGTTTTTACCCAAAACACCAATTTTTCACGTTTTTTTCAAAATATCGCATATTATTTCGACTACTTCCGGTTTACGGATTGTTGTTGAAATTGCGTTAAACGGTGGTTTGACAATATTGATTCATGTTCCAGGAATTTCTGAAACGTTGATCCGGCCGTAAAACGAAACTTAAGCTGACAAAATGTGAAGAAAATTCGAAAAAAAATCGAAAAATAAAGGGCGATAACTCTGAATGAAACTTATATTACTGGAACCGGAATGCCTTCAGATATCCAAAAATGTAGGTCAAATTTGAAAATTTTGAAAAACAACAAACATTGTCTCTCAAACAACATTTTTCATTTTTCGATCGCAAGAAGTCAGCGATGAATTTTCGAAATATTGAAATTTTCAACTGCTATCGTCCGAGAAAAGACTCAAGGTTTCCGAAAATGTCATTTGTATGAAAATAGGTACAGAATTGACGTTTTTTAATTTTTTGACACAGCACGAAATTCGACCACTTCCGGTCTGGGCAGAAGTTTCAAAAATAGTTTATCAAGTAGCCAACACATGGTTTCCCGATAGAGAATTAGGTCCCAGATCGGTATCTGTTACAGGCACTGAGAAATAGGCTCCCCCGAAAAATAAAATAATAATAATAAATAATAATAATTTAAGTAATCACTTTTAGTAATAATAATTTTAGTAAAAACAATAGTCTCAGACGAAAGTCTGAAAGCCTAAATAATAATTTTAGTAATCACAATAGGCGTTCAGACGAAAGTCTGAAAGCCTAACAATTTTAGTAATCTCAATACGAAAGTCTGAAAGCCTAATAATAATTTTAGTAATCACAATAGGCTTTCAGACATATGTAATATGAAAGCTTAACTAGACCTGCAAGCAGCACTGAAACGGCTTTCAGGAATCATACAGGAAGTTTATTATACCATAGCCGATCCATTAAGCTACCAAACTATGCTTTAGTTGTTTTGCTTCAGTGACACCCTCTATCAAATGTAAAAGTAATATTTGCTGGCGAATAGACGGGTCAAAATTCTAAATTATGGCAAAATTACTCAACTTCCGGTGCCGAAAGAAATTTTTATAGGTGAAAAATAAGTCGAAAATTCGCAACATACAAAATACAAACTTTGTTTTATACATATCGGGCAATAAATAATTAACCTATAACCCATAAATTGAAATTCAGACGGTAAAAAACTTAAAAGTGACCCTGGAAAAATTGGCTATTATTCGACAAGGGAACATGCTAGATGGTATTGATTCAATCTTACTGCCCATTAGAGTCAGACGTTATAAAGTTAAACGAATAATAGATATAAATCACTTCAAAAAAATGTTTGTTTTGAAGGCTAAAAATTCGTTTTTGCAAAAATTACATTACTTCCGGTGATATTGAAAATATTAACTCAGTTCATAGAAGTCATAAATGGCATAAAGCATCAAATGGTCAAAAAATTATAAAAATCGAATAATAATTGACACTTTTATAGACCGAAAACCTTGAAAAGTGACTTATAGAAGATCGCCTATTTCTCTGTAACCGTACAAGTTAGAAACCATTTTGCGGTATCTGTATGGTCGTATGGCGTCATTCTATTCGTTGATGGGAATCAAATATCATAATTTTAAAAATATTATAAGGCAGACTCATTTGAATAAAATATTTGTTTTTTAGGTTAAAAATACAGTTTTTGCCCAAATGACGTCATTTCTGGTCACAGTGAAAATGTAAATTGGCTTGACCTACTCTAAATTGGCATTAGGCATCAAATGGAAAGAAAATATTGCAAATCGAATAATAATTGACTCTTTTATAGGCAAAATAACGTGAAAAGTGATGCATGCAAAATTGCATATTTCTCGGCAACTGCTCATATTACAAACTAATTTTCGCATACATTCTCTTCGTCTGGATTATTGCTACGAGTTTATGAAAATTACAAATAAATATTTCAAAATATGAAGACGCTGAATGAATTGTAAATAACTCAATTTTACACTTTATTTTACATTTTATTCGAAATTGCCCGAAAATGAAATTGAAATTAAAAAATCTGAGCTAAGGATTTTGCGCACCTTTGCAGGGTGCATCCTTTTAGTTATATCAGTTTTGAAAAAAAAAAAAAATATTTGCTTTCAAAAAGTGGTACCGAACTGTCAAAATTGTAGTTTTTGTTAATATTACGTCACTTCCGTTGCCGACAAAAAAAATTCACCGTAACAAAAAAAAATTACAATTGGGACCACGGAGCATATGAACTTTGTTTTATACAAATCGAACAACAAATAATTTTTCTGGGTACGAAAAACTAAATTAGCCGATGGCGGCTAACGCAAATTACCGAGACAATTTTTTTTCTCATTTCTGCTCAAGTAGGATGCTATTTTGACCCTGTGTAAAATATCATCAAAAAATATTCATAAATAAAAAAGCTTTTCGTAAAAAAATTATTTTTTTTCAAAATATCGGACATTTTTTGGACTACTTCCGGTTTTACGATCGTTGTTGTGATACTTAAATTTCCGTACCAGAAGTGTCAGAAACATCCATTGTGTAGTTTTGGAAAAAAAGATAAATTAAAGAACGTTTCCAAAAATTTAACGATTTTTCAATTTTTTTCAAAGTTTGATGCCATTTTTGGACCACTTATATTATTTCAGTGCTTTACATTTTGGATTCACTATATAGACAGCCTATAGGACTTGGAGTAAGAAAAGTTTAAGAAAAATCTGCGGCGTCGTTTTCGAGAAAAGGGTGTCGCAGAATGTTAAAAAATCGGAAAATACTAGATCTTTGGCATACAATAATTTATTTCCTTATCATCGAAATCGTATTATTTAGATACCATATGATGGTCCATTAATAGGGCTATCCAGCGACACTTTAGTTCTTTTGGTCCGCTATTACCTAAGGGAGAAATCAAGTTTTTCGCAAGTGCGACAATGTTTTTAACCTTTTTTTCATGTTTTGAATTCTTCCGGTATGGTTATTATTGTCGGAATAGTTTTAAAATACCCACAGGGCCCTGTAATGATATATTACATTATCTGATCAGATAAAATGTCCCTGAGAAATCCTATGTTCAAAAGTGCCAAAAATGCAAAAAAAATAAAATATCCAAAATTAAATTTAAATAACTACATACATATTATACATTGTTAGAACCGTAATTAGGTCAGCTATCTGAATTTATATCCTTTTTTTGAAAATCTCTTCAAATAAAAAAATAGTAGAGCATTTTCCAAAATTTCACGATTTTTCGACTTTTTTCGATTTTCAGTCGTTATGTTATTCAGTTGTCTGAAATCAGTGCACATACGTAGCTTACCGTTCTTTCTACGACAAAGTACCACGTTTGATGCCCATGGACTATGTGAATTTCCTATAACACCACATGCTAGCAACTGTTTTAAATGGTCTTTTGCTTCAGTTAACATCGATGGAGGTATAGGGCGGTTGTTCATCTATAAGTTCAATTCTATGCTGTACTCTGGATGTATGTCCCAAATCCAGATCGTTATGTGCGAAAATATCGTCTAATCTCAACAACAAATTCTTACCTTGAATTATCTCTTCCTCTGATAAATCGCTTTCGTCGATTTCTACTTTATTTAAAATCGAGGCATTGGATCAGATCCATCTTCAATATTTACCGGCTGTAGTTCACACACAATAGCTTTGGGTGAAATAACAATAGTATTTGTAGACATATTTGAAACGTTAGCTGAAATAAGATCTGTATTATTGTAATCAAACATCATTAAGGATAGAGAAACATCTAAATCAGATGAAATACTGGAACGTTGACATGGATGTACCATCACAGACACCTTCGGGTAACTTCTTATCAGCATAACATGGTAACGTTACACGAGAATTTGGACGAACTAGTATCCTATAGTTATCGAGGCACTTTTCACTATTCCTAAACTGAAATCTCGTTTGACTAATTCTTTTTCTGATAAATCCATACTACGAAAAGATAAATACCAGTAAGTGGTTAATTTCGCTTTTTGGAGAAAATATTTCCCATGCTCATCTTTACATTGTTCCATCAACAGAGTCAATACATTTGTTCCAAGTAAAACCGGAACCAATGAATTATATCTACTCACCGGAACTACTAATGAAATAAAAGTTATTGTTTCATTTGTCAATTCTGGAATCTGTAAATCTGCTTCAATATATTCTTTATACCGCAGTGATTTACCATCAGCACATTCTATATCCAACATAGTTTTAAGCGGTTGTAAAGGTAAATGCTTTAATTTAGAATTATATAACACTTCACTTACAGTAGACACAGTTGATCCAGTATTTAAAGGTGTTGTACAACAATTTCCCTAAACTTTAACCCTTGCTTCATTAGGTTCACAAAATTCGATTTCAACGTCGGTCGGGAAAGTCTCTGCGTGGAGTACCCCAGGGCGCTTCCGTTGGCCCGAGGTTGTGAACGTTTAAAAAACGGTTCTGGTTGAATGCTGCTCTGCAACCCAACCTAATATGACCATATTGACCACAGGCCCGACACTTGGGTCCCCGTCCTTGACCACGACGACGATTATCCAGGTTATTACTACCAAAATTATTTGACAACTCACCTCTTCAATCATTTCCTTGTGACGGCTATCGCGGAACATTAGGTCTGTCAACTTTATAAGCTAATTGCGAAACGTGATCTTTTAATCCACTAACTTTTGAAGAAATACTGTGGACTATCCCTTTAAATTCCTGAAATTCAGAATTAGAAGTCTTTGTATGTATCATGTTAAAAGGATTTGGTTTCGAAGTAGCGGTACTTGCTGGTAAGTTTCGTTGGTTAACATCATGCTCTATACGGCGGAGTTCAACACGTAGTGTGTCGAAACTTGTTGATTTATCATATTTGTGAGCAGACAAATTGTGTTAGTGTGGCAACAATCCACGCGAAAATACGTTCCTTAAAGTCTCATCGGATTCACTAGGATTTGGACTACCCTCTCGAGTTACTCTTGCGAATATATCTTCTAACCGACATGCCCAATCTGTAACCGTTTCAGATGGAGATTGCTTAGCACTGTAAAAGTGTCCGATTAAAGATTCTGCTTCTTCACATGTACCGTAAACACTATGCAATGGTTATCATATACACCTTCTGAAAATAAACAATCTATTTCGTATCTTCAAAGATCGTAGCTAAGTTCGCCTTTTCCTGGTTCACCATAAAACATTGACACCTTCGGCATCGGATTAACTGGTGCTCTTGATGAAGTAGGTGACTCTTAATCATCCGATTTATCCGGGCACTTACCTTTCGATTTCAAAACATCTTTCATCCACTCGGAAACGTCGTCTACACTATTACCTATACGCTTTGGAAAAAAATCTTTCTTAATGTGTTACCCAGGACCACAATTTCCTCCTGTGACATATTTAAACCAATCAACTTATCAAATTACTCCAAAATCCACATCGAAAAAAACTCCACTATTGATAAAATAAAGACAATACAAGCTATAGTGTGTTACTGGGATAACTGTTATATATTTTAGTATAATAATGCAATGTGTTTTGAATGATGTTCTAAGGATATCAGTAGTTACAGCCATACATGCCAGGTGAACCGACACTTTAAAAAAAATGAAAACCAATTAACACTAAATTAATCAATAGTTCATATTAATGTTCAATCTTCACTGTTACACAGTTCCAATCTTCATACAGACTGTCATCATTTCACTTCTACTGGTTAAACACAATCACAAAGACACGAGAAATCAAGCTTGATGATAAATGTGCACACAAATGTTAATGTTCAATGTCAGTAATTAAACCCCAACGGACCAAATCGGATCAAAATTGACGGACAAAATGGTCACCGCTTGTACGCAAATAGTGTGAAAATATGTTATATCAAGTTGTGGACCCTATAGAGGACACAATTTTAATACGATTTTGATGAATACATGTTTATAACCTTAAGATCTTGGTTCCATTCTATCTAACTTCCTGAATTATGGCCTCTGATTGTACGCAAAATCGACTTTTTGTCCCCCGCCTTTAGAAGAAAGTTGGGGGACTATTAAAATGGGTTAGTCCGTCCGTCTGTCCGTCACACTTTTTGGGACACAATAACTCTCTTATTAGGTCAATAATAATAATAATACTTTATTCAGTAATACAAGGTCAGAGACCCATAGTACATACAATATAACATATATATATATATTTATACCAAATATTATTCTGTTATTGAGTATATACATGTATATATCAATAGATAATAACAAGATGGGGTGCCATTGGAGTTAATAACGAAACACAACTATAACTCTCTCAAAGACAACGCCTCCTCTATATACAGTGCTATAAATATCAACAATGATCTATCTCTTACAGTGCATAGCTTATTTAGAAGATTTACATCATAATAATCTTTAATAGAGTCTGGTGGAAGATATTTAACTCTTAAATCGGCGAGATTGTTACAAGTAAACATAAAATGGTATAAGTTTCCATTTCCTTCATTACATAAAGGACATACTTGGTTCTTAAGAATACCCCTTTTATATAAATTTGCTGAAAGTGGTAACAGGTTTAAGCGCATTCGTGTAATATTACTCCTCAGCTTTATTCCTACATTACAAGATAAATAATACTCTTGTCTTAGCTCAAGTTTAAAATTAGTGTATTCAGTAAAACTATCATGTGATATTAACTTAGCTGACCAGTCTTGAATATCAATATCCTTAAGCCTTAATTTCACCGATTGTATAAATTTTCTTACATTACCAATACTTTCAGAGTAGAATATAAAACTAAAACCAAGTGAGAATAACATCATTCTCAAATGAGTAACCCATGTTTCCCGGCCCAAATTAAAATCTAGATTTTTTAACATTAGATACACCTGTTTTGGATAACGGTCTGTATTCATATTGATTAAGGTGCACCAATATTTTATACAGGACAATATGTAATAAACACTTAGGCCATGTCGCCCACATTCTCCTACAGCTCCAGCACTGGTGGAAGATTTATGTATACCCAACATAAAACTTACAAAAGTTCGTATGAACACGTTCTATACCAGGTCTATACTGAAATCCCCAAAGCTGCGAACCGTATAATAGAACCGGCTTGATTATAGCATCAACTATTTTAAATGATACCTGCGGATGAGGGTGACCTGTTTTTGCAATGAAAGGCTTTATAGGAATAAGAGCTTTTTCTGCTTTAAGTGACAAGTTCAGAAGACATTTACCCCAGTGCAACCTGGAAGAAAACACGAGACCTAAGTAACTGTAATATGTGACACAATCGACATTTGTCCCTTTAAAGTACCACCTTTCATTTTTCTTTATTATGCCCCCATTGCGGAAAACAATAATTGTTGTTTTACTAGTATTTACAGACAGTTCAGAATACTCACAAAACTTTTCTAAGACATTGATTTTCTTTTGAAGGTCACCAATGGTGTCAGCCACAAGACTGAGGTCGTCTGCATATAAAAGAGCTAGAATATCATTTACGTCACTAACAGTGAATATTCCTCGTACTTTACTTTTCTCAAGCAATTCTAATAGCTGACTTATATAGAAGCAGAAAAGGATTGGGCTTAAAATACACCCTTGTCTGACACCAGTATGACAGTCAAAAGAGGGTGTGGTTTCACTGCCTAACTTGACAGATGAGGTCACGGATTGATACATATTGCATAGCGCTTTATGCATATCACCTCGAATGCCCTTCTTGAGAAGTAAATTCATCAATTTGACTCGATTTAGGCAGTCAAAAGCTTTAGAAAAGTCCACGAACATGCAGTAAAATCTACCCTTGGATTTGGACGGATACTTTTCAATTAGGCCATTCAGTGTAAATATGTGATCAACAGTTGAGTAATGTGGTCTATAGTCAGCTTGCGCTTCCTCATACTTATCAAAACACTCCGACCAGTCCTTTAATCTACAATTCAGAACTGATGCATAGATTTTACCAATATTATCTAATAGGGATATACCCCTATAGTTACTGGTCACAGATTTACTACCTTTCTTATGTAAGGGAACTATCAGAGCATTTGACCAAGAACTTGAAAAATATGAATCTGAATTAAATACAAAGTTGAACAGGTTTGTCAAAATATCTGAGAACAATAATGGACATGACTTAATTAAATCAATACAGATTCCATCTGAACACCTCATCTTTAGTGATAGGCGTATTTAATACCCCATAATCATCATTATTCCTATCAACGTCATAGTCAAGGTCATAGTGACCACTATCATGGTTATCACCATTATTATTATTTAGTAATTTTTCAAAATATTGAAACCATTGGCGTGGTGTTATCCCAGACAGAGATGATGGTCTTGTTCTAAGAGTTCTAAGAGTTTTTCAGAATTTTGACTTATCTTGAATATCAACTAAAAGATCAGAATAAATATTTTGAGTATGCTCATGCTTTTTCTGTTTGCATAAGTTTTTAAATTTACTTTTAGCTTCCTTGTACAGACACAGAGATTGACTTGTGTTCCGAAGTCTAAATTTATTAAGACAGTCATACTTTATAGCTTTACGATCATTACACTCCCGGTCGAACCACACGGGCTGTTTCCTCTGGTATTTTACCTTAGTGTCACCTGGAGGGTTGTGTTCAACACAGTTGTTAATATGGTGTTCTAGAAACAAGACTGCAATATCCGGATTTTCTGTAAATGCTCTGAAAAATCTGAATTAAATTTATCAAATCCTATTGTGAACCTGTGGATAAATTGATTAGACACATTTTGATTCCATTTAATTTTATGATAAGGGGTTGTTTGAATGTCATCACAGACAGTCTCATTCCCATGTTGTGTCTGGCAGTTAACATCAAACAACAATGGCAGGTGGTCTGACTCCGTACGAATCCCAACACGAAAGTTTGTCATATTTATGAAAAATTCTGAAGAGACTAGCACGTAATCGACTACGCTAGCTCCGTTGTAATACAGGTAAATTCGCGGTTTGAATCGCCATTACACCTACCGTTAACAATGTGAATGTTGTTGTAAGCACACATTAGGTCAATGCCTTGATGGAGTTCGAAGATGAGCACCTTCCGCTTAGGGTAAGCAGAGATAAGCAATTTGATTGGTTGATGCTTTTGGGACACGATAACTTTAGTTCTAATTAAGTGAGATTGATGAAACTTGGTGTATAGTTTCATTACAGTAATACCTTGACTAACTTCGATAATGAGAATTTTCTGCTTAGGGTAAGCAGAACTATACTCAATTTGATTGGTCGAGACTTTGGAACACAATAACTCTCCTTCTAATTGAGTTAAAATGTTGAAACTTGGTGTATATGCTTATTAGGTCAATGCCTTGATGGAGTTCGAATGTGAGCATTTTCCGCCTAGGGTAAGCAGAGATAAGCAATTTGATTGGTTTTTGCTTTGGGACACGATAACTTTAGTTCTAATTAAGTAAGAGTGATGAAACTTGGTGTATAGTTTCATTACAGTAATACCTTGACTAAGATCGATAATGAGCATTTTCTGCTCAGGGTAAGCAGAGCCATAAGCAATTTGATTTGCCAAGAATTCGGAACACAATAACTCTCCTTCGAATTGAGTTAAAATGTTCAAAATTGGTGTGTATGGTTATTAAGTCAATTCTTAGGGTAGGCAGCGATAAGCAATTTGATTGGTTGATACTTTGGGACAAGATAACTTAGGTTCATCTTGAACAGTGTATAGAAACGATTGACTCGGACTCGAGGGCCATTTCCTTTGGACAGAGGGGCCCTTTTGTCTGCCTTCAGGTCCCCCTTACTAGGGTACATTTTCATTTTTCTCGTCGGTTTTAGCATTTTTCTTTATAAAATACTTTTGGATGACACTTCGTGTACAGTTTCATTGCTCGATACGTTTGAAAAAAATAAATGTGCGATTAATTTATATGTGTCATCTATTTATTTTGGGATTTCGACGGGGGACATGTTGGCTTGTGGTCCCTCTAGAGGTCTCAATTATCATCTGATTTAAGAAAAACACGTTTGATTATATCACCGTTACACTGTAATGAAGGTTAAGGTCGAATTTCGTAAAAATCGTACCAAAACTGACCAGACAAAATGGCTGCCGCTAATATATATGCGAATAGTGTAAAAATATCATAGACGTCACAATTTTATTCAAATTTTGATGAAAAGTAAGTTTATAATCCCAAGATCGCGGTTCTTGTCGATATTCGGGAACATTGGACCATAACTTCCTGAATTATGGCCCCCTGATTGTACGAAAAATCATGTTTTTTAATTGGGGAGCCTATGGAGGTCACAATTTTATTCGAATTTAAAAAAAAACATTTGACTTTATCCCCGTTACACATTAATGATGGTTGAGTTTGAATTTCTTGAAAATCGATAATTGAACAGTTAAATCCATAATATTAAATGTTTCGTATACTAAACGTTAGCATGGAGCAGAAATTTGTAAAATCCAAACAAATTCTAATGATTTTCTGATAATTACTTAATATGCGACAACTCTTGTTGACTGCCCGGACGATTTAGCCGACGTGGGCGTATGTTTCGTTGCCTGGCAACCTATTTTTTCTTCATGAGTTTATTGGCACAGGAAGATCTTGAACTTTTATATCTTTAACAGTTATGCTTAATTCAAGTGCATCGAAACTTGCATCGGGGCGCGTTTGGTTGGTAACTCACAGTATCTGACCAACAGCAGTACGCAACTGTGTCAGTTCGTTTTGATTGAGCGGTTCAAATTTCTGAGAAGCACGATTTGACGAAACAGCATTTACTTGTAAACTAATGCAACTAAATTCACAATCTGCCCTTTTACCTATTTTAAAAATGTTCTGTAATTTATCCATACCATAACTCTTTCCTTAAACGTAGGTGTGCCACACCAAATAAAATCATCAACATGCATCACTATTATTACATTCGCTTCACTGACAGAATGAAAGAAAAACAGTCTATCTCACTTTCCTTGCATTTTAACTTGGCCAGTTCATCGCAAACTCTAAAGCACCACTTTCGAGGCGCATCATTGCGTCCATGTACACACTTTTTTAGTTTCCACAAAACTTAGGTGTTCTCATACATTCTCTGTTGGCGGTGAGATATAAACATCTCTAATCTCTGTCCATATCTTGGCCTTGAAGAAAGGCAGCTTTAATATCTATCGTGTTACATTTCAAAGAAAACAATGAGGCGAGAGACAGAAATATACGTAAAGTTTCTTTACTACCTGCGGGTGAATCTTATTGGATAAATTCTTGTTCTTCAAAGCCTCTGGCCCAACGCCGGATTAACCATGGTGGGGGCCCCGGGGCCTGGAACATGTGGGGGTAGGGCTGATCATTGACCGTGAGCGAGGGAGGTCTGGGGGGCTTTCTCCCACCAAGAAATTTTCAGAAACTGGAAGGCAGATACGTGATTTCTTGGTATTTCAGGCACTTTTGTCGGAGCCATTTAGAAGTACCTCCCCGAGAAAAAATAAAATTCTGCCACAAAATTAGCTCATTGTGGCGTTATTTCAGTTGACCAATCCATGCGAGTGCTATGAAACGACAACATTTCTAGAGGAGGGGACTGGAGTCCATTGAGCCCGTTAAATCCGCCAGTGTAAGTGAGCAGAGCGACATCAAACCTAATTTTGAAGTCGCTCAGTGATGAATAACGGGGTCACTTGATTTGGAATCGTATTATATCCCACACGATGATTTGATGAATGGAGGCCGTAACGTTACGACCAAGCCGGTCTCGATTTTTGACGAACAAAATGGTAATACGAGATTTAATCAAGAAATCTGAATATTTCGTGTGATCATGATGTGCATCTCATCAAATTCAGCTTATACCCTCAACAAATATCAACAACAACAACAACTACAGCTTATATACAATCGTACGTCAATCTGCGGCAAAATTCGCGCTACTCGAAATGATGGAGACGTGTAAGTTGTTCGAGTTACACGATAATTCGAGTTAGACGATGTTCGGTCCGATAGAAGATCTCACGACAATAAAAAAACAAAAAACATGTGGTACACCCATCACCGGATTACACCTAATTCTCGGATTGCGATCGCAACACACCATGGATTTAGGGGGCCCCAGGGACTTCCGATGGAGGGACCCCGTCACTAGGTCAACGGCCGTTGGAGTCCTCTGTCCAACCATGCTCGAGGCGCCCAACTGAGATTTTTGTGCCCCCCCCCCCCCGATATAAAAAAAGCTTAAATAACTGCAAAAGGGAACCACGCTAGAAAATCTCGATGAACTTTCCCGGCAAACGAGAGACCTCATGGTTAGCTTGCTAGCGTCTTACTGACTGAACCACCGGAGCCGCTTATTGACTTATAAGAAGAATGCCTCAGCAATAAACAACCACCTTCTTGTAACGATATTGTATTGGTAGAGTACTCCCCCCCTTTAACTGTTTTTTATAATAGTACCCGGATAAGAGATGACGTAATGTAGAGAATAAAATATGACAGTTGTTCAACATAGTTACTAGTCCTGTTGTTTAATGCTATGAATAACAAGAGGTAACAAAACATGGTGTCAGAAGTAATGTGAACAATGAGGGAATAGCGAATACTATGAACGCAATGTTAGTATGTGGTTACTGAATCTTAAGCGGTGGACACACTAGCCGAATGATGCGGCCGAATATTTAATCGGCCGAATAATATTCGCCTGGTGTGTCTGTTTCGCCGAAGCATTCGGCCGAATGTAGAATTCATTAGCCAATCTCACTCATATCGAGAAGTCACGTGATTGTTTGAAGACATTGACGCCGCCATGTTTTGATCATGTGACGTGAAAGTTGACGTAATCGACTGGTGAATCGGGCGAAGCATTCGGCTGGTGTGTCCACCCATTCGGCCGAATAAAATTCGGCGCCGATTGATTCGGCCGAACCATTCGGCCGAATGATTCGGCTAATGTGTCCACTGTTCTCAGCTAAAACCTGTACCGGAAGTGTCACATGGTCTACCAACAATCCTCACTCATCGCTAAACTCCCGACCCGGCAAGACGACGTGGGCTTTGAAGAGAAAATGTCTATTCTGAATCCGAAAGCATCGCTAGAAAAGGGCGATTTATTCGCAATAGTAAAGATGTTTCATAAAGGGACTAAAGAATCGTACAGTTTTCAAAAAGATATACCATTAAAGACGCTGAGTAGAAAAGAAATATTTGATGGCCTGTCCAAAATGGGGTTGGCCAAGGAGGATTTAGATGACATGGCCAACATCGCAAATCCAGGGGATGATTTCGATCAGTTAGATGTTGTCAAATTGGTGCAGTTGGCGAATTCAGCAATTGCGGTATGTACAGGTGTAGTTTATTCAGATATTTGTTTATCGACTCTCTCAAATAGAAAATTGCAGCGTCATGTCAGTCCAACTCTAACTGGTGCACGTGAGAAGTTGCTAAAACTGGGTCGGCAGGTTAGAGTGACATTTAAAGTGAGATAACTATGTAATGGTCCCCAACTCCTTTACATTTCGCGGGCGATTAAGAGCGTTTGTTGTTCGGCAATTTGGAAACTGTTTGATCGAGAATTCGAAGTTAGCAGCCCCTGTAGCTGTATTTTCAATTGTTGAGTTATAAGATCTTCTGTATTGCGGTTTTGTAGATTATTATTTTTATTTATTTCCCACTTTAGATTGCGAATATAAAGGTGAAATCGGACCAAGCAGCAGATACAGGGGCTAGTACTTCTAGGAGGCAATCTCATAAGAGAAAATCAGAGGAAAGTGTGGATTCTGAGGTATATTTTGTTATTGGTATTTGTGATTACATTACATATCTCAACCCAAGAGATTTGGGGAAACTAGATTCTGTTTTGGAATTTTCTGTCTCTGACATATCAAATTTCAATTGTGGGCATGGTCAGCCGGTAAGTGTCCTATTAATTTAGATCTCAAAGGTTTTGGGTAGTGTCAGCCTGTAAGTGACACATTATTCAGATATCAAAGTCTTTGTATTTACTCAGCCTATAAGTGAAATATTATTTTAGATGTGGAACATTTTGGTAGTGTCAGTTTGTAAGAGCATATTATTAAGAGCTAAAATGTTTTGTCAATGTTAGCCTGTAAGTGATATATTTAGATCGCGAAACTTCTGATGGTGTCAGCGTATGAGTGACACATTAATTAGACCTTAAAAATTTGATAGTGTTATCCTATATGTGACACATTATTCAGATCTCAAAAGTTTGGTAGTGTCAGCCTGTAAGTGGCACATTATTCAGATCTCAGAAGCTTTGGTAGTGTCAGCCTGTAAGTGACACATTATTCAGATCTCAAAAGTTTTGGTAGTGTCGGCCTGTAATTGACACATTATTTAGATTCTAAAGTGTTGGTAGTGTCAGCCTGTAAGTGGCACATTATTAAGATCTCAAAAGTTTTGGTAGTGTCAGCCGGTAAGTGACACATTATTAAGATCTCAAAAGTTTTGGTAGTGTCAGCCTGTAAGTGGCACATTATTCAGATCTCAAAAGCTTTGGTAGTGTCAGCCTGTAAGTGATACATTATTCAGATCTCAAAGGTTTTGGTAGTGTCGGCCTGTAATTGACACATTATTTAGATCTCAAAAGTGTTGGTAGTGTCAGCCTGTAAGTGGCACATTATTAATATCTCAAAAGTTTTGGTAGTGTCAGCCGGTAAGTGACACATTATTAAGATCTCAAAAGTGTTGGTAGGGTCACCCTGTAAGTGACACATTATTAAGATCTCGAAAGTGTTGGTAGTGTCAGCCTGTAAGTGACACATTATTAAGATCTCAAAAGTTTTGGTAGTGTCAGCCTGTAAGTGATACATTATTAAAATCTCAGAAGTGTTGATAGTGTCAGCTTGTAAGTCACACATTATTCAGATCTCAAAAGTTTTGGTAGTGTCAGCCTGTAATGGACACATTCGGATCTCAAAAATTTTGGCAGTGTCAGCCTGTAAGTGACACATTATTCAGATCTCAAAAGTTTTGGTAGTGTCAGCCTGTAAGTGACACATTATTCAGATCTCAAAAGTTGTGGTAGTGTCAGCCTGTAAGTGACACATTATTTAGACCTCAAAAACTTTGGTAGTGTCAGCCTGTAAGTGGCACATTATTCATCCTGTAACTGGCACATTTAGACCTCAAAAGCTTTGGTGGTGTCAGTCTGTAAGTGGCACATTATTCACATCTCAAAAGTTTTGGCAGTGTCAGCCTGTGAGTGACACATTATTCAGATCTCAAATATTGGTAGTGTCAGCCGGAAATTGACGTGTCAATTTAAACCCATAAAATGTTAGTAGTGTCAGCCTGAAAATGACACATTATTCAGATTATAAAGGTTTTGGTAGTGTCAGCCTGTAAGTGACACATTATGCAGTTCTCGAAATTCTTGGTAGTGTCAGCCGAAAGTGACATGTCAGTAAGACCCCCGTACCCCCAAAATAATGGTAGTTTCAGCCTGTAAGTGACACAATATTCAGATCTGAAAGTTTTGGGGAAGTGTCAGACTGACAAATTTAGGTCTCAACAGTTTTGGTAGTTTCAGTCTGTAGGTGACAATTTGACAGATCTAAAGTCTTTGTGGTGTCAGCTTGGAAGTAGCTTGCTATTTAGGTCTCAAAAGTCTTGGCGTCGGCCTGTAAGTGACATAGATTAATATTAGATCCCAAATGTAGGTAGTTTCAGCCTGTAAGTGACACATTATTCCACATTAAGTTTTGGAAATATAGTCAGATCCTAAAAATTTGGGAATTTTCATTTATTTTAAGTGGCGCACTACCTATGTCAAGGAGTTTTGGCAGTATTAGCTTCTAAGTGACTTAGTATTTAAATATTAAATATCTCGTGACAACATGTGAGTGGTATAATATTATTTGGATATCAGCATCTTTGGCAGTCGGCATGCTTTTTGAGGTGGCGAACAAGTTTTAGCTCCATATATTCTCACGAGAAAGGGGAGCAAAAATAATTTAGGTTGGAAATCCTAATTTGTGATATAAGTATGAAATTAGTTCTTGTGAGCATTTTTTCCATTCAAAAAACCCTATTCAGCGCTTTGCACCCCCGAGTGGGTGCAGCACGCCCCCTCTTTCAGAAAATCCTGGATCCGCCTCGGTAAGCGACGTACTATTTGGGTCTCATAAGGTTTGTCATCCTGTAAGTGGTATATTATTCAGATATTATTTTGGCCTTAAACGGGTAGTGTTCTTTACATCTCAAAAATTAGGTAGTGTCTAAAATGTTTTGGTAGTGTCGGTTTGTTGTAAGTGACGTAGATCTCAAACGTTTTGGCATTGCCAATTGGTGCTTAATGTCTGCTGACGCGTTTACATATCAAAAGGCTTGGACATAGTCAACATGTAAGTGGCATATTCAGGTCTCGAAGAGTTGTCAGTTTTAAGTGGTTTATTTAAACATAAGTTTTGGCAAGGTCGGCCCGTTAGTGACATATTTTTCGGATTCAAAGGGTTTGGGCAATGCCAGCCTATAAATTACACTTTCAAAGTTTAAAAAGTGATAGTTTTCAGCGTGTAAGTAAGACGTTTTGGTCCTTTATCCATATCGTGTAATTGCCCACATTTTGGAAAAGCAGTTGACAGTTACAGCCCGCAAGGGACATTTGGTTTTGAACTGTACGGTGTCGCACAGGTTACCCATCATTTCATTTATTGTAAATATATTTGTTCAACAGTTGGCCTATATTTTGGCATTTTTATGCCACATGGTTTTTTTGGTGATCGAACATTTGTATAAAAGTGTTTGTCTATTGGGCATTTTAGTCATAAATATATTTTTCTTATCGTAAGTTTGTTAGAAAATTATCGGAATCGACCTATAATCTAAACTTTTAGGACTAGATTTATTCATTGTTTACTATGTTTTCACGAGTTCTCAGAATGTTATCGAAAGTCGGTATTTTTGTGTAGGAGTTCATTTGGAGTTATTTAGATTTATTTATTTTTTTTTTTTTTCAGTTAAAGTTTAATGTTGATGAGGTAAATGACCGAATAAGAGAATTAGATAGCTACTTACAAACTTCAAAATATTCTAAGCAAAAACAAAAGCTGAAAAATGAACTTATTGAATTCCTTGCCTCGTTAAAGCCTGCTAGGACATTAGATAATGTCACCCCTTTTGCTATGCGACAGTTTCTTGTTCATAAGGACAGGAATGGGAAGACCAAGGTCCATAAAGATTATTGTCCAGAAAGACATAGAAATATGTCGATTGTGTGTAACTGTCCATGCAGAATGGCTGCATCATCCGTAGATTCTTTAGTTGGTCAGTTGCGTGCTATTTTTCGCGATCATGGAAGAGGCACAGATTGGAACATTCGTTTAGGTTTGGGAAACCCGATGGCATCTCCCTCGATAAAAGGTCATTTAAAGGCCGTTCGTGTGGAACAGGCAAGATCTCTTTTGTGTAAAAGGAAAGCACCTCCATTGTTTTTGTGGAAGATTGTAAGGATGTGTCGGGCCGTTACATATGATCTTCGTTGTAACGTATATTCAATTAAGTCTAAATATTGTCTCATGCGGGATAAGGCGTATTTCAAATTAATGTGTTATACTGGTGATCGAGCTGGAGATCTGGGTCGTTTGAAAACTTCGCAGATTAGATGGTTGAACGATAGATCTGGAATTTACGTGCACATGTCCGAAGGAAAAGCAATAACACATACCCCAAGAAGACTTGTCATTCCGTGTTTAAGCTCTAGGGAATTTTGTCCGGTTAAGGAACTTGAGTGTTATTTGGAACAATCTGCCCAGTTGGGTGTTGATTTGCATGATGGCTACCTTTTTAGACCGGTTGGATTGGGGAAGACGTTGACAAAGAATGTACCTGTTACATCGTCCTGCATGAACAATCGAGTAAAACGAGGTTTATCAGCCGTAGGATTATGGACGGGTGAAACGCCGCACAGCATTCGAAGTGGATGCGCCATTAACTTAAGAGCCAAAGGCGTATGTGATAGGGATGTTTTGGATCACGTGGGTTGGAAATCATTGACATGTTGGGCCAATATGTTGTACCTCAGGCAGTTTTGCGTCAATCATCGTCGGTACCCCTGATAGCTGAAGATGCACATCAGAGTGAAACGAACTGTGCAGAGATTGCCAATGTTGCTTATACTCTTAGGTCTTGGAAAACACTTGAACCTTTTTGATTCTGGGGTTTCTTTGTCACGTTATGTTCGAAACTATTTATTTTGTAGAATGATTTGATATCGGAGGTAAAGAAATTAAGGGAAGAATTACAAGCTCAACAGAAACAACAAAAACAGGAGTCTGTGGAAACCATGGTAAGAGAGGTTAAAGAGTATGCGTCGAGAACTTCTGAAATCAATATTGATATTTTACATCAGAAACTGATTTTGCTAGACGAGAAGGCGAGGAAAGCAAGCCATACCAAGTCCGAAGAATATTCCTTTGTTTTGCAGAGATTTATGGCTAATAAGACGCTCCATAATGTAGGATCACTCGTTGTTTTGATGTTATCGTCATCCAGTGAATATAAACTACTGGAGAAGGAGCATAAGTTTTTAAAATCTTGGGGAGAAAAAAACAATACTTATAGATCAAGTTATCAAAATCAATCCTGCCAAGGTTTCCACCACCGAGACAGTATAAAATTGTTTGCTTTAGATGTGGCGAAGTGGGCCATGTGGCTTCAAAATGTGCAAAATTGTCTTCAACTTAATTGCAGGTTTTGTTATACGTTTTTGTTTTGTAGATACAAAATGAATGTCATAATTGGGTGAATTTTGAAGGCGTGTCCTGTGAATGGCATCCTATGGTTCCTGCCGAATCAGCTTTTACTAATCCGGTCGAGATCAATCATATCGTATTTAGGGACCCAGGCTCATTTAAGGCGGGTGGATTACACAGTCATGTGGACGAATGGAGAAGTATTTTGAACGCTTTACCAAAGTCCAATCTATCCGACTTAGCTATTGATTGGTTAGAAAATGGGGTTCGAGTAGAGAATTTTATTGTTCCTTTTAAAGGAACATTTAAGAACATTGGTTATGATTGTAATTATCCACCAGCTAAAATTTTAAAGAATTCTTCTAACTGCGATTCTTTTACTGAATTTATTGATAACGAAGTTGGTAATAGGCTAAAAACCGCTGCAATCTCTATTTGGGGTTCTGTTGGCAAGGGTAACCCCCCTTACATTGTGTCACCACTTACTGTGGAGCCAACCAAACCAAGACTATGTTTAGACATGCGGTTTTTAAATTTGTGGATGAGAAATACACCGTTCTCTTTGGACAGCTTGAACGATGTTCCGAGAATCATTGATCAGGGTTCTTTCATGACGAAACTTGATGACAAATCGGGATACGACCATGTTTTCGTATCAAAAAACAGCCGTTCATTATTGGGTTTCGAATGGAAAGGTGTCTATTATGTGTGTAATACAATTCCATTCGGCTGGAAGAATTCGGCTTACGTCTATCACACGTTGAGTAAATTAGTGGCGTCTTACCTAAGATTTCTTGGAGTTAATAATTTGGTATATATTGATGATAGGTTGATCGGATCTTTAAATATGGAAAACGAAAGTAGTATTAGGAGAGCAGAAATCGCGGTATATATGTCATGTGAACTGGTAATACGACTGGGTTATTTTGTTGGTATACCTAAATGTGTTCTAATTCCATCCCAGAAGATAGTTTATTTGGGGATGATAATTGATTCAATTCACCAAACGTTCGCGTTAACTGAAACTAAAATAGAAAAGTTCGTATATTTGAGAGAAGAAATTTTAGCATTGAATCGGGTAAATTTATTATCCCTGCAGCGTTTTGCAGGAAAGTGTCTGTCCTTCTCATTAGCAATTCCGGGAGCGAAATTGTTTGTAGGTACCTGCTTTCGAACTATAGCTACTAATTTCACGGTAAATTCTAAAGATTATATCCCAATATCAAAAGAATTAAAAGAAGAAATTGAATTTTGGCGTTTTTTGGAAAATTATAATCGTATATTCCGTTGGAAGGCCGAATTTCATAAAACCTTGGGGCTTGCAACTGATGCCTCGGATTTTAAGTGGGCGGGTATTCTGAACAATGGAATTCGTAATCTAGAGATCAGTGACTATTGGACTCAAACTGAAATAAGTTTACCAATTTTGTTGAAAGAATCGAAGGCTCTGTTCAACTCTCTATTGGCATTTAGTCAAGAGATACGGGATTCTCGACTCGATGTTCTGATTGATAATAAGGGTTTGATTGACTCCTGGAATAACCAGTACAGCAGATCATATTATGAATTAAACCAAATACTGAAGCAGATATTTTTTTGTTTTGTTAGAGCACAACACAAGTTTGAAACTCATACTGATTCCATCCAAAGATAATCCAGCGGATGTTCCGTCTCGCTCACTGTCGAAATCCGATGTTATGATCTCAGATTTGTCTTTCAAACGGATAGACTTAATATTTGGACCACATACGGTCGATTTGATGTCTCTGGATTGTAACTGTGTTAAGGACAGACATGGACACCCATTGAAACATTTTACTCCTTATAATACCCCGTTTTCGGGGGGAACTAATGTGTTCTCTCAAACGTTGTCAAGAAATGAAAACTACTATGTTTTCCCGCCGTTTTGTTTAATTTTACCAATCTTAAGGTTTGTACAGGCCCAGAATGTAGAGTGTACCATAATAGTGCCAGCCCTTCTACCTGTGCCAATATGGTTTCCAGTCCTTTTAGCAATGGCGAAACATTTCGTAATTTTGGCTTATAAAGGGGACAAACATGCGTTAATGTACCCCAGTAAGAAGGGTTTCTTTCATGATAAAATAGGGATACCTTGGAATTTATGGGATTTTAGGATTAATACTTCGTACAATTCAGGCCATGTTGATATGTGGCGCATTCCAGAGAGACATTTTTCTGTGGTTATTTTAGGAGATTCTATTATAAAACGTTTGCAAGAAAGGGTAAATGCCAAAGTCCTTTGTATTCCGGGTGGGAAGATAAAAGATATAGAACATAATTTGACTGGGCTGTTAAATTACTCATCGTGTATTTATTTATTTATACATGTAGGTATCAACGACATTATGGATAAACGGACGCGACACTCCGAATATAATCTAAAAGTATCTTTAAGGAAGCTTGCAAATAAATTGAATATAGCAGGAGAGGTCACAGTTTTTCTGTCTCAGGTTGTTAAAACTAGTGATATTACACTGAATAGACAAGTGACCATTTTTAATGAGCACTTAGCGTCGTTAGCCGCGGAAAATCATCATTGGGAGTTAATTTCAAATGATAACATTGTCACATCGGATTTAGCCGACGGTTTACACCTCAGGGATAGTGGCTTATCAAAATTAATAACCAATTTTGCTCTCCCTTGTGTGTAGAAAGGCGGTATTTTTTAAAGCCATCTGACAATAGTTATTTCTAATTCGGTAGCATATTAACTCATATATAATTAGTGATAATATACTTTGTCAAATTCTATATGGTGCATGCTTGATAATTTTGTATTTTGTTGAGAATTTTTTTGTTAGCGATGAACTGATGAACTTTAATAAAATTGTTGTCAGATTTGTGTCATGAGTTTGTTCAGTGAATGCATGCCCTGCCAAAGAACGTACAATAAAGTTAATGTTCACGAAATTGGAAACATGAACAATATATGATTTATTGTTTAAATATTACAGTGATTTTGATTGTGCTCGTAGTATGAAGTGTTAAGTGAGTTTTGGGTCGCCATTTCCTGTCTCCGTTTGAAATGAGTTTTGCGGTGTTTTGGTGTGACTGCGACAGGTGAGTGTCGTAGGGGAGTTAATCAACTATGGGAGTTTAACAATATATTTCCCAGACCTAATATCTGTAGGGATAGGATGTTTGATGAGACCAGAATACTGTTCTCAGCTAAAACCTGTACCGGAAGTGTCACATGGTCTACCAACAATCCTCACTCATCGCTAAACTCCTTACTTGGAGGGAGGAATGTGGTTGTATACGCACTGTTGTCTGTTGACTCGGGGGGCCCTTTTCTTTTTATCAGTTTCATGTTCCCACCCACCCACCTACCGCTTTTGTCTCGACATCCTATTTCTACAGCAATTTTAACAATATATTTCCCAGACCTAATATCTGTAGGGATAGGATGTTTGATGAGACCAGAATACTGCTTTAAAACGGGTGGAACGGCAACGCTGGATGACCGCATGGAAGAAACCAGTTTGATCCGGATTTCCGACCACGTTTTTTTCTGGATGCTTCTCTGCGCATCAATGTCAACAAACAGCTCTTCACCTCCATGAAGTTGGATTCGTCTCAGCGAATTTAGTCAACAATCATCGCAGTGATTTGACTCTCTACTACTAGAACGTCTCAGCGTTTGTAAAGGTTTGATATCCTCTCAGCGATTGGCCTGCTGTTAACGATTGTCTCCTCATCGTTAAACTTTTTTTGACATTTTGCTTAAATCATCTCTGTGATTTAAAGGGCCTTCAACATCTCTGCATCGTGAAACTGAAATAAAATCGTCTCTGTGATTTTACTAGACTCTTGTATGTCTGTCTCTGCAACGTATAATGCTCAGGCCTACTTTACTCTACATTGTTGACGTCTGTTTACAACGATGGACCTTATAGTAAAGTAACTCTACTAAGAAGATTATTGTCTGTTTATGTATACTGCTAACAGTCCTACTTCTTGTTTCTGTGGTATCCTGTAAAGAAAATCTAAATACTTCAAGCATGGCTGAAGATGATAGTAACTATCCTGTGCTGCATATACCGTTCAACTTACCTTTTCCCTCTAAACTTGACTTGAGTGGAAATCTGGCTGCTAACTGGAGAACTTTTAAATGGGTATGGACTAACTATGAAATAGCCAGTGGCCTGAATCAGAAGGAAATGGGTCAACGTACTGCTACCCTCCTCAACTGCTTAAGACCGGAAGCTCTCAACATCTACGATGGTTTGACTTTTGATGATGATAATCAAAGAAATGACGTAGATTCTATTGTTCAGACGTTTGAAATTTTTTGTCTTGGCGGGAAAGATTTTGCTTCAATAAACAGGACCAAGAGTCTGACAATGTGAATACATAGGTCACTGTGCTACGCTCTCTAGCAAAAACTTGTAACTATGGTGCCCTGGAAGAAGTCTTATTCGAAATAGTTCTTGGAATAATAAGATACAATCACACTCGTAAGAAACTTTTGCAAATTGCTAACTTAACGTTACGTGGCTGTATCGATATTTGCAGAGCGGGTGAGACTACAGCTGCTCAAGTGGAAAACATGGCTGGTGTTGAAGAAAATAAAATATAAAGATTATCGAGCAACATAAGCAATTCACAAGTCAAATAAACGTAAATGAGTTATAAAATACACAACAACACTAAATGTTGTGTACACTGTCTTGCTCTCAAATGCCTATTAAATGCGCTGACCATTTAGTCTTACAAACAGTAGAGTGGTTCAGAGACACAATGTTTGTCCTTATCTGTGTGATTGCTCCGTCGAGAAATCTTCTAAAGTGAGCAGATGTTAGCGCCGCGCACGTGGTTTAGGAAGTCGCAGCAGATATACGTCACATGGGGTATTTTTACAAACATGTATTGGTATATAACGCCGAGTAAAAAATGCACTCATTACGGGCTTCGACTTACGTGTTTTTTTAATAGTAGAGTGGTTCAGGCTAAAAATGTTTTATAACAAACATACACTATTTCGGGACAGTAAAGACATTATATGATAAGACTTACTATAGAAACTTCATTGATCAACAATGGAAGTCTGGCCACTTCTGATTTTTGAGGATATATAACCATTTGGACATATGTTATAAATGGCTCAAAATCTTCCCGGCTTCCACAATCATAGGAGTTATCTCTTAGTGAGAATAAGAGCTATGTCCCTTGGTTCTACTTAAAAAAATATGCTCCAAGCTACGCACGTCCCGGAAACGAAATAACTTTATCGCAGTCGGAAAATATCGTTTATTTCCATACTGCGAAGTAACAGAATACACTCTATGAGACGATTCGATTTGACATATGTACGCATGCGCGAACGCTTAGTTGTTTTAACAGTAAACCCACGCCTTCAAATGTCTTTATATTAACTGTGTTTATAATGTTGCAGTAGAAATTAAAATACATGTTAAGCTGGAGATGAAAAGATCGGCATTTGACATTAATTATTTCAAGATTAGCCTAATACATATATTAAAATGAACAGTGCGTTTACTTATTTATACCCAGACACTGGCCTATTTATAACGGCATGTTATACAGAGGGAGCGAGGGAGAGAGAGGGGTCTATAAATCTAATGTAATACGGGGAGTGAGAGAGAGGGATAAACACCCCAATAAAACTATTAATTTAAGACTTTATTTTTTGTCCCTCAGATAGATAAATATATTGTACTGCATGATGTTTGGCGACGTGAAGTTAGCCCGTCGTTCGTTGTTCGGTATTCGCGAATAGCTGGTTTGTTGTTCGGTATTCACCGTATATGGAATTATTAATATAATAAAGGTACTTTTGTAAGCAACAAGCCACAGTCGGGTTTTTATGAGCTTAAATAGACGATAAAACTTCAAACTTCTGGGAAATACATTCTAACAACTTCTCTTTCTATCCGAAGAAAGAGCTGTTACACATTGGCGAATCACGAACAACGAGCCAGTTTGTTGTTCGGTATTGGCGAATAACGAACAACGAGCTGGTTTGTTGTTCGGTATTCACCGTATATGGAATTATTAATATAATAAAGGTACTTTTGTAAGCAACAAGCCACAGTCGGGTTTTTATGAGCTTAAATAGATGATAAAACTTCAAACTTCTGGGAAATACATTCTAACAACTTCTCTTTCTATCCGAAGAAAGAGCTGTTACACATTGGCGAATGACGAACAACGAGCCAGTTTGTTGTTCGGTATTGGCGAATAACGAACAACGAGCTGGTTTGTTGTTCGGTATTCACCGTATATGGAATTAGTAATATAATAAAGGTACTTTTGTAGGGAACACGCCACAGGCGGGTTTTATGAGCTTAAATAAACACTAAAACTTCAAACTTCTGGGAAATAGATTCTAACAACTTCTCTTTCTATCTAACAACTTCTCTTTCTATCCAAAGAAAGAGCTGTTACATATTGGCGAATAACGAACAACGAGCCAGTTTGTTGTTCGGTATTGGCGAATAACGAACAACGAGCTGGTTTGTTGTTCGGTATTCACCGTATATGGAATTAGTAATATAATAAAGGTACTTTTGTAGGGAACACGCCACAGGCAGGTTTTTATGAGCTTAAATAGACAATAAAACTTCAAACTTCTGGGAAATAGATTCTAACAACTTCTCTTTCTATCCGAAGAAAGAGCTGTTACATATTGGCGAATAACGAACAATGAGCCAGTTTGTTGTTCTGTATTGGCGAATAACGAACAACGAGCTGGTTTGTTGTTCGGTATTGGCGAATACCGAACAACGAGATGGTTTGTTTTTCGGTATTCATCGTATATGGAATTAGTAATATAATAAAGGTACTTTTGTAGGGGACAAGCCACAGGCGAGTTTTTATGAGCTTAAATAGACAATAAAACTTCAAACTTCTGGGAAATAGATTCTAACAACTTCTCTTTCTATCCGAAGAAAGAGTCAGTTTGTTGTTCGGTATTTGCGAATAACGAACAACGAGCTGGTTTGTTGTTCGGTATTCACTGTATATGGAATTATTAATATAATAAAGGTACCTTTGTAAGTACATATTGGCGAATAAAGAACAACGAGCTGGTTTGTTGTTCGGTATTCACCAGATATGGAATTAGTAATCTAATAAAATAACTTTTGTAGGGAACACGCCGCAGGCGTGTTTTTATGAGCTTAAACAGACAATAAAACTTCAGACTTCTGGGAAATAGATTCTAACAACTTCTCTTTCTATCCGAAGAAAGAGCTGTTACATATTGGCGAATAACGAACAACGAGCTGGTTTGTTGTTCGGTATTCACCGTATATGGAATTAGTAATATAATAAAGATACTTTTGTAGGGGACAAGCCACAGGTGAGTTTTTATGAGCTTAAATAGACAATAAAACTTCAAACTTCTGGGAAATAGATTCTAACAACGGCTCTTTCTATCCGAAGAAAGAGTCAGTTTGTTGTTCGGTATTTGCGAATAATGAACAACGAGCTGGTTTGTTGTTCGGTATTCACCAGATATGGAATTAGTAATCTAATAAAATATGTTTTTATGAGCTTAAATAGACAATAAAACTTCAGACTTCTGGGAAATAGATTTTAACAACTTCTCTTTCTATCCGAAGAAAGAGCTGTTACATATTGGCGAATAACGAACAACGAGCCAGTTTGTTGTTCGGTATTGGCGAATAACGAACAACGAGCTGGTTTGTTGTTCGGTATTCACCGTATATGGAATTAGTAATATAATAAAGGTACTTTTGTAGGGAACACGCCACAGGCGGGGTTTTATGAGCTTAAATAGACAATAAAACTTCAAACTTCTGGGAAATAGATTCTAACAACTTCTCTTTCTATCCGAAGAAAGAGCAGTTTCATATTGGCGAATAACGAACAACGAGCCAGTTTGTTGTTCGGTATTGGCGAATAACGAACAACGAGCTGGTTTGTTGTTCGGTATTCACCAGGTATGGAATTAGTAATCTAATAAAGGTACTTTTGTAGGAAACACGCCGCAGACGAGTTTTTATGAGCCTAACTGGATAATAAAACTTCAAACTTCTGGGAAATAGATTCTAACAACTTCTCTTTCTATCCGAAGAAAGAGCTATTACATATTGGCGAATAACGAACAACGAGCCAATTTGTTGTTCGGTATTGGCGAATAACGAACAACGAGCTGGTTTGTTGTTCGGTATTCACCGTATATGGAATAAGTAATATAATAAAGGTACTTTTGTAGGGAATACGCCGCAGGTGGGTTTTTATGAGCCTAAATGGATTATAACACTTCGAACTCTTTGGAATAGATTCTACCAACTTCTATGTCTATCCGAAGAAAGAGCAGTTTCATATTGGCGAATAACGAACAACGAGCCAGTTTGTTGTTCGGTATTCGCGAATAACGAACAACGAGCTGGTTTGTTGTTCGGTATTCACCATATATGGAATTATTAATATAATAAAAGTACTTTTGTAAGCAACACGCCACAGGCGGGTTTTTATGAGCTTAAATAGACAATAAAACTTCAAACTTCTGGGAAATAGATTCTAACAACTTCTCTTTCTATCCGAAGAAAGAGCTGTTACATATTGGCGAATAACGAACAACGAGCCAGTTTGTTGTTCGGTATTGGCGAATAACGAACAGCGAGCTGGTTTGTTGTTCGGTATTGGCGAATACCGAACAACGAGATGGTTTGTTGTTCGGTATTCATCGTATATGGAATTAGTAATATAATAAAGGTACTTTTGTAGGGGACAAGCCACAGGCGAGTTTTTATGAGCTTTAATAGACAATAAAACTTCAAACTTCTGGGAAATAGATTCTAACAACTTCTCTTTCTATCCGAAGAAAGAGTCAGTTTGTTGTTCGGTATTTGCGAATAACGAACAACGAGCTGGTTTGTTGTTCGGTATTCACCGTATATGGAATTATTAATATAATAAAGGTACCTTTGTAAGTACATATTGGCGAATAAAGAACAACGAGCTGGTTTGTTGTTCGGTATTCACCAGATATGGAATTAGTAATCTAATAGAATAACTTTTGTAGGGAACACGCCGCAGGCGTGTTTTTATGAGCTTAAATAGACAATAAAACTTCAGACTTCTGGGAAATAGATTATAACAACTTCTCTTTCTATCCGAAGAAAGAGCTGTTACATATTGGCGAATAACGAACAACGAGCTGGTTTGTTGTTCGGTATTCACCGTATATGGAATTAGTAATATAATAAAGGTACTTTTGTAGGGGACAAGCCACAGGTGAGTTTTTATGAGCTTAAATAGACAATAAAACTTCAAACTTCTGGGAAATAGATTCTAACAACGTCTCTTTCTATCCGAAGAAAGAGTCAGTTTGTTGTTCGGTATTTGCGAATAACGAACAACGAGCTGGTTTGTTGTTCGGTATTCACCGTATATGGAATTATTAATATAATAAAGGTACTTTTGTAAGTACATATTGGCGAATAAAGAACAACGAGCTGGTTTGTTGTTCGGTATTCACCAGATATGGAATTAGTAATCTAATAAAATATGTTTTTATGAGCTTAAATAGACAATAAAACTTCAGACTTCTGGGAAATAGATTTTAACAACTTCTCTTTCTATCCGAAGAAAGAGCTGTTACATATTGGCGAATAACGAACAACGAGCCAGTTTGTTGTTCGGTATTGGCGAATAACGAACAACGAGCTGGTTTGTTGTTCGGTATTCACCGTATATGGAATTAGTAATATAATAAAGGTATAACGAACAACGAGCTGGTTTGTTGTTCGGTATTCACCGTATATGGAATTAGTAATATAATAAAGGTACCTTTGTAAGGAACAAGCCACAGGCGGGTTTTTATGAGCTTGAATAGACGATAAAACTTCAAACTTCTGGGAAATAGATTCTAACAACTTCTCTTTCTATCCGAAGAAAGAGCTGTTACACATTGGCGAATACCGAACAACGAGCCAGTTTGTTGTTCGGTATTCGCGAATACCGAACAACGAGCTGGTTTGTTGTTCGGTATTCACCGTATATGGAATAAGTAATATAATAAAGGTACTTTTGTAGGGAACACGCCACAGGCGGGTTTTAATGAGCTTAAATAGACAATAAAACTTCAGGCTTCTGGGAAATATATTTTAACAACTTCTCTTTCTATCCGAAGAAAGAGCTGTTACATATTGGCGAATACCGAACAACGAGCCAGTTTGTTGTTCGGTATTCGCGAATACCGAACAACGAGCTGGTTTGTTGTTCGGTATACACCGTATATGGAATAAGTAATATAATAAAGGTACTTTTGTAGGGAACACGCCACAGGCGGGTTTTAATGAGCTTAAATAGACAATAGAACTTTTATGCCAACACAGTATCTTGCTCAGTTTGATCAAAGCAGGTATAAATACTACAACACAGTAAATGAATTGAAAATGGCCTGAATTGAAAATGGCCATTTATTAATATATCTTATTAATAAATGACAAGGTACAAAAATATATAAATATGATTATAATGATTATTGAATGATTTCTAATACAATTTGAACTGCGATAACATATATAATAATAATAATAATACAAATTATCATATACTGTAATGATCAAAGATGGGGATCAAAAAACCGCCGATCTATAAAACTAAAGGCGAACTAATACTAATTAACAAATTGATTTAATGCTACATGTAAATTTGAATAAACAATATATATTATGTACATGTATATCATAACCATAAAAAGTGTTGTATTGCTCATACCATGATCAATATGGGAGGGAGGTGTGGGTGTTTTCTACACACTTTTTTGGTTCCATCGGTGCCAATTAATGGGTTATTACAATTAATTGAGAGTTATATCCCTTGAATCCAAATATAGTCTAGCATTTCAGAATAAAATGAAAGTAGCAAATACGGTTTAGCACAAAAACATTTTAAGATTAAAATATCATTTATGCCAACACAGTATCTTGCTCAGTTTGATCAAAGCACGTATAAATACTACAACACAGTAAATGAATTGAAAATGGCCATTTATTAATATATCTTATTAATAAATGACAAGGTACAAAAATATATAAGTATGATTATAATGATTATTGAATGATTTCTAATACAATTTGAACTACGATAACATATATAATAATAATAATACAAACTAGACCTGCATGCAGGAATGACGGGTTTCACTGGTGCCATGTTACCTTTGAACTTGAACTTGTGTCAATTTCGGTGCCACGTTACTCTTGAACATATGTCACTTCCGGTACCAATGAAACCAATATACAGGTTTCCACATAAGAATTGCACACATCAAATAAAATGGAAACAGAATCAAACAAATCCAGCAATATCATTTCATTTTATTCATTTGTTACATGTAATTGATCCTGACAAAATTACAGTACTTCCGGTGATAATGTAAATGTTCCATTAGTTTTATGAAATCAGAAATGGCATAAGGCATCACATGGTGGAAATTTTATGTAAATCGAATAATAATTGCCACTTTTATAGACCAAAAACCTTGAAAAGTGACGTGTAGAAAATCGTCTATTTCTCGGCAACCGTACAAGTTAGAAACCATTTTTTGGTATTTATATGACCGTATGGGTTTAATCTGTTTGTTGATTGGAATCAAATATCATAATTGTATAAACATTACAAATCAGACTCATTTGAATAAAATATCGGCTTTGAAGGCTTAAAATACAGTTTTTGCCAAAATGACGTTACTTCCGGTGATAATGAAAACTTTAAATTAGTTTTTTAACATCGTCTATGACATTAGGCTTCAAAGGGTGAAAATTTTATGAAAATCGAATAATAATTGACACTTTTATGGGCCAAAAACCTTCAAAAGTGACTTTTAGAAGATCGCCTATATCTCGGCAACCGAACAAGTTAGAAACAATTTTATGATATCTTTTTGACCGTATGAGTTTTTTTAATATGTGAATTTAAACCAAAAATTAATTTTATTATTATATGTGACATAATTCTTGGTTGAAAAAAATATCGATTTTAAAAGTTAAAAATTGAGTTTTTGACTAAATGACGTCACTTCCGGTGTCAATTTTAAATAGTAATCAACATGATATGACGCAGACTTGCTTTTTGAATCAAATGATGTCACTTTTGTGAATATCCATTAATAATTGACTATTTTACAGGCTAAATTACGAAAACAGTGACTTATGCAAAACTGCCCATTTCTCGGCAACTGCTTATTTTAGAAACTAATTTTAACATACATTCTCTTCGTATGGATTATAGTTACAGGTTTATAAAAGTTAAGTAAAAATATTTTAAAATCTGAAAAGCCTGAATGAGTTGTAAATAGGTCAATTTTACGCCTTTATTCACCTCTTAATCCAATTTGCTAGAAAATGAAATAGAAATTAAAAAAACTGCTTCCGCCATTTTTTGCGCCTTGAAAGGACACACTCTTTGAGTCATATAATTTTTCCAAAAAATAATATTTGTTTAAGAAGAAGGAAACTAACCGTCAAAATTGTAGTTTTTGGTAAAATTATGCCACTTCCGGTGCCGACAGATAACACTTATGGTAATAAAAAAAATGACAATTGAGACAACGAAGCATATGAACTTTGTTTTATACAAATCGAACAATAAAAATTTAATCTAGGACTGAAAAAGTGAATTAGCCAATGGCGGCCAAGGAAAATTACTGTGACAAATTTTTTTAACATTTTTGCGCTAGTCAGACGACTCTTTAATTCTGTGCACAACACGACTAAAAAATATTTATAAATAAAAAAGTTTTTTATAAAATTTTAAATTTTCGAAATTTGGCGCCTAATATCTTCGAAGATTTGCCGAAAATCAAAAATCGAAAGTAGCGTAGCTATGTGCCCTGTCTCCGGCTATGCCAAAATGTATCGAAAGTTAAAATCCAATGATTATTGTTAAAATTACTGCAATATTTTCAAAAACGATAACTTCGGTGATTTCGGACATTTCGCATTGTCGCAGAACGTTCAAAATAGCTTTATCCTCTAAGTCACACCCACTTTCCCAGTAAAACCGAAGAAATCGTAACGATGCGACACGTAGTTGCTGAGATCTATTCAAATTGGAATCTGAATAATAATAATAATAACTAGACCTGCATGCAGGAATGACGGGTTTCACTGGTGCCACGTCACTTTTGGTGCCACGTTACCCTTAAACATATGTCACTTCCGGTACTAATGAAACCATCAAACAGGTTTCCACATAAGCATTGTAAACATCAAATAAAATGGACGAAGAATCAACCAAATCCAGCAATATCAATTCATTTTATATATATATGTTACTTGTAAGTGATCCTGGCAAAATTTCATTACTTCCGGTGATAATGAAAATGTTCAATTAGTTTTATGAAATCAGAAATGGCATAAGGCAGCATAATGGCGAAAATTGTATGTAAATCGAATGAGAATTGCCACTTTTATAGACCAAAAACCTTGAAAAGTGACTTGTAGAAAATCGTCTATTTCTCGGCAACCGTACACGATAAAAACTATCTTTTGGTATCTATATGATCGTATGGGTTCAATCCATTTGTTGATTGGAATCAAATATCATAATTTGAAATATATTACAAATCAGACTCATTTGAAAAAAATGTCTGTTTTGAAGGCTAAAAATACAGTTTTTGCCAAAATGACATTACTTCCGGTGATACTGAAAATGTTAAATTAGTTCTATGAAATCATAAATGACACAAGATATCATATGGTGAAAATTTAATGAAAATCGAATAATAACTGACACTTTTATAGACCAAAAACCTTGAAAAGTGACTTAAGGAAAATCGCCCATTTCTCTGCAACCGTACAAGTTAGAAACCATTTTGTGGTATCTGTATGATCGTATGGGTTCAATCTATTTGATCAATAGAATCAAATATCACAATTTGAAAAAAATAACAAATACGACTCATTTGAATAAAATATTGTTTTTTGAAGGCTAAAATTTAAGTTTTGAGCAAATGACGTCATTTCCGGTGGCAGCACAAGGGGTAAAATGGTTTGACATAGTCCACTATGGCATTAGGCATCCAATGGCGAAAGAAAATTGAAAATCGAATAATAATTGATTCTTTTACAGCCAAAATTACGTGAAAAGTGACTCATGCAAAATTGCCTATTTCTCGGCAACTGCTTATATTACAAACTAATTTTCACATACATTCTCTTCGTATGGATTATAGCTACAAGTTTATAAAAGTTACGTAAAAATATTTTAAAATCTGAAAAGCCTGAATAGGTTGTAAATAGGTTAATTTTACGCCTTTTTTCACCTCTTAATCCAATTTGCTAGAAAATGAAAAAGAAATTAAAAAAACTGCTTCCGACATTTTTTGCGCCTTTAAAGGACACACTCTTTGAGTCATATAATTTTTCAAAAAAATAATATTTGTTTTCAAAAAATGTACCTAACTGTCAAAATTGTAGTTTTTGGTAAAATTATGCCACTTCCGGTGCCGACAGATATCACTTTTGGTAATAAAAAAAATGACAATTGAGACAACGAAGCATATGAACTTTGTTTTATACAAATCGAACAATAAAAAATTAATCTAGGACTGAAAAACTGAATTAGCCAATGGAGGCCAAGGAAAATTACTGAGACAAAATTTTTTAACATTTTTGCGCAAGTCAGATGACTCTTTAATTCTGTGCACAACACGACTAAAAAATATTCATAAATAAAAAAGTTTTTTGTAAAATTTTAAATTTCCGAAATTTGGCGCCTAATATCTTCGAAGATTTGCCGAAAATCAAAAATCGAAAGTAGCGCAGCTATGTGCCCTGTCTCCAGCTATGCCAAAATGTATCGAAAGTTAAAATCCCATGATTATTGTTAAAATTACCGCAATATTTGTAAAAACGATAACTTCGGTGATTTCGGACATTTCGCATTGTCGCAGAACGTTCAAAATAGCTTTATCCTCTAAGTCACACCCACTTTCCCAGTAAAAGCGAAGAAATCGTAACGATGCGACACGTAGTTGCTGAGATCTACTCAAAACAAAAGAAGAATAATAATAATAATAATAAGAATAATAATTTTAGCAAAAACAATAGTGTTTCACACAAGCTTCGCAGTGTGAAACCCTAACTAGACCTGCAAGCAGCACTGAACCGGCTTTCAGGAATCATACAGGAAGTTCATTATACCATAGCCGATCCATTGAGCTACCAAACTATACTTTAATTGTTTTGCTTCAGTGACACCTTCTATCATATGTAAAAGTAATATTTGCTGGCGAAAAGACCGGTCAAAATTGTAAATTATGGCAAAATTACGTCACTTCCGGTGCCGAAAGAAATTTTTATAGGTGAAAAATAAGTCGAAAATTCGCAACATACAAAATACAAACTTTGTTTTATACATATCGGGCAATAAATAATCAACCTATAACCCATAAACTGAAATTAAGAAGGTATAAAACTTAAAAGTGACCCTGGGAAAATTGGCTTTTATTCGACAAGGAAACATGCTAGAAGCCTTTTCTTGATATCAATATGATGGTATTGATTCAATCTTACTGCCCATTAGAGTCAGACGTTATAAAGTTAAACGAATAATAAATATAAATCCCTTCAAAAAAATGTTTGTTTTGAAGGCTAAAAATACGTTTTTTGCAAAAATTACATTACTTTCGGAGATATTGAAAATGTTAATTTAGTTCATAGAAGTCATAAATGGCATAAGGCATCAAATGGTAAAAAAATGATAAAAATCGAATAATAATTGACACTTTTATAGACCAAAAACCTTGAAAATTGACTTATAAAAGATCGCCTATTTCTCTGTAACCGTACAAATTAGAAACCATTTTGTGGTATCCATATGGTCGAATGGCTTAATTCTATTCGTTGATGGGAATCAAATATCATAATTTTAAAAATATTATAAGGCAGACTCATTTGAATAAAATATTTTTTTTTAAGTTAAAAATACAGTTTTTGCCCAAATGACGTCATTTCCGGTCACAGTGTAAATGTAAAATTGGCTTGACCTAGTCCAAATTGGCATTAAGCATCAAATGGAAAAAAAATATTGCAAATCGAATAATAATTCACTCTTTTATAGGCAAAATAACGTGAAAAGTGATGCATGCAAAATTGCATATTTCTCGGCAACTGCTCATATTACAAACTAATTTGCGCATACATTCTCTTCGTCTGGATTATTGCTACGAGTTTATGAAAATTACAAATAAATATTTCAAAA
Organism: Patella caerulea; assembly: GCA_036850965.1. Taxonomy (NCBI): domain Eukaryota; kingdom Metazoa; phylum Mollusca; class Gastropoda; family Patellidae; genus Patella; species Patella caerulea. The sequence continues at coordinate 2,265,649 of JAZGQO010000018.1, read as the reverse complement.
TATGAAGACGCTGAATGAATTGTAAATAACTGAATTTTACACTTTATTTTACATTTTATTCGAAATTGCCCGAAAATGAAATTGAAATTAAAAAATCTGAGCTAAGGATTTTGTGCACCTTTGCAGGGTGCATCCTTTTAGTTATATCAGTTTTGAAAAAAAATAATATTTGCTTTTAAAAAGTGGTACTGAACGATCAAAATTGTAGTTTTTGTTAATATTACGTCACTTCCGTTGCCGACAGAAAAATTTCACCGTAACAAAAAAAATTACAATTGGGACCACGGAGCGTATGAACTTTGTTTTATACAAATCGAATAATAAATAATTTTTCTGGGTACGAAAAACTAAATTAGCCGATGGCGGCTAACGCAAATTACCGAGACAATTTTTTTTCTCATTTCTGCTCAAGTAGGATGATATTTTTAACCCTGTGTAAAATATCATCAAAACATATTCATAAATAAAAAAGGTTTTCGTAAAAAAATTAATTTTTTTCAAAATATCGGACATTTTTTCGACTACTTCCGGTTTTACGATCGTTGTAGTGATAGCTTTACGAAGTTCTTTGGATAATTAACTTTCTGTACCAGAAGTGTCAGAAACATCCATTGAGTAGTTTTGGAAAAAAAGATAAATTAAAGAGCGTTTCCAAAAATTTAACGATTTTTCAATTTTTTTCAAAGTTTGAGGCCATTTTTGGACCATTTATATTATTTCAATGCATTTCATTTTGGATTCACTATATAGACAACCGATAGGACTTTGAGTAAGAAAAGTTTGAGAAAAATCTGCGGCGTCGTTTTCGAGAAAAGGGCGTCCCAGAATGTTAAAAAATCGGAAAATAATATATTTTTGGCATACAATAATTTATTTCCTTACCATCGAAATCGTATTATTTAGATACCATATGATGGTCCATTAATAGGGCTATCCAGCGACACTTTAGTTCTTTTGGTCCGCTATTACCTAAGGGAGAAATCAAGTTTCTCGCAACTGCGACAATGGTTTTAACCTTTTTTTTTCATTTTTTGAATACTTCCGGTATGGTTATTATTGTCGGAATAGTTTTAATAGCCGGTTTGGGCACTAAAATCGCCACGGGGCTCTGTAATGATATATTACATTATCTGATCAGATGAAATGCCTCTGAGAAATCCTATGTTCAAAAGTGCCAAAAATGCAAAAAAATTAAAATATCGAAAATTAAATTTCAATAACTACATACATATTATACATCATTAGAATCGTAATTAGGTCAGCTATCTGAATATACAACCTTTTTTTGAAAATCTCTTAAAATAAAAAAATAGTAGAGCATTTTCCAAAATTTCACGATTTTTCGACTTTTTTTGATTTTCAGTCCCTTTTTTATCATATTCCAGACATTTCAAAGTCTTATTGGATGGCATAATTCACAAGACTATCGAATGGACTCTCGATAGAGAAAGTTAAAAAAAAAGTTGCGGTTAAGTTTTCGAGATACAGGCGTCCAAAAACGCTCCAAATCAGAAAATACTTGATTTTCAGCGTGCCATATTTTGCTTCCTGCTCGTCGTATCCGTACAAATTGGGTATCATACGATAGCACAATACTATTGTAGTCCAATGGTACCCTAATTTGTTTAATCCATTGATATCGGACGGAGAAATCGCGTTTTTCCCCAAAATACCCATTTTTTGCATTTTTTTCAAAATATCGGACATTATTTCGACCACTTCCGGTGTACAGATTATTGTTGAAATTGCTTTATTCCTTGCAATGGTCATTTGGCTTCATGCCTCAGAAATTTCAGAAACGTCAATTCGGCCATAAAACGGAACCCGAGCTCACAAAATGGGTAGAAAATTCGAAAAAAATCGAAAAATAAAGGGCGATAACTCTGAATGAAACTTATATTACTGGAATCGGATGGACTTCAGGTATCCAAAAATGTAGGTCAAATTTCAAAATTTTGAAAAATAACAAAAATTGTCTCTCAAACAACATTTTTCATTTTTCGATCGCAAGAAGTCAGCGATGAAGTTTCGAAATATCGAAATTTTCAACTGCTATCGTCCGAGAAAAGACTCAGGGTTTCCGAAAATGTCATTTGTTTGAAAATAGGTACAGAATTGACGAAACTACGGCCATTTTTTGATTTTTTGACACCGCGCGAAATTCGACCACTTCCGGTCTGCGCAGAAGTTTCAATTATAGTTGATCAAGTAGCCAACACATGGTTTCCCGATAGAGAATTAGGTCCCAGATCGGTATCTGTTACAGGCACTGAGAAATAGGCTCCGGCGAAAAAAAAAAAATAATAATAAACTAGACCTGCATGCAGGAATGACGGGTTTCACTGGTGCCACGTCACTTTCGGTGCCACGTTACCCTTAAACATATGTCACTTCCGATACCAATGAAACCATCAAACAGGTTTCCACATAAGCATTGTAAACATCAAATAAAATGGACGAAGAATCAACCAAATCCAGCAATATCAATTCATTTTATATATATGTTACTTGTAAGTGATCCTGGCAAAATTTCATTACTTCCGGTGATAATGAAAATGTTCAATTAGTTTTATGAAATCAGAAATGGCATAAGGCATCATAATGGCGAAAATTGTATGTAAATCGAATGAGAATTGCCACTTTTATAGACCAAAAACCTTGAAAAGTGACTTGTAGAAAATCGTCTATTTCTCGGCAACCGTACACGATAAAAACTATCTTTTGGTATCTATATGATCGTATGGGTTCAATCCATTTGTTGATTGGAATCAAATATCATAATTTGAAATATATTACAAATCAGACTCATTTGAAAAAAATGTCTGTTTTGAAGGCTAAAAATACAGTTTTTGCCAAAATGACATTACTTCCGGTGATACTGAAAATGTTAAATTAGTTCTATGAAATCATAAATGACACAAGATATCATATGGTGAAAATTTTATGAAAATCGAATAATAACTGACACTTTTATAGACCAAAAACCTTGAAAAGTGACTTAAGGAAAATCGCCCATTTCTCTGCAACCGTACAAGTTAGAAACCATTTTGTGGTATCTGTATGATTGTATGGGTTCAATCTATTTGATCAATAGAATCAAATATCACAATTTGAAAAAAATAACAAATACGACTCATTTGAATAAAATATTGTTTTTTGAAGGCTAAAATTTAAGTTTTGAGCAAATGACGTCATTTCCGGTGGCAGCGCAAGGGGTAAAATGGTTTGACATAGTCCACTATGGCATTAGGCATCCAATGGCGAAAGAAAATTGAAAATCGAATAATAATTGATTCTTTTACAGCCAAAATTACGTGAAAAGTGACTCATGCAAAATTGCCTATTTCTCGGCAACTGCTTATATTACAAACTAATTTTCACATACATTCTCTTCGTATGGATTATAGCTACAAGTTTATAAAAGTTACGTAAAAATATTTTAAAATCTGAAAAGCCTGAATGAGTTGTAAAAAGGTCAATTTTACGCCTTTTTTCACCTCTTAATCCAATTTGCTAGAAAATGAAAAAGAAATTAAAAAAACTGCTTCCGACAATTTTTGCGCCTTTAAAGGACACACTCTTTGAGTCATATAATTTTTCAAAAAAATAATATTTGTTTTCAAAAAATGTACCTAACTGTCAAAATTGTAGTTTTTGGTAAAATTATGCCACTTCCGGTGCCGACAGATAATACTTTTGGTAATAAAAAAAATGACAATTGAGACAACGAAGCATATGAACTTTGTTTTATACAAATCGAACAATAAAAAATTAATCTAGGACTGAAAAACTGAATTAGCCAATGGAGGCCAAGGAAAACTACTGAGACAAAATTTTTTAACATTTTTGCGCAAGTCAGATGACTCTTTAATTCTGTGCACAACACGACTAAAAAATATTCATAAATAAAAAAGTTTTTTGTAAAATTTTAAATTTCCGAAATTTGGCGCCTAATATCTTCGAAGATTTGCCGAAAATCAAAAATCGAAAGTAGCGCAGCTATGTGCTCTGTCTCCAGCTATGCCAAAATGTATCGAAAGTTAAAATCCCATGATTATTGTTAAAATTACCGCAATATTTGTAAAAACGATAACTTCGGTGATTTCGGACATTTCGCATTGTCGCAGAACGTTCAAAATAGCTTTATCATCTAAGTCACACCCACTTTCCCAGTGAAACCGAAGAAATCGTAACGATGCGACACGTAGTTGCTGAGATCTACTCAAAACAAAAGAAGAATAATAATAATAACTAGACCTGCAAGCAGCACTGAACCGGCTTTCAGGAATCATACAGGAAGTTTATTATACCATAGCCGATCCATTGAGCTACCGAACTATACTTTAGTTGTTTTGCTACAGTGAAACCTTCTATCATATATAAAAGTAATATTTGCTGGCGAAAAGACAGGCCAAAATTGTAAATTATCGCAAAATTACGTCACTTCCGGTGCTGAAAGAAATTTTTATAGGGGAAAAATGAGTCGAAAATTCGTAACATACAAAATACAAACTTTGTTTTATACGTATCGGGCAATAAATAACTAACCTGTAACCCATCAACGGAAATTAAGAAGATAAAAAAATTAAAAGTGACCCTGGGAAAATTGGCTATTATTCGACAAGGGAACATGCTAGAAACCTTTTCTTGATATCGATATGATGGTATTGATTCAATCTTACTGCCCATTAGAGTCAGACGTTATAAAGTTAATTGAATAATAAATATAAATCCCTTCAAAAAAATGTTTTGTTTTGAAGGCTAAAAATACGTTTTTTGCAAAAATTACATTACTTCCGGTGATATTGAAAATGTTAACTTAGTTCATTGAAGTCATAAATGGCATAAGGCATCAAATGGTAAAAATATTATAAAAATCGAATAATAATTGACACTTTTATAGACCAAAAACCTTGAAAAGTGACTTATAGAAGATCGCCTATTTCTCTGTAACCGTACAAGTTAGAAACCATTTTGTGGCATCTGTATGGTCGTATGGCTGGATTCTATTCGTTGATGGGAATCAAATATCATAATTCTAAAAATATTATAAGGCAGACTCATTTGAATAAAATATTTGTTTTTTAGGTTAAAAATAAAGTTTTTGCCCAAATGACGTCATTTCCGGTCACAATGAAAATGTAAAATTGGCTTGACCTAGTCCAAAATGGCATTAAGCATCAAATGGGGAAAAAAATTGCAAATCGAATAATAATTCATTCTTTTATAGGCAAAATAACGTGAAAAGTGATGCATGCAAAATTGCATATTTCTCGGCAACTGTTCACATTACAAACTAATTTTCGCATGCATTCTCTTCGTCTAGATTATTGCTACGAGTTTATGAAAATTACAAATAAATATTTCAAAATATGAAGAGCTGAATGAATTGCAAACAACTGAATTTTACACTTTATTTTACATTTTATTCGAAATTGCCCGAAAATGAAATTGAAATTAAAAAGTCTGAGCTAAGGATATTGTGCACCTTTGCAGGGTGCATCCTTTTAGTTATATCAGTTTTGAAAAAAATTAATATTTGCTTTCAAAAAGTGGTACCGAACTGTCAAAATTGTAGTTTTTATTAATATTACGTCACTTCCGTTGCCGACAGAAAAATTTCACCGTAACAAAAAAAATTACAATTGGGACCACGGAGCTTATGAACTTTGTTTTATATAAATCTAACAATAAATAATTTTTCTGGGTACGAAAAACTTAATTAGCCGATGGCGGCTAATAAAAATTACCGAGACAATTTTTTTTCTCATTTCTGCTCAAGTAGGATGATATTTTAACCCAGTGTAAAATACCGTCAAAAAATATTCATAAATAAAAAAGGTTTTCGTAAAAAAAATAATTTTTTTCAAAATATCGGACATTTTTTCGACTACTTCCGGTTTTACGATTGTTGTCGTGATAGCTTTACGGAGTTCTTTGGATACTTAACTTTCTGTACCAGAAGTGTCAGAAACATCTATTGAGTAGTTTTGGAAAAAAAGATAAAATAAAGAGCGTTTACAAAAATTTAACGATTTTTGAATTTTTTTCAAAGTTTGATGCAATTTTTGGACCACCTATATTATTTCAATGCTTTTCATTTTGGATTCACTATATAGACAATGATAGGACTTTGAGTAAGAAAAGTTTGAGAAAAATCGTAGGCGTCGTTTTCGAGAAAAGGGCGTCTCAGAACGTTAAAAAATCGGAAAATACTGGATTTTTGGCATACAATAATTTATTTCCTTGCCATCGAAATCGTATTATTTACATACCGTATGATGGTCCATTAATAGGCTATCCAACGACACTTTAGTTCTTTTGGTCCGCTATTACCTAAGGGAGAAATCAAGTTTTTCGCAAGTGCGACAATGTTTTTAACCTTTTTTTTTAATTTTTGAATACTTCCGGTATGGTTATTATTGTCGGAATAGTTTAAATAGCCGGTTTGGGTACTAAAATAGTCATAGGGCTCTGTAATGATATAAACATTTACTGATCAGATAAAATGCCACTGAGAAATCCTATGTCCAAAAGTGAGAAAAATGCAAAAAATTTAAAATATCGAAAATTAACTTTCAATAACTACATACATATTATACATCGTTAGAATCGTAATTAGGTCAGCTATCTGAAAATACAACCTTTTTTCGAAAATCTCTTAAAATAAAAAAATAGTAGAGCATTTTCCAAAATTTCACGATTTTTCGACTTTTTTCGATTTTCAGTCCGTTATTTCACCTATTCCAGATATTTCAAAGTCGTAATAGATTGTTTTGTACTTAAGACTACCACAAGGTCTCTCGATAGAGAAAGTTTCATAAAAATCGCTGGAGTAGTTTTCGAGATACAGGCGTCCAAAAATGCTAAAAATCAGAAAATACTTGATTTTCAGCGTGCCATATTTTGCTGCCTGTTCATAGTATCCGTATAAATTTGGTATCATACGATAGTGCAATCCTAGTGCAGTCCAATGGTACCCTAATTTCTTTAATCCATTTATATCGGGCGGAGAAATCGCGTTTTTCCCAAAAATATCCATTTTTTGCATTTTTTTCAAAATATTGCACATTATTTCGACCACTTCCGGTTTAAGGATTCTTGTCGAAATTGCTTTATTCGTTGGTATTGGACTATAACTTCATGTTCCAGAAGTTTCAGAAACGTCAATTCTGCCATAAAACGAAACCCGAGCTCACAAAATGGGAAGAAAATTCGAAAAAAATCGAAAAATAAAGGGCGATAACTCTGAATGAAACTTATATTACTGGAATCGCATGGACGTCAGGTATCCAAAACTATAGGTCAAATTTGAAAATTTTGAAAAATAACAAAAATTGTCTCGTAAACAACATGTTTTCAATTTTCGAACGCTAAAAGTCATAGAAGAATGTTCGAAATCGAAAAATGTGAGATAGCCATTGTCTAAGAAAAGATTCAGGGATTCCAAAAAGGTAATTTGTTTGAAAATGGATAAACAATTGACGAAACTATGGCCTATTTTCAATTTTTAGACAAAATACAAAGTTCGGTCACTTCCGGTATGCGCAGAAATTTCAAAAATATTTTATCAAGTAGCCACCACATGGTTTCCCGACAGAAAATCTAATTCCAGATCGATATCTGTTTTCGATCATGGTGATCTAGGCTCCCGCGGTAAATAATAATAATAATAACTAGATCTGCTACTGTCCCATGCAGATATGAAAGCTTTCATATTCATCGTCACGTGTCATTGATTGTATCAAGTAACCTAAATAAAAGGATACGAAGAAAAAATTATTAAAATTGGTCAAAAACTCGCGAAGTTACAAGTCTAAATATAGTATGAAACATTGCACCCAGGCATAACAATAATCTGAAAACTAAAGGGAAATAACTGAAACTTGTATTACTGTAATGAGACGGATGAGAAAATGAAATGAAAATGGCGGGAAAAAAAAATTAAAAATGGCAGGTTGGACAGGCGACCTTACTCCTTGTCACGTACAACCGGGCATTCGAAAACACGCTAGTTAACTCAATGACAGGCGCGCGTGCTTACCATTCAGCCACTCAACCCCCCTTTGAAATCAGACACGTGCAATATGTCATATAGGAAGAATAAGAAGTCGCTCACAACAAAATGGTAAATTAATGAGTTTAGGTCAAAAGGTTGAGCTACTGTTTTAGAGTACTTAATAGTTTTAAAGAGACACGTTAAGGGTTGTTCATAGTTAAATGAAAGTTTAATTTTAAATAAGACCAATAAAATTAGGATTTAATAATGCCAGACTAATATTTCCAATATGTTTGGTTATAAGTAGGAAATCGTGACGACTTCTTAAGCATGTTTTAAACAAAGGATCATGTTTGTTTAAACAAGAATGGCACTCTGCAATAAAAAAAACTGGCCAAAGCAAGATTTCTATGCAGAAATTAAATAATTGCTAGAACCAGAAAAATATTTATCCACTATAATAAATAAGCAACATAGAGAAAATGAAATGAAATTGAATGGGGTTTAACGTCCGACTGTTCTGCTCCTAAAATGGGCTAATGAAGACGGGCATATGCCATAATGTGTGCAATGAGGGAAATTTTACCCGGGCAGCGGCGGTTACGGCCTACGAGGTTGGACAGGCAACCATACTCCTTGTCACGTACAACCAAAAAATCGAAACAACGGCAGTTGACTCAATGACAGACGTTATGATACAGAGCGCACGTGCTAACCATTCAGCCACGCAACCTCCCTAAAATCGGCAAATTGCTGACCTACAGCGAGAAACATTTCAACCGGGCCAAATTTTCTATTGTAACAGTTTAATTTGCACGGTACCTTTAGTTATCAACCGAATATTACAAAACTTTTAAAAATAAGCTCCCCCCTGACCAGCTTAAGCGTTCGCAATAAACGTTTGCCACTTAAAATCGGGAAATTGCTGACTTTAAAGTGAGAAACATTACAACCGGGCGAAATTTTCTGTTTTATGACTTTTACAGTACCTTTGATTACCAACCGATTATTTTCTGTTTTATCACTTTTACAGTACCTTTGATTACCAACCGATTATTACAAAACTTTAAAAATAAAAGAGAAAGAGAGAAATGCGGCCTAATGTCCATTCGACACAAACTAGGTCATTTCGGGACTAACATATGTTTTTTAATTTTATTTAAAAACTCCCCCTGCGCTTACAGGTCTTTAGCCGTTGGGAGGAAACCGAAGAACACGGAGAAAACCCACAAGGTTGGACATCATACTTCATGTCACGTGCAACCTGGAGATCGAAACGACGCCCGTTGACTCAATGACAGACGTTACGATACAGTGCGCACATGCTAACCATTCAGCCATTCAGCCTCCCTGAATTCAGAAAATTGCTGACTTATAGCAAGAAACATTTCAACCGGGCGAAATTTTCTGTTTTAACAGTTTAATGTGCACGGTACTTTAATTACCAACCGATTATTACAAAACTTTTGAAAATAGGCTCCAACTGACCAGCTTAATCGTATGCAATAAACGTTTTCGCCTGAATTGAAAGTTCTGCACGGAGAAAGTTCATCTCGATTTCCCGGCGTGGTTCCCCTTGTCAGTGAGGCAGAACGGAGGGCCTGACAAGCACAGCTGTCTAGTCATTCGGATGGGACGAAAAACCAAGGTCCCGTGTACACATTGGAGTGCACGTAAAATATCCCTAAGCAGTTGGAATTCGATACTGTTGAATAAGCTCTATACGATGACTAAATGTGTAGATTGTAGTCACCCACACTGCATGTTTCGCTTAACAATGAAAGGGTGCCGTTTTCAATGTTCGATCCTTTTGTTCTTCTACTCCTGATATGTTGGACTGTTGATCGATGGTTTCATATAAAAGACTACCAATAAGACTCTTTGTACAAGAAGTTCCCAAAAAATATTATGTTGACTTTACGAGAAAGACCTCTAAACATGCTCCAAATTGTAAAAATACGACTTTTTGGGTTTTCAATCTCTTTTTTTCGGCTATCCCTGATATTTAGAAAAAATAATACAATGATTTCACACAACAGGCTAGCTATTAGACTCTCTATTGACAAAAGTTTCACCGCCCTCCCTTCATTATAACCGAAGTTATCGTGCCCTAAAGAATCAACAAATTAGCTTGTTTATCTCTGCTTACCCTAAGCAGAAAATGCTCATCTTTGAACTCAATCATAACATTGACCTAGTGAACGTCTACACCAAGTTTGAACATTCTAGCTTAATTAGAAGGAGAGTAATTGTGTTCCAAAGTCCCGACCCTTCAAATTGCTTCTATTTTTCATTTTCAATTCAAAATGGTGACCATCACGTGACCGAAATCAAAATTCTATTCGCGACATTTTTTAGGCCTTCCTACAAGGATTCAGAAAATATAACTCCCGAGTCTGTAAGTAAAATAGCAAAAAAGCCTTATTGATTTTTCACTTTTAAATATGGCGGCACTTCCGGTTCGATCGACAAACTCCATATTTTGTGTACAAATCAGTAATTACTTATCTAGTATCCAAAAAAAAAATCAGGTCATTCTGACCTATATTTCGATGATTTTTTTGAAAACTTTGATCCTTAATTTCGTCAAGGGGAGATAATTTAGAAAATTTCTAATTATATTTTTGAAGTCACATCGGTAGGATCTACTTAGATACTAAATTTCATGAAAATCGTACAACTATTAAAGAAGTTGTCAAATTGGTCTAATCTTCCGGTTCGAAATCACAGCGACGAATTTTCGAAATTCGAAAATGTGAAACTGCAGATGAAAATGGTTTTTTTAAAGGTATTCAAAGAAAAAAGAATTAGTAAAATCGGTCAAAAAATAACAAAGTTACGACTATGCATTGTCATTTTTTTCGTTCGTAAAATTCGGTGATTTCGGATTCGTAAAACGTTTCGAAAATATATTTAATCAAGGTTCGCACCCCATTTTTGGGGGGGTAGGTCAAAATTTCAGAAAGATCCTATGGATAGATTCTGAGAAATCCGATTTGCAGAAAACACACACAAAAAAAAATAATAATAACTAGATCTGCTACTGTCCCATGCAGATATGAAAGCTTTCATATTCATCGTCACGTGTCATTGATTGTATCAAGTAACCTAAATAAAAGGATACGAAGAAAAAATTATTAAAATTGGTCAAAAACTCGCGAAGTTACAAGTCTAAATATAGTATGAAACATTGCACCCAGGCATAACAATAATCTGAAAACTAAAGGAAAATAACTGAAACTTGTATTACTGTAATGAGACGGATGAGAAAATGAAATGAAAATGGCGGGGAAAAAAAATTAAAAATGGCAGGTTGGACAGGCGACCTTACTCCTTGTCACGTACAACCGGGCATTCGAAAACACGCTAGTTAACTCAATGACAGGCGCGCGTGCTTACCATTCAGCCACTCAACCCCCCTTTGAAATCAGACACGTGCAATATGTCATATAGGAAGAATAAGAAGTCGCTCACAACAAAATGGTAAATTAATGAGTTTAGGTCAAAAGGTTGAGCTACTGTTTTAGAGTACTTAATAGTTTTAAAGAGACACGTTAAGGGTTGTTCATAGTTAAATGAAAGTTTAATTTTAAATAAGACCAATAAAATTAGGATTTAATAATGCCAGACTAATATTTCCAATATGTTTGGTTATAAGTAGGAAATCGTGACGACTTCTTAAGCATGTTTTAAACAAAGGATCATGTTTGTTTAAACAAGAATGGCACTCTGCAATAAAAAAAACTGGCCAAAGCAAGATTTCTATGCAGAAATTAAATAATTGCTAGAACCAGAAAAATATTTATCCACTATAATAAATAAGCAACATAGAGAAAATGAAATGAAATTGAATGGGGTTTAACGTCCGACTGTTCTGCTCCTAAAATGGGCTAATGAAGACGGGCATATGCCATAATGTGTGCAATGAGGGAAATTTTACCCGGGCAGCGGCGGTTACGGCCTACGAGGTTGGACAGGCAACCATACTCCTTGTCACGTACAACCAAAAAATCGAAACAACGGCAGTTGACTCAATGACAGACGTTATGATACAGAGCGCACGTGCTAACCATTCAGCCACGCAACCTCCCTAAAATCGGCAAATTGCTGACCTACAGCGAGAAACATTTCAACCGGGCCCAATTTTCTATTGTAACAGTTTAATTTGCACGGTACCTTTAGTTATCAACCGAATATAACAAAACTTTTAAAAATAAGCTCCCCCCTGACCAGCTTAAGCGTTCGCAATAAACGTTTGCCACTTAAAATCGGGAAATTGCTGACTTTAAAGTGAGAAACATTACAACCGGGCGAAATTTTCTGTTTTATCACTTTTACAGTACCTTTGATTACCAACCGATTATTTTCTGTTTTATCACTTTTACAGTACCTTTGATTACCAACCGATTATTACAAAACTTTAAAAATAAAAGAGAAAGAGAGAAATGCGGCCTAATGTCCATTCGACACAAACTAGGTCATTTCGGGACTAACATATGTTTTTTAATTTTATTTAAAAACTCCCCCTGCGCTTACAGGTCTTTAGCCGTTGGGAGGAAACCGAAGAACACGGAGAAAACCCACAAGGTTGGACATCATACTTCATGTCACGTGCAACCTGGAGATCGAAACGACGCCCGTTGACTCAATGACAGACGTTACGATACAGTGCGCACATGCTAACCATTCAGCCATTCAGCCTCCCTGAATTCAGAAAATTGCTGACTTATAGCAAGAAACATTTCAACCGGGCGAAATTTTCTGTTTTAACAGTTTAATGTGCACGGTACTTTAATTACCAACCGATTATTACAAAACTTTTGAAAATAAGCTCCAACTGACCAGCTTAATCGTATGCAATAAACGTTTTCGCCTGAATTGAAAGTTCTGCACGGAGAAAGTTCATCTCGATTTCCCGGCGTGGTTCCCCTTGTCAGTGAGGCAGAACGGAGGGCCTGACAAGCACAGCTGTCTAGTCATTCGGATGGGACGAAAAACCAAGGTCCCGTGTACACATTGGAGTGCACGTAAAATATCCCTAAGCAGTTGGAATTCGATACTGTTGAATAAGCTCTATACGATGACTAAATGTGTAGATTGTAGTCACCCACACTGCATGATTCGCTTAACAATGAAAGGGTGCCGTTTTCAATGTTCGATCCTTTTGTTCTTCTACTCCTGATATGTTGGACTGTTGATCGATGGTTTCATATAAAAGACTACCAATAAGACTCTTTGTACAAGAAGTTCCCAAAAAATATTATGTTGACTTTACGAGAAAGACCTCTAAACATGCTCCAAATTGTAAAAATACGACTTTTTGGGTTTTCAATCTCTTTTTTTCGGCTATCCCTGATATTTAGAAAAAATAATACAATGATTTCACACAACAGGCTAGCTATTAGACTCTCTATTGACAAAAGTTTCACCGCCCTCCCTTCATTATAACCGAAGTTATCGTGCCCTAAAGAATCAACAAATTAGCTTGTTTATCTCTGCTTACCCTAAGCAGAAAATGCTCATCTTTGAACTCAATCATAACATTGACCTAGTGAACGTCTACACCAAGTTTGAACATTCTAGCTTAATTAGAAGGAGAGTAATTGTGTTCCAAAGTCCCGACCCTTCAAATTGCTTCTATTTTTCATTTTCAATTCAAAATGGTGACCATCACGTGACCGAAATCAAAATTCTATTCGCGACATTTTTTAGGCCTTCCTACAAGGATTCAGAAAATATAACTCCCGAGTCTGTAAGTAAAATAGCAAAAAAGCCTTATTGATTTTTCACTTTTAAATATGGCGGCACTTCCGGTTCGATCGACAAACTCCATATTTTGTGTACAAATCAGTAATTACTTATCTAGTATCCAAAAAAAAAAATCAGGTCATTCTGACCTATATTTCGATGATTTTTTTGAAAATTTTGATCCTTAATTTCGTCAAGGGGAGATAATTTAGAAAATTTCTAATTATATTTTTGAAGTCACATCGGTAGGATCTACTTAGATACTAAATTTCATGAAAATCGTACAACTATTAAAGAAGTTGTCAAATTGGTCTAATCTTCCGGTTCGAAATCACAGCGACGAATTTTCGAAATTCGAAAATGTGAAACTGCAGATGAAAATGGTTTTTTTAAAGGTATTCAAAGAAAAAAGAATTAGTAAAATCGGTCAAAAAATAACAAAGTTACGACTATGCATTGTCATTTTTTTCGTTCGTAAAATTCGGTGATTTCGGATTAGTAAAACGTTTCGAAAATATATTTAATCAAGGTTCGCACCCCATTTTTGGGGGGGTAGGTCAAAATTTCAGAAAGATCCTATGGATAGATTCTGAGAAATCCGATTTGCAGAAAACACACAAAAAAAAAAATAATAATAATAATAACTTTAACAGAAACAATAAGCTTTCATATGTAATATGAAAGCTTAATAATAACTAGATTTTTGGCATACAATAATTTATTTCCCTACCATCGAAATCGTATTATTTAGATACCATATGATGGTCCATTAATAGGGCTTTCCAACGACACTTTAGTTCTTTTGGTCCGCTATTACCTAAGGGAGAAATCAAGTTTTTCGCAAGTGCGACAATGTTTTTAACCTTTTTTTTTCATTTTTTGAATACTTCCGGTATGGTTATTATTTTCGTAATAGTTTTAATAGCCGGTTTGGGTACTAAAATAGCCACAGGGCTCTGTAATGATATATTGCATTATCTGATCAGATAAAATGCCCCTGAGAAATCCTATGTTGAAAAGTGCCAAAAATGCCAAAAATTTAAAATATCGAAAATTAAATTTCAATAACTACATACATATTATACATCGTTAGAATCGTAATTAGGTCAGCTATCTGAATATACAATCTTTTTTTGAAAATCTCTCAAAATAAAAAAAAAATAGAGCATTTTCCAAAATTTCACGATTTTTCGACTTTTTTCGATTTTCAGTCCGTTATTTCACCTATTCAAGACATTTCAAAGTCTTATTGGGTGGCATAATTCACAAGACTATCGAATGGACTCTCGATAGAGAAAGTTAAAAAAAAAGTTGCGGTTAAGTTTTCGAGATACAGGCGTCCAAAAATGCTCCAAATCAGAAAATACTTGATTTTCAGCGTGCCATATTTTGCTTCCTGCTCATCGTATCCGTATGAATTGGGTATCATACGATAGTACAATCCTAGTGCAGTCCAATGGTACCCTAATTTCTTTAATCCGTTGATATCGGGCGGAGAAATCGCGTTTTTCCCCAAAATATCCATTTTTTGCATTTTTTTCAAAATATTGAACATTATTTCGACCACTTCCGGTTTAAAGATCCGTGTCGAAATTGCTTTATCAGTTGGTATTGGACTACAACTTCATGTTCCAGAAGTTTCAGAAACGTCAATTCTACCATAAAACGAAACCCGAGCTTGCAAAATGGGAAGAAAATTCGATAAAAATCGAAAAATAAAGGGCGATAACTCTGAATGAAACTTATATTACTGGAATCGGATGGACTTCAGGTATCCAAAAATGTAGGTCAAATTTGAAAATTTTGAAAAATGACAAAAATTGTCTCGTAAACAACATGTTTTCAATTTTCGAACGATAAAAGTCATAGACGAATGTTCGAAATTGAAAAATGTGAGATAGCCATTGTCTCAGAAAAGATTCAGGGATTCCAAAAATGTAATTTGTTTGAAAATGGATAACGAATTGACGAAACTATGGCCAATTTTCAATTTTTAGACAACGTGCAAAGTTCGGTCACTTCCGGTATGCGCAGAAATTTCAAAAATATTTTATCAAGTAGCCACCACGTGGTTTCCCAATAGAAAATCTAATTTCAGATCGATATCTGTTTTCGATCATGGAGATCTAGGCCCCCGCGGTAAATAATAATAATAATAATAACTAGACCTGCAAGCAGCACTGAACCGGCTTTCAGGAATCATACAGGACGTTTCTTATACCATAGCCGATCCATTGAGCTACCAAACTATACTTTAGTTGTTTTGCTTCAGTGACACCCTCTATCATATGTAAAAGTAATATTTGCTGGCGAAAAGACCGGTCAAAATTGTAAATTATGGCAAAATTACGTCACTTCCGGTACCGAAAGAAATTTTTATAGGTGAAAAATAAGTCGAAAATTCGCAACACACAAAATACAAACTTTGTTTTATACATATTGGGCAATAAATAATTACCCTATAACCCATAAACTGAAATTAAGAAGGTAAAAAACTTAAAAGTGACCCTGGGAAAATTGGCTATTATTCGACAAGGGAACATGCTAGAAGGCTTTTTTTGATATCAATATGATGGTATTGATTCAATCTTACTGCCCATTAGAGTCAGACGTTATCAAGTTAAACGAATAATAAATATAAATCCCTTCAAAAAAATGTTTGCTTTGAAGGCTAAAAATACGTTTTTTGCAAAAATTACATTACTTCCGGTGATATTGAAAATGTTAACTTAGTTCATAGAAGCCATAAATGGCATAAGGCATCAAATGGTAAAAAAATTATAAAAATCGAATAATAATTGACACTTTTATAGACCAAAAACCTTGAAAAGTGACTTATAGAAGATCGCCTATTTCTCTGTAACCATACAAGTTAGAAACCATTTTGTGGTATCTGTATGGTCGTATGGCTTCATTCTATTCGTTGATGGGAATCAAATATCATAATTTTAAAAATATTATAAGGCAGACACATTTGAATAAAATATTTGTTTTTTGGGTTAAAAATACAGTTTTTGCCCAAATGACGTCATTTTCGGTCACAGTGAGAATGTAAAATTGGCTTGACCTAGTCCAAATTGGCATTAGGCATCAAATGGAAAAAAAAATATTGCAAATCGAATGATAATTCACTCTTTTATAGGCAAAATAACGTGAAAAGTGATGCATGCAAAATTGCATATTTCTCGGCAACTGCTCATATTACAAACTAATTTTCGCATACATTCTCTTCGTCTGGATTATTGCTACGAGTTTATGAAAATTACAAATAAATATTTCAAAATATGAAGACGCTGAATGAATTGTAAATAACTGAATTTTACACTTTATTTTACATTTTATTCGAAATTGCCCGAAAATGAAATTGAAATTAAAAAATCTGAGCTAAGGATTTTGTGCATCTTTGCAGGGTGCATCCTTTTAGTTATATCAGTTTTGAAAAAAAAAAATATTTGCTTTCAAAAAGTGGTACCGAACTGTCAAAATTGTAGTTTTTGTTAATATTACGTCACTTCCGTTGCCGACAGAAAAATTTCACCGTAACAAAAAAATTTACCATTGGGACCACGGAGCATATGAACTTTGTTTTATACAAATCAAACAATAAATAATTTTTCTGGGTACGAAAAACTATATTAGCCGATGGCGGCTAACGCAAATTACCGAGACAATTTTTTTTCTCATTTTTGCTCAAGTAGGATGATATTTTAACCCTGTGTAAAATACCATCAAAAAATATTCATAAATAAAAAAGGTTTTCGTAAAGAGATAAATTATTTTCAAAATATCGGACATGTTTTCGACTACTTCCGGTTTAACGATCGTTGTCGTGATAGCTTTATTAACTTCTTTGGATACTTAACTTTCTGTACCAGAAGTGTCAGAAACATCCATTAAATAGTTTTGGAAAAAAAGATAAATTAAAGAGCGTTTACAAAAATTTAACGATTTTTCAATTTTTTTCAAAGTTTGATGCCATTTTTAGACCACCTATTTTATTTCAATGGTTTTCATTTTGGATTCACTATATAGACAACCGATAGGACTTTGAGTAAGAAAAGTTTAAGAAAAATCGTAGGCGTCGTTTTCGAGAAAAGGGCGTCTCAGAATGTTAAAAAATCGGAAAATACTAGATTTTTGGCATGCAATAATTTATTTCCTTACCATGGAAATCATATAATTGAGATACCATATGATGGTCCATTAATAGTTCTATCCAGCGACACTTTAGTTCTTTTGGTCCGCTATTACCTAAGGGAGAAATCATGTTTTTCGCAAGTGCGACAATATTTTTAACTTTTTATTTTATTTTTTGAATACTTCCGGTATGGTTATTATTTTCGGAATAGTTTTAATAGCCAGTTTGGGCACTAAAATAGCCACAGGGCTCTGTAATGATATATTACATTATCTGGTCAGATAAAATGCCCCTGAGAAATCCTACGTTCAAAAGTGCCAAAAATGCAAAAAATGTAAAATATCGAAAATTAAATTTCAATAATTACATACATATTATACACCATTAGAATCGTAATTAGGTCAGCTATCTGAATATACAACCTTTTTTTAAAAATCTCTTAAAATAAAAAAATAGTAGAGCATTTTCCAAAATTTCACGATTTTTCGACTTTTTTCGATTTTCAGTCCCTTTTTTATCCTATTCCAGACATTTCAAAGGCTTATTGGATGGCTTCATGCAAATGATTTCCAAAAGGACTCTCGATAGAAAAAAATTAAAAAAAATTGTAGGTTAAGTTTTCGAGATACAGGCGTCCAAAAACGCTCCAAATCAGAAAATACTTGATTTTCAGCGTGCCATATTTTGCTGCCTGATCATAGAATCCGTATGAATTGGGTATTATACGATAGTACAATCCTAGTGCAGTCCAACGGTACCCTAATTTCTTTAATCCATTGATATCGGGCGGAGAAATCGCGTTTTTCCCCAAAATATCCATTTTTTGCATTTTTTTCAAAATATTGCCCATTATTTCGACCACTTCCGGTTTAAGGATTCTTGTCGAAATTGCTTTATAAGTTGGTATTGGACTATAACTTCATGTTCCAGAAGTTTCAGAAACGTCAATTCTGCCATAAACCGAAACCCGAGCTCACAAAATGGGAAGAAAATTCGAAAAAATTCGAAAAATAAAGGGCGATAACTCTGAATGAAACTTATATTACTGGAATCGGATGGACTTCAGGTATCCAAAAATGTAGGTCAAATTTGAAATTTGTTAAAAATAACAAAAATTGTCTCGTAAACAACATTTTTTCAATTTTCAAACGATAAAAGTCATAGACGAATGTTCGAAATTGAAAAATGTGAGATAGCCATTGTCTCAGAAAAGATTCAGGGATTCCAAAAATGTAATTTGTTTGAAAATGGATAAAGAATTGGCGAAACTATGGCCAATTTTCAATTTTTAGACAACGTACAAAGTTCGGTCACTTCCGGTATGCGCAGAAATTTCGAAAATATTTTATCAAGTAGCCACCACATGGTTTCCCAATAGAAAATCTAATTCCAGATCGATATCTGTTTCGATCATAGAGATCTAGGCCCTCGCGGTAAATAATAATAATAATAATAATTTTAGTAATCTCAATAGGCTTTCAGACGAAAGTCTGAAAGCCTAATAATAATAATTTTAGTAATCTCAATAGGCTTTCAGACGAAAGTCTGAAAGCCTAACTAGACCTGCATGCAGGAATGACGGGTTTCACTGGTGCCACGTTACCCTTAAACATGTCACTTCCGGTGCCAAGTTACACTTGAACATATGTCACTTCCGGTACCAGCGAAACCACTAAACAGGTTTCCAAATTAACATTGCACACAAATAAAATGGACGCAGAATCAACAAAATCCAGCAATATCAATTCATTTTATACATTTGTTACTTGTAAATGATCTTGACAAAATTAAATTACTCCCGGTGTTAATGCAAATGTTCAATTAGTCTTATGAAATCAGAAATGGCATACGATATCATATAGTGAAAATTTTATGTAAATCGAATAATAATTGCCACTTTTAAAGACCAAAAAACTTGAAAAGTGACTTGTAGGAAATCGGCTATTTCTCTGCAACCGTACAAATTAGAAACCATTTTGTGGTATCTGTATGATCGCATGGGTTCATTCTATTTGTTGATTGGCATCAAATACCATACTTTGAAAAAGATTTCAAAACAGACTCATTTGAATAAAATATCTGTTTTTGAGGCTAAAAATACAGTTTTTGCCAAAATGACGTTACTTCCGGTGATAATGAAAATCTTAAATTACTTGTATGAAATCCCAAATGGCATTAGGTATAACATGGTGTGACGTTTATGAAAATCGAATAAAAATTGACCCTTTTATGGCCCCGAAACCTTCAAAAGTGACCTGTAGAAAACCGTCTATATCTCGGCAACCGAACAAGTTAGAAACCATTTTATGATATCTATATGACCACATGAGTTTTGTTTATATGTGAATTTAAACCAAAAGTTAAAATTATTAATACTTATTAAGTTATTCTTGGTTGAATAAAACATTGATTTAAAAAGTTTAAAATGCATTTTTTTTACCAAATGATGTCACTTCCGGTGTCAATTTTAAATTGTAATCAACTTGATATGACGCTACGTGCTTTTTGAATCAAATGATGTCACTTTTATAAAAATCCAATCATAATTGACTATTTTACAGGCAAAATAACGAAAACAGTGACTTGTACAGAACTGCACATTTCTTGGTAACTGCTTATAGTACAAACGAATTTTAACATACATTTTCTTCGTATGGATTATAGCTACAAGTTTATAAAAAATACGAAGAAATATTTTAAAATCTGAAAAGCCTGAATAGTTTGTAAATAGGCCAATTTTACACCATTTTTAGCCTCTTAATCGACTTTGCTCGAAAATGAAATCGAAATTAAAAAAACTGCTTCCTACATTTTTTGCGGCTTGAAAGGGCACACTCTTTGAGTCAAATAATTTTTCCAAAAAATAATATTTGTTTTCGAAATAGGAAAATAACTGTCAAAATTGTAGTTTTTGGTAAAATTATGCCACTTCCGGTGCCGACAGATAACACTTTCGGTAATGAAAAAAATGACAATTGATACAACGAAGCATATGAACTTTGTTTTATACAAATCGAAAATAAAAAATTAATCTAGGACTGAAAAACTGAATTAGCCAATGGCGGCCAAGGTAAATTACTGAGACAAAATTTTTTAACATTTTTGCACTAGTCAGATGAATCTTTAATTCTGTGCACAATACGACTAAAAAATATTCATAAATAAAAAAGTTTTTTGTAAAATTTTAAATTTTCGAAATTTGGCGCCTAATATCTTCGAAGATTTGCCGAAAATCAAAAATCGAAAGTAGCGTAGCTATGTGCCCTGTCTCAAGCTATGCCAAAATGTTTCGAAAGTTAAAATCCAATGATTATTGTTAAAATTACTGCAATATTTTCAAAAACGATAACTTCGGTGATTTCGGACATTTCGCATTGGCGCAGAACGTTCAAAATAGCTTTATCCTCTAAGTCACACCCACTTTCCCAGTAAAACCGAAGAAATCGTAACGATGCGACACGTAGTTGCTGAGATCTATTCAAATTGGAATCTGAATAATAATAATAATAATAAGAATAATAATTTTTACAAAAACAATAGTGTTTCACACAAGCTACGCAGTGTGAAACCCTAATAATTTTAACAAAAACAATAGTGTTTCACACAAGCTACGCAGTGTGAAACCCTAACTAGACCTGCATGCAGGAATGACGGGTTTCACTGGTGCCAAGTTACTCTTAAACATGTCACTTTCGGTGCCAAGATACACTTGAACATATGTCACTTCCGGTACCAACGAAACCACTAAACAGGTTTCCAAATTAACATTGCACACAAATAAAATGGACGTAGAATCAACCAATCAATCCAGCAATATCAAGTCATTTTATACATTTGTTACTTGTAAATGATCTTGACAAAATTAAATTACTTCCGGTGTTAATGAAAATGTTCAATTAGTCTTATGAAATCAGAAATGGCATACGATATCATATTGTGACAATTTTATGTAAATCGAATAATAATTGCCACTTTTAAAGACCAAAAAACTTGAAAAGTGACTTGTAGAAAATCGGCTATTTCTCTGCAACCGTACAAGTTAGAAACCATTTTGTGGTATCTGTATGATCGTATGGGTTCATTCTATTTGTTGATTGGCATCAAATATCATAATTTGAAAAAGATTTCAAAACAGACTCATTTGAATAAAATATCTGTTTTGAAGGCTAAAAATTCAGTTTTTGCCAAAATGACGTTACTTCCGGTGATAATGAAAATCTTAAATTACTTGTATGAAATCACAAATGCCATTAGGTATAACATGGTGTAACATTTATGAAAATCGAATAATAATTGACACTTTTATGGCCCCGAAACCTTCAAAAGTGACCTGTAGAAAACCGTCTATTTCTCAGCAACCGAACAAGTTAGAAACAATTTTATGATATCTATATGACCATATGAGTTGTATTTATATGTGAATTTAAACCAAAAGTTAAAATTATAAATACATATTAAGTTATTCATGGTTGAATAAAACATTGATTTAAAAAGTTTAAAATGCAGTTTTTGACCAAATGACGTCACTTCCGGTGTCAATTTTAAATTGTAATCAACTTGATATGACGCTACATGCTTTTTGAATCAAATGATGTCACTTTTATAAAAATCCAATAATAATTGACTATTTTACAGGCAAAATAACGAAAACAGTGACTTGTACAGAACTGCCCATTTCTTGGGAACTGCTTATATTAAAAACTAATTTTAACATACATTTTCTTCGTATGGATTATAGCTACAAGTTTATAAAAGTTACGAATAAATATTTTAAAATCTGAAAAGCCTGAATAGGTTGTAAATAGGTCAATTTTACACCATTTTCAGCCATTTAATCAAATTTGCTCGAAAATGAAATCGAAATTAAAAAAACTGCTTCCGACATTTTTTGCGCCTTGAAAGGGCACACTCTTTGAGTCAAATAATTTTTCCAAAAAATAATATTTGTTTTCGAAAAATGGTACCTAACTGTCAAAATTGTAGTTTTTGGTAAAATTATGCCACTTCCGGTGCCGACAGATAACACTTCCGGTAATAAAAAAAATGACAATTGAGACAACGAAGCATATGAACTTTGTTTTATATAAATCGAACAATAAAAAATTAATCTAGGACTGAAAAACTGAATTAGCCAATGGCGGCCAAGGAAAATTACTGAGACAAAATTTTTTAACATTTTTGCACTAGGCAGATGACTCTTTAATTCTGTGCACAATACGACTAAAAAATATTCATAAATAAAAATGTTTTTTGTAAAATTTTAAATTTACGAAATTTGGCGCCTAATATCTTCGAAGATTTGCCGAAAATCAAAAATCGAAAGAAGCGTAGCTATGTGCCCTGTCTGAGGCTATGCCAAAATGTATCGAAAGTTAAAATCCAATGATTATTGTTAAAATTACTGCAATATTTTCAAAAACGATAACATCGGTGATTTCGGACATTTCGCATTGTCGCAGAACGTTCAAAATAGCTTTATCCTCTAAGTCACACCCATTTTCCCTGTAAAACCGAAGAAATCGTAACGATGCGACAAGCAGTTGCTGAGATCTACTCAAAACAAAAGAAGAATAATAATAATAAGAACTAGACCTGCATGCAGGAATGACGGGTTTCACTGGTGCCACGTCACTTTCGGTGCCACGTTACCCTTAAACATATGTCACTTCCGATACCAATGAAACCATCAAACAGGTTTCCACATAAGCATTGTAAACATCAAATAAAATGGACGAAGAATCAACCAAATCCAGCAATATCAATTCATTTTATATATATGTTACTTGTAAGTGATCCTGGCAAAATTTCATTACTTCCGGTGATAATGAAAATGTTCAATTAGTTTTATGAAATCAGAAATGGCATAAGGCATCATAATGGCGAAAATTTTATGTAAATCGAATGAGAATTGCCACTTTTATAGACCAAAAACCTTGAAAAGTGACTTGTAGAAAATCGTCTATTTCTCGGCAACCGTACACGATAAAAACTATCTTTTGGTATCTATATGATCGTATGTGTTCAATCCATTTGTTGATTGGAATCAAATATCATAATTTGAAATATATTATAAATCAGACTCATTTGAAAAAAATGTCTGTTTTGAAGGCTAAAAATACAGTTTTTGCCAAAATGACATTACTTCCGGTGATACTGAAAATGTTAAATTAGTTCTATGAAATCATAAATGACACAAGATATCATATGGTGAAAATTTTATGAAAATCGAATAATAACTGACACTTTTATAGACCAAAAACCTTGAAAAGTGACTTAAGGAAAATCGCCCATTTCTATGCAACCGTACAAGTTAGAAACCATTTTGTGGTATCTGTATGATCGTATGGGTTCAATCTATATGATCAATAGAATCAAATATCACAATTTGAAAAAAATAACAAATACGACTCATTTGAATAAAATATTGTTTTTTGAAGGCTAAAATTTAAGTTTTGAGCAAATGACGTCATTTCCGGTGGCAGCACAAGGGGTAAAATGGTTTGACATAGTCCACTATGGCATTAGGCATCCAATGGCGAAAGAAAATTGAAAATCGAATAATAATTGATTCTTTTACAGCCAAAATTACGTGAAAAGTGACTCATGCAAAATTGCCTATTTCTCGGCAACTGCTTATATTACAAACTAATTTTCACATACATTCTCTTCGTATGGATTATAGCTACAAGTTTATAAAAGTTACGTAAAAATATTTTAAAATCTGAAAAGCCTGAATGAGTTGTAAATAGGTCAATTTTACGCCTTTTTTCACCTCTTAATCCAATTTGCTAGAAAATGAAAAAGAAATTAAAAAAACTGCTTCCGACATTTTTTGCGCCTTTAAAGGACACACTCTTTGAGTCATATAATTTTTCAAAAAAATAATATTTGTTTTCAAAAAATGTACCTAACTGTCAAAATTGTAGTTTTTGGTAAAATTATGCCACTTCCGGTGCCGACAGATAACACTTTTGGTAATAAAAAAAATGACAATTGAGACAACGAAGCATATGAACTTTGTTTTATACAAATCGAACAATAAAAAATTAATCTAGGACTGAAAAACTGAATTAGCCAATGGAGGCCAAGGAAAATTACTTACACAAAATTTTTTAACATTTTTGCGCAAGTCAGATGACTCTTTAATTCTGTGCTCAACACGACTAAAAAATATTCATAAATAAAAAAGTTTTTTGTAAAATTTTAAATTTCCGAAATTTGGCGCCTAATATCTTCGAAGATTTGCCGAAAATCAAAAATCGAAAGTAGCGCAGCTATGTGCCCTGTCTCCAGCTATGCCAAAATGTATCGAAAGTTAAAATCCCATGATAATTGTTAAAATTACCGCAATATTTTTAAAAACGATAACTTCGGTGATTTCGGACATTTCGCATTGTCGCAGAACGTTCAAAATAGCTTTATCCTCTAAGTCACACCCACTTTCCCAGTAAAACCGAAGAAATCGTAACGATGCGACACGTAGTTGCTGAGATCTACTCAAAACAAAAGAAGAATAATAATAATAATAATAAGAATAATAATTTTAACAAAAACAATAGTGTTTCACACAAGCTTCGCAGTGTGAAACCCTAACTAGATCTGCTACTGTCCCATGCAGATATGAAAGCTTTCATATTCATCGTCACGTGTCATTGATAAGGATATCTTAAGTGTAAGATAGTCACTTAACTACTAGCTTTCACTAAAATATACGTAACTTCCTGTAAGTTAAGGGCAATTGGTATTCAAAGGCGCTGTTAAGTATCAAATTTTCCCTTAAAGTTAAGCTGCCTTAACTTTTGAGTGTTAGTCTTCAAGTGGTATTCAAAGGCCAGTTTAAGTGAGAAATATCCACTTAACTTTAAGTGACCTACGGGAGGTACCTTAAAGTTAAGTGAGATTATAATGACTTCTTTTAATGCTGTAAAAGCAGTCCCGTAGTGACGATTTTAAAAGAAAGGGAATTCAGATTAAAACAAAGACAATGTCGCCGAGCGTAGCTGACTTCCAATTTATTTTTTCGTCGTCAACTTTGATGTTGTAGTGCCATAATAGAGTATAAGGTTATTACCACCGATGTAGTTAAGGATATCTTTTCCCGATCATTTATCATGTTATGTTTGTATGTCTCCATGGCTGTCATAAAATATAGTTAAATTCATTTGTGGAGACTTTGCTTTATAGATTTTGGAAATTATTTATACTACCGCTAGAAGCAAGGCATGATCTAATTTTTACAACTCATTCCCATATATACATAATTTAGTTAAAATATAATGAAGCCTGAATATTTCGTACACACAATGTACCGTCAATGCCAGACCTGTCAAAATCTAAAGTGTAGGTACTTACACAATATCTATGAATTTCTCAAATGATAGATTAACAAACAACACTGTATAATTTGTCCAGTCTAACTTAGAAGACAAGGGTCACTGTGTATTGTTAATAATATGTTGTTTTCTATTCGCGTTATATTGTTAAAAAAATTAAAGCTTACAATATCCATTATTATACTACCACTATTTATTGTAATCTATTTGGATGGATTTTATTTTTAAAAAAAGTGTATGAAAACAGCTGTTCCGGCAAAGGATGCACACTATCATAATTTATCTTAAATTATAATCATACTATTTTCATGGGTTACAATATAATATTTCGACAAACATTTTCCTGGTGATGTAAACTAAGAATTTAATAGAATATAGCGATGCTCTTAAGGGGCATAACTAGCTGGCAATGTCAGTAATTCGTGATTTTTGGCAGTGGAGGGTATTCCATAAATAAAAAAAATCATGCTTTTTGGCGAATGTGAGTATTCCATAATTTAAGTGTGCAGTTAACTTTTCACATAGCCAAGTATGTGTAAAATACAACCTTTGAATACCGATTTAAGGTAAGACACTTGATTAAGTGGAGAAATTAAGTATTTTTACTTAACTTTTAGAAAATCTTTGAATACGGACCCTGGTGTTTTCAACGTGGTGTGGCCGTAGACGAGAGAAGGTGGACAGAACCCATACTTGTGGTTACTCAAATTCTTTTTGTGTCTTTTTCCCTGGGGAGACGGGCCGAGCGGAGAGCTGGAGTGGTGCAAAAGAGTGCGCGCTGTGGTCTGATTGGCGGAAAATTGATTTTTTCACGAAGAATCAGGGCAAAAAGGCGTCTACAGCACCCGGTGTTCCCAGGCGGTCACCCATCCAAGTACTAACCGGGCCCGACGTTGCTTAACTTCAGTGATCGGACGAGAACTGGTGTTTTCAACGTGGTATGGCCGTAGCCGAGAGAAGGTGGACAGAACCCGTAGTTATACTTACCTGAATTGACCCGCTTATTGATTTTTTTTTTGTTTTTTGTATTTAATTGTTTTAAAGAGATTTAATAATGCCAGACTAATATTAAAATAAAGTTTTAAATTAAGAATAATTAATTATTGGTCTAATGCAATGAAATGAAATGATTTGATTTGACGGATGAAATGTACGATGGGTGTCCACACTATGTGGCTAAGGCGTTGGCCTGCTAGGTCGGGTGTTCGATCCCTGCATTGGCCGAGAAAGTTCATCTCGATATTCTGGCGTGTCCCCCTATCCGCCGTGTACACATTGGAGTGCACGTAAAAGATCCCTTAGCAGTTGGAATTCTATATTGTTGAATAAGCTCTATACGATGACTAAATGTGCAGATTGTAGCCACCCACACTGCATGTTTTGCTTAACAATGAAAGGGTGCGGTTTTCAATTTTCGATCCTTTTATTCTACTACTCCTGATATTTTTGACTGTTGATCTATGGTTTCATATAAAAGACTACTGATAAGACACTTTGTACAAGAAGTTCCCCCAAAATATTATGTTGACTTTAGAGAAAAGGACCCTTGAAAATGCTCCAAATCGTAAAAATACGACTTTTTGGATTTTCGATCTCTTTTTTCTGCTACCCCTGATATTTAAAAAAACAATGATACAATGATTTCACACAACGGGCTAGCTATTAGACTCTCGATTGACAAGAGTTTCATCACCCTCCCTTCATTATAACCGAAGTTATTGTGGCCTAAAGAATCAACAAATCAGCATGCTTATCTCTGCTTACCCTAAGCAGAAAATGTTCATCTTTGCACTCAATCATGACATTGACCTAGTGAACGTCTACACCAAGATTGAACATTCGAGCTCAATTAGAAGGGGAGTTATTGTGTTTCAAAGTCTCGGCCCTTCAAATTGCTACTACTTTTCATATTCACTTCAAAATGGCAACCATCAGTTGACCTAAATCAAAATTCTGCTCCGTGCGATTTTTGGGCCATCCTTCAAGGATTCAGAAAATATAACTCCCGTGTCTGTAAGTAAGATAGCAAAAAAGCCTTAGCGATTTTTCATGTTTCAAGATGGTGGCATTTCCGGTTTGATCGACAAACTGCATATTTTGTGTAGGAATCAGTAATTACCTGTTGAGTATCGAAAAAAAATTTCAGGTCATTCTGACCTATATTTCGACGATTTTTTTTTAAACTTTGATCCTCAATTTCACCAAGGGGAGATAATTTAGAAAATTTCTCATTATAATTTTGAAGTCACATTAGTAAGATCTACTTAAATACTAAATTTCATGAAAATCGTACAACTATTAAAGAAGTTGTCAAATTGATCTAAACTTCCGGTTCGAAATCACAGCGACGAATTTTCGAAATTCGAAAATGTGAAACTGCAGATGAAAATGATTTTGTTCAAGGTATTCAAAGAAAAAAGAATTAGTAAAATCGGTCAAAAAATAGCAAAGTTACGACTATGCATTGTCAGTTTTTTCGTTCGTAAAATTCGGTGATTTCGAATTCGCAAAACGTTTTGAAAATATATTTAATCAACAGCCACCACCCATTTTTTTGGGGGGGGGGGGGGTAGGTCAAAGTTTCAGAAACATCCTATGGATAGATTCTGTGAAATCCGATTTGCAGGAAAAACACAAAAAAAAAAAATAATAATAATCTTAACAGAAACAATAAGCTTTCATATGAAATATGAAAGCTTAATAACTAGATCTGCTACTGTCCCATGCAGATATGAAAGCTTTCATATTCATCGTCACGTGTCATAGATTATATCAAGTATCTCAAATAAAAGGATAAGAATAACAAACTATCAAAATTGGTCAAAAACTCGCGAAGTTACAAGTCTAAATATAGTATGAAACATTGCATAATCTGAAAACTAAAGGGAAATAACTGATACTTGTGTTGCTGTAATCGGGATGACTTCCCACTTCAAAACTTTCAGAAAAATGAAATGAAAATGGTAAGAAAACATCGAAAAATTAAATGAGAAAACTTTGAACAAAACTAAAAACTTTTGAATCAGGTTGATTCCAATTGTTTGAATATTTACGTTAAATATGTAAATTTGGAAAATTATAAAGACAAAATTATCAAAATCGGTCAAAACTCACAAAGTTACAAATTTAAATGTAGTGAGAAACATTGCACCCTCGGCAAAAAAATAATCTTTAAACTAAAGGGAAATAACCCAAACTTGTATAGCTGTAATCGGGCTTCCAAAATTAGAGATATGTTATATAATTATGGTTTCCAATATGTTTGGTTATAAGTAGGAAATCGTGACAACTTCTTAAGCATGTTTTAAACAAAGGGTCATAGACTGCAATATACAAGAATGGCGCTTTGCAATAAAAAAAACTGCTCAAAGCAAGATTTCTATGCAGAAATGAAATAAGTAATAGAACCAGAAAAACATTTATCCACTATAATAAATAAGCAACATAGAGAAAATGAAATCAAATTGAATGGTTGTTTAACGTCCTACTGTTTTGTTCCTAAAATGGGCTAATGAAGACGGGCATACGCCATAAAGTGTGCAATGAGGGAAATTTTACCCGGGCAGCGGCGTTATGGCCTACGAGGTTGGACAGGCGACCATACTCCTTGTCACGTACAACCAAGAAATCGAAACAACGCCAGTTGACTCAATGACAGACGTTATGATACAGAGCGCACGTGCTAACCATTCAGTCACGCAACCTCCCTAAAATCTGCAAATGGCTGACCTACAGATAGAAACATTTCAACCGGGCGAAATCTTCTATTTTATTAGTTTAACTTGCACGGTACCTTTAGTTATCAACCGAATATTACAAAACTTTTAAAAATAAGCTCCCCCTGACCAGCTAAATCGTTCGCAATAAACGTTTTCCCCTTAAAATCGGCAAATTGCTGACTTTAAAGTGAGAAACATTACAACCGGGTGAATTTTTCTGTTTTATCACTTTTACAGTATCTTTGATTACCAACCGATTATTACAAAACTTTAAAAATAAAAAAAAGAGAGAAATGCGGCTTAACGTCCATTCGACACAAACTAGGTCATTTCGGGACTAACATATGTTTTTTAATTTTATTTAAAAACTCCCCTTGCGCGTACTGGTCTTTAGCTGTTGGGAGGAAACCGAATGGCACGGAGAAACCCACGAGGTTGGACACCATACTCCATGTCACGTGCAATCTCGAAATCGAAACGACGCCCGTTGACTCAATGACAGACGTTACGATACAGCGTGCACATGCTAACCATTCAGCCATTCAGCCTCCCTTAAAAATAAGCTCCCCCTGACCAGCTTAATTGTTCGCAATAAACATTTGCCCTCTAAAATCGGCAAATTGCTGACTTTAAAGTGGGAAACATTATAACCGGGCGAAATTTTATGTTTTAACAGTTTAATTCGCACAGTATTTTAATTACCAACCGATTATTACAAAACTTTTGAAAATAAGCTCCAACTGACCAGCTTAATCGTATGCAATAAACGTTTGACCTGAATTGAAAGTTCTGCAACGAGGAAGATCATCTCGATTTTCCGGCGTGGTCCCCCCTTGTCAGTGAGGCAGAACGGAGGGCCTGACAAGGACAGCTGTCTGGTCGTTCGGGTGGGACGAAAAACCAAGGTCGCGTGTACACATTGGAGTGCACGTAAAATATCCCTAAGCAGTTGGAATTCGATACTGTTGAATAAGCTCTATACAATGACTAAATGTGCAGATTGTAGTCACACACACTGCATGTTTCGCTTAACAATGAAAGGGTGCCGTTTTCAATGTTCGATCCTTTTATTCTTCTACTCCAGATATTTTGGACTGTTGATCGAAGTTTTCATATAAAAGACTACCGATAAGACTCTTTGTAGAAGAAGTTCCCAAAAAGTATTATCTTGACTTTAAGAGAAAAGAACCTTTAAAGATGCTCCAAATCGTAAACATACGACTTTTTGTTTACAGTACCTTTGATTACCAACCGATTATTACAAAACTTTAAAAATAAAAGAGAAAGAGAGAAATGCGGCTCAACGTCCATTCGACACAAACTAGGTCATTTCGGGACCAACATGTTTTTTTTAATTGTATTTATAAACTTCCCTTGCGCGTACGGGTCTTTAGCCGTGGGAGGAAACAGAAGGACACGGAGAAAACCCACGAGGTTGGACATCATACTCCATGTCACGTGCAACTTGGAAATCGAAACGACGCCGGTTGACTCAATGACAGACGTTACGATACAGCGCGCGTATGCTAACCATTCAGCCTCCCTAAAATCTGGAAATTGCTTACTTATAGCAAAAAACATTTTAACCGGGCGAAATTTTCTGTTTTAACAGTTTAATTCGCACGGTATTTTAATTACCAACCGATTATTACAAAACTTTTGAAAATAAGCTCCAACTGACCAGCTTAATCGTATGCAATAAACGTTTGGCCTGAATTGAAAGTTCTGCAACGAGGAAGATCATCTCGATTTTCCGGCGTGGTCCCCCCTTGTCAGTGAGGCAGAACGGAGGGCCTGACAAGGACAGCTGTCTAGTCGTTCGGGTGGGACGAAAAACCAAGGTCGCGTGTACACATTGGAGTGCACGTAAAATATCCCTAAGCAGTTGGAATTCGATACTGTTGAATAAGTTCTATACAATGACTAAATGTGCAGATTGTAGTCACACACACTGCATGTTTCGCTTAACAATGAAAGGGTGCCGTTTTCAATGTTCGATCCTTTTATTCTTCTACTCCAGATATTTTGGACTGTTGATCGAAGTTTTCATATAAAAGACTACCGATAAGACTCTTTGTAGAAGAAGTTCCCAAAAAGTATTATGTTGACTTTAAGAGAAAAGAACCTTTAAAGATGCTCCAAATCGTAAACATACGACTTTTTGGATTTTCGATCTCCTTTTTTCAGCTATCCCTGATATTTAAAAAAAAGATACAACGATTTCACACAACAGGCCAGCTATTACACTCTCGATTAACAAGAGTTTCACCGCCCTCCCTTCATTATAACCGAAGTTATCTTGCCCTAAAGAATCAACAAATCAGCATGCTTATTTCTGCTTACCCTAGGCAGAAAATGCTCATCTTTGAACTCAATCATGACATTGACATAGTAAACGTCTACACCAAGATTGAACATTCTAGCTTAATTAGAAGGAGAGTTATTGTGTTTCAAAGTTTCGGCCCTTCAAATTGCTACTACTTTTCATATTCACTTCAAAATGGCAACCATCAATTGACCTAAATCAAAATTCTTCTCTGAACAATTTTTAGACCATCTTTCAAGGATTCAAAAAATATAACTCCCGTGTCTGTAAGTAAAATAGCAAAAAAGCCTTAGGGATTTTTCACGTTTCAAGATGGTGGCACTTCCGGTTCGATCAACAAACTTTATATTTTGTGTACAAATCAGTAATTACTTGTCTAGTATCCAAAAAAAAAATCAGGTCATTCTGACCTATATTTCGATGATTTTTTTGAAAATTTTGATCTTTAATTTCGTCAAGGGGAGATAATTTAGAAAATTTCTAATTATATTTTTGAAGTCACATCGGTAAGGTCTACATATATACTAAATTTCATGACAATCGTACAACTATTAAAGAAGTTGTCAAATTGGTCTAAACTTCCGGTTCGAAATCACAGCGACGAATTTTCGAAATTCGAAAATTTGAAACTGCAGATGAAAATGATTTTTTTCAAGGTATTCAAAGAAAAAAGAATTAGTAAAATCGGTCAAAAAATAACAAAGTTACGACTATGCTTTGTCCATTTCGTCGTTCGTAAATTTCGGTGATTTCGGATTCGTAAAACGTTTTGAAAATATATTTAATCAAGGTTCGCACCCCATTTTTTGGGGGGGTAGGTCAAAATTTCAGAAAGATCCTACGGATAGATTCTGAGAAATCCGATTTGCAGAAAACACAAAAAAAAAATAATAATAATAATCTTAACAGAAGCAATAAGCTTTCATATGTAATATGAAAGCTTAATAATTTTAACAAAAACAATAGTGTTTCACACAAGCTTCGCAGTGTGAAACCCTAATAATTTTAACAAAAACAATAGTGTTTCACACAAGCTACGCAGTGTGAAACCCTAATAATTTTAACAAAAACAATAGTGTTTCACACAAGCTACGCAGTGTGAAACCCTAATTATCTTATACTGTATTGATCAAAGATGGGGATCAAAAAACCGCCACAATATTGCTGTAACTTTGCTGAAACCTTGTTACAAGCAATATCCCCCATCCAAGATAATGTGTTGAATATTTGACCCATACTGCAAAAGTATTGTGAAATCTTTATAGATTAGAACTGAGATCCCTAATCCCAAGTGTCCAATCGACTTCAAATTATGCAACCATTAGCAATTGAGATCCCCAATCCCAAATTACTGTTTAAATCGTCGGATTAGAAACTTAGATATTAATTTGAAATTTCTATTCAATATCAATACATTAGCAGTTGAGATCCCTAATCCCAAATTACTACTTAGCATATTATGAATTGGGATGCATAATCCCAAGGTTTTATATATCAAAATACGATAGTAATTGAAATCCCTAATTTCAAATTACCTGTTACCGCATTGTTGTATGTTAAAAACTGAGATGTAGCCTAAATTCGCAATCTAATGCAAGAGTTTCAAATCGAGTTCAAAATAGTATTAGTAAAATAACAATCGAGATATCTAATCCCAAATCACTAACCAACCTCAAAATAATATAACATAAAAATGCTAAATTTCTAAAACCAAATTACCATTTGAGTTGAAAATAATATAACACCAACATTGATTTATGGGAGTAAAAGTAATAGAACTACTAAATAAACTAATTCACTATATGATGAGTAATCTATCCGTGCCCCACCACATGTCGTGGTTTGTTAATAACTGAATAATATGAATTGGTATTCACAATTCTAAGATAGGAATACGAATATATTTTTGAAAAGCATTTGAATGCCATCTCCCCATTATTCTTATTTCTTCATCAGAAAATCCTAACAGAGCTTTATGTGTAGCAGCGCCAATTCTGAAACTATGCGATTTATATCTGTGGGTGTCAAGCCCTGTCCATAGCAATGCTCTCTGTAAGTGAGAGTTAAAATATGATCTCGAAATAGCTGTTCCATTGGGGAACGCAAATAATGCTCCCGGAATCGTACCTCTCATTTGACGATATGTCCATAAAGCAAGAACGGGACAAATGATAGTATTTAAATTATTTCGTTGTAAAATTATAGTTGATAATTGATGATTATTATGTTTAAAAGATTGCATATCAATTTGACAATGAGTAGGTTTATCTGTCAAGGGATCTAGCTGAAATGTAACACTTTGCAGTTGAATGTTATGTTTGTTCATTGTTGAACGAGTTATTTCGCTAATTCTCAAAAAGGCATTGAATGCTAAAAAGAACATTGCTTTGAGTAAAGTTTTTGAGTAATGTGAATCACATATGTGGTCAAGTGATGTAATCAACCTGAGTAGAATAGTAGGTGTGATAGGAAGGCGTGAGTCAAGTGACTTATGTTGAGTTTTGTAACCTTGTAGTTGTTTACGTATTGTAAAATGGTGGGTCGGATCTGAAAGATTAGTTATTTTATGAATAAAACTGATGGCGGATAAATAAGTTGCTATGGATCCTTGTGACAATCCTTTATGTGAACAATAAGCAATAAATAGAGTCAAATGTTCGGTTGTAGCGGGAAATATTGGACGTCCTGGATAATACATATTCATAAATAGGTGATATTTGGCTATTGCGTTTCTATAGTTATCTTTTGTAGCTGGCACTAATGACTGAGCTAACATGCTTTCTGCTGTAGTTTTTAAAAATTCATGAGATGGCATGGTATTAGAGTTGGTGCTGGATTCATTGATGGAAAATGATCGTGGAATTTCTGAATCTGTAAGCGAGAAAGAAAATCAGGACCAGTATTACTTTTGCCTGGTAAATGAACTGCTTTAAAAAGAATATTGAAGTGAAGGGTTTGAAGAATAAACCGTCTCAATAATTTCATAATATTATGATCTTTTGAAGTTTGTTTATTAATAATGTGAACAACAGCTATGTTATCGCAATGGAATTGGATACATTGATTTGTTAACAAATGTGCCCAAAGTTCTGTGGCTAAAACGATTGGAAACAGTTCTTTGACTGTTATATGTTGTGTCTGAAAGTTAATGGGCCATTCACCAAAAAACCAAGAATCTTGAAGCATTTCTCCAAATCCTTTATTACTAGCAGCTGTGCTAAGGTTAATTGTTTGTGAATTAATCCACCTGTCACCTAGGATATGACCATTGCCATGAAAATCTTTGAGGAAGGTTGCCCAGCAGTGTAAGTCAGATTTTGCTTGTTTATTAAGCCGGCGATGATGGTGAGGTTTTTTTCAGGCCAATTGTCAAATCTATGAGCTTACGTAAAAATGTTTTACCTGGAACAATGACTACACAAGCAAAGTTTAACAAACCTATAATGGATTGTAGTTCTTTTAATGTCGCTTTCTTTTTCATTAACATGTTATCGACTTCGGACTGACACTTGAGTAATTTATCATTGGGTAATCTGAGTTGCATTGATGAAGAATCTATTTCAATGCCCAGAAATGTGATAAGAGTGGTTGGAAATATTGTTTTTTCATGTTTAATAGGTATACCAATATCCTTAGCTAGAACATAAAAGTTTGTCAAACTATTTAGACAGACATTGTCATTTGGAGGTCCTATGAACAAGAAGTCATCTAACACATGAACACAAGGAGAGTTAAATTTATGTTCCATTATCCAGTGAATAGCAGTACTAAACTGTTCAAAAAGCCAACATGAATATCTTAAGCCCATAGGTAATGTTCTGTCATAATAATATTCGTTATCTAAAGAAAATCCCAAAAGTTCGTGATCTTTTGGATGTATCGGCATCAATTTGAATGCATTTTCACTGTCTGTTTTTGCAAGAAGAGACCCTGAACCAAATTGTTTCAACAATCGAACAGCATCATCAATTGTCTGATAAGAAATTGTACACAGATGGTCAGGAATACCGTCATTTATAGATGAACCTTCAGGATATGACAAATGATGAATGATACGGTATTCTCCTGGAGCTTTCTTCGGAATCAGACCTAATGGGGAAATTTGGAAATGGCAGAGTTTGAAACGGACCAGCAAGATGCCCAACGCAACATGCTTTTGCAATTTTTTCTTTAACAACATTCATAGCCATTTTGGCAGATTTTAGATTGGAAGAGAAACGTAATCTGCGAATTCCTATATAAGGAATGCTAAATCCATACGTAAAACCCTCGATAAGGAAACTAGCTTTAGTTGAATCATAACTTTGAAGATAAAAATCGAGTTGACTTGCTTTAATTGGTGTGATAATGTTATGCTTATTTGGAACATAGACAGGTGTCGTGCTATTGGGTTCAGTTATTAGGTTTTTGACCCTTAGGTCGGTTTGATGTTGCATCTCTGTCAAATTTTGGTCTCGGGCATGCCCGTTTGTTATGTGGTCCGCGACAACGTTGGCATATATGTGCAAATTGGCACAGGGTCTTTGTGCACCCCGTGTTGTTGTAGTCATAGCAATATTTGCGAAATCGAAAGCTGCGAAAGGACGAAGCAGTATTTTGTTTGATTTTTGGTTGTAAAATTGAGGCCAGAGCTTCTTGATATAATTCTATATTAACCTGATTCCAAGGCAATTCTGCAGGGCAAGTTTCTCGCCATTGCCTAAACCCTTTGTCATAATTTATGGCCGCGAGATCACTAGCTTGATTTGCCAATTTCTCTATAGTTAGAACATATTTCATAATAGGAACGACTTCAGAAGGATGACGTTCGCAATAAATGCCTATATAAATATGAAAAGCTGCATGCCACTTTGCTAACGTATCAATTTTTTCACCAGTATTCTTTTGTTTGACAAATACAACACCTTCTTTCCCTTCAGTCATGACATATTGATCCATTATATTGTTGTTTTTAACCAAACAACTTAGCTCTATATATTCTCTAGCCCAGATTTTTGATTTTATAGCAACATCTACTCCTAGAGCTAAAGGTTTGGATAAATGCGACATGACTGTTGGAGAATTATCAATAGCATTATTCATACATGCATATGAAACAGACAAGTTATTGTGAGTACCTGATAAGGATTGTCTTGTAGATGTAGATGGCATTAGCTCGTTCAATAACTGAGCCGTGGGATTTATGGGAGTTTCTATACCTGTAGAGGTGGAACTGTTTGAATTGGCAGCTGGCATTGTGACTGTAATAGGTCGACTGTGCAGCTCAGGGTCTGTTGCGGCATTATGAATTTTTTTTGACAATGATTCTTTGATTAACTTAACAATGTCTGGAATGGAGTCCTGAATACATTGTTTTATCTGAATATTAAGAGTTTCATTATTAGAGTTACTTGTAAACACAGGAGAAGTTTCGGGCATTGCATTTGCAGAGATGACAGTAGATGTTGTAGCCACTGGCGCAAGACTGGGCACAGAGACGGACGTAATTGTTTCTTCTGGGCTACTTTGCTCCATGCGTGATTTTTTATTAGATTTTTGTTATCGGGTTGGAGCTAATCGTTTGGATTTTCGCCTACTTGTATTCATATTTGATGTGATATTAGACTCCATGATCTGAAATGATTTAAAATACCCTCAAGTAAATAATAATAACATACAACTACCATTTATACAATATATTTAATTGCATCCTTGCAATTTCTAAACAGCTGATTGCATGTATTAATCAATGCAATATAGCAACCGCTGATTGCACTTAGACACAGTTGACTGTTCTTAATTCAGCCATGCAATATATGAACGGCCGATTAGACGTATTTCGTCTATGTAATAAACCGCTCATTGCACGTATCACATCCATACATTATATAACTAGCTGGTTGTACTTATCACATCCATTCAATATAAACAGCTGATTGCACTTATTACATCCATGCAATATAAACAGCTGATTGCACTTATCACATCCATGCAATATAAACAGCTGATTGCACTTATTACATCCATGCAATATAAACAACTGATTGCACTTATTACATCCATGCAATATAAACAGCTGATTGCACTTATTACATCCATGCAATATAAACAGCTGATTGCACTTATCACATCCATGCAATATAAACAGGGGATTGCACTTATTACATCCATGCAATATAAACAGCTGATTGCACTTATTACACCCATGCAATATATAAACGCTGATTACGCACAGTTAATCTGATTGCACATATTACCTAAATATTATTCCGTGTATATAGAAACAACAGTTGATTGCACTGTAAATTCATGCAATGTATAACAACTGCAAATTGCTCTGGCATACACGCGCGATCCGAGACCGGTTGTTGTTGTTGCCTATCCTATATTACGGTAATATCGCTTTGCTATCTGCTGGGAAAAAGGAAATATCACACTTACTTTGCTTTAAACAATGAAGGATAGCTCCTCTTAAATTTCGATAATATTTATGCAATCCTGTTGCGTTAAGGTGAACACCATCATAATAAACGTTCGGTGAGTTGGAAAGCCCTTTTAAATTCCAATATTTGATATGAAATGGCATTACCGATTCCTTCAATTTACGGTTAAACAGAGTTACTAATTTATTGTATCTGTCAACTGGTACAATTCGAGTCCTAAATCGAGGTAATAATTGACATATAACAGCTTGTTTGATGTTATATCGTTTCACCATAGTAGCTACTAATAGTATCAACTTATCCATTAGTTCCAATACGGCGTCTTCAGCTGACCCATATTCTCGACTATCTAAGTCGTTCCCACCTATGTGGACGATCACGTGACTTGGAGCATGAAATTTGATACTATTCTCTAATAACCGCGTATGTCCAGATTTCATTATCTGGCCTCCACTTATTCCAACGCATTTAACATTACACTCTTGAATATTGAAATTGTGTAATCTGTACTTGGTTGCGACATGTTCTCTTAGTCTTTGAACATGAGAACTTCCTACTAACAATACCGACATTTTTTAAACATTACCAAAAAGTGATTTGCCTTTTGTTTTTTGTAAATATGCAATAAATAGCAAGTGGAAAACAAAAATACTCCCCTGGGATGGACTTAATACACCGAGTAGCTGTTCTTCGTGATTACAGCACCGGATGCATCAAAATGATGCAGATTAGAAGATAATTGTTTTCTACACACTTTTTTGGTTCCATCGGTGCCAATTAATGGGTTATTACAATTAACTGAGAGTTATATCCCTTGAATCCAAATATAGTCTAGCCACTCGGCTAATCTCGACAGATTCCGTAAACTACGTCAACTACATCTAGTCTCGGATGTATGACAGTAAGTGATATGTACCTACGCCCATACATTTGCGATGCGGCTACCGGTTTACTTTAACAGGAAAACGTGACGCTATTACACAAATTGGGAACCTATTCGGTTAGCGACCTATTCGACCGATCGAGCTGCAACCTGTTCGTTGGAAACCTATTTAGAGTAAAGACAACAGTCTCTATTTATCAACCAATAAAATCCAACGTTATGTATATCAAATGAAAGTAGAATATATTATTTTTTATCCATTCCTTCAGCTCAGAATAGACGCGTAATTTCGTCATTATCTTACAGCTGGATCGGTCGAATAGGTCGCTAGCTAAATAGGCTGCCAACTTGTGTTTGGAATGGGCGCAGCCATGTTTCATCCGGGACCTTTAAAGTAGTTCCAATATGGCGGAATTCATCATACAGCCGAGTTTAGATTCCCGAATTCTTACGAGGTTTGCCGAGTGATAGTCTAGCATTTCAGAATAAAATGAAAGTAGCAAATACGGTTTAGCACAAAAACATTTTAAGATTAAAATATCATAAAACTTCTGGGAAATACATTTTAATAACTTCTCTGTCTATCCGAAGAAAGATCTGTTACATATTGGCGAATAACAAA
The DNA here is from genome assembly GCA_036850965.1 of Patella caerulea. NCBI lineage: Eukaryota > Metazoa > Mollusca > Gastropoda > Patellidae > Patella > Patella caerulea. Next base: position 2,225,459 of record JAZGQO010000018.1, on the reverse strand, counting down.
CAACGAGCCAGTTTGTTGTTCGGTATTCGCGAATAACGAACAACGAGTTGGTTTGTTGTTCGGTATTCACAGTATATGGAATTATTAATATAATAAAGGTACTTTTGTAAGGAACACGCCACAGGCGGGTTTTCATGAGCTTAAATAGACGATAAAACTTCAAACTTCTGGAAATAGATTCTAACAACTTCTCTTTCTAACCGCAGAAAGAGCTGTTACACATTGGCGAATAGAAAGAGAAGTTGTTAGAATAACGAACAACGAGCTGGTTTGTTGTTCGGTATTCACAGTGTATGGAATTGGTAATATAATAAAGGTACTTTTGTCGGGAATACGCCGCAGGTGGGTTTCTATGAGCCTAAATGGATTATAACACTTCGAACTCTTAGGAAATAGATTCTAACAATTTCTCTGTCTATCCAAAGAAAGAGCAGTTTCACATTGGCGAATAACGAACAAAAGTTACTTTATTAGATTACTAATTCCACATCTGGTGAATACCGAACAACAAACCAGCGAACAACGAACAACAAGCTAGCTTCACGCCGCTATGATGTTTGTTATGAAAAAAGAACACATTGCTGGATAAGTGGCGTATGTGCCGAGCCAGCGATTATTGCGTATGTACCGAATTTAGAGCCAAATTTTGTAGTTTCGTCTGTATAAAGGGTGGTATTTTTCGCCGACTTCAAGGTTTCCGAAACGAAGCTATTATAGCTAACTCTGAGAGACTCGGACATCTGCCGATGCGACCTTCACTGATTTAGATAGAAAAAAAGTATTTGCGGCGATTGTCATAAAAGCACAATCGCCAAGTTTAAAAAAAATCAACTTCGGAAGACTTTAAAAGAAATGATTCGCATGAAGGCTAATAATGAAAATAAAGAACAATTGGCAGGTAAAAAGAATGGTTGCAAGTCCAAACATTTTTAGATGAACGAAGGAATGTTGTATGATGTCAAAAATCAAAGATACACAGCACAATGCCATAATTTGGTCATGAAACTTAAAAATCTAATGGTAACGTAGTAGTGGTTATAACCGCATGTTTGGCTGTCGCGGGACTAAATCTAATTACACTCCATCAAAATCTACAGTTCAAAGAATATCATGTGAGCGTGTCGGTGTATCTTTAAAAGATGTTTAGGAAACCTTGAAGTCGGCGAAAAATACCACCCTTTATACAGACGAAACTACAAAATTTGGCTCTAAATTCGGTACATACGCAATAATCGCTGGCTCGACACATACGGCACTTATTCCGCAATGTGTTCCTTTTTCATAACAAACATCATGCAGTACAATATATTTATTTATCTGAGGGACAAAAAATAAAGTCTTAAATTAATAGTTTTATTGGGGTGTTTATCCCTCTCTCACACTCCCCGTATTACATGTCATTATATTTTCCTCGTACTTTACCCGGCAATTTATTTTTCATAACAAACATCATACTGGACAATATAATATTTAGTTATCTTTGAGATTAACATTAAAGTGTTACATTATTAGATTTATAGACCCCTCTCTCTCCCTCGCTCCCTCTGTATAACATGCCGTTATAAATAGGCCAGTGTCTGGGTATAAATAAGTAAACGCACTGTTCATTTTAATATATGTATTAGGCTAATCTTGAAATAATTCATGTCATATGCCGATCTTTTCATCTCCAGCTTAACATGTATTTTAATTTCTACTGTAACATTATAAACACAGTTAATATAAAGACATTTGAAGGCGCGAGATTACTATTAAAACAACTAAGCGTTCGCGCATGCGTACATATGTCAAATCGAATCGTCTCATAGAGTGTATTCTGTTACTTCGCAGTAAGGAAATAAACGATATTTTCCGACTGCGATAAAGTTATTTCGTTTCAGCTTGGAGCATATTTTTTTTAGTACAGCCAAGGGCATAGCTCTTATTCTCACTAAGAGATAACTCCTTTGATTATGGAAGCCGGGAAGATTTTGAGCCATTTATAACATATGTCCAACTGGTTATATATCCTCAAAAATCAGAAGTGGCCAGACTTCCATTGTTGATCAATGAAGTTTTTATAGTAAGGCTTATATAATGTCTTTACTGTCCCGAAATAGTGTCTGTTTGTTATAAAACATTAGAAAATTTACATCTGTTTACGGCTGGATGTTCTAGACCGATAAAGTTTCTTTACTAATATAGCACTTTGTTTGCGACAAAAATGACACTAAAATCGTACTCGGCTTAAGCGTTTAAAGGACGGAAACGCCTGCAACGAATGTGCAGATGACAAATAATGTTTCTGTATATTAATATAACAAATATAGCTTTTTGGCATCAATACCTACCTATAGCACGCAGACGTTCTACATTTGAGAGGCGCGGCATTTTCTAACAGAGATGAAAATAACAATTTTAGTTTTTTTTCCAGTTCAAGTTTACGTGTGCGTGTTCAGTTTAAGCAAACGTGCATCGATTGACCTCACGAGTTTGTGTTTGCACGTGTTTTTCAGGATTTTCATCTTTATATGCCCAAAAGTCACGTGATCCACGTGACTTTACAATTTTATGAAATTAAAGGCTTCTTACTACGTTAGAAACACTTACCAGAAAAAAAAAAGTCTTTACCTTTTAAAATGCGACGAATGAAGTCTGAACAGCGTGCAATTTGATGTATTAAATTTTTATTTGCAGTCTTGGATTTTCTCTCTATTCTCAATGAAAAATGGCTGATGGAGACAAAAAGAAACTTGTTGTTCTAGCCTACAGTGGTGGATTAGATACATCATGCATTCTTGTGTGGCTGAAAGAACAAGGCTATAAAGTTGTTGCTTACTTGGTAAATCTTTTTTTAAAATTTTAGTTCTGTAGACTATTTCTATTTGTAGTTTAACATATTGCTTGAAGTAGTGTCTCTCCTGGAAATGCAATGTGTAAACTAAGTCTCTTAGTCAGATGCTATTATTTGACTAATTGCACCATTACATCTCTTTGTCCATGTATATCCACAACAATGTGGACAATCTATCACCAGCATCTGTGTGCCCATCACACGTCACAGTCACATTGAAACAGTTATCAAATCATGGGGTTATATTCCCTTGAATAAAGCAGTTATATAGTTTTCAGTTTTTAGAAATTAGTTAGATTTCCCATTGGAGCAAATCCAAAGGAACCTATCAACTTTGCTGTTATTCCCAATCTATGTCCTAACTAACGAAAGCTTGTTGACAGCATTGATTTAGATTCTTGTATATTTCAGGCAAATATTGGACAAGATGAAGATTTTAATGCAATTAAAGCTAAAGCTTTAAGGTTTGGAGCATCTAAGGTTAGTTTTTTAAAGTGATAAATGAATGCAAGGTTTAACATGGACCTGGTATAAAAAGGTCTGGGACCTGGGTGCAATAAAAAAAAAATCCATTTTTAACAAAGACCTTATATACTATTCAAAAAAAGTAGGGGATATTTGATTTTTAAGTGTTATTAAAGTCACCTAATGAAACTAAATGTATGCTAAACTTAGTTTGTAATATACTATTCAAAAAAAGTAGGGGATATTTGATTTTTAAGTGTTATTAAAGTCACCTAATGAAACTGACGAAGAAACAAATGACAAAATGAAATGAAGTTCACATTCATCGATTTATTCCAAATGATCGTTAGACTAAGTAAGGCACAGACTGACCATTATAAGGGTAAAATGATACCCGGGGTCAAAAAGCAAAGTTACCACAGCATCACAACAAAATCAGTAACAGGTAAATCCTCCTCTGTTTGCCAAACACGCATTGATCCGACGTGGCATACTCCTAATGAGACGTCTAAGGTCATTTTGGTCCAGATTGTCCCATTCCTGTTGCAACGCAGCAGCAAGTTCTTGGACATTGGCAGGACGTTGTTGACGTTGACGTAACCTCTGTCCAAGCATGTCCCAGACATGCTCGCTGGGGGAGAGGTCGGGACTCAGTGCTGGCCAAGGTGATGTTCTGTTGTTGGAGGTAACCTGTAACGATCCTGGCCCTGTGACATCTTCCGTTGTCATCCTGGAAGATGAAACGGCGGCAATGACGTCGTGCGAACGGCACAACATGGGCTGCCAAGATGTTGTCCCGGTAGTACTGGCCTGTAACACGCCCTGCAACAACATGTAAAGCCGTTCTTCCAGCAACAGTGATGCCTCCCCACACCATAACAGAACCACCCCCAAATCGATCATGTCTGATGACGTTAACGTCTTGGAAACGCTCGTTTCGACGACGCCACACCCTCTTACGTCTGTCCAAAAAATCAACAGTGAACCTTGACTCATCTGAAAACATCACATTGCTCCAGCGTCGATTATCCCAGTGTTGACGATCCCTACACCAACGACGTCTTGCCTGAATGTGATGATCTCTCAAACAAGGCATCACACGAGGACGTCGGGCGCGAAGGTGACCCCTATGCAGTCGATTCTGAATCGTCTGGCCACTCACTCTCACACCAGTGTCTGTTTGAAGACGAGCGCGCTGATCTGATTTGCTGTGATGACACGATTCCTCAAGGCTAAGGTACGGATAAATCGATCCTGGGCTTGAGTTGTCGCCCTTGGTCGACTTGAGCGCGGTCTGTCCTGTACAGATTGTGTATCACGGCATCTGGACCATAGCCTGAGAAACATTCATCGTCCGCGCCACAACCGCCTGTGTTGTACCGATCTGTAGCATGCCAAGGGCGCGTAACCTTTCATTTTGGGTAAGCCGACGCATATCAAAATTTGTTTTCTGGTCACTAAAACAATTAAACTGATGTTTCCACCCTGGAATTCAATGCCACAATGACTGTAACATTCAAAGTCAGAGTCGTGCAAATCTTGGGTTGGACCCCCATGATGATCCCAAGCATCACCTGCATTCCATGCGGTAGCTATTGGTGCGTTTGGGCGTCACATGTAACTGGAAATGTTTCTTCTGTTAGGTTCTATAGTGACTTTTTTCGTTGTCATTTGCATATTTTAGTATTATGCCCCCAAAATCAAATATCCCCTACTTTTTTTTGAATAGTATATTTACAAAGATGTCAAAAATATCCCTTGACAATTAGAAGTCAAAGCAAAAGCAACCCTCCTTTGTAGCAATATAGCAGTGGCTGGTTCCTGTCAATAAATGTGTGCGTGTGAATTGAGGGGGGGGGGTCGTATTTTACAGATCATTGAGATAACAATAATTTACCTTACTTTTGTCTGTACATAGAAACGGTCTATAATTTTAGCTCTATACTGTATGATACTTGAATTGCCGGTCATCCCACGTGGAAATTCTATGGAAACCTGCCATTTTGTAAATTGGCTTGGAGTTGGTAGATTGTCACCTCATATTGGATAATTTGGGTTGACATTAGCCAATGGGAGCGCGGGTTCCAAATTAGTGTAAATAGTGTCAAAGGTTATGCACGTGCATTTTGCCGTGTAGAGCGTATAGATAGGGTATATAAGGACAGTCAAAGTCAGTCTTAGTCGAACGGTCAGGGGATGCGAACCTCATAGGAAATATGAGATATTTCATTTTGTGGTGACTATTCCGAGGGGTGATTCCATCTTTGGTGACAGGCGAGTTCCACAGGAGTAATCAATTACTCCACTCGGGGCAAGCAAGGTTTTCAAAGTAGTGTTTCCTTCTTTTGGTAACCGGCAAGTCCTACAGGTGTAATTAGTTACGCCACTTAGGATAAGCGCGGACTAAGACGGGCGTTCCAAACTTTAGGGCGAGGGAGACTCTCTTTCTGGTGGTTGGCAAGTTCCACAGGAAAGATTAATCATTTCACTTCGGACAACCAGGATGGTTTGAGTTATGAGTTTCTAGTTAGCCTATTGTGATTACTAAAAGCATTATCATTAAGCTTTCATATGTAATATGAAAGCTTATTGTTTCTGTTAAGATTATTATTTCTATTATTAAAGTTACGTTATGGGAGATAAGATAAAGGGATGGCAGTTCTCACTATAATAGTTAAAAACTAGATAGTGTAAAGGTAATTTGCTGAAAATTTCAGTCAAATTGGTCCACTATTAGCCGAGAAAAAAGCGTTTGAAATATTCACATAGCCTTGGTCATCATTACTCAAATCATTAATATAACGGTCATTAAGCGGCATATAGGAATTCAATCCGCCAACATCGAAGGCTAGCCTTGACTTTAAGAGTTTATTATGGTCTGGATATGTTAATTAATGTCTAATTGATAACATCTCAGGCCTAAAGAAAGACCTGTAATAAGCAGATTTTGCTCTTGCATAATGCTATTTTAAGCTTTCATATGTATTAAATATGAAAACTTATTGTTTCTGTTAAAGTTATTATTAAGCTTTCATATTACATATGAAAGCTTATTGTTTCTGTTAAAGTTATTATTGTTTTTTTTTGTGTGTTTTCTGCAAATCGGATTTCTCAGAATCTATCCATAGGATCTTTCTGAAATTTTGACCTACCCCCCCCCCCTCCTGCCAAAAAATGGGGTGCGTACTTTGATGAAATATATTTTCAAAACGTTTTATGAATCCGAAATCACCGAATTTTACGAAGGAAGGCATTTGACCTTCAATGCTGTAACTTTGTGACTATTTGACCTATTTTACTAATTCTTTTTTCTTTGAGTATCCCAAGACATTTACTTCAAATCTGCGATTTCGGATTTTTGAATTTCGAAACTTCGTTGCTGTGATTTCGAACCGGAAGTTGAGACCAACTTGACAATTTCTTTAATTATTGTGCTATTTTCATGAAATTTAGAATGTACATGTAAGTAGAACTTGCCAATGCGACTTCAGTGATGTCTTCAGAAATTTTCTAAATTATCACCCCTTGGTGAAATTAAGGGTCAAACTTTAAAAAAAAATCGTTGAAATATAGGTCAGAGTTACCTGATTTTTTTTTTGATTTGTACACAAAACATGGAGTTTGTGGATCGAACCGGGAGTGCCACCATCTTGAAACATAAAGTGGAATAAAACTTTTGCGATATTGTACTTACAGACACGGGAGTTATATTTTCTGAATCCTTGAAGGAATGGCTAAAAAACGTTTGGAGTAGAATTTTGATTTAGGTCAACTGATGGTCGAAGTGAAAATGAAAAGTAATAGCAATTTGAAGGGCCGAGTCTTTGGAACACAATAACTCTCCTGCTAATTGAGCTAGAATGTTCAGTCTTGGTGTAGACGTTAACTAGGTCAATGTCATGGTTGAGTTCAAAGATGAGCATTTTCTGTCTAGGGTAAGCAGAGATAAGCAAACTGGTTTGTCTATTCTTTAGGGCACGTTAACTTTGGTTATAATGAAGGGAAGGCGATGAATTTCTTGTCAATCGAGAGAATAATAGCTAGTCTGTTGTGTGAAATAATTGTTGTGGTAGCCGAAATTCCAAAAAGTCGTATTTTTACGATTTGGAGCATTTTTAGAGATCTTTTTCTCGTAAAGTAAACATGATATTTTTTTGGAACTTCTTCTACAAAGAGTCTTATCAGTAGTCTTTTTTTATGAAACTATCGATCAACAGTCCACATATCAGGAGTAGAAGAACAAAAAGATCGAACATTGAAAACGGCACCCTTTTATTGTTAAGCGAAACATGCAGTGTGGGTGACTACAATCTACACATTTAGTCATCGTATAGAGCTTATTCAACAGTATCGATTTCCAACTGCTTAGGGATATTTTACGTGCACTCCAATGTGTACACGAGACCTTGGTTTTTCGTCCCATCCGAACGACTAGACAGCTGTCCTTATCAGGGCCTCCGTTCTGCCTCACTGACAAGAGGGAACCACGCCGGAAAATCGAGATGAACTTTCTTGGTGCAGAACTTTCAATTCAGGACAAACGTTTACTGCATACGATTAAGATTGTGAGTTGGAGCTTATTTTCAAAAGTTTTGTAATAATCGGTTGGTAATTAAAGTACCGTGCAAATCAAACTGTTAAAACAGAAAATTTCGCCCGGTTGAAATGTTTCTTGCTATAAGTCAGCAATTTCCCGATTTTAGGGAGGCTGAATGACTGAATGGTTAGCATACGCGTGCTTTATCTTAACCTCTGTCATTGAGTCAACCGGCATCGTTTCAATGTCCAGGTTGCACGTGACATGGAGTATGGTGTCCAACCTCGTGGGTTTTCTCCGTGTCCTGCGGTTTCCTCCAACGGCTAAAGACCAGTACGCGCAAGGGAAGTTTTTAAATAAAATTAAAAAACATATGTTAGTACCGAAATGACCTAGTTTGTGTCGAATTGACATTGAGCGGCATTTCTCTCTTTCACTTTTATTTTTAAAGTTTTGTAATAATCGTTTGGTTATCAAAGGTACTGTAAAAGTGATAAAACAGAAAATTTCGCCAGGTTGTAATGTTTCTCAGCAATTTGCCGATTTTAAGGGGCAAACGTTTATTGCGAACGATTAAGCTGGTCAGGGGGAGCTTATTTTTAAAAGTTTTGTAATATTCGGTTGATAACTAAAGGTACCGTGCAAATAAACTGTTAAAATAGAAAATTTGGCCCGGTTGAAATGTTTCTCGATGTAGGTCAGCAATTTGCCGATTTTAGGGAGATTGCGTGGCTGAATGGTTAGCACGTCGGTCATTGAGACAACTGGCGTTGTTTCGATTTCTTGGTTGTACGTGACAAGGAGTATGGTCGCCTGTCCAACCTCGTAGGCCGTAACGCCGATGCCGGGGTAAAATTTCCCTCATTGCACACTTTATGGCGTAATGGCGTATGCCCGTCTTGATTAGCCCATTTTAGGAGCAGAACAGTAGGACGTTAAACCCAATTCAATTTCATTTCATTTTCTCTATGTTGCTTATTTATTATAGTGGATAAATATTTTTCTGGTTCTAGCAATTATTTAATTTCTGCATAGAAATCTTGCTTTGACCATTTTTTTTATTGCAGAGTGCCATTCTTGTATATTGCAGTCTATGACCCTTTGTTTAAAACATGCTTCAGAAGTTGTCGTCACGATTTCCTACATTGGAAACCATAATTATATAACATATCTCTAATTTTGGAAGCCCTATTACAGCTATATAAGTTTCAGTTATTTCCCTTTAGTTTAAAGATTATTTTTTTGCCCGTTTGCAATGTTTCTCACTACGTTTAAATTTGTAACTTTGTGAGTTTTTGACCGATTTTGATAATTATGTCTTTATAATTTTCCAAATTTAAATATTTAACGTAAATATTCAAACTGTTGAGTTCAACCTGATTCAAAAAGTTTTAGTTTTGGTCAAAGTTATCTCATTTAATTTTTCGATGTTTTCTTACAATCTTTATTTCCTTTTTCTGAAAGTTTTGAAGTGGGAAGTCATCCCGATTACAGCAACACAAGTATCAGTTATTTCCCTTTAGTTTTCAGATTATGCAATGTTTCATACTATATTTAGACTTGTAACTTCGCGAGTTTTTGACCAATTTTGATATTTTGTTATTCTTATCCTTTTATTTGAGATACTTGATATAATCGATGACACGTGACGATGAATATGAAAGCTTTCATATCTGCATTGGACAGTAGCAGATCTAGTTAAGCTTTCATATGTAATATGGAAGCTTATTGTTTCTGTTAAGATTATTATTAAGCTTTCATTTTACATATGAAAGCTTATTGTTTCTGTTAAAGTTATTATTAAGCTTTCATATTACATATGAAAGCTTATTGTTTCTGTTAAATTTATTAAGCTTTCATATTACATATGAAAGCTTATTGTTTTTGTTAAGATTATTAAGCTTTCATATTACATATGAAGATTATTGTTTTTGTTAAGATTATTATTAAGCTTTCATATTACATATGAAAGCTTATTGTTTTTTTTAAGATTAGTAAGCTTTCATATTACATATGAAAGCTTATTGTTTCTGTTAAAGTTATTATTAAGCTTTTTGTTTTTATTAAGATTATTATTGTTATTATTATTTTTTTTTTTTTGTATACTTTCTGCAAATCGGATTTCTCAGAATCTAACCATGGGATCTTTCTGAAACTTTGACCTACCCCCCCCTCCAAAAAAAACAAACTGGGTGGCATATATTTTCAAAACGTTTTACGAATTCGAAATCACCGAATTTTACGAACGAGTGAATTTGACCTGCATTACTGTAACTCTGTGACTATTTGACCTATTTTACTAATTCTTTTTTCTTTGAGTACCTTGATAAAAATCATTTTCAACTGCAGTTTCAGATTTTCGAATTTCGAAAATTCGTCGCTGTGATTTCGAACCGACAGGTGAGACCAACTAGACAACTTCTTTAATAGTTGTACGATTTTCATGAAATTTAGTATATAAGTAGATCTTACCCATGTGACTTCAAAAATATAAATATAAATTTTCTAAATTATCTCCCCTTGGTTAAATTAAGGATCAAATTTTTCAAAAAAATCGAAGAAATATAGGTCAGAATGACCTGATGTTTATTTTGGATACTAGATAAGTAAATACTGATTCGTACACAAAATATGGAGTTTGTGGATTGAACCGGAAGTGCCGCCATCTTGAAACGTGAAAAATCACAAAGGCTTTTTTTGCTATTTTACTTACAGACACGGGAGTTATATTTTCTAAATCCTTGAAAGATGACCCCAAAATCGCTGGGAGCAGAATTTTGATTTAGGTCAACTGATGGTTGCCATTTTGAAGACACGGGAGTTATATTTTCTGAATCCTTCAAGGATGGCCTAAAAAACGTTCGGAGTAGAATTTTGATTTAGGTCAATTGATGGTCGCCATTTTGAAGTAGAAGTGAAAAATAGAAGCAATTTGAAGGGCCGAGAATTTGGAACACAATAACTCTCCTTCTCATTGAGCTAGAATGTTCAAACTTGGTGTAGACGTTCACTAGGTCACTGTCTTGATTAAGTTCAAAGATGAGCATTTTCTACTTAGGGTAAGCAGAGATAAGCAAGCTGATTTGTTGATTCTTTAGGGCACGATAATTTTGGTTATAATGAAGGGAGGGCGATGAAACTCTTGTCAATCGAGAGTCTAATAGCTAACCTGTTGTGTGAAATCATTGTATCATTTTTTCTTAAATGTCCGGGGTAGCCGAAAAAAAGAGATTGAAAATCCAAAAAGTCGTATTTTTACAATTTGGAGCATGTTTAAAGATCTTTCTCGTAAAGTCAACATGTGTTTCCTGCAAATCGGATTTCTCAGAATCTAACCATAGGATGTTTCTGAAACTTTGACCTACCCCCCAAAAATGGGTGGTGAGTATTGATTAAATATATTTTCAAAACGTTATAAGCATTCGAAATCACCGAATTTTACGAACTAGTGAATTTGACCTACATTACTGTAACTCTGTGAGATTATTTACATGACCCATGACATGTGACAGGAAGTGACTGTTGATATGAAAGCTTTAATATCTGCTTTGCAGATCTAGTTATTAAGCTTTCATATTTCATATTAACAGTCACTTTTTTTTTGTTGATGAGATTATTTACATGACCCATGACATGTGACAGGAAGTGACTGTTAATATGAAAGCTTTAATATCTGCTTTGCAGATCTAGTTATTAAGCTTTCATATGTAATATGATCTAGTTATTAAGCTTTCATATGTAATATGTAATATAGGTCAGAATGACCTGATTTGTTTTTGGATACTAGATTAGTAAATACTGATTCGTACACAAAATATTGACTTTGTAGATCGAACTGGAAGTGCCGGCATCTTGAAACGTGAAAAATCACAAAGGCTTTTTTGCTATTTTACTTACAGACACGGGAGTTATATTTTCTGAATCCTTGAAGGATGGCCTAAAAAAAGTTCGGAGTAGAATTTTGATTTAGGTCAATTGATGGTCGCCATTTTGAAGTGAACGTGAAAAATAGAAGTAATTTGAAGGGCCGAGAATTTGGAACACAATAACTCTCCTTCTAATTGAGCTAGAATGTTCAAACTTAGTGTAGACATTCACTAGCCCACTGTCTTGCTTGATTGAGTTCAAAGATAAGCATGTTCTGCCTAGGGTAAGCAGAGATAAGCAAGCTGATTTGTTGATTCTTTAGGGCACGATAATTTTGGTTATAATGAAGGGAGGGCGATGAAACTCTTGTCAATCGAGAGTCTAATAGCTAACCTGTTGTGTGAAATCATTGTACCTTTTTTTTCTTAAATGTCCGGGGTAGCCGAAAAAAAGAGATTGAAAATCCAAAATGTCGTATTTTTTAAATTCGGAGCATGTTTACAGGTCTTTCTCGTATAGTCAACATGTGTTTCCTACAAATCGGATTTCTCAGAATCTAACCATAGGATGGATCTGAAACTTTGACCTACGCCACCAAAAATGCGTGGTGAGTATTGATTAAATACATTTTTAAAACGTTTTAAGCATTCGAAATCACCGAATTTTACGAACGAATGAATTTTACCTGCATTACTGTAACTCTGTGATTATTTGACCTATTTTACTAATTCTTTTTTGTTTGAGTACCTTGACAAAAATCATTTTCAACTGCACTTTTAGATTTCCGTATTTCGTAAATTCGTCGCTCTGACTTCGAACCGGAATTTGAGACCAACTTTACAACTTCTTTAATAGTTGTACGATTTTCATGAAATTTAGTATGGAAGTAGATCTTACCGATGCAACTTTAAAGATGTCCTTAGAAATTTTATAAATTATCTCCCCTTGGTGAAATTAGGATCAAAGTTTTAAAAAAAATCGAAGAAATATAGATCAGAATGACCTGATACTAGATAAGTAAATACTGATTAGTACACAAAATATTGAGTTTGTGACTTGAACCAGAGGTGTCGCCATCTTGAAACGTGAAAAACCACTAAGGCTTTTGCAATATTTTACTTACAGACACGGGAGTTACATTTTCGAAATCCTTGAAGGAATGCCTAAAAATCTATCGGATCAGAATTTTGATTTCGGTCACGTGATCGACAGCATTTCGAACTGAATATTAGAAAAGGTGAAAAATCGACATTAAGGAGCACGTAAATGAAAGCAATAGGCCGTAGTTTGGAGAATATGCCTCCTATTTCCAAAATGAATACATTTCTGGATAGCCAGGATCAGGGTCGAAATATTGTTATTTGTAAATGTCACATTTTCGAATTTTGTCTTTGATGTTTTTCGTGCCGATAAAGTTGTTTGCGAGTGAAAAATCATAAAAACTTCGTTATATTTTGACCGATTTTAATGATTTTTTTTTCTTGGTGAGATTATTTACATGACCCATGACATGTGACAGGAAGTGACTGTGAATATGAAAGCTTTAATATCTGCTTTGCAGATCTACTTATTAAGCTTTCATGTTACATATGAAAGCTTATTGTTTCTGTTAAAGTTATTATTAAGCTTTCATATTTCATATGAAAGCTTATTGTTTCTGTTAAGATTATTATTTTTGGTTTTTTTTTTGTGTTTTTCCTGCAAATCGGATTTCACAGAATCTAACCATAGGATGTTTCTGAAACGTTGGCCTACCCCTCAAAAATGGGTGATGGCTGTTGATTAAATATATTTTGAAAACGTTTTGCGAATTCGAAATCACCGAATTTTGCGAACGAATAAACTGACATTGCATAGTCGTAACTTTGCTATTTTTTGACCGATTTTACTAATTCTTTTTTCCTTGAATACCTTGAATAATATCAATTTCATCTGCAGTTTCACATTTTCGAATTTCGAAAATTCGTCGGTGTGATTTCGAACCCGAAGATTAGACCAATTTGACAACTTCTTTAATAGTTGTACGATTTTCATAAAATTTAGTATATAAGTAGATCTTACCCATGTGACTTCATTTTCTAAATTATCTCCCCATGGTGAAATTAAGGATCAAAGTTTTAAAAAAAATCGTCGAAATATAGGTCAGAATGACCTAAAAAAAAATTTCAATACTCGACAAGTAATTAATGATTCCTACACAAAATATGGAGTTTGTCGATCGAACCGGAAGTGCCACCATCTTGAAACATGGAAAATCCCTAAGGCTTTTTTGCTATTTTACTTAGAGACACGGGAGTTATATTTTCTAAATCCAAAAATCGCTGGGAGCAGAATTTTGATTTAGGTCAACTGATGGTTGCCATTTTGAAGTGAATATGAAAAGTAGTAGCAATTTGAAGGGCCGAGACTTTGAAACACAATTACTGTCCTTCTAATTGCGCTAGAATGTTCAATCTTGGTGTAGACGTTCACTAGGTCAATGTCATGATTGAGTGCAAAGATGAGCATTTTCTGCCTAGGGTAAGCAGAGATAAATATGCTGATTTGTTGATTCTTTAGGGCACGATAACTTCGGTTATAATGAAGAGAGGGTGGTGAAACTCTTGTCAATTGAGAGTCTAATAGCTAGCCTGTTGTGTGAAATCATTGTATCATTTTTTTTTAAATATCAGGGGTAGCAGAAAAAAGAGATCGAAAATCCAAAAAGTCGTATTTTTACGATTTGGAGAATTTTTAAAGGTCCTTTTCTCTTAAAGTCAACATAATATTTTTGGGGAACTTCTTCTACAAAGAGTCTTATCGGTAGTCTTTTAGATGAAACCGTCGATCAACAGTCCAAAATATCAGGAGTAGAAGAATAAAAGTATCGAAAATTGAAAACGGTACCCTTTCATTGTTAAGCAAAACATGCAGTGTGGGTGGCTACAATCTGCACATTTAGTCATCTTATAGAGCTTTTTTAACAATATCGAATTCCAACTGCTAAGGGATCTTTTACGTGCACTCCAATATTTACACGGCGGGTGGGGGGACACGCCAGAAAATCGAGATGAACTTACTCGGCCAATGCAGGGATCGAACACCCGACCTCCTGGCTAGCAGGCCAACGCCTTAGCCACATAGTGTGGACACCCATTGCACATTTCATCCGTCAAATCAAATCATTTCATTGCATTAGACCAATAATTAATTATTCTTAATTTAAAACAAGTATGGGTTCTGTCCACCTTCTCTCGTCTACGGCCACACCACGTTGAAAACGCCAGTTCTCGTCCGATCACTGAAGTTAAGCAACGTCGGGCCCGGTCAGTAATTGGATGGGTGAACGCCTGGGAACACCGGGTGCTGTAGACGCCTTTTTAAAACCGACAAAAAACAAACAAAAAAATCAATAAGCGGGTCAATTCAGGTAAGTATAACTACTGGTTCTGTCCACCTTCTCTCGTTTGTCTACGATATCACCTTAGGTGGAATTGGACGTTAAACCCAAGAAACGAACGAACGAACCTTCTCTCGTCTACGGCCATACCACGTTGAAAACACCAGTTCTCGTCCGATCACTGAAGTTAAGCAACGTCGGGCCCGGTTAGTACTTGGATGGGTGACCGCCTTGGAACACCGTGTGCTGTAGACGCCCTTTTGCCCTAAACTCATTAATTTACCATTTTGTTGTGGGCGGCTTGTTATTCTTCCTATATGACATATTGCACGTGTCTGATTTCAAATGGGGGGGGGGGTGTTAATGGTTAGCACGCGCGCCTGTCATTGAGTTAACTAGCGTGTTTTCGAATGCCCGGTTGTACGTGACAAGGAGTAAGGTCGCCTGTCCAACCTGCCATTTTATTTTTTTTCCGGCAATTTTCATTTCATTTTCTCATCCGTCTTATTACAAGTTTCGGGTATTTCCCTTTAGTTTTCAGATTATTGTTATGCTTGGGTGCAATGTTTCATACTATATTTAGACTTGTAATTTTGCGAGTTTTTGACCAATTTTGCTAATTTTTTCTTCTTATCGTTTTATTTAGGATACTTGATACAATCGATGACACGCGATGATGAATATGAAAGCTTTCATATCTGCATGGGACAGTAGCAGTTCTAGTTATTATTTTTTTTTGTGTGTGTTTTCTGCAAATCGGATTTCTCAGAATCTATCCATAGGATCATTCTGAAATTTTGACCTACCCCCCCCCCCCCCAAAAAAAAAATGGGGTGCGAACGTTGTTTAAATATATTTTCAAAACGTTTTACGAATCCGAAATCACCGAATTTTACGAACGAAAAAACTGACAATGCATAGTCGTAACTTTGTTATTTTTTGACCGATATTATTAATTCTTTTTTCTTTGAATACCTTGAAAAAAATCATTTTCATCTGCAGTTTCACATTTTTGAATTTCGAAAATTCGTCGCTGTGATTTCGAACCGGAAGTTTAAACCAATTTGACAACTTCTTTAATAGTTGTACGATCTTCATGAAATTTAGTATATAAGTAGATCCTAGCGATATGATTACAAAAATATAATTAGAAATTTTCAAAATTATCTCCCCTTGACGAAATTAAGGATCAAAATTTTCAAAAAAATCATCGAAATATAGGTCAGAATGACCTGATTTTTTTTTTAGATACTAGATAAGTAATTATTGATTTGTACACAAAATATGAAGTTTGTCGATCGAACCGGAAGTGCCACCATCTTGAAACGTGAAAAATCCCTAAGGCTTTTTTGCTATTTTACTTACAGACACGGGAAATATATTTTCTGAATCCTTTAAGGTTGGCCCAAAAATCACTGGGAGCAGAATTTTGATTTAGGTCTACGGATGGATTCCATTGTGAAGTGAATATGAAAAGTAGTAGCAATTTGAAGGGCCGAGACTTTGAAACACAATAACTCTCCTTCTAATTAAGCTAGAATGTTCAAACTTGGTGTAGACGTTCACTAGGTCAATGTCATGATTGAGTTTAAAGATGAGCATTTTCTGCTTAGGATGATCAGAGATAAATATGCTGATTTGTTGATTCTTTAGGGCACGATAACTTCGGTTATAATGAAGAGAGGGTGGTGAAACTCCTGCCAATCGAGAGTCTAATAGCTAGCCCGTTGTGTGAAATCATTGTATCATTGTTTTTAAATGTCAGGGATCGAAAATCCAAAAAGTCGTATTTTTACGATTTTTAGCATTTTTAAAGGTATTTTCTCTTCAATCAACATAATATTTTTGGGGAATTTCTTCTACAAAGAGTCTTATCGATAGTCTTTTATATGAAACCATCGATCAACAGTCCAAAATATCAGGAATAGAAGAATAAAAGGATCGAAAATTGAAAACTGCAACCTGTCATTGTTAAGCGAAACATGCAGCGTGGGTGACTACAATTTGCACATTTATTCATCGTATAGAGCTTATTCAACAGTATCGAATTCCAACTGCTTAGGGATATTTTACGTGCACTTCAATGTGTACACGGGACCTTGGTTTTTCGTCCCATCCGAACGACTAGACAGCTGTCCTTGTCAGGCCCTCCGTTCTGCCTCACTGACAAGAGGGAACCACGCCGGAAAATCGAGATGAACTTTCTCGGTGCAGAACTTTCAATTCACCCCAAACGTTTATTGCATACGATTAAGCTGGTCAGTTGGAGCTTATTTTCAAAAGTTTTGTAATAATCGGTTGGTTGGTAATTAAAGTACCGTGCAAATTGAACTGCTAAAACAGAAAATTTCGCCCGGTTGAGATGTTGCTTGCTATAAGTCAGCAATTTCCCGATTTTAGGGAGGCTGAATGGCTGAATGGTTAGCATGTGCGCGCTGTATCGTAACCTCTGTCATTGAGTCAACCGGCGTCGTTTTGATATCCAGGTTGCACGTGACATGGAGTATGGTGTCCAACCGCGTGGGGTTTTCCCATGTCCTTCGGTTACCTCCCACGGCTAAAGACCCGTACATATGTTAGTCCCGGAATGACCTAGTTTGTGTCGAATGGACGTTAAGCCACATTTCTCTCTTTCTGTTTTATTTTTAAAGTTTCGTAATAATCGGTTGGTAATCAATGGTACTGTAAGAGTGATAAAACAGAAAATTTCGCCCGGTTGTAATGTTTCTCACTTTAAAGTCAGAAATTTGCCGATTTTAAGGGGCAAACGTTTATTGCGAACGATTAAGCTGGTCAAGGGGAGCTTATTTTTAAAAGTTTTGTAATATTCGAAAATTCGTCGATGTGACTTCGAACCGGACGTTGAGACCAACTTGACAACTTCTTTAATAGTTGTACGATTTTCATGAAATTTAGTATGTAACTAGACATTACTGATGCGACTTGAAAAATGACTTTTAAAATTTTCTAAATTATCTCCCCTTGGTGAAATAAAGAATCAAATTTTTCAAAAAAATCGTCGAAATAAAGGGCAGAATGACCTAATTTTTTTTTCGATACTAGACAAGTAATTACTGATTCGTACACAAAACATGGAGTTTGTCGATCGAACCGGAAGTGACACCATCTTGAAACGTGAAAAAGCAATAGAACTTTTGCGATATTGCACTTACAGACATGGGAGTTACGTTTTCTGAACCCTTGAAGGAAAACCTAAAAAACGTTCAGAGCAGAAACACAATAGGGCATAGTATGTTCAATGCGTCGACTATGTCTAAAATTTAATACATTTCAATTTCAGGATAGACGGGATACGGGTGGAATTTTTGGTATTTGAATATTTCAAAAATACGAATTTTGCTTTTGATGTTTTTCATGCAGACAAAGTTGTTTACGGGTGAAAAATCGAATTAATTTCGATAGATTGGGACCCATTTTAATGATTTATTTTTTTGTTCTTTGCATTATTTATATGACCCATGACATGTGACAGGAAGTAACAGTGAATATTAAAGCTTTCATATCTGCATGGGACAGTAGCAGATCTAGTTATTATTATTTTTTTTTTTTGTGTATTTTCTGCAAATCGGATTTCTCAGAATCTAACGATAGGATCTTTTGAAACTTTGACCCCCCCCCCCATAAATGCGGTGCGAACCTTGATTAGATATATTTTCAAAACGTTTTATGAATCCGAAATCACCGAATTTTACGAACGAATGCATTTGACCTACAATGCCCTAACTTTGTGACTATTTGACCTATTTAATTGATTCTTTTTTCTATGAGTACCTTGAGACATTTACTTCAAATCTGCAATTTAGGATTTTCGAATTTCGAAAATTCGTCGCTGTGATATCGAACCGAAAGTTTAGACCAACTCGACAACTTCTTTAGTAGTTGTACGATTTTCATGAAATTTAATATGTAAGTAAACCTTAATGATGCGACTTTAAACTTTAGAAATTTTCTAAATTATCTCCCCTTGGAGAAATTGAGGATCGAAATTTTCAAAAACATCAATGAAATATAGGTCAAATCATCTTGATTTTTTTTTTGGTTACTAGCTACGAGACCACTGATTCGTACACAAAAAATGGAGTTTGTAGCTCAACCCGGAAGTGCCACTATCTTGAAATGTAAAAACCTCAAACGCCATTTTGCTATTTTACTTACAGACATGGGAATTATATTTTCTGAATCCTTGGAGGAAGGCCTAAAAAACGTTGGGAGTAGAATTTTCATTTAGGTCAACTGGGAGTCAACATTTTGAATTGAAAATGAAAAATAGAAGCAATTTGAAGGGCCGAGACTTTGGAACACAATAACTCTCCTTCTAATTAAGCTAGAATGTTTAAACTTGGTGTAGACGTTCACTAGGTCAATGTCATGATAGTGTGTAAAGATGAGCATTTTCTGCCTGGGGTAAGCAGAGATAAGCATGCTGATTTGTTGATTCTTTAGGGCACAATAACTTCAGTTATAATGAAGGCAGGGTGGTGAAACTCTTGTCAATCAAGAGTCTAATAGCTAGCCTGTTGTGTGAAATCATTGTATCATTTTTTTTAAATATCAGGGATAGCAGAAAAAAGAGATCGAAAATCCAAAAATTCGTATTTTTACGATTTGGAGCATTTTTAAAGGTCCTTTTCTCTTAAAGTCAACATAATATTTTTGGGTAACTTCTTCTACAAAGAGTCTTATCGGTAGTCTTTTATATGAAACCATCGATCAACAGTCAAATATATCAGGAGTAGAAGAATAAAAGGATCGAAAATTGAAAACGGCACCCTTTCATTGTTAAGCAAAACATGCAGTGTGGGTGGCTACAATCTGCACATTTAGTCATCGTATAGAGCTTATTCAACATTATCGAATTCCAACTGCTAAGGGATCTTTTACGTGCATTCCAATGTGTACACGCCGGTGGTAGGACACGCCAGAAAATCGAGATGAACTTTCTCGGCCAATGCAGGTATCGAACACCCGACCTCCTGGGTAGCAGGTCAACCCCTTCGCCACATAGTGTGGACACCCATCGTACATTTCATCGTCTCTTTAAAACAATTAAATACACTAAAACTGTAGCTCAACCTTTTGACCTATGCTCATTAATTTACCATTTTGTATGTGAGCGACTTGTTATTCTTCTTGTATGACATATTGCACGTGTCTGATTTCAAAGGGGAGATTGGTGTCTGAATATTTAGCACGCGCGCTCTGTATCATAAAGCCTATCATTGAGTCAACTAGCGTGTTTTCGAATCTCCGGTTGTACCTGACAAGGTTTTCTTCATTTCCTCCGGTTTCCTTCCACTGCTAAAGACCTCTACGCGCAAGCGAAATATTGAATTAAAATCGAACTATATGTTAGTCCCGAAATGATCTAGTTTGGGACACAATAACTCACTTTCTAATTCAGCTAGACTTGACATGGGTGTTTATTAGGCCAATACCTTGATGACTCTGGAACACAATAACTCTTCTTCTAATTGGGGTACAATGTTCAAACTTGGTATAGGCATTCACTAGGTCAATGTCTTGATGAAGTTCGAAGTAAAATTTTGATTTAGGTCAACTGGTAGTCACCATTTTGAAATGAATATGAAACATAGTGAAAAATCGACATTTACGGACAAACACAATAGAGCATAGTATGTTCAATGCGTCTCCTATGTCTGAAATTAATACATTCCAGGATAGCCGGGATACGGTATTTGAATATTTCAAAAATTCGATTTTTGCCTTTGATGTTTTTCGCGCTGACAAAATTCTTTACGAGTGAAAAATCACATTAACTTCAATAAATGGTGACCGAATTTAATGATTTTTTTTCCTTGTTCGGATTATTCATATGACCCATGACATGTGACAGGAAGTGACTGTGAATATGAAAGCTTTCATATCTGCATGGGACAGTAGCAGATCTAGTTGTTATTTTTTATTTTTTTTTTTGTGCTTTATCCACAAATCGGATTTCTCAGAATCTAACCATAGGATCTGTCTGAAACTTTTACCTATCCCACCAAAAATGGGTGGTAGCTGTTGATTAAATATATTTTCAAAACGTTCTACTAATCCGAAATTTACGAACGACAAAATGGACAATGCATAGTCGTAACTTTATTGTTTTTTGACCGATTTTACTAATACTTTTTTCTTTGAATACCTTGAAAAAAATCATTTTCATCAGCAGTTTCACATTTTCGAATTTCGAAAATTCGTCGCTGTGATTTGACAACTTCTTTAATAGTTGTACGATTTTCATGAAATTTAGTATATAAGTAGATCTTACCAATGCGACTTCCAAAATAGGATTAGAAATTTTCTAAATTATCTCCCCTTGACGAAATTTAGGATCAAAGTTTTCAAAAAAAAATCAAAGAAATATAGGTCAGAATGACTTAATTTTTTTTTTTCGATACTAGATAAGAAATTACTGATTTGTACACAAAATATGAAGTTTGTCGATCGAACCGGAGGTGCCACCATCTTGAAACGTGAAAAATCACAAAGGCTTTTTTGCTATTTTACTTACAGACTTGGGATTTATATTTTCTGAATCCTTGAAGGAAGGCCCAAAAAGGGTTCGGAGTAGAATTTTGATTTAGGTCAATTAATGGTCGCCATTTTGAAGTGAAAGTGAAAAATAGAAGCAATTTGAAGTGCCGAGAATTTGGAACACAATAGCTTAAATGTTCAAGCTTAGTGTAGACGGTCTAGGTCACTGTCTTTATTGAGTTCAAAGATGAGTATTTTCTGCTTAGGGTAAGCAGAGATAAGCACGCTGATTTGTAGATTCATTAGGGCATGATAACTTTGGTTATAATGAAGGGAGGGCGATGGAACTCTTGTCAATCGAGAGTCTAATATCTGCCTGTTTTGGAAATCATTGTATCATTTTTTTAAAATGTCCGGGGTAGCCGAAAAAAAGAGATTGAAAATCCAAAAAGTCGTATTTTTACAATTTTGAGCATGTTTAGAGGTCTTTCTCGTAAAGTCGACATGTGTTACCTGCAAATCGGATTTCTCAGAATCTTACCATAGGATGTTTCTGAAACTTTGACCCACCCCACCAAAAATGGGTGGTGAGTATTGATTAAAAATATTTTCAAAACGTTTTAAGCATTCGAAATCACCGAATTTTACGAACGAATGAATTTGACCTGCATTACTGTAACTCTGTGACTATTTAACCTATTTTACTATTTCTTTTTGCTGTGAGTACCTTGACAAAAATCATTTTCAACTGCAGTTTCAGATTTTCGAATTTCGAAAAAAATTCGTCGCTGCGATTTCGAATCGGAAGTTGAGATCAACTTGACAACTTCTTTAATAGTTGTACGATTTTCATGAAATTTAGTATGTAAGTAGATCTTACCGATGCAACTTTAAAGATGTACTTAGAAATTTTTTAAATTATCTCTCCTTGCTGAAATTAAGGATCAAAGTTTCTAAAAAAAATCGAAGAAATATAGGTCAGAATGACCTGATTTTTTATTTGGATACTAGATAAGTAAATACTGATTCGTACACCAAATATTGAGTTTGTGACGAGCCGGAAGTGCCGCCATCTTGAAACGTGAAAAATCATTAAGGCTTTTGCGATATTTTACTTACAGACATGGGAGTTACAATTTCGGTCACGTGATGGTCACCATTTCGAACTGAATATGAGAAAAGTTGAAAAATCGACATTAACAAGCACGTAAATGAAAGCAATAGGCCTTAGTTCGGAGATTTTGTCTGGTATTTCCAAAATGAATACATTTATGTATCGCCGGGATCAGGGTCGAAATATTGTTATTTGAAAATCTCATTTCGTCTGAAAGCCTATTGTGATTACTAAAATTATTATTTGTTAAGCTTTCATATTACATATGAAAGCTTATTGTTTTTGTTAAGATTATTATTAAGCTTTCATATTACATATGAAAGCTTATTGTTTCTGTTAAAGTTATTAAGCTTTCATATTACATATGAAAGCTTATTGTTTCTGTTAAAGTTATTATTAAGCTTTCATATGTAATATGAAAGCTTATTGTTTCTGTTAAGTTATTATTATTAAGCTTTCATATGTATTACATATGAAAGCTTATTGTTTCTGTTAAGATTAATATTATTATTAAGCTTTCATATTACATATGAAAGCTTATTGTTTCTGTTAAGATTATTATTATTTTTTTTTTGTGTTTTATCCACAAATCGGATTTCTCAGAATCTAACCACAGTATCTTTATGAAACTTTTACCTACCCCCCCCCCAAAAAATGGGTGGTAGCTGTTGATTAAATATATTTTCAAAACGTTTTACGAATCCGAAATCACCGAAATTTACGAACGACAAAATGGACATTGCATAGTCGTAACTTTATTGTTTTTTGACCGATTTTACTAATTCTTTTTTCTATGAATACCTTGAAAAAAATCATTTTCATCTGCAGTTTCACATTTTCGAATTTCGAAAATTCGTCGCTGTGATTTCGAACCGGAAGTTTAGACCAATTTGACAACTTCTTTAATAGTTGTACGATTTTCATGAAATTTAGTATACAAGTAGATCTTACCGATGTGACTTCAAAAATATAATTAGAAATTTTCTAAATTATCTCCCCTTGGTGAAATTAAGGATCAAAGTTTTCAAAAAAATCGTCGAAATATAGGTCAGAATGACCTGAAATTTTTTTTCGATACTCGACAGGTAATTACTGATTCCTACACAAAATATGGAGTTTGTCGATCAAACCGGAAATGCCACCATCTTGAAACATGAAAAATCCCTAAGGCTTTTTTGCTATCTTACTTACAGACACGGGAGTTATATTTTCTGAATCCTTGAAGGATGGCCCAAAAATCGTAGGGAGCAGAATTTTGATTTCGGTCATGTGATGGTCACAATTTTGAATTGAAAATGAAAAATAGAAGCAATTTGAAAGGCCCGGACTTCGGAACACAATAACTCTCCTTCTAATTAAGCTAGAATGTTCAATGCATAGTCGTAACTTTATTGTTTTTTGACCGATTTTACTAATACTTTTTTCTTTGAATACCTTGAAAAAAATCATTTTCATCAGCAGTTTCACATTTTCGAATTTCGAAAATTCGTCGCTGTGATTTGACAACTTCTTTAATAGTTGTACGATTTTCATGAAATTTAGTATATAAGTAGATCTTACCAATGCGACTTCCAAAATAGGATTAGAAATTTTCTAAATTATCTCCCCTTGACGAAATTTAGGATCAAAGTTTTCAAAAAAAAAATCAAAGAAATATAGGTCAGAATGACTTAATTTTTTTTTTTCGATACTAGATAAGAAATTACTGATTTGTACACAAAATATGAAGTTTGTCGATCGAACCGGAGGTGCCACCATCTTGAAACGTGAAAAATCACAAAGGCTTTTTTGCTATTTTACTTACAGACTTGGGATTTATATTTTCTGAATCCTTGAAGGAAGTCCCAAAAAGGGTTCGGAGTAGAATTTTGATTTAGGTCAATTAATGGTCGCCATTTTGAAGTGAAAGTGAAAAATAGAAGCAATTTGAAGTGCCGAGAATTTGGAACACAATAGCTTAAATGTTCAAGCTTAGTGTAGACGGTCTAGGTCACTGTCTTTATTGAGTTCAAAGATGAGTATTTTCTGCTTAGGGTAAGCAGAGATAAGCACGCTGATTTGTAGATTCATTAGGGCATGATAACTTTGGTTATAATGAAGGGAGGGCGATGGAACTCTTGTCAATCGAGAGTCTAATATCTGCCTGTTTTGGAAATCATTGTATCATTTTTTTAAAATGTCCGGGGTAGCCGAAAAAAAGAGATTGAAAATCCAAAAAGTCGTATTTTTACAATTTTGAGCATGTTTAGAGGTCTTTCTCGTAAAGTCGACATGTGTTACCTGCAAATCGGATTTCTCAGAATCTAACCATAGGATGTTTCTGAAACTTTGACCCACCCCACCAAAAATGGGTGGTGAGTATTGATTAAAAATATTTTCAAAACGTTTTAAGCATTCGAAATCACCGAATTTTACGAACGAATGAATTTGACCTGCATTACTGTAACTCTGTGACTATTTAACCTATTTTACTATTTCTTTTTGCTGTGAGTACCTTGACAAAAATCATTTTCAACTGCAGTTTCAGATTTTCGAATTTCGAAAAAAATTCGTCGCTGCGATTTCGAATCGGAAGTTGAGACCAACTTGACAACTTCTTTAATAGTTGTACGATTTTCATGAAATTTAGTATGTAAGTAGATCTTACCGATGCAACTTTAAAGATGTACTTAGAAATTTTTTAAATTATCTCTCCTTGCTGAAATTAAGGATCAAAGTTTCTAAAAAAATCGAAGAAATATAGGTCAGAATGACCTGATTTTTTATTTGGATACTAGATAAGTAAATACTGATTCGTACACCAAATATTGAGTTTGTGACGAGCCGGAAGTGCCGCCATCTTGAAACGTGAAAAATCATTAAGGCTTTTGCGATATTTTACTTACAGACATGGGAGTTACAATTTCGGTCACGTGATGGTCACCATTTCGAACTGAATATGAGAAAAGTTGAAAAATTGACATTAACAAGCACGTAAATGAAAGCAATAGGCCTTAGTTCGGAGATTTTGTCTGGTATTTCCAAAATGAATACATTTATGTATTGCCGGGATCAGGGTCGAAATATTGTTATTTGAAAATCTCATTTCGTCTGAAAGCCTATTGTGATTACTAAAATTATTATTTGTTAGGCTTTCATATTACATATGAAAGCTTATTGTTTTTTGTTAAGATTATTATTAAGCTTTCATATTACATATGAAAGCTTATTGTTTCTGTTAAAGTTATTAAGCTTTCATATTACATATGAAAGCTTATTGTTTCTGTTAAAGTTATTATTAAGCTTTCATATGTAATATGAAAGCTTATTGTTTCTGTTAAAGTTATTATTATTAAGCTTTCATATGTATTACATATGAAAGCTTATTGTTTCTGTTAAGATTAATATTATTATTAAGCTTTCATATTACATATGAAAGCTTATTGTTTCTGTTAAGATTATTAAGCTTTCATATTTCATATGAAAGCTTATTGTTTCTGTTAAGATTATTATTATTTTTTTTTTGTGTTTTTCCTGCAAATCGGATTTCACAGAATCTATCCGTAGGATGTTTCTGAAACTTTGACCTACCCCCCCAAAAATGGGTGGTGGCTGTTGATTAAATATATTTTCAAAACGTTTTGCGAATTCGAAATCACCGAATTTTACGAACGAAAAAACTGACAATGCATAGTCGTAACTTTGCTATTTTTTGACCGATTTTACTAATTATTTTTTCTTTGAATACCTTGAAAAAAATCATTTTCATCTGCAGTTTCACATTTTCGAATTTCGAAAATTCGTCGCTGTGATTTCGAACCGGAAGTTTAGACCAATTTGACAACTTCTTTAATAGTTGTACGATTTTCATGAAATTTAGTATTTAAGTAGATCTTACCAATGTGACTTCAAAATTATAATGAGAAATTTTCTAAATTATCTCCCCTTGGTGAAATTGAGGATCAAAGTTTTAAAAAAAATCGTCGAAATATAGGTCAGAATGACCTGAAATTTTTTTTCGATACTCAACAGGTAATTACTGATTCCTACACAAAACATGCAGTTTGTCGATCAAACCGGAAATGCCACCATCTTGAAACATGAAAAATCGCTAAGGCTTTTTTGCTATCTTACTTACAGACACGGGAGTTATATTTTCTGAATCCTTGAAGGATGACCCAAAAATCGCAGGGAGCAGAATTTTGATTTAGGTCAACTGATGGTTGCCATTTTGAAGTGAATATGAAAAGTAGTAGCAATTTGAAGGGCCGAGACTTTGAAACACAATAACTCCCCTTCTAATTGAGCTAGAATGTTCAATCTTGGTGTAGACGTTCACTAGGTCAATGTCATGATTGAGTGCAAAGATGAACATTTTCTGCTTAGAGTAAGCAGAGATAAGCATGCTGATTTGTTGATTCTTTAGGGCACAATAACTTCGGTTATAATGAAGGGAGGGTGATGAAACTCTTGTCAATCGAGAGTCTAATAGCTAGCCCGTTGTGTGAAATCATTGTATCATTTTTTTTAAATATCAGGGGTAGCAGAAAAAAGAGATCGAAAATCCAAAAAGTCGTATTTTTACGATTTGGAGCATTTTCAAAGGTCCTTTTCTCTAAAGTCAACATAATATTTTGGGGGAACTTCTTGTACAAAGAGTCTTATCGGTAGTCTTTTATATGAAACCATAGATCAACAGTCAAAAATATCAGGAGTAGTAGAATAAAAGGATCGAAAATTGAAAACCGCACCCTTTCATTGTTAAGCAAAACATGCAGTGTGGGTGGCTACAATCTGCACATTTAGTCATCGTATAGAGCTTATTCAACAATATAGAATTCCAACTGCTAAGGGATCTTTTACGTGCACTCCAATGTGTACACGGCGGATAGGGGGACACGCCAGAATATCGAGATGAACTTTCTCGGCCAATGCAGGGATCGAACACCCGACCTAGCATTCCAACGCCTTAGCCACATAGCGTGGACACCCATCGTACATTTCATCCGTCAAATCAAATCATTTCATTTCATTGCATTAGACCAATAATTAATTATTCTTAATTTAAAACTTTATTTTGATATTAGTCTGGCATTATTAAATCTCTTTAAAACAATTAAATACAAAAAAACCAAAAAAAATCAATAAGCGGGTCAATTCAGGTAAGTATAACTACGGGTTCTGTCCACCTTCTCTCGGCTACGGCCATACCACGTTGAAAACACCAGTTCTCGTCCGATCACTGAAGTTAAGCAACGTCGGGCCCGGTTAGTACTTGGATGGGTGACCGCCTGGGAACACCGGGTGCTGTAGACGCCTTTTTGCCCTGATTCTTCGTGAAAAAATCAATTTTCCGCCAATCAGACCACAGCGCGCACTCTTTTGCACCACTCCAGCTCTCCGCTCGGCCCGTCTCCCCAGGGAAAAAGACACAAAAATAATTTGAGTAACCACAAGTATGGGTTCTGTCCACCTTCTCTCGTCTACGGCCACACCACGTTGAAAACACCAGGGTCCGTATTCAAAGATTTTCTAAAAGTTAAGTAAAGATACTTAATTTTTCCACTTAATCAAGTGTCTTACCTTAAATCGGTATTCAAAGGTTGTATTTTACACATACTTGGCTATGTGAAAAGTTAACTGCACACTTAAATTATGGAATACTCACATTCGCCAAAAAGCATGATTTTTTTTATTTATGGAATACCCTCCACTGCCAAAAATCACGAATTACTGACATTGCCAGCTAGTTATGCCCCCTTAAGAGCATCGCTATATTCTATTAAATTCTTAGTTTACATCACCAGGAAAATGTTTGTCGAAATATTATATTGTAACCCATGAAAATAGTATGATTATAATTTAAGATAAATTATGATAGTGTGCATCCTTTGCCGGAACAGCTGTTTTCATACACTTTTTTTTAAAATAAAATCCATCCAAATAGATTACAATAAATAGTGGTAGTATAATAATGGATATTGTAAGCTTTAATTTTTTTAACAATATAACGCGAATAGAAAACAACATATTATTAACAATACACAGTGACCCTTGTCTTCTAAGTTAGACTGGACAAATTATACAGTGTTGTTTGTTAATCTATCATTTGAGAAATTCATAGATATTGTGTAAGTACCTACACTTTAGATTTTGACAGGTCTGGCATTGACGGTACATTGTGTGTATGAAATATTCATGCTTCATTATATTTTAACTAAATAAATACTACCGATTATGTATACATGGGAATGAGTTGTAAAAATTAGATCATGCCTTGCTTCTAGCGGTAGTATAAATAATTTCCGAAATCTATAAAGCAAAGTCTCCACAAATGAATTTAACTGTATTTTATGACAGCCATGGAGACATACAAACATAACATGATAAATGATCGGGAAAAGATATCCTTAACTACATCGGTGGTAATAACCTTATACTCTATTATGGCACTACAACATCAAAGTTGACGACGAAAAAATAAATTGGAAGTCAGCTACGCTCGGCGACATTGTCTTTGTTTTAATCTGAATTCCCTTTCTTTTAAAATCGTCACTACGGGACTGCTTTTACAGCATTAAAAGAAGTCATTATAATCTCACTTAACTTTAAGGTACCTCCCGTAGGTCACTTAAAGTTAAGTGGATATTTCTCACTTAAACTGGCCTTTGAATACCACTTGAAGACTAACACTCAAAAGTTAAGGCAGCTTAACTTTAAGGGAAAATTTGATACTTAACAGCGCCTTTGAATACCAATTGCCCTTAACTTACAGGAAGTTACGTATATTTAAGTGAAAGCTAGTAGTTAAGTGACTATCTTACACTTAAGATATCCTTTGAATACGGACCCAGTTCTCGTCCGATCACTGAAGTTAAGCAACGTCGGGCCCGGTCAGTACTTGGATGGGTGACCGCCTGGGAACACCGGGTGCTGTAGACGCCTTTTTAAAACCGACAAACCCCCCCCAAAAAATCAATAAGCGGGTCAATTCAGGTAGGTATAACTACGGGTTCTGTCCACCTTCTCTCGTCTATGGCCACACCACGTTGAAAACACCAGTTCTCGTCCGATCACTGAAGTTAAGCAACGTCGGGCCCGATCAGTACTTGGATGGGTGACCGCCTGGGAACACCGGGTGCTGTGGACGCCTTTTTAAAACCGACACCCCCCCAAAATAAAATCAATAAGCGGGTCAATTCAGGTAAGTATAACTACGGGTTCTGTCCACCTTCTCTCGTCTACGGCCACACCACGTTGAAAACACCAGTTCTCGTCCGATCACTGAAGTTAAGCAACGTCGGGACCAGTTAGTACTTGGATGGGTGACCGCCTGGGAACACCGGGTGCTGTAGACGCCTTTTTGCCCTAAACTCATTAATTTACCATTTTGTTGTGAGCGGCTTGTTATTCTTCCTATATGATAATTGCACGTTTCTGATTTGATTTCAAAGGGGGGTTGGGCGGCTGAATGGTTAGCAGGCGCGCCTGTCATTGAGTTAACAAGAGTGTTATCGAATGCCCGGTTGTACGTGACAAGGAGTAAGGTCGCCTGTCCAACCTGCCATTTTTAATTTTTTTCCGGCAATTTTCATTTCATTTTCTCATCCGTCTCATTACAGCAATACAAATTTCTGTTATTTCCCTTCAGAAACTTTCTAAATTATCTCCCCTTGGAGAAATTGAGGATCGAAATTTTCAAAAAAATCGACGAAATATAGGTCAAATCATGTTGAATTTTTTTTTGGTTACTAGTTCCGAGACCACTGATTCGTACACAAAAAATGGAGTTTGTAGCTCAACCCGGAAGTGCCACCATCTTGAAATGTAAAAACCTCAAACGCCATTTTGCTTTTTTACTTACAGACACGGGAATTATATCTTCTGAATCCTTGGAGGAAGGCCTAAAAAACGTCGGGAGTAGAATTTTCATTTAGGTCAACTGGGAGTCACCATTTTGAATTGAAAATGAAAAATAGAAGCAATTTGAAGGGCCGAGTTTTTGGAACACAATAACTCTCCTTCTAATTAAGCTAGAATGTTTAAACTTAGGGTAGACGTTCACTAGGCCAATGTCATGATTGAGTGTAAAGATGAGCATTTTCTGCCCGGGGTAAGCAGAGATAAGCATGCTGATTTGTTGATTCTTTAGGGCACAATAACTTCGGTTATAATGAAGGGAGGGTGGTGAAACTCTTGTCACTCGACAGTCTAATAGCTAGCCTGTTGTGTGAAATCATTGTATCATTTTTTTTTAAATATCAGGGATAGCAGAAAAAAGAGATCGAAAATCCAAAAAGTGGTATTTTTACGATTTAGAGCATATTTAAAGGTCCTTTTCTCTTAAAGTGAACATAATATTTTTGGGGAACTTCTTGTACAAAGAGTCTTATCGGTAGTCTTTTTTATGAAACCATCGATCAACAGTCCAAAATATCAGGAGTAGAAGAATAAAAGAATCGAAAATTGAAAACGGCACCCTTTCATTGTTAAGCAAAACATGCAGTGTGGGTGGCTACAATCTGCACATTTAGTCATCGTATAGAGCTTATTCAACATTATCGAATTCCAACTGCTAAGGAATCTTTTACGTGCACTCCAATGTGTACACGCCGGTGGGAGGACACGCCAGAAAATCGAGATGAACTTTCTCGGCCAATGCAGGGATCGAACACCCGACCTCCTGGCTAGCAGGTCAACGCCTTCGCCACATAGTGTGGACACCCATCGTACATTTCATCCGTCAAATCAAAGCATTTCATTGCATTAGACCAATAATTAATTATTCTTAATTTGAAACTTTATTTTAATATTATTAAATCCTCCTTTTATTGGTAGACGTTCGTCTTATTTACAATTAAACTTTCATTTAACTATGAACAACCCTTAACGTGTCTCTTAACAAAACAATTAAATACTCTAAAATAGTAGCTCAACCTTTTGGCCTAAGCTCATTAATTTACCATTTTGTATGTGAGCGACTTGTTATTCCTCTTATATGACATATTGCACGTGTCTGATTTCAAAGGGGAGTTTGGTGGCTGAATGGTTAGTACGCGCGCGCTGTATCACAAAGCCTGTCATCGAGTCAGCTAGCTTGTTTTCGAATCTCCGGTCGTACCTGACAAGGAGTAAGGTTGCCTGTCCATCTTGGTGGGTTTTCTTCATTTCCTCCGGTTTCCTTCCACTGCCAAAGACCTCTACGCGCAAGCGAAATATTGAAATAAAATTGAACTATATGTTAGTCCCGAAATGATCTAGTTTGGGACACAATAACTCTCTTTCTAATTCAGCTAGACTTGGTGTGGGTGTTTATTAGGCCAATATTTTGATGACTCTGGAACACAATAACTCTTCTTCTAATTGGGGTACAATGTTCAAACTTGGTATAGGCATTCACTAGGTCAATGTCTTGATGAAGTTCGAAGTAGAATTTTGATTTAGGTCAACTGGTAGTCACCATTTTGAAGTGAATATGAAACATAGTGAAAAATCGACATTTACGGATTTGTAAACAAACACAATAGAGCATAGTATGTTCAATGCGTCTCCTATGTCTGACATTAATACATTTCATCATAGTCGGGATACGGTATTTGAATATTTCAAAAATTCGATTTTTCCCTTTGATGTTTTTCGTGCTGACAAAATTCTTTACCAGTGAAAAATCACATTAACTTTACTAGATTGTGACCGATTTTAATGGGGTTTTTTCCTTGTTCGGATTATTCATATGACCCATGACATGTGACAGGAAGTGACTGTGAATATGAAAGCTTTCATATCTGCATGGGACAGTAGCAGATCTAGTTATTATTTTTTTTTTGTGTTTTATCCACAAATCGGATTTCTCAGAATCTAACCACAGTATCTTTATGAAACTTTTACCTACCCTCCGAAAAATGGGTGGTAGCTGTTGATTAAATATATTTTCAAAACGTTTTACGAATCCGAAATCACCGAAATTTACGAACGACAAAATGGACATTGCATAGTCGTAACTTTATTGTATTTTGACCGATTTTACTAATTCTTTTTTCTATGAATACCTTGAAAAAAATCATTTTCATCTGCAGTTTCACATTTTCGAATTTCGAAAATTCGTCGCTGTGATTTCGAACCGGAAGTTTAGACCAATTTGACAACTTCTTTAATAGTTGTACGATTTTCATGAAATTTTGTATACAAGTAGATCTTACCGATGTGACTTCAAAAATATAATTAGAAATTTTCTAAATTATCTCCCCTTGGTGAAATTAAGGATCAAAGTTTTCAAAAAAATCGTCGAAATATAGGTCAGAATAACCTGAAAATTTTTTTCGATACTCGACAGGTAATTACTGATTCCTACACAAAATATGGAGTTTGTCGATCAAACCGGAAATGCCACCATCTTGAAACATGAAAAATCCCTAAGGCTTTTTTGCTATCTTACTTACAGACACGGGAGTTATATTTTCTGAATCCTTGAAGGATGGCCCAAAAATCGTAGGGAGCAGAATTTTGATTTCGGTCATGTGATGGTCACAATTTTGAATTGAAAATGAAAAATAGAAGCAATTTGAAAGGCCCGGACTTCGGAACACAATAACTCTCCTTCTAATTAAGCTAGAATGTTCAAACTTAGTGTAGACGTTCACTAGGTCAATGTTATGATTGAGTTCAAAGATGAGCATTTTTTGCTTAGGGTAAGCCGAGATAAGCATGCTGATTTGTTGATTCTTTAGTGCACGATAACTTCGGTTATAATGAAGGGAGGGCGGTGAAACTTTTGTCAATAGAGAGTCTAATGGGTAGCCTGTTGTGTGAAATGATTGTATCATTTTTTTTAAATAGCCGAAAAAAAGAGATTGAAAATCCAAAAAGTCGTATTTTTACAATTTGGAGCATGTTTAGAGGTCTTTCTCGTAAAGTCAACATACTATTTTTTGGGAACTTCATCTACAAAGAGTCTTATTGGTAGTCTTTTATATGAAACCATCGATCAACAGTCCAACATATCAGGAGTAGAAGAACAAAAGGATCGAACATTGAAAACGGCACCCTTTCATTGTTGAGCGAAACATGAAGTGTGGGTGACTACAATCTACGCATTTAGTCATCGTATAGAGCTTATTCAACAGTATCGAATTCCAAATGCTTAGCGATATTTTACGTGCACTCCAATGTGTACACGGGACCTTGGTTTTTCGTCCCATCCGAAGGACTAGACAGCTGTACTTGTCAGGCCCTCCGTTCTGCCTTACTGACAAGGGGAACCACGCCGGGAAATCGAGATGAACTTTCTCTGTACAGAACTTTCAATTCAGGCAAAACGTTTATTGCATACGATTAAGCTGGTCAGTTGGAGCTTATTTTCAAAAGTTTTGTTATAATCGGTTGGTAATTAAAGTACCGTGCACATTAAACTGTTAAAACAGAAAATTTCGCCCGGTTGAAATGTTTCTTGCTATAAGTCAGCAATTTTCTGAATTCAGGGAGGCTGAATGGTTAGCATGTGCGCACTGTATCGTAACGTCTGTCATTGAGTCAACGGGCGTCGTTTCGATCTCCAGGTTGGACGTGACATGAAGTATGATGTCCAACCTCGTGGGTTTTCTCCGTGTCCTTCGGTTTCCTCCGTGTCCTTCGGTTTCCTCCCAACGGCTAAAGACCTGTAAGCGTAAGGGGAGTTTTTAAATAAAATTAAAAAACATATGTTAGTCCCGAAATGACCTAGTTTGTGTCGAATGGACATTAGGCCGCATTTCTCTCTTTCTCTTTTATTTTTAAAGTTTTGTAATAATCGGTTGGTAATCAAAGGTACTGTAAAAGTGATAAAACAGAAAATTTGGCCCGGTTGTAATGTTTCTCACTTTAAAGTCAGCAATTTGCCGATTTTAAGGGGCAAACGTTTATTGCGAACGCTTAAGCTGGTCAGGGGGAGCTTATTTTTAAAAGTTTTGTAATATTCGGTTGATAACTAAAGGTACCGTGCAAATTTTAAAAACTGTTACAATAGAAAATTTGGCCCGGTTGAAATGTTTCTCGCTGTAGGTCAGCAATTTGCCGATTTTAGGGAGGTTGCGTGGCTGAATGGTTAGCACGTGCGCTCTGTATCATAACGTCTGTCATTGAGTCAACTTGCGTTGTTTCGATTTCTTGGTTGTACGTGACAAGGAGTATGGTCGCCTGTCCAACCTCGTAGGCCGTAACCGCCGCTGCCCGGGTAAAATTTCCCTCATTGCACACTTTATGGCATATGCCCGTCTTCATTAGCCCATTTTAGGAGCAGAACAGTCGGACATTAAACCCCATTCAATTTCATTTCATTTTCTCTATGTTGCTTATTTATTATAGTGGATACATATTTTTCTGGTTCTAGCAATTATTTAATTTCTGCATAGAAATCTTGCTTTGGCCAGTTTTTTTTGATTGCAGAGTGCCATTCTTGTTTAAACAAACATGATCTTTTGTTTAAAACATGCTTAAGAAGTCGTCACGATTTCCTACTTATAACCAAACATATTGTAAATATTAGTCTGGCATTATTAAATCCTAATTTTATTGGTCTTATTTAAAATTAAACTTTCATTTAACTATGAACAACCCTTAACCTGTCTCTTTAAAACTATTAAGTACTCTAAAACAGTAGCTCAACCTTTTGACCTAAACTCATTAATTTACCATTTTGTTGTGAGCGACTTCTTATTCTTCCTATATGACATATTGCACGTGTCTGATTTCAAAGGGGGGTAGGGTGCCTGAATGGTTAGCACGCGCGCCTGTCATTGAGTTAACTAGCGTGTTTTCGAATGCCCGGTTGTACGTGACAAGGAGTAAGGTCGCCTGTCCAACCTGCCATTTTTAATTTTTTTTCCCGCCATTTTCATTCCATTTTCTCATCCGTCTCATTACAGTAATACAAGTTTCAGTTATTTCCCTTTAGTTTTGGGTGCAATGTTTCATACTATATTTAGACTTGTAACTTCGCGAGTTTTTGACCAATTTTAATAATTTTTTCTTCTTATCCTTTTATTTAGGATACTTGATACAATCAATGACACGTGACGATGAATATGAAAGCTTTCATATCTGTATGGGACAGTAGCAGATCTAGTTATTTTTTTTTTGTGTGTTTTATCCACAAATCGGATTTCTCAGAATCTAACCATAGGATCGTTCTGAAACTTTTACTTATCCCCCCAAAAATGGGTGGTGGCTGTTGATTAAATATATTTTCAAAACGTTTTACGTATCCGAAATCACCGAATTTTACGAACGAATGCATTTGACCTACAATGCTGTAACTTTGTGACTATTTGACCTATTTTACTAAATCTTTTTTCTTTGAGTACCTTGAGACAATTACTATAAATCTGCAGTTTCAGATTTTCGAATTTCGAAAATTCGTCGCTGTGATTTCGAACCGGAAGTTTAGACCAATTTGACAACTTCTTTAATAGTTGTACGATTTTCATGAAATTTAGTATCTAAGTAGATCTTACCGATGTGACTTCAAAAATATAATTAGAAATTTTCTAAATTATCTCCCCTTGACGAAATTAAGGATCAAAATTTTCAAAAAAAATCGTCGAAATATAGGTCAGAATGACCTGATTTTTTTTTTTTTGGATACTAGATAAGTAATTACTGATTTGTACACAAAATATGGAGTTTGTCGATCGAACCGGAAGTGCCGCCATATTTAAAAGTGAAAAATCAATAAGGCTTTTTTGCTATTTTACTTACAGACTCTGGAGTTATATTTTCTGAATCCTTGATTGAAGGCCTAAAAAATGTCGCGAATAGAATTTTGATTTCGGTCACGTGATGGTCACCATTTTGAATTGAAAATGAAAAATAGAAGCAATTTGAAGGGTCGGGACTTTGGAACACAATTACTCTCCTTCTAATTAAGCTAGAATATTCAAACTTGGTGTAGACGTTCACTAGTTCAAGGTTATGATTGAGTTTAAAGATGAGCATTTTCTGCTTAGGGTAAGCAGAGATAAGCATGCTGATTTGTTGATTCTTTAGGGCACGATAACTTCGGTTATAATGAAGCGAGGGCGGTGAAACTTTTGTTAATACAGAGTCTAATAACTAGCCTGTTGTGTGAAATCATTGTATTATTTTTTCTAAATATCAGGGATAGCCGAAAAAAAGAGACTGAAAATCCAAAAACTCGTATTTTTACAATTTAGAGCATGTTTAGAGGTCTTTCTCGTAAAGTCAACATAATATTTTTTGGGAACTTCTTCTACAAAGAGTCTTATTGGTAGTCTTTTATATGAAACCAACGATCAACAGTCCAACATATCAGGAGTAGAAGAACAAAAGGATCGAACATTGAAAACGGCACCCTTTCATTGTTAAGCGAAACATGCAGTGTGGGTGACTACAATCTACACATTTAGTCATCGTATAGAGCTTATTCAACAGTATCGAATTCCAGCTGCTTAGGGATATTTTACGTGCACTCCAATGTGTACACGAGACCTTGGTTTTTCGTCCCATCCGAATGACTAGACAGCTGTGCTTGTCAGGCCCTCCGTTCTGCCTCACTGACAAGGGGAACCACGCCGGGAAATCGAGATGAACTTTCTCCGTGCAGAACTTTCAATTCAGGCGAAAACGTTTATTGCATACGATTAAGCTGGTCAGTTGGAGCTTATTTTCAAAAGTTTTGTAATAATCGGTTGGTAATTAAAGTACCGTGCACATTAAACTGTTAAAACAGAAAATTTCGCCCGGTTGAAATGTTTCTTGCTATAAGTCAGCAATTTTCTGAATTCAGGGAGGCTGAATGGCTGAATGGTTAGCATGTGCGCACTGTATCGTAACGTCTGTCATTGAGTCAACG
This sequence comes from Patella caerulea, assembly GCA_036850965.1. Lineage (NCBI taxonomy): Eukaryota > Metazoa > Mollusca > Gastropoda > Patellidae > Patella > Patella caerulea. Next base: position 2,187,939 of record JAZGQO010000018.1, on the reverse strand, counting down.
GGCGTCGTTTCGATCTCCAGGTTGGACGTGACATGAAGTATGATGTCCAACCTCGTGGGTTTTCTCCGTGTCCTTCGGTTTTCTCCGTGTCCTTCGGTTTCCTCCCAACGGCTAAAGACCTGTAAGCGCAAGGGGAGTTTTTAAATAAAATTAAAAACATATGTTAGTCCCGAAATGACCTAGTTTGTGTCGAATGGACATTAGGCCGCATTTCTCTCTTTCTCTTTTATTTTTAAAGTTTTGTAATAATCGGTTGGTAATCAAAGGTACTGTAAAAGTGATAAAACAGAAAATTTCGCCCGGTTGTAATGTTTCTCACTTTAAAGTCAGCAATTTGCCGATTTTAAGGGGCAAACGTTTATTGCGAAAGCTTAAGCTGGTCAGGGGGAGCTTATTTTTAAAAATTTTGTAATATTCGGTTGATAAATAAAGGTACCGTGCAAATTAAACTGTTACAATAGAAAATTTGGCCCGGTTGAAATGTTTCTCGCTGTAGGTCAGCAATTTGGCGATTTTAGGGAGGTTGCGTGGCTGAATGGTTAGCACGTGCGCTCTGTATCATAACGTCTGTCATTGAGTCAACTGGCGTTGTTTCGATTTCTTGGTTGAACGTGACAAGGAGTATGGTCGCCTGTCCAACCTCGTAGGCCGTAACCGCCGCTGCCCGGGTAAAATTTCCCTCATTGCACACTTTATGGCATATGCCCGTCGTCATTAGCCCATTTTAGGAGCAGAACAGTCGGACGTTAAACCTCATTCAATTTCATTTCATTTTCTCTATGTTGCTTATTTATTATAGTGGATAAATATTTTTCTGGTTCTAGCAATTATTTAATTTCTGCATAGAAATCTTGCTTTGGCCAGTTTTTTTATTGCAGAGTGCCATTCTTGTTTAAACAAACATGATCCTTTGTTTAAAACATGCTTAAGAAGTCGTCACGATTTCCTACTTATAACCAAACATATTGGAAATATTAGTCTGGCATTATTAAATCCTAATTTTATTGGTCTTATTTAAAATTAAACTTTCATTTAACTATGAACAACCCTTAACGCGTCTCTTTAAAACTATTAAGTACTCTAAAACAGTAGCTCAACCTTTTGACCTAAACTCATTAATTTACCATTTTGTTGTGAGCGACTTCTTATTCTTCCTATATGACATATTGCACGTGTCTGATTTCAAAGGCGGGTTGGGTGGCTGAATGGTTAGCACGCGCGCCCGTCATTGAGTTAACTAGCGTGTTTTCGAATGCCCGGTTGTACGTGACAAGGAGTAAGGTCGCCTGTCCAACCTGCCATTTTTTTTTCCCCCGCCATTTTCATTTCATTTTCTCATCCGTCTCATTACAGTAATACAAGTTTCAGTTATTTCCCTTTAGTTTTCAGATTATTGTTATGCCTGGGTGCAATGTTTCATACTATATTTAGACTTGTCACTTCGCGAGTTTTTGACCAATTTTAATAATTTTTTCTTCTTATCCTTTTATTTAGGGTACTTGATACAATCAATGACACGTGACGATGAATATGAAAGCTTTCATATCTGCATGGGACAGTAGCAGATCTAGTTATTATTATTTTTTTTTTTTTGTGTATTTTCTGCAAATCGGATTTCTCAGAATCTAACCATAGGATCTTTCTGAAACTTTGACCCCCCCCCCCCCCATAAATGGGGTGCGAACCTTGATTAAATATATTTTCAAAACGTTTTACGAATCCGAAATCACCGAATTTTACGAACGAATGCATTTGACCTACAATGCTGTAACTTTGTGACTAGTTGACCTATTTAATTAATTCTTTTTTCTATGAGTACCTTGAGACATTTACTTCAAATCTGCAATTTCGGATTTTCGAATTTCGAAAATTCGTTGCTGTGATATCGAACCGGAAGTTTAGACCAACTCGACAACTTCTTTAGTAGTTGTACGATTTTCATGAAATTTAATATCTAAGTAAACCTTAATGATGCGACTTGAAAGATGACTTAAGAAATTTTCTAAATTATCTCCCCTTGGAGAAATTGAGGATCGAAATTTTCAAAAAAATCGACGAAATATAGGTCAAATCATCTTGAATTTTTTTTTGGTTACTAGTTCCGAGACCACTGATTCGTACTCAAAAAATGGAGTTTGTAGCTCAACCCGGAAGTGCCACCATCTTGAAATGTAAAAACCTCAAACGCCATTTTGCTATTTTACTTACAGACACGGGAATTATATTTTCTGAATCCTTGGAGGAAGGCCTAAAAAACGTCGGGAGTAGAATTTTCATTTAGGTCAACTGGGAGTCACCATTTTGAATTGAAAATGAAAAATAGAAGCAATTTGAAGGGCCGAGTTTTTGGAACACAATAACTCTCCTTCTAATTAAACTAGAATGTTTAAACTTGGGTTAGACATTCACTAGGTCAATGTCATGATTGAGTGTAAAGATGAGCATTTTCTGCCTGGGGTAAGCAGAGATAAGCATGCTGATTTGTTGATTCTTTAGGGCACAATAACTTCGGTTATAATGAAGGGAGGGTGGTGAAACTCTTGTCAATCGAGAGTCTAATAGCTAGCCTGTTGTGTGAAATCATTGTATCATTTTTTTTAAATATCAGGGATAGCAGAAAAAAGAGATCGAAAATCCAAAAAGTGGTATTTTTACGATTTAGAGCATATTTAAAGATCCTTTTCTCTTAAAGTGAACATAATATTTTTGGGGAACTTCTTGTACAAAGAGTCTTATCGGTAGTCTTTTATATGAAACCATCGATCAACAGTCCAAAATATCAGGAGTAGAAGAATAAAAGGATCGAAAATTGAAAACGGCACCCTTTCATTGTTAAGCAAAACATGCAGTGTGGGTGGCTACAATCTGCACATTTAGTCATGGTATAGAGCTTATTCAACATTATCGAATTCCAACTGCTAAGGAATCTTTTACGTGCAGTCCAATGTGTACACGCCGGTGGGAGGACACGCCAGAAAATCGAGATGAACCTTCTCGGCCAATGCAGGGATCGAACACCCGACCTCCTGGCTAGCAGGTCAACGCCTTCGCCACATAGTGTGGACACCCATCGTACATTTCATCCGTCAAATCCAAGCATTTCATTGCATTAGACCAATAATTAATTATTCTTAATTTGAAACTTTATTTTAATATTATTAAGTCCTCATTTTATTGGTAGACGTTCGTCTTATTTAAAATTAAACTTTCATTTAACTATCAACAACCCTTAACGTGTCTCTTAACAAAACAATTAAATACTCTAAAATAGTAGCTCAACCTTTTGACCTAAGCTCATTAATTTACCATTTTGTATGTGAGCGACTTGTTATTCTTCTTATATGACATATTGCACGTGCCTGATTTCAAAGGGGAGTTTGGTGGCTGAATGGTTAGCACGCGCGCGCTGTATCATAAAGCCTGTCATCGAGTCAGCTAGCGTGTTTTCGAATCTCCGGTCGTACCTGACAAGGAGTAAGGTCGCCTGTCCATCTTGGTGGGTTTTCGTCATTTCCTCCGGTTTCCTTCCACTGCCAAAGACCTCTACGCGCAAGCGAAATATTGAAATAAAATCGAACTATATGTTAGTCCCGAAATGATCTAGTTTGGGACACAATAACTCTCTTTCTAATTCAGCTAGACTTGGTGTGGGTGTTTATTAGGCCAATACCTTGATGACTCTGGAACACAATAACTCTTCTTCTAATTGGGGTACAATGTTCAAACTTGGTATAGGCATTCACTAGGTCAATGTCTTGATGAAGTTCGAAGTAGAATTTTGATTTAGGTCAACTGGAAGTCACCATTTTGAAGTGAATATGAAACATAGTGAAAAGTCGACATTTACGGACTTGTAAACAAACACAATAGAGCATAGTATGTTCAATGCGTCTCCTATGTCTGACATTAATACATTTCAAGATAGTCGGGATACGGTATTTGAATATTTCAAAAATTCGATTTTTGCCTTTGATGTTTTTCGTGCTGACAAAATTCTTTACGAGTGAAAAATCACATTAACTTTACTAGATTGTGACCGATTTTAATGATTTTTTTTCCTTGTTTGGATTATTCATATGACCCATGACATGTGACAGGAAGTGACTGTGAATATGAAAGCTTTCATATCTGCATGGGACAGTAGCAGATCTAGTTATTATTATTTTTTGTTGTGTATTTTCTGCAAATCGGATTTCTCAGAATCTAACCATAGGATCTTTTTGAAACTTTGACCCCCCCCCCCTTAAATGGGGTGCGAACCTTGATTAAATATATTTTCAAAACGTTTTACGAATCCGAAATCACCGAATTTTACGAACGAATGCATTTGACCTACAATGCTGTAACTTTGTGACTAGTTGACCTATTTAATTAATTCTTTTTTCTATGAGTACCTTGAGACATTTACTTCAAATCTGCAATTTCGGATTTTCGAATTTCGAAAATTCGTCGCTGTGATATCGAACCGGAAGTTTAGACCAACTCGACAACTTCTTTAGTAGTTGTACGATTTTCATGAAATTTAATATGTAAGTAAACCTTAATGATGCGACTTGAAAGATGACTTCAGAAATTTTCTAAATTATCTCCCCTTGGAGAAATTGAGGATCGAAATTTTCAAAAAAATCGACGAAATATAGGTCAAATCATCTTGAATTTTTATTTGGTTACTAGTTCCGAGACCACTGATTCGTACACAAAAAATGGAGTTTGTAGCTCAACCCGGAAGTGCCACCATCTTGAAATGTAAAAACCTCAAACGCCATTTTGCTATTTTACTTACAGACACGGGAATTATATTTTCTGAATCCTTGGAGGAAGGCCTAAAAAACGTCGGGAGTAGAATTTTCATTTAGGTCAACTGGGAGTCACCATTTTGAATTGAAAATGAAAAATAGAAGCAATTTGAAGGGCCGAGTTTTTGGAACACAATAACTCTCCTTCTAATTAAACTAGAATGTTTAAACTTGGGTTAGACGTTCACTAGGTCAATGTCATGATTGAGTGTAAAGATGAGCATTTTCTGCCTGGGGTAAGCAGAGATAAGCATGCTGATTTGTTGATTCTTTAGGGCACAATAACTTCGGTTATAATGAAGGGAGGGTGGTGAAATTCTTGTCAATCGAGAGTCTAATAGCTAGCCTGTTGTGTGAAATCATTGTATCATTTTTTTTAAATATCAGGGATAGCAGAAAAAAGAGATCGAAAATCCAAAAAGTGGTATTTTTACGATTTAGAGCATATTTAAAGATCCTTTTCTCTTAAAGTGAACATAATATTTTTGGGGAACTTCTTGTACAAAGAGTCTTATCGGTAGTCTTTTATATGAAACCATCGATCAACAGTCCAAAATATCAGGAGTAGAAGAATAAAAGGATCGAAAATTGAAAACGGCACCCTTTCATTGTTAAGCAAAACATGCAGTGTGGGTGGCTACAATCTGCACATTTAGTCATGGTATAGAGCTTATTCAACATTATCGAATTCCAACTGCTAAGGAATCTTTTACGTGCAGTCCAATGTGTACACGCCGGTGGGAGGACACGCCAGAAAATCGAGATGAACTTTCTCGGCCAATGCAGGGATCGAACACCCGACCTCCTGGCTAGCAGGTCAACGCCTTCGCCACATAGTGTGGACACCCATCGTACATTTCATCCGTCAAATCAAAGCATTTCATTGCATTAGACCAATAATTAATTATTCTTAATTTGAAACTTTATTTTAATATTATTAAATCCTCATTTTATTGGTAGACGTTCGTCTTATTTAAAATTAAACTTTCATTTAACTATGAACAACCCTTAACGTGTCTCTTAACAAAACAATTAAATACTCTAAAATAGTAGCTCAACCTTTTGACCTAAGCTCATTAATTTACCATTTTGTATGTGAGCGACTTGTTATTCTTCTTATATGACATATTGCACGTGTCTGATTTCAAAGGGGAGTTTGGTGGCTGAATGGTTAGCACGCGCGCGCTGTATCATAAAGCCTGTCATCGAGTCAGCTAGCGTGTTTTCGAATCTCCGGTCGTACCTGACAAGGAGTAAGGTCGCCTGTCCATCTTGGTGGGTTTTCGTCATTTCCTCCGGTTTCCTTCCACTGCCAAAGACCTCTACGCGCAAGCGAAATATTGAAATAAAATCGAACTATATGTTAGTCCCGAAATGATCTAGTTTGGGACACAATAACTCTCTTTCTAATTCAGCTAGACTTGGTGTGGGTGTTTATTAGGCCAATACCTTGATGACTCTGGAACACAATAACTCTTCTTCTAATTGGGGTACAATGTTCAAACTTGGTATAGGCATTCACTAGGTCAATGTCTTGATGAAGTTCGAAGTAGAATTTTGATTTAGGTCAACTGGAAGTCACCATTTTGAAGTGAATATGAAACATAGTGAAAAGTCGACATTTACGGACTTGTAAACAAACACAATAGAGCATAGTATGTTCAATGCGTCTCCTATGTCTGACATTAATACATTTCAAGATAGTCGGGATACGGTATTTGAATATTTCAAAAATTCGATTTTTGCCTTTGATGTTTTTCGTGCTGACAAAATTCTTTACGAGTGAAAAATCACATTAACTTTACTAGATTGTGACCGATTTTAATGATTTTTTTTCCTTGTTCGGATTATTCATATGACCCATGACATGTGACAGGAAGTGACTGTGAATATGAAAGCTTTCATATCTGCATGGGACAGTAGCAGATCTAGTTATTATTATTTTTTGTTGTGTATTTTCTGCAAATCGGATTTCTCAGAATCTAACCATAGGATCTTTTTGAAACTTTGACCCCCCCCCCCATAAATGGGGTGCGAACCTTGATTAAATATATTTTCAAAACGTTTTACGAATCCGAAATCACCGAATTTTACGAACGAATGCATTTGACCTACAATGCTGTAACTTTGTGACTAGTTGACCTATTTAATTAATTCTTTTTTCTATGAGTACCTTGAGACATTTACTTCAAATCTGCAATTTCGGATTTTCGAATTTCGAGAATTCGTCGCTGTGATATCGAACCGGAAGTTTAGACCAACTCGACAACTTCTTTAGTAGTTGTACGATTTTCATGAAATTTAATATGTAAGTAAACCTTAATGATGCGACTTGAAAGATGACTTCAGAAACTTTCTAAATTATCTCCCCTTGGAGAAATTGAGGATCGAAATTTTCAAAAAAATCGACGAAATATAGGTCAAATCATCTTGAATTTTTTTTTGGTTACTAGTTCCGAGACCACTGATTCGTACACAAAAAATGGAGTTTGTAGCTCAACCCGGAAGTGCCACCATCTTGAAATGTAAAAACCTCAAACGCCATTTTGCTATTTTACTTACAGACACGGGAATTATATTTTCTGAATCCTTGGAGGAAGGCCTAAAAAACGTCGGGAGTGGAATTTTCATTTAGGTCAACTGGGAGTCACCATTTTGAATTGAAAATGAAAAATAGAAGCAATTTGAAGGGCCGAGTTTTTGGAACACAATAACTCTCCTTCTAATTAAACTAGAATGTTTAAACTTGGGTTAGACGTTCACTAGGTCAATGTCATGATTGAGTGTAAAGATGAGCATTTTCTGCCTGGGGTAAGCAGAGATAAGCATGCTGATTTGTTGATTCTTTAGGGCACAATAACTTCGGTTATAATGAAGGGAGGGTGGTGAAACTCTTGTCAATCGAGAGTCTAATAGCTAGCCTATTTTGTGAAATCATTGTATCCTTTTTTTTTTAAATATCAGGGATAGCAGAAAAAAGAGATCGAAAATCCAAAAAGTGGTATTTTTACGATTTAGAGCATATTTAAAGGTCCTTTTCTCTTAAAGTGAACATAATATTTTTGGGGAACTTCTTGTACAAAGAGTCTTATCGGTAGTCTTTTATATGAAACCATCGATCAACAGTCCAAAATATCAGGAGTAGAAGAATAAAAGGATCGAAAATTGAAAACGGCACCCTTTCATTGTTAAGCAAAACATGCAGTGTGGGTGGCTACAATCTGCACATTTAGTCATCGTATAGAGCTTATTCAACATTATCGAATTCCAACTGCTAAGGAATCTTTTACGTGCAGTCCAGTGTGTACACGCCGGTGGGAGGACACGCCAGAAAATCGAGATGAACTTTCTCGGCCAATGCAGGGATCGAACACCCGACCTCCTGGCTAGCAGGTCAACGCCTTCGCCACATAGTGTGGACACCCATCGTACATTTCATCCGTCAAATCAAAGCATTTCATTGCATTAGACCAATTATTAATTATTCTTAATTTGAAACTTTATTTTAATATTATTAAATCCTCATTTTATTGGTAGACGTTCGTCTTATTTAAAATTAAACTTTCATTTAACTATGAACAACCCTTAACGTGTCTCTTAACAAAACAATTAAATACTCTAAAATAGTAGCTCAACCTTTTGACCTAAGCTCATTAATTTACCATTTTGTATGTGAGCGACTTGTTATTCTTCTTATATGACATATTGCACGTGTCTGATTTCAAAGGGGAGTTTGGTGGCTGAATGGTTAGCACGCGCGCGCTGTATCATAAAGCCTGTCATCGAGTCAGCTAGCGTGTTTTCGAATCTCTGGTCGTACCTGACAAGGAGTAAGGTCGCCTGTCCATCTTGGTGGGTTTTCGTCATTTCCTCCGGTTTCCTTCCACTGCCAAAGACCTCTACGCGCAAGCGAAATGTTGAAATAAAATCGAACTATATGTTAGTCCCGAAATGATCTAGTTTGGGACACAATAACTCTCTTTCTAATTCAGCTAGACTTGGTGTGGGTGTTTATTAGGCCAATACCTTGATGACTCTGGAACACAATAACTCTTCTTCTAATTGGGGTACAATGTTCAAACTTGGTATAGGCATTCACTAGGTCAATGTCTTGATGAAGTTCGAAGTAGAATTTTGATTTAGGTCAACTGGTAGTCACCATTTTGAAGTGAATATGAAACATAGTGAAAAATCGACATTTACGGACTTGTAAACAAACACAATAGAGCATAGTATGTTCAATGCGTCTCCTATGTCTGACATTAATACATTTCAAGATAGTCGGGATACGGTATTTGAATATTTCAAAAATTCGATTTTTGCCTTTGATGTTTTTCGTGCTGACAAAATTCTTTACGAGTGAAAAAGCACATTAACTTTACTAGATTGTGACCGATGTTAATGATTTTTTTTCCTTGTTCGGATTATTCATATGACCCATGACATGTGACAGGAAGTGACTGTGAATATGAAAGCTTTCATATCTGCATGGGACAGTAGCAGATCTAGTTATTATTATTTTTTTTTTTGTGTGTGTTTTCTGCAAATCGGATTTCTCAGAATCTATCCATAGGATCTTTCTGAAATTTTGACCTACCCCCCGAAAAATGGGGTGCGAACGTTGTTTAAATATATTTTCAAAACGTTTTACGAATCCGAAATCACCGAATTTTACGAACGAAAAAACTGACAATGCATAGTCGTAACTTTGTTATTTTTTGACCGATCTTACTAATTCTTTTTTCTTTGAATACCTTGACAAAAATCATTTTCATCTGTAGTTTCACATTTTTGAATTCGTCGCTGTGATTTCTAACCGGAAGTTTAACCCAATTTGACAACTTCTTTAATAGTTGTACGATCTTCATGAAATTTAGTATATAAGTAGATCCTAGGGATGTGATTTCAAAAATATAATTAAAAATTTTCAAAATTATCTCCCCTTGACGAAATTAAGGATCAAAATTTTCAAAAAAATCATCCAAATATAGGTCAGAATGACCTGATTTTTTTTTGGGATACTAGACAAGTAATTACTGATTTGTACACAAAATATGAAGTTTGTCGATCGAACCGGAAATGGCACCATCTTGAAACGTGAAAAATCCCTAAGGCTTTTTTGCTATTTTACTTACTGACACGGGAGTTATATTTTCTGAATCCTTGAAGGTTGGCCCGAAAATCGCTGGGAGCAGAATTTTGATTTAGGTCTACTGATGGATTCCATTTTGAAGTGAATATGAAAAGTAGTAGCAATTTGAAGGGCCGAGACTTTGAAACACAATAACTCTCCTTCTAATTAAGCTAGAATGTTCAAACTTGGTGTAGACGTTCACTAGGTCAATGTCAAGATTTAGTTTAAAGATGAGCATTTTCTGCTTAGGGTAAGCAGGGATAAATATGCTGATTTGTTGATTCTTTAGGGCACGATAACTTCGGTTATAATGAAAAGAGGGTGGTGAAACTCCTGGTAATCGAGAGTCTAATAGCTAGCCCGTTGTGTGAAATCATTGTATTATTGTTTTTAAATGTCAGGGATAGCAGAAAAAAAGAGATCGAAAATCCAAAAAGTCGTATTTTTACGATTTGAGCATTTGTAAAGATCCTTTTCTCTTCAATCAACATAATATTTTTGGGGAACTTCTTCTACAAAGAGTCTTATCGATAGTCTTTAATATGAAACCATCGATCAACAGTCCAAAATATCAGGAGTAGAAGAATAAAAGGATCGAAATTTGAAAAGTGCAACCTGTCATTGTTAAGCGAAACATGCAGCGTGGGTGACTACAATTTGCACATTATTCATCGTATAGAGCTTATTCAACAGTATCGAATTCCAACTGCTTAGGGATATTTTACGTGCATTTCAATGTGTACACGGGACCTTGGTTTTTCGTCCCATCCGAACGACTAGACAGTTGTCCTTGTCAGGCCCTCCGTTCTGCCTCACTGACAAGAGGGAACCACGCCGGAAAATCGAGATGAACTTTCTCGGTGCAGAATTTTCAATTCACGCCAAAGGTTTATTGCATACGATTAAGCTGGTCAGTTGGAGCTTATTTTCAAAAGTTTTGTAATAATCGGTTGGTAATTAAAGTACCGTGCAAATTAAACTGCTAAAACAGAAAATTTCGCCCGGTTGAAATGTTGCTTGCTATAAGTCAGCAATTTCCCGATTTTAGGGAGGCTGAATGACTGAATGGTTAGCATACGCGCGCTTTGTCGTAACGTCTGTCTTTTATTCAACCGGCGTCGTTTCAATTTCCAGATTGCACGTGGCATGGAGTATGGTGTCCAACCTCGTGGGTTTTCTCCGTGTCCTTCGGTTTCCTCCCACTCCTGAATACCAGTACGTGTAAGGGAAGTTTATGAATAAAATTAAAAAACATATATTAGTCCCGAAATCACCTAGTTTGTGTCGAATGGACGTTAAGCCGCATTTCTCTCCTTCTGTTTTATTTTTAAAGTTTTGTAATAATCGGTTGGTAATCCATGGTACTGGTACTGTAAAAGTGATAAAACAGAAAATTTCGCCCGGTTGTAATGTTTCTCACTTTAAAGTCAGCAATTTGCCGATTTTAAGGGGCAAACGTTTATTGCGAACGATTAAGCTGGTCAGGGGCCCCTTATTTTTAAAAGTTTTGTAATATTCGGTGCAAATCAAACTGTTAAAATAGAAAATTTCGCCCGGTTGAAATGTTTCTCGCTGTAGGTCCGCAATTTGCCAAATTTAGGGAGGTTACGTGGCTGAATGGTTAACACCTGCGCTCTGTATCGTAACGTCTGTCATTGAGTCAACTGGCGTTGTTTCGATTGAAATGCCCGGTTGAAATGTTTCTTGCTATAAGTCAGCAATTTCCCGATTTTAGGGAGGCTGAATGGCTGAATGGTTAGCATGTGCGCGCTGTGTCGTAACGTCTGTCATTGAGTCAACCGGCGTCATTTCGATTTCCAGGTTCCATGTGACATGGATTAAAGTGTCCAACCTCGTGGGTTTTCTCCGTGTCCTTCGGTTTCCTCCCACTCCTAAAGACCCGTACGTGCAAGGGAAGTTTTAAAATAAAATTAAAAAATATATGTGAGCCCCGAAATGTCCTAGATTGTGTGGAATGGACGGTAACCCGCATTTCTCTCTTTCTCTTTTATTTTTAAAGTTTTGTTATAATCGGTTGGTAATCAGAGGTACTGTAAAAGTGATAAAACATGAAATTTCGCCCTGTTGTCAAGTTTCTCAATTTAAAGTCAGCAATTTGCCGATTTTAGGGGGAAACGTTTATTGCGAACGATTATGCTGGTCAGGGGAAGCTTATTTTTAAAAGTTTGTAATATTCGGTTGATAATTTCGCCCGGTTGAAATGTTTGTCGCTGTAGGTCAGCAATTTGCCAAATTTAGGGAAGTTACGTGGCTGAATGGTTAGCACCTGCGCTCTGTATCGTAACGTCTGTCATTGAGTCAACTGGCGTTGTTTCGATTGAAATGCCCGGTATAAATGTTTCTTGCTATAAGTCAGCAATTTTCCGATTTTAGGGAGGCTGAATGGTTAGCATGTGCGCGCTGTATCGTAACGTCTGTTATTGAGTCAACCGGCGTCGTTTCAATTTTTAGGTTGCAAGTGACATGGAGTATGGTGTCCAACCGCGTGGGTTTTCCCCGTGTCCGTCGGTTACCTCCCACGGCTAAAGATCCGTACGCGCAAGGGAAGTTTTTCAATAAAATTAAAAGACATATGTTAGTATCAAAATGACCCATTTTATAGTCGAATGGAGGTTAAGCCGCATTTCTCTCTGTTATATTTTTAAAGTTTTGTAATAATCGGTTGGTAATCAATGGTACTGTAAGAGTGATAAAGCAAAAAATTTCGCCCGGTTGTAATGTTTCTCACTTTAAAGTCAGGAATTTGCCGATTTTAAGGGGCAAACGCTTGTTGCGAACGATTAAGCTGGTCAGGGGGAGCTTATTTTTAAAAGTTTTGTAATATTTGAAAACTCGTCGCTGTGATTTCGAACCGGAAGTTGAGACCAACTTGACAACTTCTTTAATAGTTGTACGATATTCATGAAATTTAGTATGTAACTAGACATTACTGGTGCGACTTGAAAAATGACTTTTAAAATTTTCTAAATTATCTCCCCTTGGTGAAATTAAGAATCAAATTTTTCGAAAAAATCGTCGAAATAAAGGTCAGAATGACCAATTTTTTTTTTCAATACTAGACAAGTAATTACTGATTCGTACACAAAACATGGAGTTTGTCGATCGAACTGGAAGTGACACCATCTTGAAACGTGAAAAATCAATATAACTTTTGCGATATTGCATTTACAGACGTTCAGAGCAGAAACACAATAGGGCATAGTATGTTCAATGCGTCTCCTATGTCTAAAATTTAATACATTTCAATTTCAGGATAGACGGGATACGGGTGGAATTTTTGGTATTTGAATATTTCAAAAATTCGAATTTCGCTTTTGATGTTTTTCGTGCCGAAAAAGTTGTTTACGAGTGAAAAATCACATTAATTTCGATAGATTGTGACCGATTTTAATGATTTATTTCTTCTTCTTTGGATTATTTATCTGACCCATGACATGTCACAGGAAGTGACAGTGAATATGAAAGCTTTCATATCTACATGGGACAGTAGCAGATCTAGTTAAGCTTTCATATTACATATGAAAGCTTATTGTTTTTGTTAAGATTATTAAGCTTTCATATTACATATGAAAGCTTATTGTTTCTGTTAAGATTATTAAGCTTTCATATTACATATGAAAGCTTATTGTTTCTGTTAAGATTATTATTAAGCTTTCATATTACATATGAAAGCTTATTGTTTCTGTTAAGATTATTATTATTATTTTTTTTTTTTTGTGTGTTTTCTGCAAATCGGATTTCTCAGAATCTATCCGTAGGATCTTTCTGAAATTTTGACCTACCCCCCCAAAAATGGGGTGCGAACCTTGATTAAATATATTTTCAAAACGTTTTACGAATCCGAAATCACCGAAATTTACGAACGACGAAATGGACAAAGCATAGTCGTAACTTTGTTATTTTTTGACCGATTTTACTAATTCTTTTTTCTTTGAATACCTTGAAAAAAATCATTTTCATCTGCAGTTTCAAATTTTCGAATCTCGAAAATTCGTCGCTGTGATTTCGAACCGGAAGTTTAGACCAATTTGACAACTTCTTTAATAGTTGTACGATTGTCATGAAATTTAATATATATGTAGACCTTACCGATGTGACTTCAAAAATATAATTAGAAATTTTCTAAATTATCTCCCCTTGACGAAATTAAAGATCAAAATTTTCAAAAAAATCATCGAAATATAGGTCAGAATGACCTGATTTTTTTTTGGGATACTAGACAAGTAATTACTGATTTGTACACAAAATATAAAGTTTGTTGATCGAACCGGAAGTGCCACCATCTTGAAACGTGAAAAATCCCTAAGGCTTTTTTGCTATTTTACTTACAGACACGGGAGTTATATTTTCTGAATCCTTGAAAGATGGTCTAAAAATTGTTCAGAGAAGAATTTTGATTTAGGTCAATTGATGGTTGCCATTTTGAAGTGAATATGAAAAGTAGTAGCAATTTGAAGGGCCGAAACTTTGAAACACAATAACTCTACTTCTAATTAAGCTAGAATGTTCAATCTTGGTGTAGACGTTCACTATGTCAATGTCATGAGCATTTTCTGCCTAGGGTAAGCAGAAATAAGCATGCTGATTTGTTGATTCTTTAGGGCAAGATAACTTCGGTTATAATGAAGGGAGGGCGGTGAAACTCTTGTTAATCGAGAGTGTAATAGCTGGCCTGTTGTGTGAAATCGTTGTATCTTTTTTTAAATATCAGGGATAGCTGAAAAAGGAGATCGAAAATCCAAAAAGTCGTATGTTTACGATTTGGAGCATCTTTAAAGGTTCTTTTCTCTTAAAGTCAACATAATACTTTTTGGGAACTTCTTCTACAAAGAGTCTTATCGGTAGTCTTTTATATGAAAACTTCGATCAACAGTCCAAAATATCTGGAGTAGAAGAATAAAAGGATCGAACATTGAAAACGGCACCCTTTCATTGTTAAGCGAAACATGCAGTGTGTGTGACTACAATCTGCACATTTAGTCATTGTATAGAGCTTATTCAACAGTATCGAATTCCAACTGCTTAGGGATATTTTACGTGCACTCCAATGTGTACACGCGACCTTGGTTTTTCGTCCCACCCGAACGACTAGACAGCTGTCCTTGTCAGGCCCTCCGTTCTGCCTCACTGACAAGGGGGGACCACGCCGGAAAATCGAGATGATCTTCCTCGTTGCAGAACTTTCAATTCAGGTCAAACGTTTATTGCATACGATTAAGCTGGTCAGTTGGAGCTTATTTTCAAAAGTTTTGTAATAATCGGTTGGTAATTAAAATACCGTGCGAATTAAACTGTTAAAACAGAAAATTTCGCCCGGTTAAAATGTTTCTTGCTATAAGTCAGCAATTTCCAGATTTTAGGGAGGCTGAATGGTTAGCATACGCGCGCTGTATCGTAACGTCTGTCATTGAGTCAACCGGCGTCGTTTCGATTTCCAAGTTGCACGTGACATGGAGTATGATGTCCAACCTCGTGGGTTTTCTCCGTGTCCTTCGGTTTCCTCCCACGGCTAAAAACCCGTACGCGCAAGGGAAGTTTATAAATACAATTAAAAAACAAATGTTGGTCCCGAAATGACCTAGTTTGTGTCGAATGGACGTTGAGCCGCATTTCTCTCTTTCTCTTTTATTTTTAAAGTTTTGTAATAATCGGTTGGTAATCAAAGGTACTGTAAACAAAAAGTCGTATGTTTACGATTTGGAGCATCTTTAAAGGTTCTTTTCTCTTAAAGTCAACATAATACTTTTTTAGCTGGTCAGGGGGAGCTTATTTTTAAAAGTTTTGTAATATTCGGTTGATAACTAAAGGTACCGTGCAAGTTAAACTAATAAAATAGAAGATTTCGCCCGGTTGAAATGTTTCTATCTGTAGGTCAGCAATTTGCAGATTTTAGGGAGGTTGCGTGACTGAATGGTTAGCACGTGCGCTCTGTATCATAACGTCTGTCATTGAGTCAACTGGCGTTGTTTCGATTTCTTGGTTGTACGTGACAAGGAGTATGGTCGCCTGTCTAACCTCGTAGGCCATAACGCCGCTGCCCGGGTAAAATTTCCCTCATTGCACACTTTATGGCGTATGCCCGTCTTCATTAGCCCATTTTAGGAACAAAACAGTAGGACGTTAAACAACCATTCAATTTGATTTCATTTTCTCTATGTTGCTTATTTATTATAGTGGATAAATGTTTTTCTGGTTCTATTACTTATTTCATTTCTGCATAGAAATCTTGCTTTGAGCAGTTTTTTTTTATTGCAAAGCGCCATTCTTGTATATTGCAGTCTATGGCCCTTTGTTTAAAACATGCTTAAGAAGTTGTCACGATTTCCTACTTATAACCAAACATATTGGAAACCATAATTATATAACATATCTCTAATTTTGGAAGCCCGATTACAGCTATACAAGTTTGGGTTATTTCCCTTTAGTTTAAAGATTATTTTTTTGCCGAGGGTGCAATGTTTCTCACTACATTTAAATTTGTAACTTTGTGAGTTTTGACCGATTTTGATAATTATGTCTTTATAATTTTCCAAATTTACATATTTAACGTAAATATTCAAACAATTGGGATCAACCTGATTCAAAAGTTTTTAGTTTTGTTCAAAGTTTTCTCATTTAATTTTTCGATGTTTTCTTACCATTTTCATTTCATTTTTCTGAACGTTTTGAAGTGGGAAGTCATCCCGATTACAGCAACACAAGTATCAGTTATTTCCCTTTAGTTTTCAGATTATGCAATGTTTCATACTATATTTAGACTTGTAACTTCGCGAGTTTTTGACCAATTTTGATAGTTTGTTATTCTTATCCTTTTATTTGAGATACTTGATATAATCTATGACACGTGACGATGAATATGAAAGCTTTCATATCTGCATGGGACAGTAGCAGATCTAGTTAAGCTTTCATATTACATATGAAAGCTTATTGTTTCTGTTAAGATTATTATTATTATTTTTTTTTTGTGTGTGTTTTCTGCAAATCGGATTTCTCAGAATCTATCCGTAGGATCTTTCTGAAATTTTGACCTACCCCCCCAAAAATGGGGTGCGAACCTTGATTAAATATATTTTCAAAACGTTTTACGAATCCGAAATCACCGAAATTTACGAACGACGAAATGGACAAAGCATAGTCGTAACTTTGTTATTTTTTGACCGATTTTACTTATTCTTTTTTCTTTGAATACCTTGAAAAAAATCATTTTCATCTGCAGTTTCAAATTTTCGAATTTCGAAAATTCGTCGCTGTGATTTCGAACCGGAAGTTTAGACCAATTTGACAACTTCTTTAATAGTTGTACGATTGTCATGAAATTTAGTATATATGTAGACCTTACCGATGTGACTTCAAAAATATAATTAGAAATTTTCTAAATTATCTCCCCTTGACGAAATTAAAGATCAAAATTTTCAAAAAAATCATCGAAATATAGGTCAGAATGACCTGATTTTTTTTTGGATACTAGACAAGTAATTACTGATTTGTACACAAAATATAAAGTTTGTTGATCGAACCGGAAGTGCCACCATCTTGAAACGTGAAAAATCCCTAAGGCTTTTTTGCTATTTTACTTACAGACACGGGAGTTATAGTTTCTGAATCCTTGAAAGATGGTCTAAAAATTGTTCAGAGAAGAATTTTGATTTAGGTCAATTGATGGTTGCCATTTTGAAGTGAATATGAAAAGTAGTAGCAATTTGAAGGGCCGAAACTTTGAAACACAATAACTCTCCTTCTAATTAAGCTAGAATGTTCAATCTTTGTGTAGACGTTCACTATGTCAATGTCATGATTGAGTTCAAAGATGAGCATTTTCTGCCTAGGGTAAGCAGAAATAAGCATGCTGATTTGTTGATTCTTTAGGGCAAGATAACTTCGGTTATAATGAAGGGAGGGCGGTGAAACTCTTGTTAATCGAGAGTGTAATAGCTGGCCTGTTGTGTGAAATCGTTGTATCTTTTTTTAAATATCAGGGATAGCTGAAAAAGGAGATCGAAAATCCAAAAAGTCGCATGTTTACGATTTGGAGCATCTTTAAAGGTTCTTTTCTCTTAAAGTCAACATAATACTTTTTGGGAACTTCTTCTACAAAGAGTCTTATCGGTAGTCTTTTATATGAAAACTTCGATCAACAGTCCAAAATATCTGGAGTAGAAGAATAAAAGGATCGAACATTGAAAACGGCACCCTTTCATTGTTAAGCGAAACATGCAGTGTGTGTGACTACAATCTGCACATTTAGTCATTGTATAGAGCTTATTCAACAGTATCGAATTCCAACTGCTTAGGGATATTTTACGTGCACTCCAATGTGTACACGCGACCTTGGTTTTTCGTCCCACCCGAACGACTAGACAGCTGTCCTTGTCAGGCCCTCCGTTCTGCCTCACTGACAAGGGGGGACCACGCCGGAAAATCGAGATGATCTTCCTCGTTGCAGAACTTTCAATTCAGGCCAAACGTTTATTGCATACGATTAAGCTGGTCAGTTGGAGCTTATTTTCAAAAGTTTTGTAATAATCGGTTGGTAATTAAAATACCGTGCGAATTAAACTGTTCAAACAGAAAATTTCGCCCGGTTAAAATGTTTCTTGCTATAAGTCAGCAATTTCCAGATTTTAGGGAGGCTGAATGGTTAGCATACGCGCGCTGTATCGTAACTTCTGTCATTGAGTCAACCGGCGTCGTTTCGATTTCCAAGTTGCACGTGACATGGAGTATGATGTCCAACCTCGTGGGTTTTCTCCGTGTCCTTCGGTTTCCTCCCACGGCTAAAGACCCGTACGCGCAAGGGAAGTTTATAAATACAATTAAAAAACATATGTTGGTCCCGAAATGACCTAGTTTGTGTCGAATGGACGTTGAGCCGCATTTCTCTCTTTCTCTTTTATTTTTAAAGTTTTGTAATAATCGGTTGGTAATCAAAGGTACTGTAAACAAAAAGTCGTATGTTTACGATTTGGAGCATCTTTAAAGGTTCTTTTCTCTTAAAGTCAACATAATACTTTTTGGGAACTTCTTCTACAAAGAGTCTTATCGGTAGTCTTTTAAATGAAAACTTCGATCAACAGTCCAAAATATCTGGAGTAGAAGAATAAAAGGATCGAACATTGAAAACGGCACCCTTTCATTGTTAAGCGAAACATGCAGTGTGTGTGACTACAATCTGCACATTTAGTCATTGTATAGAGCTTATTCAACAGTATCGAATTCCAACTGCTTAGGGATATTTTACGTGCACTCCAATGTGTACACGCGACCTTGGTTTTTCGTCCCACCCGAACGACTAGACAGCTGTCCTTGTCAGGCCCTCCGTTCTGCCTCACTGACAAGAGGGGACCACGCCGGAAAATCGAGATGATCTTCCTCGTTGCAGAACTTTCAATTCAGGTCAAACGTTTATTGCATACGATTAAGCTGGTCAGTTGGAGCTTATTTTCAAAAGTTTTGTAATAATCGGTTGGTAATTAAAATACCGTGCGAATTAAACTGTTAAAACAGAAAATTTCGCCCGGTTAAAATGTTTCTTGCTATAAGTCAGCAATTTCCAGATTTTAGGGAGGCTGAATGGTTAGCATACGCGCGCTGTATCGTAACGTCTGTCATTGAGTCAACCGGCGTCGTTTCGATTTCCAAGTTGCACGTGACATGGAGTATGATGTCCAACCTCGTGGGTTTTCTCCGTGTCCTTCTGTTTCCTCCCATGGCTAAAGACCCGTACGCGCAAGGGAAGTTTATAAATACAATTAAAAAACAAATGTTGGTCCCGAAATGACCTAGTTTGTGTCGAATGGACGTTGAGCCGCATTTCTCTCTTTCTCTTTTATTTTTAAAGTTTTGTAATAATCGGTTGGTAATCAAAGGTACTGTAAACAAAAAGTCGTATGTTTACGATTTGGAGCATCTTTAAAGGTTCTTTTCTCTTAAAGTCAACATAATACTTTTTTAGCTGGTCAGGGGGAGCTTATTTTTAAAAGTTTTGTAATATTCGGTTGATAACTAAAGGTACCGTGCAAGTTAAACTAATAAAATAGAAGATTTCGCCCGGTTGAAATGTTTCTATCTGTAGGTCAGCAATTTGCAGATTTTAGGGAGGTTGCGTGACTGAATGGTTAGCACGTGCGCTCTGTATCATAACGTCTGTCATTGAGTCAACTGGCGTTGTTTCGATTTCTTGGTTGTACGTGACAAGGAGTATGGTCGCCTGTCTAACCTCGTAGGCCATAACGCCGCTGCCCGGGTAAAATTTCCCTCATTGCACACTTTATGGCGTATGCCCGTCTTCATTAGCCCATTTTAGGAACAAAACAGTAGGACGTTAAACAACCATTCAATTTGATTTCATTTTCTCTATGTTGCTTATTTATTATAGTGGATAAATGTTTTTCTGGTTCTATTACTTATTTCATTTCTGCATAGAAATCTTGCTTTGAGCAGTTTTTTTTTATTGCAAAGCGCCATTCTTGTATATTGCAGTCTATGGCCCTTTGTTTAAAACATGCTTAAGAAGTTGTCACGATTTCCTACTTATAACCAAACATATTGGAAACCATAATTATATAACATATCTCTAATTTTGGAAGCCCGATTACAGCTATACAAGTTTGGGTTATTTCCCTTTAGTTTAAAGATTATTTTTTTGCCGAGGGTGCAATGTTTCTCACTACATTTAAATTTGTAACTTTGTGAGTTTTGACCGATTTTGATAATTATGTCTTTATAATTTTCCAAATTTACATATTTAACGTAAATATTCAAACAATTGGAATCAACCTGATTCAAAAGTTTTTAGTTTTGTTCAAAGTTTTCTCATTTAATTTTTCGATGTTTTCTTACCATTTTCATTTCATTTTTCTGAAAGTTTTGAAGTGGGAAGTCATCCCGATTACAGCAACACAAGTATCAGTTATTTCCCTTTAGTTTTCAGATTATGCAATGTTTCATACTATATTTAGACTTGTAACTTCGCGAGTTTTTGACCAATTTTGATAGTTTGTAATTCTTATCCTTTTATTTGAGATACTTGATATAATCTATGACACGTGACGATGAATATGAAAGCTTTCATATCTGCATGGGACAGTAGCAGATCTAGTTATTATTATTTTTTTTTTGTGTGTTTTCTGCAAATCGGATTTCTCAGAATCTATCCGTAGGATCTTTCTGAAATTTTGACCTACCCCCCCCCCCCAAAAAAAATGGGGTGCGAACCTTGATTAAATATATTTTCAAAACGTTTTACGAATCCGAAATCACCGAAATTTACGAACGACGAAATGGACAAAGCATAGTCGTAACTTTGTTATTTTTTGACCGATTTTACTAATTCTTTTTTCTTTGAATACCTTGAAAAAAATCATTTTCATCTGCAGTTTCACATTTTCGAATTTTGAAAATTCGTTGCTGTGATTTCGAACCGGAAGTTTAGACCAATTTGACAACTTCTTTAATAGTTGTACGATTGTCATGAAATTTAGTATATATGTAGACCTTACCGATCTGACTTCAAAAATATAATTATAAATTTTCTAAATTATCTCCCCTTGACGAAATTAAAGATCAAAGTTTTCAAAAAAATCATCGAAATATAGGTCAGAATGACCTGATTTTTTTTTTGGATACTAGACAAGTAATTACTGATTTGTACACAAAATATAAAGTTTGTTGATCGAACCGGAAGTGCCACCATCTTGAAACGTGAAAAATCCCTAAGGCTTTTTTGCTATTTTACTTACAGACACGGGAGTTATATTTTCTGAATCCTTGAAAGATGGTCTAAAAATTGTTCAGAGAAGAATTTTGATTTAGGTCAATTGATGGTTGCCATTTTGAAGTGAATATGAAAAGTAGTAGCAATTTGAAGGGCCGAAACTTTGAAACACAATAACTCTCCTTCTAATTGAGCTAGAATGTTCAATCTTGGTGTAGACGTTCACTATGTCAATGTCATGATTGAGTTCAAAGATGAGCATTTTCTGCCTAGGGTAAGCAGAAATAAGCATGCTGATTTGTTGATTCTTTAGGGCAAGATAACTTCGGTTATAATGAAGGGAGGGCGGTGAAACTCTTGTTAATCGAGAGTGTAATAGCTGGCCTGTTGTGTGAAATCGTTGTATCTTTTTTTTTAAATATCAGGGATAGCTGAAAAAAAGAGATCGAAAATCCAAAAAGTCGTATGTTTACGATTTGGAGCATCTTTAAAGGTTCTTTTCTCTTAAAGTCAACATAATACTTTTTGGGAACTTCTTCTACAAAGAGTCTTATCGGTAGTCTTTTATATGAAAACTTCGATCAACAGTCCAAAATATCTGGAGTAGAAGAATAAAAGGATCGAACATTGAAAACGGCACCCTTTCATTGTTAAGCGAAACATGCAGTGTGTGTGACTACAATCTGCACATTTAGTCATTGTATAGAGCTTATTCAACAGTATCGAATTCCAACTGCTTGGGGATATTTTACGTGCACTCCAATGTGTACACGCGACCTTGGTTTTTCGTCCCACCCGAACGACTAGACAGCTGTCCTTGTCAGGCCCTCCGTTCTGCCTCACTGACAAGAGGGGACCACGCCGGAAAATCGAGATGATCTTCCTCGTTGCAGAACTTTCAATTCAGGCCAAACGTTTATTGCATACGATTAAGCTGGTCAGTTGGAGCTTATTTTCAAAAGTTTTGTAATAATCGGTTGGTAATTAAAATACCGTGCGAATTAAACTGTTAAAACAGAAAATTTCGCCCGGTTAAAATGTTTCTTGCTATAAGTCAGCAATTTCCAGATTTTAGGGAGGCTGAATGGTTAGCATACGCGCGCTGTATCGTAACGTCTGTCATTGAGTCAACCGGCGTCGTTTCGATTTCCAAGTTGCACGTGACATGGAGTATGGTGTCCAACCTCGTGGGTTTTCTCCGTGTCCTTCGGTTTCCTCCCATGGCTAAAGACCCGTACGCGCAAGGGAAGTTTATAAATACAATTAAAAACATATGTTGGTCCCGAAATGACCTAGTTTGTGTCGAATGGACGTTGAGCCGCATTTCTCTCTTTCTCTTTTATTTTTAAAGTTTTGTAATAATCGGTTGGTAATCAAAGGTACTGTAAACAAAAAGTCGTATGTTTACGATTTGGAGCATCTTTAAATGTTCTTTTCTCTTAAAGTCAACATAATACTTTTTGGGAACTTCTTCTACAAAGAGTCTTATCGGTAGTCTTTTATATGAAAACTTCGATCAACAGTCCAAAATATCTGGAGTAGAAGAATAAAAGGATCGAACACTGAAAACGGCACCCTTTCATTGTTAAGCGAAACATGCAGTGTGTGTGACTACAATCTGCACATTTAGTCATTGTATAGAGCTTATTCAACAGTATCGAATTCCAACTGCTTAGGGATATTTTACGTGCACTCCAATGTGTACACGCGACCTTGGTTTTTCGTCCCACCCGAACGACTAGACAGCTGTCCTTGTCAGGCCCTCCGTTCTGCCTCACTGACAAGGGGGGACCACGCCGGAAAATCGAGATGATCTTCCTCGTTGCAGAACTTTCAATTCAGGCCAAACGTTTATTGCATACGATTAAGCTGGTCAGTTGGAGCTTATTTTCAAAAGTTTTGTAATAATCGGTTGGTAATTAAAATACCGTGCGAATTAAACTGTTCAAACAGAAAATTTCGCCCGGTTAAAATGTTTCTTGCTATAAGTCAGCAATTTCCAGATTTTAGGGAGGCTGAATGGTTAGCATACGCGCGCTGTATCGTAACGTCTGTCATTGAGTCAACCGGCGTCGTTTCGATTTCCAAGTTGCACGTGACATGAAGTATGATGTCCAACCTCGTGGGTTTTCTCCGTGTCCTTCGGTTTCCTCCCACGGCTAAAGACCCGTACGCGCAAGGGAAGTTTATAAATACAATTAAAAAACATATGTTGGTCCCGAAATGACCTAGTTTGTGTCGAATGGACGTTGAGCCGCATTTCTCTCTTTCTCTTTTATTTTTAAAGTTTTGTAATAATCGGTTGGTAATCAAAGGTACTGTAAACAAAAAGTCGTATGTTTACGATTTGGAGCATCTTTAAAGGTTCTTTTCTCTTAAAGTCAACATAATACTTTTTGGGAACTTCTTCTACAAAGAGTCTTATCGGTAGTCTTTTAAATGAAAACTTCGATCAACAGTCCAAAATATCTGGAGTAGAAGAATAAAAGGATCGAACATTGAAAACGGCACCCTTTCATTGTTAAGCGAAACATGCAGTGTGTGTGACTACAATCTGCACATTTAGTCATTGTATAGAGCTTATTCAACAGTATCGAATTCCAACTGCTTAGGGATATTTTACGTGCACTCCAATGTGTACACTCGACCTTGGTTTTTCGTCCCACCCGAACGACTAGACAGCTGTCCTTGTCAGGCCCTCCGTTCTGCCTCACTGACAAGAGGGGACCACGCCGGAAAATCGAGATGATCTTCCTCGTTGCAGAACTTTCAATTCAGGTCAAACGTTTATTGCATACGATTAAGCTGGTCAGTTGGAGCTTATTTTCAAAAGTTTTGTAATAATCGGTTGGTAATTAAAATACCGTGCGAATTAAACTGTTAAAACAGAAAATTTCGCCCGGTTAAAATGTTTCTTGCTATAAGTCAGCAATTTCCAGATTTTAGGGAGGCTGAATGGTTAGCATACGCGCGCTGTATCGTAACGTCTGTCATTGAGTCAACCGGCGTCGTTTCGATTTCCAAGTTGCACGTGACATGGAGTATGATGTCCAACCTCGTGGGTTTTCTCCGTGTCCTTCTGTTTCCTCCCATGGCTAAAGACCCGTACGCGCAAGGGAAGTTTATAAATACAATTAAAAAACAAATGTTGGTCCCGAAATGACCTAGTTTGTGTCGAATGGACGTTGAGCCGCATTTCTCTCTTTCTCTTTTATTTTTAAAGTTTTGTAATAATCGGTTGGTAATCAAAGGTACTGTAAACAAAAAGTCGTATGTTTATGATTTGGAGCATCTTTAAAGGTTCTTTTCTCTTAAAGTCAACATAATACTTTTTTAGCTGGTCAGGGGGAGCTTATTTTTAAAAGTTTTGTAATATTCGGTTGATAACTATAGGTACCGTGCAAGTTAAACTAATAAAATAGAAGATTTCGCCCGGTTGAAATGTTTCTATCTGTAGGTCAGCAATTTGCAGATTTTAGGGAGGTTGCGTGACTGAATGGTTAGCACGTGCGCTCTGTATCATAACGTCTGTCATTGAGTCAACTGGCGTTGTTTCGATTTCTTGGTTGTACGTGACAAGGAGTATGGTCGCCTGTCCAACCTCGTAGGCCGTAACGCCGCTGCCCGGGTAAAATTTCCCTCATTGCACACTTTATGGCGTATGCCCGTCTTCATTAGCCCATTTTAGGAGCAAAACAGTAGGACGTTAAACAACCATTCAATTTGATTTCATTTTCTCTATGTTGCTTATTTATTATAGTGGATAAATGTTTTTCTGGTTCTATTAATTATTTCATTTCTGCATAGAAATCTTGCTTTGAACAGTTTTTTTTTATTGCAAAGTGCCATTCTTGTATATTGCAGTCTATGACCCTTTGTTTAAAACATGCTTAAGAAGTTGTCACGATTTCCTACTTATAACCAAACATATTGGAAACCATAATTATATAACATATCTCTAATTTTGGAAGCCCGATTACAGCTATACAAGTTTGGGTTATTTCCCTTTAGTTTAAAGATTATTTTTTTGCCGAGGGTGCAATGTTTCTCACTACATACATTTAAATATGTAACTTTGTGAGTTTTGACCGATTTTGATAATTATGTCTTTATAATTTTCCAAATTTACATATTTAACGTAAATGTTCAAACAATTGGAATCAACATGATTCAAAAGTTTTTAGTTTAGTTCAAAGTTTTCTCATTTAATTTTTCGATGTTTTCTTACCATTTTCATTTCATTTTTCTGAAAGTTTTGAAGTGGGAAGTCATCCCGATTACAGCAACACAAGTATCAGTTATTTCCCTTTAGTTTTCAGATTATGCAATGTTTCATACTATATTTAGACTTGTAACTTCGCGAGTTTTTGACCAATTTTGATAGTTTGTTATTCTTATCCTTTTATTTGAGATACTTGATATAATCTATGACACGTGACGATGAATATGAAAGCTTTCATATCTGCATGGGACAGTAGCAGATCTAGTTATTATTATTATTTTTTTTTGTGTGTATTTTCTGCAAATCGGATTTCTCAGAATCTAACCATAGGATCTTTCTGAAACTTTGACCTACCCCCTTATAAAGGGGGTGCGAACCATGATTAAATATATTTTCGAAACGTTTTACGAATCCGAAATCACCGAATTTTACGAACGAATAAACTGACAATGCGTAGCCGTAACTTTATTATTTTTTGACCGATTTTACTAATTCTTTTTTCTTTGAATACCTTGAAAAAAATCATTTTCATCTGCAGTTTCACATATTCGAATTTAGAAAATTCGTCGCTGTGATATCGAACCGGAAGTTTAGACCAATTTGACAACTTCTTTAATAGTTGTACGATTTTCATGAAATTTAGTATATAAGCAGTCCTCGAAATTAAGAATTTTCTACCACGGCACAAAAAAATGAAAAATGCCGTGGCAGAATGGTACTGCTACGGCACCACGGCATTTTTTTGTATTTCAAAATCAATGCTTTTCTTAACTTTTCAAGATGAATAAAATTCATTTATTCACGCCACAAAATTTGACGCGAAGGATACCCACCAGTTACGTGTGGTCGCGCGAGCTCAAAAACATTGGTTACGCAAATTGAAATATCGGTTACGTTAACAAATTTCATTAACAAATTTATTCACATTTGATCAATATTTATACAGGATAACTTTGTGACACTTGTCTGAATTATTAGTATTATAGCACAAACTAAATTCATTCATTCTTCATTCTTGCCATTTCATTTCTCCATCAGTCTTACCGGTACTTTGAGTTTGACAGATGACGTATTTTTGACATCAGGTATTGATTGACTTAAAATGCCCCAAGCCTTAATTCTTTAAATGGTTAGTATTGCCATAAATATTCAAACATGTCAGCTATTTCCAAAGAATCGCTTGACGGCCAATGTAAACGGTTTTACTGTCCTGTCTATTTTAATATTATTTCATCACATCAAATTATTCTGTTTCCTTTTGAAACTTGGTTTGTAGATTGTTGAGGTTAATAAATACTATTTATTCAGGGGCGGATCCAGCGGGGGGGGGGGGGGGGTCCTACCCCCCCCCCCTGCTCAGCTACATAAAAAAAAAATAATGCCTTGCATCAATGAAATTGCATCACAAAGTGATCCTACATAAGTATAAAAATGATTTCTCTGTTTAAAAAGCTCAATTTGTATGTATGCCTATGTAATTTAGAGACGATGATGGCAGATTTCCGTAACAGAAACCTGGCGAACCCCCTCCTGCAAAAATTCCTGGATCCGCACCTGTTATTTTGTCAATCAGTCGCTACCTCCGTTACATAGGGCGTAGTAATTATAAACAAAGGGTGTAAATCGGTCCAGGTCCACCGTATTTGACAAACGATAAAGTTAAAAATACAGATGACGAGAATGGTAACATTGTTCATGCATTAACCAGAGTAACTAGGTAACTTACAGTCCGTGCACGCTCTATCTATAGAAGACCAAATGGGACAATATTCATGATTCTTGTTTCTGCATTCCAGTTTGAACATTTTACACACGAACGCAACATTCTAAACTAATGATTCTTGTTTCTACATTCTTATGTCAACATTTCATGCACAAAATCAACATTTCAAACAAAAAATGGATTTATGTCTCAGTTTCGGCGTTTTATCAGTAACTTTTATATATCATTAAATATTAAAATTAAAAAATAATTTCTTAATTTCACATGACAAAGAAATCAATTCATTGGTTTCTGAAAGTATCTAAAAAAAAACTCTGGAATTTGAAGTCTTTATGAAAATATTTTCTACGTTTCAAAAAGTCTTGAAATTAAAATCTTGAAATGAAAATGTCCAGAAAAATATGATGAATTATCAACATTATTACACCAGAGGGCGCTAGACCGAATACAAATTGGTGACCTATTCGACTAGCGACCTAATATATTATTTTTTATCCATTCCTTTAGTTCAGAATAGAGGTGTAATTTTGCCATTATCTTACAAAATTCTAGACATCCAGCTATATATATTCCGAAAGGGAATTAAATAAGCGTTCCAAATATTATTAGTTGAAGTTGGCACAGTCATATTAAAAGGGTGAACTCTCATCCTAAAATTTCAAAGTGAAAGAAAATTCGGACCATCGTACAAAATTATGAGCATTCATCTATCTATATTCTGAAAGGTAATTTAATAAGCTTTCTTTAAATATTATTAGTAAAAGTTGGCTCAATCATATTAAAGTGGTGCGCTCTCAACCTGAACATAGCTAATTTTTCAATATTCTAAATGTAAAGATAAACCGGTATTTTTTTCGAAGTCCAAATTCGGATCATCGTACAAAATTCTGAGCGTAGAGAAATGTAGAGAATTTTGTAAGATAATGGCGAAATTACACCTCTACTCTGAATTTAAGGATTGGATAAAAAATAATATATTCTACTTTCATTTGATAGACGTTACATTGGATTTTATTGGTTGATAAATATAGATGAGTTTGGGTGACTGTTGTCTTTATTGTGAATAGGTTGCCATGCAGCTGGATCGGTCTAATAGGTCGCTAGTCGAATAGGTCGCCAATTTGTGTTAGGTCTAGCGCCCTCTGGTGTAATAATGTTGATAATTCATCATATTTGTCTGGACATTTTCATTTCAAGATTTTAATTTCAAGACTTTTTGAAACGTAGAAAATATTTTCATAAGAGTTAAAATTCCAGACTTTTTTTTAGATACTTTCAGAAACCAATGAATTGATTTCTTTGTCATGTGAAATTAAGAAATCATTTTTTAATTTTAATATTTAATGATATATAAAAGAAAAGTTACCGATAAAACGCCGAAAATGAAACATAAAATCAATTTTTTGTTTGAAATGTTGATTTTGTGCATATGAAATGCTGACATAAGAATGTAGAAACAAGAATCATTAGTTAAGAATGTTGCGTTCGTGTTCAAACTGGAATGTAGAAACAAGAATCATGAATATTGTCCTATTTGGTCTTCCATATCTATCATCTATGTCTATTTTATTTTATAATCGTTGAAAAAAAACTCCACTGTAAACGGTAAAGCATGGATATGCCTACAACACATGGGTTAAAAGTGTACCGGTATTCGGTAATTGCAATATATTTGTCAGACTTTCGTACACAAAATGATAAATATAGGACGTTATTACACTGTCCTGAAGACAACATCCTCTTGGTACTATTCTATAACCGGTACATTTACTCCATTTAGTCATAATTTTAAGGATAGTAAGATCTACCACGACAAAAAAAAATTAATTATGCCTTGGCAGACGAGGGTTGCGTCGGCTTTCACCACGGCTTTGCCGTTTGCCGTGGTTAATTTCGAGCGCTGTATAAGTAGATCTTACCGATGTGACTTCAAAAATATAATTGGATATTTTCTAAATTATCTCCCTTTGACGAAATTAAGGATGAAATTTTTCAAAAAAATCAAAGAAATATAGGTCAGAATGACTTAATTTTTTTTTTTGATACTAGACAAGCAATTACTGATTCGTACACAAAATATGGAGTTTGTTGATCGCACCGGAAGTGCCACCATCTTTAAAAGTGAAAAATCAAAAAGGCTTTTTTGCTATTTTACTCAGGAGTTATATTTTCGGAATCCTTGAAGGAATTCCTAAAAATCTATCGGATCAGAATATTGATTTCGGTCACGTGATGGTCACCATTTTGAATTGAAAATGAAAAATAGAAGCAATTTGAAGGGCCGGGACTTTGGAACACAATAACTCTCCTTCTAATTAAGCTAGAATGTTCAAACTTGGTGTAGACGTTCACTAGGTCAATGTCATGATTGAGTTCAAACTTGGTGTAGACGGTCACTAGGTTACTGTCTTGATTGAGTTCAAAGATGAGCATTTTCTGCCTAGGGTAAGCAGAGGTAAGCATGCTGATTTGTTGATTGGGGAACAGACATAGCCTATATTAAACCCCTCTCCCTGTCAGATATAGATACATGTATTTACATTTTAGACATTACTAATCAATGTACATGTGCATTTATGATTATAATGAAAATATATGTACAATGTGTGGTTATAGTTGTCCTTGGAACCGCGTGGTGATATCGAAGAACGAGTGGACAATTTTGAAAATACTGAGCGTATTTTCCACGGCGTCAGTTCCGTGCAATAAAACGGTGGTGTTTTGATAAATAGTCGCTAAATTATTTATTGTATTTTTTCGGGCATCTGAATATAAGGAGCAATTCAATAAAAAATGTTCAGTATCTTAAAAGTGATGACCACATTTACAGCATGGATTGTCAGAAATGTGACGTAAAAAGTTGTGCCCGTTTAGATTGCTGCAGGACAGACGCGGTTTAGAATGGATGATTTGATTTGTGCAGGACCCAAACGAAAAAGATTTAGGTGGTATTGAATCATGAACCGTAAGTTTTGAATTAAAAATATTTAGAGATAACGAATTTTTTGTGTCTGCACTTAATTTGTTCCATTCTCTAATTGACGATGGTATGAAAGAATTATAGAAAATATTCAGGTAGACATGTGTTTCGGAGATTATAATGGGCGCTTTTTGTCAAGATTAAATCATGAAGATAGGAAGGAGAAAGGCCGTTTATAATTTTATAAATGAATTTGAGTTTATGTCTTCTGCGTCTCTCCTTTAGCGTAATAAAACCAGTTTCTTTATATAACAATCTATGGCTGGTACCCCTTACAGCACCACATATGGACCTAAGTGCATCCAGTTGTATGTGCTCTAATTTGTTAGCTAGTTGCTCTGTGCAGTTGTCCCAGATGACGTCACAATAGTCAAAGTGTGGTAGGATGAAGGAGGTATAGATGGTTTGTAACGATTTACGGTTAAGTCTGTATTTTAGGGATCTTAAACAATTGACAGATTTACTGTTTTTTTCGATAATGTCGTTAATATGCTTGTTCCATTTGCAATATTTTTGAAAAGTCAGGCCTAAATGTTTGTGATGTGGGATCTCCTTGATAGGAACACTATTTAGGGTAAGGGTGGGTAAAATAGGATTTTGTTTGGTTGTTAATGCTATTTTTTCGGTCTTTAGTGGGTTGAAGGATACCAGTCATGTTTTAGCCCACGTGTTAATTTTATCCAGGCGATTGTTTAGAATATTTGCGCATTTGATAGGTTCATCAATTTTCAGATAAAGGGAAGTGTCGTCAGCGAAGAGTCGAACATTTGATGTGATATTACTTACAATATCATTTATATAAATGAGAAAAATGAGAGGACCGATAACAGAGCCCTGTGGCACTCCTGATGGAATGATTTTGGGGGAAGAGGAGACACCCCCAGTGACAACAGACTGTTTTCTTCCATCTAAATAGCTGTGGAACACTGTAGGATGTCTCCCCGTATCCCCGCAGCTTCAAGCTTGTGACAGAGTCCAGCATGTCAGACCCTGTCGAAAGCTTTACTTATGTCACAGAACACTGCTCTCGTGTAGAATCCCTGGTCGATGGCGTGACAAAAGTAGTGTACAATATCGGTAAGTTGGTAAACACTAGAATCCCCATGCAAAAAACCACTCTAGAGGTTGGTTAGAACAGAATTATCCCTTAGGAAGTTGAAGACATTTTTATAAATGCATTTTTCGAATATTTTAACTAAGATATTAAGTAGTGATATGGGCCTATAATTTCCGCAGTCTGATGGGTCACCCTTTTTTAATATGGCAGTTACATTGGCAAATTTCCAGATATTCGGTACTGTTTTCGATACGAGGGAATGGTTAAATAATTTACATAAAGGTTCAGAGATTTCTTTGGATATAAGTTTTATTAGTTTTCCGCTTATTTCATCGGGTCCATTTGCTTTTGAGGAATCTATAGTAGTTATGATGTCTTCAACTTCCTTCTGGCTAAGGGTAATGTTAGTTATAGAGTTTGGTATTCTTTCAAGTGCAGGAAGTGGTGCGTTGTTACTATCTATGTTAGATTGACTTATAAAGAAATCGTTAAGGGAGTTACATTTATCGGTTGGTGTGTGATATATAGTGCCATTTACTGATAAAGGTGGTAGTTCATTGCTAGTGCCAGCACGATTTTTTTTGACGAGGCTCCACCAGTTTTTACTTCCAAAATTATTGCAATTATTAATTTTGTTATCGATTTTGTCAAAATATTCCTTTTTACAATTTCTGATCAGGTTTATATATTCATTTCTAATAGGTCTAAATTTATGACAATCTGATTCTAAATTTCTTCAAACCGCCTTTTGATGTATTTTATTTTTCTTTCTATTCAATTTACGGATCGCATTATTCATCCATGGTTGGTCTTTGGGTCTGATAATTACCGTTTTATTAGGAATGTGTTTTTTCGGCAGCCTTGTCAGCTCACTTGTGAAGTTTACACAAGCTGTATTAATTGATTCTATCTTAATTAAACTTTCCGAGTCCGTGCCAGTAACGTCCCGTCGCAATTCATCGGTATTAATGTTGTTATAGTGCCAAATTACTCGTCTGTCGGTTATAATGAAGGGAGGGTGGTGAAACTGTTGTCAATCGAGAGTCTAATAGCTAGCCTGTTGTGTGAAATCATTGTATCATTTTTTTTAGATATTGGGGATAGCAGAAAAAAAAAGAGTTAGAAAATCCAAAAAGTCGTATTTTTACGATTTGGAGCATTTTTAAAGGTCCTTTTCTCATAAAGTCAATCTAATATTTTGGGGGAACTTCTTCTACAAAGAGTCTTATCGGTAGTTTTTTTTATATGAAACCATCGACCAACAGTCCAAAATATCAGTAGTAGAAGAATAAAAGGATCGAAAATTGAAACCGGCACCCTTTCATTGTTAAGCAAAACATGCAGTGTGGGTGGCGGGGGTGGGGGGACACGTCAGTAAATCGAGACGAACTTTCTCTTCCAGTGCAGGGATCGAACACCCGACCTCCTGGCTAGCAGGCCAACGCCTTAGCCACATAGTGTGGACATCCATCGTACATTTCATCCGTAAAATCAAAGCATTTCATTGCATTAGACCAATAATTAATTATTCTTGATTTAAAACTTTATTTTAATATTAGTCTGGCATTATTACCTCCAAATTTTATTGGTCTTATTTAAAATTAAACTTTCATTTAACTATGAACAACCCTTAACGTGTCTCTTTAAAACAATTAAATACTCTAAAACAGTAGCTCAATCTTTTGACCTAAACTCATTAATTTACGATTTTGGTTGTGAGCGACTTCCTATGTGACATATTGCACGTTTCTGATTTCAAGGGTGAGGGTGCTGAATGGTTAGCACGCACGTCTGTCATTAACTAGCGTATTTTCGAATGCCCGGTTGTACGTGACAAGGAGTAAGGTCGCCTGTCCAACCTGCCATTTTTAGTTCTTTCTCGTCATTTTCATTTCATTTTCTCATCCGTCTCATTACAGTAATACAAGTTTTCAGATTATTGTTATGCCTGGGTGCAATGTTTCATACTATATTTAGACTTGTAACTTCCCGAGTTTTTGACCAATTTTGATAATTTTTTTCTTTTTATCCCTTTATTTAGGATACTTGATACAATCGATGACACGTGACGATGAATATGAAAGCTTTCATATCTGCATGGGACAGTAGCAGATCTAGTTTTTTTATATTTATTATATTTATTTATGGAATAATGATTTTCTACTTATTTTAGTGTTCCGAAATGGGTGATGTAAGATTTAATGTTTCCCTTTGTGCGAATATTGCAGTTCAGGCATAAGGCAGGCATATTATATTTATTTGTGGAGTAATGAGTTTCTAGTTATTTTAGTGTTCCGAATTGGGTGATGTAAGATTTAATGTTTCCCTTTGTGCGAATATTGCAGTTCAGGCATAAGGCAGGCATATTTTATATATTTGTGGAGTAATGAGTTTCTAGTTATTTTAGGGTTCCGAATTGGGTGATGTAAGATTTAATGTTTCCCTTTGTGCGAATATTGAAGTTCGGGCACAAGGCAGGCATATTATATTTATTTGTGGAGTTATGAGTTTCTTGTTATTTTTAGTGTTCCGATTGGACGATGTAAGATTTATTGTTTCCCTCTGTACGAATATAGTAAAATCGGGCTGAGGCATACATAGAGCCGTGTTGTATATGTATATATTTAGAATTACGAGTTTCTAGTTTGTGGCTTCGTTTGGGGTGATATACGTTTTGTTGCTTTCCTCTGTACGAATATTGTAAGTTCGGACTGAGGCAGGGGCTAACCCTTGTTTACAATTTTGTTTAGTTTAAGTTGATCCTTGAGACTTTGTTTGAAAGTTACGAGATTTGACATTCGCGGACGTTGCGTTTTTGGTTATGTAAAGGGACATCATAGAAGGGTTTGGTGCAAGAATTTCTATTTCAGCTGGTTAACCATTGGAGAGAAGAGGACCAACCATTCGGGCGAGCGTATCGGTCAAAATCTTTTGTAAATAATGAAATAAAGTTTTTGAAACTCAATAAAAGTGTTTTCTTTGATTTCAGTTCACGTGAGAAACCTGACATCCTGTGTACGAACCTGAACTTCCGGTTTGCATAAGAGCCGGTCACTCCCGACGCGCAAGTGCAAATCGATAACAACCCGTCCTATTACATATTTTTGGCGAGCTTGCCAGGATGTCAGATAGTTACAGGATGAGTTGTATAGTTTGATTCAGGATAAATATAACAGTAGTATTTTAAGATGGACAAATATTCATATCGTATCAATGAAATGGCAAGTAAGGGACATTCTATGGATGGTAGGTCTTTATATTTTCCTCCATTATCGACTTCCGCTAAGGCGCCCAGTAGTGATGCGACTGGTATAGGTGGTAGTTGTTTCAAGCAGTCTAGTTACTCCCTTGTTCCGCAAACGTCTCGGTATAGTAGAAATTCCCCTCCTGCAATTTGGCAGGATCCTGAATTTATCCCTGATGGTTTACTTTCGGGAGGACGACTCGGATAGTAGTAGTGTCTCTGAACCTGTGGCTAGGTCTGGAGTAGGGTTTACCGGATTAATTTCTGAGGGGGACAGTTCTCGTAGGCATGTGTCGGAGACAGTTGATTATAGCAGGGAAGGTTATCCAAGTAGGTCTAATTTAAAGGAGATTTCCCCAGCCCCCGTGCCCTACATGTCAACAGAGACTTGTACCTCTTCAGCCCCTAGGTATACCAGTACTCCCCACCCTTATGAGTCAGGTATAAACAGAAATGTTTATGGGGGGATGGGACCTTGTGACCCCGGTTATATGCCCCAGGAACAATACTCCGCTCGTCAGATTAT
This sequence comes from Patella caerulea, assembly GCA_036850965.1. Lineage (NCBI taxonomy): Eukaryota > Metazoa > Mollusca > Gastropoda > Patellidae > Patella > Patella caerulea. The sequence goes on along the minus strand of JAZGQO010000018.1, from coordinate 2,152,523 downwards.
ACGTAGGGAAAAGGAGCCGGATAAGTTTAATGGAGATAATGATGATTGGCCATATTGCAGTCATGAGGAGGTTATGCCTAGCAACCGGGAATTTGAGGATTGCAGGGTACAAATTTCGGATATGATTGACAAGAAATTTGGTGAAAGGCGGGCTAACCCATTTCTGCCACGTAATAATTGCAGAGGGGATAATTTAGGAAGCAATAGTAGGCCTATGAGGGATGGCTGGAACCGGAATGCCGGCAGGCTGATAGACGGACACGCTGCTTTCACTGTCAGGAACCCAGGAATTTTAGGCCTGATTGTCCTAAATTGAAGCGCCCACAAACTTCAGGGGAAGGCCCTCCTTTAAACAAGTAAGGACTGATGATCTTGCTGCACCATCAGTCCTCAGTCCTGCTAGGCATCCTGAAAATAAACATAAAATGTCCAGTTGTACTAAAGATTTGAATAGCTAAACAGGAATAACAAATAGTATCGATCATGGTCGGGAAGCTTATAAAGACATTCAGGATAATGTTAAAGGAAAATCGGGAATTGTTGGGAAAAGTAATATCTTTTGTCCATACGATTTCAGAAAATGCTGCTGGATACTGGATCAGCGTTCTTGTTAATATCCACGGTAGGGCATAATAGGATAAGTTTTCACCCGCCTGTTTTACGGGGAAATGAATATGGTATTAAAAACGGCGGATGGACATTCATAGCAACCGAGAGGGGTAATCGATTTGGAGGTGGAAATTGATGGTCAGAAATATATACTCACCCGTTTCTAGTTGTTGGGTATGGATGGCATTCTAGGCATGGATTTCATCTTGAAATATAAATGTTGTATTGATTTTGATCAAATGAGGCTCACCACTAAAGAGGGTGTTATCACGATAATGCAGAAACTCCCAATTGTACTCAGGTAATACTGTCCGAAACAGTGACCATTCCTGTAAAATCAGAAAAAATTGTTAAGGGGTTTACCGAAATCGGAGTAGGTGGGGCAACTATGTTGTTAGAGCCCAATCCCGAGGTATCCAACAAGAAATTGTTGGTGGCCAAATCATTAGCTGTAGATTACGATAAAAGCATTCCCGTGTGTGTGTGTGGGGGTGCTTGCTGGGTGCGGTAGAGGAGGTAACAGAGGTGAAGCCCATTGTTAAGGATCAAGCTGGTACACAAATGTTGCCGGAATATTTAAAACCCTTAATTAGTGATGCCTCCAAAAATTTAATTCCAGCTGAAGTGCAACAGTTTGAGCAATTACTGATTGAGTTTCAGGATATATTCATCGGCCAAGCAAGTTTGACCGAACACACCATAGATACTGGGGAGACTCATCCAGTTAAGTTACCCCAGGAGGCTCCCTTGTTCAGTTAGGCAGGTAATTGAGAAGGAAATAGAGAAAATGTTGGAAAATAATATTATTAAGGAAAGCGATGGTCAAGTCCCTTCTGTTTGGTTTAAAAAAGGATGAAACCTACCGGTTTTGCGTGTACTTCCGTAAGGTAAATGATGTCACTCGAAATGATTCTTATCCTTTGCCTCAAATCAGTCAAACACTGGAAAGTATAGGCGGTTCCATGTTTTTCAGTACATTGGATTTGGCTAGTAGTTATTGGCAGGTAAAACTGACCTAGGCAGATCGGGAAAAAACGGCTTTTACCACTCATTGTGGGTTGTACGAGTTTAATGTAATGCCAATGCCTCCAACAGTCCAGATGTTGATGGAGTTAGTATTAAAGGGATTACAATGGAAGCAATGTTATATTGATGATATAATAATTTTCGGACCTACCTTTAAGACTGCCCTGGAAAATTTGAAGATGGTTTTCCCCCGGTTACGGGATGCCAATCTGAAGTTAAAACCCTCTAAGTGTGCTTGTTTTCAGAATCAGGTCACTTTTCTTGGGCATAAGGTATCCACCCAAGAAAATTACCATCATCTCTGAGTGGCCTGTGCCTGAAATAGTAAGGAGGTGAAACAATTTTTAGGTCAAGTGAAACTGCATGTTAATGCGGATGCTTTGTCGCGAGTTCCCACCCGTTTAGTGCGTTAATGATGCATGCAGGGACTGTCCTATCAATCTGGAAATAAACATGGGAACAATGAAACGCAAGTAGGGATGGATGCTGGGAGTCTGGTGCAGGCAAGTTCGAATTTGCCACTTCGTCAGACTTTAGCACCGTTATATGGAAAATTGATAAAACTGTTCATAGCTTGGGTGAAAATGAGGGATTATTGGATACCGATGATCCTAATTGGCTACCTACTTACACTACTGTAGAAATTCAGGAAATGCAAATAAAGGACCCAAGTATAGGACCCATTTATGAGCTTAGGGTGGATCAACTTCACCGACCAGCAAGAAGTCAAATCAAGTCATTAGATAATGAGTCTAGGATTCTTTGGGCGCAATGGGATAATCTTGTAATAAAACAAAATCTATTGTATCGTAAAAATTGTTCAAATCAGAATAGTACATACCTACAACTGGTAGCTCCTCAGAAAATCAGGGACGAGTTATTTATGCAATGTCATATGCAGAGGGTAGCCGGACATTTTGGTAGGGATCGCACCATAGATAGTATTAAGAGGCAGTTTTATTGGCCCGGCATGAGCAAATCGAGTATATCATGGCTGTAGGCGATTATTTCACTAAATGGGTGGAATATTTTGCTATCCCCAATCACACTGCTCTGGTGGTTGCTGATAAGTTGGTTACTGAGCTAGTCTGTAGGTTTAGTTGTCCGACGCTAATTCATACCGATCAAGGAAAGGAATTTGATTCTCAACTCTTCGCGGCAATTTGTAATCTGTTAGATATTCATAAACTCGCACTACTCCATATCATCCCCAATCTGATGGATTCGTTGAGAGGTTTAATCGGACCTTGAGGCAAATGTTAGGGATTTTCTGTAATGAACATAGAAATAACTGGGATAACTTTCTTCCATATTTAATGATGGCATGTCGTAGTAGTATTCAGGCATCCACTCAATGTACTCCCAATTTGTTTATGTTGGGCAGGGAAATTGCATGTCCCATTGATTTAATGTTTGGTACTCCTCCAGGGGAAGATGATGTTTGTCCCATAGAATATGCGGAGTGGCTCCAGACTGCGATGAGGTCTGCATTCGCTTGTGTTTATCAGTTTTTGAGTAACGATTATGATAAAGATTTGAAATGTAAAAGTTTTGTAATAGGAACCTGGGTCTGGAGATGGTATCCTCCAGCTGCCGGGATGAAAATCTCGCTAGGATGGATGAGTCCCTATTTAATAGTAGATAAAATGACGGAACTTACCTATGTTATATAAAAGTCAGAGCGTATAGATAGGGTATATAAGGACAGTCAAAGTCAGTTTTTGTCGAACGGTCGGGGGATGCGAACCTCATCGGAAATATTAGATATTTCATTTTGTGGTGAGCATTCCAAGGGGGGATTCTGTCTTTGGTGACAGGCGAGTTCCGTAGGAGTAATCAATTACTCCACTCGGGGCAAGCAAGGTTTCCAAAGTAGTGTTTCCTTCTTTTGGTAACGGGCAAGTCCTACAGGTGTAATTAGTTACGCCACCTAGGATAAGCGCGGACTAAGACGGGCGTTCCAAACTTTAGGGCTAGGAATGATTAATCATTTCACTCGGGACAAGCAGGATCTCTGGGGTAGAGTTTAGTTTTGTCGTAGATGGTTTGAGTTATGAGTTTCTAGTTATTTTTATATTTATTATATTTATTTATGGAGTAATGAGTTTCTAGTTATTTTAGTATTCCAAATTGGGCGATGTAAGATTTAATGTTTCCCTTTGTGCGAATATTGCAGTTCGGGCATAAGGCAGGCATATTATATTTATTTGTGGAGTAATGAATTTCTTGTTATTTTAGGGTTCCGAATTAGGTGATGTAAGATTTATTGTTTCCCTTTGTGCGAAAATTAAAGTTCGGGCATAAGGCAGGCATATTATATTCAGTTGTGGAGTAATGAGTTTCTACTTATTTTAGGGTTCCGAATTGGGTGATGTAAGATTTAATGTTTCCCTTTGTGCGAATATTGAAGTTCGGACATAAGGCAGCCATATTATATTTATTTGTGGAGTTATGAGTTTCTAGTTATTTTTAGGGTTTGGATTGGGTGATGTAAGATTTATTGTTTCCCTCTGTATGAATTTAGTACGTTCGGGCTGAGGCAGACATACAGTCGTGTTGTATATGTATATATTTAGAGTTACGAGTTTCTAGTTTGTGGCTTTGTTTGGGCTGATATACGTTTTGTTGCTTTCCCCTGTACGAATATTGTAAGTTCGGGCTGAAGCAGGCGCTAACTCTTGTTTACAATTTTGTTTAGTTTAAGTTGATCCTTGAGACTTTGTTTGAAAATTAGGAGATTTGACAATCGCGGACGTTCCGTTTTGGTTATGTAAAGGGGCATAGTAGAAGGGCTTGGTGCAAAAATTTCTATTTTAGCTGGTTAACCATTGGAGAGAAGAGGACCAACCTCTCAGGCGCGCGTATCGGGCAAAATCGTTTGTAATTATTGAAATAAAGTTTTTTAAACTCATTAAAAGTGTTTTCTTTGATTTCAGTTCAAGTGAGAAACCTGACATCCTGTGTACGAACCTGAACTTCCGGTTTGCATAAGAGCCGGTCACTCCCGACGCGCAAGTGCAAATCGATAACATCCCGTCCTGTTACACATGTGTGGGAGTTTTCATTTTTTGAAAATCCCTTAATCACAAAACTAGCAAACGACATGGTTCAAAACTACTTGTAATATATTAAAACCACTATATCTACTTTCGTATTTAGGACCACTTGCGTATAGAACATTTGTTTGTTTACCATATTATATATATATATTGTCAATATTCATTATTTACCTGTCAAAAGTCGGCATGCTTGATTCGCGCCTTAAGCTTTCGCTACTTGTTCCAATCAAATCAGCGTTTAATTGTCGGCGATCAGCGCTGATTGCACGAACGTTTCGCTGGTAAGAGGGTATATGAGCAGTCGAATTCATCACTTGTTTTGGTACCGCGGTCGAGGAATATTATAGGTACGGGAATAGTAACTATTCCATTTATTAGTCGGGAAAAGTAGCTTTTCCTCCATGCTAATAAACTATATTTAAGTTTGACTTTTATTTGTCGATGATTTAAAAAGTACATGTATATAAACGTCGTGATTTGGTTAGGATTTTTTCGCGCTCATACGTTTAGCATTGTTGCGGCTACCCTATTACGTGGGAGTGTAGCGAGGGAGCCACAACGGGGTTTTATACGAAGAGCGAAATACTATATCAGCATTTGAGCCCATCTTTATTCTCGAACTCCCAGTACATCATTATCAATCAACACAAATCATATAGACACCAAGTGTCTGGTTAATCAAATATAACATGCATCATCGACGTGACCTTGACATTAAATACGTCCTTGGCATTGAATAAGAGGTTATTACGGATCACAATTAGTAATATAAGTAACTTATAACAGTGTGTGAAACAGCGGAATAGCATTTAGATATTGGCGAAAAAGGGGGAAAATGAATATGCAAATATTCCTACTCGACATCACCCCCGCCCCTCAAAAATGAGTTCCACCGAATTTTACACATAAAATGGGTAACCAACATATATACAAAACACAATATGATGAATCATAATTATCAATACTACCAACAAAAACCCATCTAAATATCAAAGGACATGATACTATTATATCAAATACATAAAGTGAAGAGGATGTACACTTTGCATGTTATTAGATATAAGTGTATCCAATGAAGTGTTATAATAGACGACTAAATCAATTGTATATTCATGCTAAATGATATTTCCTAGTTTGTTTCTGACAATCTTAATGAAATTAAGTGTTAAACTAAACCAAGCGGACAATATATCATAGTAAATAATACATGTACATACATGTAAAACACATAATATTCTGAACAAATACCAAAACACTACTTATTTGACAGAAATGACATAACATTGAATATTTTCTTTACTTGCAAACCGCCTATTAAAATTTTACTAAACACACATATGTTTACTTCAAATTACATGTAAAGGATATTCTGAACCATGAAATAAGAATACTGAATTTCTAAGTTTGCAAGGCTAAACGTATTATGAACTTCAAACATACTGACTAGTATTTATGTCTGTTAGATTATTAAAGTTCACAGACCTAGTTGGCTTATGGCCAAGTTTCTTTCTGTTTGTTATCCTTGTCTTAAAGCTGAACTCCGGTTACAAAAATACCGAAATAATTAAATAAAAAAAGAGTTAACGCCCCCAGCCGCCATACTTGTTTCCAAGTTGTGAAATGAATATGGCGGACATGGAGGCTTATGACGTGGAAAGGTAAGCCGTTCTCACTTCCTGTGTGTATGTTGTCAGCCAGCTGTACACATCCGCTTTTATTCTTACACTGATTGCTCTATTTTTTCCCAACAGTTTACGAAATTATTGAAGATTGCAAAATGTCTGATCAGGTAAGCCTGTAAATATTTATATGAACTACGTCTTCTACAATATAGCCTAATCTTTACTCTAAAACAAAAGATGCAGAAACATGACTTACCGCAACCTGAAATTTTCAACCATCATAACAAATCCCTACACAAACTATTGTCTTCTTCCATATCCGTATCATTTCAGCGTGGATAGGCCACGTCTTCTTGTAAATATCCTACACATATATGTAAATCACCCAAAAAGTTATCACAAGAAATGTCCAGTGCAATTATAACTATTACTATGCAATAAACAGATAGTTTAGATTAGATTTTCATTTGTCAGCATGATGTCACCATCTTCAATTGTATTTGGCGCACGAAAAGGGACATAGCTACATTTTGGGGCGGCTCTCATTGGGGGAATGTTTGACAGTGCTAAATTTTTGATGTTATGGTTTTTTTTTTTTCTATTTTACCAACATGGAAGAAATTGATATCTATGAATTTCTCACTAACCCTCCAATGCCTTATGATATCGATAGGCCTAAAGATGTCAATGGTAGCTCTGCCGTTGTGCCTACTACTGTGGAACATCGGGCACCTCTAAATGTACCAAATAATTATACAAAAGTAAAAGCTCAAGCAAAACAAAACATCCAATATTAGGCCCAATCTGATCGGCAAAACTGTTATATCACTTGATTGTAACGTCTTCTAATTAGTAAAATAATTATGTATAACAAAAAAAAACGTAACATCAATAAATTTAGCACTATCAAACACTTCCCCAATGAGAGCCGCCCCAAAATGTAGTTATGCCCCTTTTCGTGCGCCAAACACAATTGAAGATGGTGACATCATGCTGACATGTGAAAATCTAATCTAAACTATCTGTTTATTGCATAGTATTAGTTATAATTACACTGGACATTTGCTGCGATAACTTTTTGGGTGATTTACATATATGTGTAAGATACTTACAAGAAGACGTGGCCTATCTACGCTGTAATGATATGGATATGAAAGAAGACAATAGATTGTGTAGGGATTCGTTATGGTTGAAAATTTTAAGCTTGCGGTAAGTCATGTTGTTGCATCTTTTATTTTAGAGTAAAGATTAGGCTATATTGTAGAAGACGTAGTTCATATAAATATTTACAGGCTTACCTGATCAGACATTTTGCAATCTTTAATAATTTCGTAAACTGTTGGGAAAAAATAGAGCAATCAGTGTAAGAATAAAACGGATGTGTACAGCTGGCCGACAACAAACAAACAGGAAGTGAGAACGGCTTACCTTTCCACGTCATAAACCTCCATGTCCGCCATATTTATTTTACAACTTGGAAACAAGTATGGCGGCTGGGGGCGTTAACTTTTATTTATTTAATTCTTTCGGCATTTTTGTAACCGGAGTTCAGCTTTAATATATTGTCCACTGAATTGAGTGAGAGAACTTGAGGTAAAACAGATTATAAGTCCTGTGTAATATTGATGTGCACGTAAAAGAACCCATGATATGTTTGTCTTCATTAGACCTTTGGTACATTCGTTTGTCTTAGGCAGATCTAGTAATTTTAAATATAAAAAATACAGCTCAATCTTCATGCATTTTAATTGCATAATAACAGTCCTTGTGGAAGAACATATCTTTTATTACAGATGTTAACTATCTGGCCTTTATCTTTGATTGGATCAATATATTATTTTCTTATTCCTGCTTGAATTGTGGACTTTAAAGATCTTATCAGTCAATTTGTCTCCCTATTTGTATGCATTTGAACATAACCCCAACTTAATGTAAATTGATTACCATGGCTTTCTTGAGATTTATATTAGTACAACGTGAACGTGTTAATTGCCATGATTAATTTCATTGCCTCTACGATAGACAATTAATCAATAGAGTCAACTGTTTCTTATCAAGTCGATCTAAAGCACTTGAAATGTACAATATGTTGTAGGTCATTATTTGGATTAAAGGGACTAACTGATGTAATTTAGTAGATGATAAAACACCCACAATTAATTAAGAATGTTAAAGTAGTATTTATCTGGTTCAAGGAATGAATACAGATTTCTAATGATCATTGACAAGTAACCTTAATCAAACGTTATTAAAGGCACAATATTCCAGACTAAATTCAAATATGGATTCTGGTCAAGAATTTATTCAAATCAATGAATTGTATGTACTAAAATTTCTCAATACTTTGGCCCCATGATCCATTCGCTTGATTTGACACATATGCTATTTTATACGCCCACATTTTCTATCCGTCCACAATTGTTTGTGTACACTTTACAGGTCACAATTCTTATAGGATTTTGACCAAACTTGAGATATAGGTTCATTTCCAGAAGATCTCGGCTGCTTTTGATATTGGCTTTTATCGGATCGAAACTTCATGGATTATAGGCCCTGCTTGTCCGAAAAATAACCTTTTTAGCTTGTGAACCATATAGAGGTCACAGTTTTCAATCGATAAAATGAAACTGGTCATGCATGTTTATAACCCAACGATCGATTTTGGTTCCTGTCGATATTTGCGGATCGTAACTTCCTGAATTATGGCCCATGATTGTCCGGGGGTCACGGTGGCTAAGTGGATAAGGCGCTGGTTCGCTAGCCTGGTGGTCGGGTGTTCGATCCCTGCATTGGTCGAGAAAGTTCATCTCGCTTTTCCGGCGTGATTCCCCCTTGTCAGCGATGCAAGGGGGGGACCTGACAAGGACAGTTGCCTAGTCGTTCGGATGGGACGAAAAACCGAGGTCCTGTATACATTGGAGTGCATGTAAAAGATCCCTTGGCAGTTGGAATTCGATATAAGAGTAGGCCGTAGCGCCGCTGCCCGGGCAAAAATTTCCCTCATAGCACACTGTATGGCGTATGCCCGTCTTCCATTAGCCCAGGCATAGAACTAAATACACTGGAACGCCAGCGTGCCCGTTTGAGCGAATTATGCTCGTCCTCACATGCGCGAAGCTAAAAGTGCCATGTTTACTTCCAGTAGGCCAAATAACATGGATTCCGAGGTATTTATTGATGTCCTTTTAGGCGTCTAGTATAGAATGAAATTTTTGAAAATATAATCATTATGTTTGACCTACTTACTTGTTAGTTATTGTGTATTTACACCCGCAAAAGCTTTTCTTGAACTATGGACGGAAACTACGATCCTTCGCAATGCATTAATTGATTGAGTGTACAGGCCTACGCCGGCTACGGCTATATAATCAATGCCAATGAATCAATGAAGCATTCTGTAGCACCAATTAATTTCGTTTTTAAAAGAAAATAACAGAAATTGTAGTTTGTTTATCAAGGTATGTAAATTAAATTACTTAAACATTTATTCTAATAAAATATTTCATATTATTAATCTCAATCTAGAGTAGTAAGCCCTTTTTTTACTTTAGTATGATATTGCCTACGTAGCGCCCCAAGTTAGATTTGTTTACAAAAAATAAACCCCATGGTCATTACTGGTAGGCCTACATATTTTGTGAAATTCAAATACTATAAGAATTTGTGGTACAAGTACCGATAATGTCACGTTGGAAAATATGCTATCTATAGTTTAAAGTTAGTAAACTGTATTTTTTAAAATGATTTTAAAAAAATCCTAAAATTAAAAAAAATATATATAGACTACGCTCACGCGTGTCACGATCTCCCTTTTTGACCAGTTAAAAACTTTACCATGTCATGCATTACATGTGTTTTATTTTAGCAGATTGTTGGTGGGGAAATATTTAAGTTTTTAAGGCAGGGAGGATGGGCCAAAAACAACCGTAGCACACGTGGAAGATGTTCTGATTCGATAAGTAGGTAATTTGTCAGACCATATTAATAATTATAAAGAATATATCATATATGGACGAATTAATTTTACTCATTGATTTAGCTGGCACACGCATTGTTCAATACTTTCTTTCATTTTATGGTTTTGTTTTCTGCCGACAGATCGATCTCACTAATACTAGGCCTCCTGATACAGGCCTACATAATATTGCAATAAAAAAGAAAAAAAAAAGAAAAGAGGTGTCAAAAAAGTAAAAAAAAATCCCAATATATACAGACTGAATAGGACACAGCATTTTGTGAAGATTTGTACAAATAGAACAATACGAGGCTTTATGATCAACATAATATTATATTGCTAAAAAGATGACCAGCTGTCAAAAATGCATGCAGAATATCTCACCACAGCATTTTTGTTAAGATTTGTAAAGTTAAAATAATGTCCTAGGCGTCAAGATTTGCAAAATTAAAATAATGTCCTAGGTCTCATGACCTATTTTTTAAAACATTATCAGATTAAGCAGGCAGAATAACTCACTGAATTTTGTGAATATTTGCAACGTTAAAATAATACAGGCCTCATTATATAGGCCTACCTATTTCTAAACACAGTTATCACCTGTCAAAATAAAGTCACAATATACAGGCAGAATTCTCTGAGCATGTTATGAAGATTTGTAAAATTAAAATAATACTAGGTCTTGTAATATATTGATCAGCAGTCAAAAAAAAACCCAAAATCAACACAATATTTTGGGCATTTATATGAAGCTTCGTAAAAATAAATAATACTAGGCCTTGTAATATAGGCCTACATATTTGTTAAAAAAAAACAAACAAAGGGTGATCAGCTGTCAAAAAAAATAAATAAACAATTCATGATGTACAGGCAGAATATCACTGCATTTTGTGAAGATTTGTAACGTTGAAATAATATAGGCCTACTAGGCCTCATGATATAGGCCTGCCTTTTTCTAAAAACAGTGATCAGCTGTCAAAAAAAAAAGCCGCAATATGCTGGCAGAATTCTCGGAGCATTTTTATGAAGATTTGTAAAATTAAAATAATACAAGACTCCGTAATATAGGCCTGCATATTTCTAAAGCAGGAGAATGTTTCACTGCACTTTGTGAAGATTTGAAAAATTAAAATAATATAGGCCTACTAGGCCTTTTTTTCATATAGGCCTACCTATTTCTAAAGCACTGATCAGCTGTTAAAAACAAAGTCACAATATACAGGTAGAATTCTCTGAGCATGTTATGAAGATGTGTAAAATTAAAATAATACCTGGTATAGGCCTACATATTTCTATTTACATGGAGAAAGGAGTTTGCTCAATTACAAGGAGATCTGGGTCCAATTTTCAAAGGTTTTCTCTAAGTTAAGTAAAAAAAAATACTTAATTGTCCACTTAACCAAGTGTCTTACCTTCAATCAATATTCAAAGGCTCCTTTTTACATATACTTGGCTATGTGAAAAACTTAACTGCACACTTAAAATATGGAATAGCCACATTTGCCAAAAAGCATGAAATTGTAACAATGGAATACCCTATACTGGCTAGGAATTTCATTTCAAATTTTTACATTTCAGGTAGCTTTGCATGTGTGAAGAAACACATTTTAAAATAAAGAGTGCAATAAATATCAAGACCAAGTATATTTTTCATAGACTACCAAGACCATTTGTCCTGTGAATCAGAACAAAATGATTTTTTTCTTTTTTAAATGGAAATAAAAAAATTCAAAATATGAAAGGTTGTGGATTTAAACGTTTAGATGTGTATTTGCAAATAATTGGGACCCCCAAACTCCAACGACATTACAAATATTATATGATCTATGCTTATAGCGAAATTAAACTGTGTGAAGCTTTTTGGGGATCTCGAAAGAAAATATACCATATTTGCATTCACATTGAACCTTAAATTTGTATAAATTTATGACAAGAAATGTTTCATACATTTGATCAAAGAGAAACGTTACCAGATGCATGGGAAAACCAAAAAAGACATATTTTCATTCACTCTATTGTAAATTGTGATCTGTGTGTGTAATAAATGGTTTTATGCAATCATAGAGGAGGGAGCGAGTAAATTTTGCAGTTCACGAATACAGGTGTATCAGTACATACAAGACCTGCAATCTTTTATGAATTGAATAGAAATCAGGTACATTAATTGAGCGAGGAGATTCGTAATTTCATGAGTAGACTATTGACAGTCTCTATCCCTGGTACATTCTCAAAATATTCAGTTAAAGAAATAATTCACAATAATCCAATGATTTCATTCATTATTTTTATCTAAATTATTCCCCCACCCCCACAAAAAAAAGAATGAAATGTGAAACTAAAAGTGTTTAATGTACAATATATTCAAATTTTTCACAAGAAATATGTTTCAATGTCTTTCAGACACTCACATATAACAGCCTGGTTTTCATTCAATGCCAATAACTGTTATAAAGTTAGGATTTAGGCGGTTATTTAAGCATTATTTTTTATAGTATTATATTTTATTGTTTTATTGTCTTTCTTCCATGTTAAAAAATTCCTTGTGCACATCAAATGAAAGTTCTTCATAAAGTTAAAGACAATGGCTTTTGTATTATTGGTCGAAAAAAAAAACAAAAATAAATATTAATTATTAGGAGTAGTATGTTTGAACATAAAATAGTGTTTCTTCAAGGATTTCTGTGTCTACAAATAAATTTTACAATTGAATTAAGAGACATGCAGTTTTAGTTGTAATAATATAATTTATGCATATATTAAAAAGGCAGTTGATGTCAGATTTCACAGAAAATGACTTGACAGGTGGGTTTATATTCAAATCAAACTCAATACCAAGAAAGTACCACCGAATTCAGGTAATGTGAAATTGCACAAGAAAAAATTCTTCAACCAGTATTATTCACTTATTGGTAGCTCTTTTAATTTTACTCAAACAAGGCCTTAATTTATCCAAATCCACTCCTTCATGATTACCATGTTAATTTGCACACACAAAAAAATAATATTCAAAAGCAATTTCCACCGAGTGATATTCTGCTTAGTTGCACATTTCTCGTTGAAAGTTGAATTGAATTGGATCAAATAAATTAATTTTAATTTTATAAACAAAATACACAGCATTCATTATTTTTTTATTAATTCCTCAACATTGTAAAATTAGAAGTATAGTTTGTTTGAAATTTGAAAAATGTAAGTTCATTCTCATTCGTGACATTTTTGCGAAGTAGGCCTACCTAGTAAAGAATAGGCCTACAGTAAACAAAAGGATTTGGTAATTCCGGCTCGGTTTAAAAACAGTCATTACATTAAAGGCCTAATGAATTTTCAACATACCTGTTTGTGTATGAGACAGACCACAGTTTACGTAAGCCAAGCTACTGCCATTGTCAGTGCAATCGTCGCTTCTTCATTTTACAACTCTTCCTGTTTCATTATTTATGACAATCTTTTTATATAAATAATAAATGACGATGAGCAAAGATCACACCATTTGTTTGAAGTGCGGCACAAATTTATAAATATTTAATCCAAATCACTCTCTAGCTTTCAACATTATCAGTATCAGGCTAACAAAATTACGTGATGACACGATACCGGAAGTTGACTATGCACTTATCGTTAGAACGTCGCACAGCCACAAATTTTACCGGAAGTAGACGTGACCTGGCGTTCCAGTGTATTTAGTTCTATGGCCCAGGTTAGGTGCAAAAGAGTAGAACGTTAAACCCCATTTCATTTCCTGATTGTCCGAAAAATTGCCTTTTTAGATGTTCACATTTTCATGTGAAACTTCCAATCAATAGAAACAGGAAACACATACCAAATACAGACGATTTGATGGGATCGATTTTGACAAAGTCAAAATGATTCTTTTGATATTCAGATACGTTGATGTAAAATAATTAAAGATGGGTTCCAAGGAAAGTATTTATGGGGTGGTTATTGCCAATAAAAGTATCGCAATTTTGGTATATATGGAAAGTAGAGATATCCAATCTTACTAGAAAAATACTGGATTCCCTGAAAAACACTCATGAAGAGTATACAGGACAAAAATGTAAGGATTCCCCTATTCAACAGCCCCACGATTAGGGCTATTCCCACGCGTGACGTCGAAGGCTGCACGAGTACATGGAGCGCTTTGAGTACATGCTGATAACCTCTATAATGAGTTAGACGTACAACATTTTCTGAGATAAAAATCACGGAAAAAAAGACTCGGGCAGTGGATAATCCGAGAATTTAATTAGGATTCGATATTTGTAATAGATAGTCAGCGATTACAGACAACATCGTCTTGTGTATGCAATGAATTCTCACCCGTCTCCGCCCGCTGTTGATCGATTTTCATAGCAGTGTATACTTGGCAATTACAATGTTTTTAGAAGGATTTGAAGCAAAATATGATAAATTAATTAGTTTGAATATGTTTTTAGTCCTAATATATCATCAAATCACTCAGTTTGAACCCGGGAATGCAACTTTAATAGAATACAATATCAAAAAATCATCGTTTTATCCAACGTTTGCAGACCCTATAGAGTTGAATTGATTTTGATGAAAGTTGAAATGCATGTTTTAACCAACAAGATCTTGGTTCCTTTCGATGTTCGCTCATATCGGATCAAAACTTCCTGTATTATGGCCCCTGGTTTTGCAAAAAATCGTGTTTTTAGCTTGTGGATACTATAGGGGTCACAATTTTGATGAAGCTTGAAATGCATGTTTATAACCCAAATTTCTTGGTTGCTTTCAATATTCGCACACATTGGTTCGAACCTTCATGAATTATGTCCCCTGATAGTACTAAAAATTGCGTTTATATCTTATGGATGAAAATTGAAATGCATGATTATAACCTAAAGATTTTGTTTCCTTTACTTATTGGATCATAACTTCCTGGATTAGGGCACCAAATTGTTCGAAAAATCCATTTTAGGCTGTGGATTCTCTAGAGGTGACAATTGTTTTTTTACGATTTTAAAAACCATTTAGATATATCATACTGAAGGTTGAATTGGAATTTCGAGAAAATCGAAATGAAACTGCGTGACAAAATGACAGCTCTTTGTATGCAAATTTGTAATTCCATGGTTATGTACCCTCTAGAGGCACAATTTTTATACGCCCACATTGAAATGTGGTCGTACATTGTCGTCGCCCCGTCCGTCCGTCCGTCCGGCGTCCACAATTGCTAGTGGACGCTCTAGATGCTAAAGTTAATATCCGATTGACTTTAAATTTATACACCGTGTTTAAGGTCATGAGACAAAGAAGCCTGTTGTTTTTCAGCGATTTCCGATACTAACTATGGTCCTTGATCACTTTAAAAAAATCTTGTGGACGCTCTAGAGGCCAAAGTTAATGTCCGATTGACTTTACATTTATACACAATGTTTAAGGTCATAAGACGAAAAGGCTATTGATTTTCAGCTATGTCCGATAATTAGTGCCATAGTTATGGCCCTTGATCACATCAAAAATCTTGTAGTCGCTCTAGAGGCCAAAGTTAATATCCGATTGACTTTAAATTTATACACAGTGTTTAAGGTTGCACAATGTTTAAGGTCATAAGACGAAGAAGTCTAATGATTTTCAACGATGTCCGATAATTAGTGCCAGAGTTATGGCCCCGATTACTTCAAAAAATCCTGTGGACGCTCTAGAGGCCAAAGTTAATATCCGATCACTTCTAAAAATCCTGTGGAAGCTCTAGAGGCCAAACAAAGATTGACTTTAAATTTATACACACTGTTTAAGGTCATGAGACGAAGAAGCCTATTGCTTTTCAGCGATTTCCGATAATTGCTACCAGAGTTATGGCCCTTGATCACTTCAAAAAATCCTGTGGAAGCTCTAGAGGCCAAAGTTAATATCCGATCGACTTTAAATTAACACACAGTGTTTAAGGTCATGAGACGAAGAAGCCTATTCATTTTCAGAGATTTCAAATAATTATTGCCAGATTTCTCCCTTGATAACTTCTAAAAATCTTGTGACGCTAAAGACGCCAAACTTATCATCCGATTGACTTTAGATTGATACCCAGAGTTTAAGGTGTTGAAACGAACAAGTATTTTGATTTTCATTGAATTTTGATAAGTGAACAGCTGAATCCATGATATTAAATGTTTCATGTATATTGTTAGCGCGGGGTAACACTTTATGAAAAGCAATCAAATTCTAATGATTTTCTGATAATTACATATTGAGTTGTTACTCTTAATCAGATTTTAGTGTATTATAAATGTTTCATTACCGAAAAAAGTAAAAATATGCGACAACCCTTGTTGACTGCCCGGGCGATTTAGCTGCTGTGGGCGTATGTTTCGTTGCCTGGCAACCTATCTTTTCATTCCAGATGATAATTCCAGATTTAAAGACAGAATTTGTTGAAGAATTTATCTGGCCAGCTATACAAGCTAATGCTGTGTATGAAGACCGTTATTTATTAGGCACTGCTTTGGCACGTCCCTTAATTGCTAGGTAAGTTATGTATAAAAGTCTGAGGAAGAATATGTTTTTTTCATTTTTTGGGTGAATTATGTGTGTAAACCTTTATCCTTGTCTTGTATATACTGTAACTCATTATCAATTTCTGAGGTATTTTTTCGCAGAATTATGTGGTTGATTATAACTTCTTGTAATCGTGTACCTGGATAACCATGCCTTGAGCCCCTAGATATGGTGGTAAGCGATCTTTGTGATTATCACATCGATCATAAAGTTAAACATGACCTGAAATAGGATTTAAGTTAAATGTAATATAATTCCTTAAATCAGTTACATAACCTCTTTAAACAAACCTAATGGCTTATTATTTGAGACAAGGTATTTGGGCTATTGTAACCTAGTGCATTAAGAATGAGTTATTATTTTAGACAAGGTATTTGGGCCATTGTAACCTAGTGGATTAAGAATGAGTTTGTTTTTTCTTAAAAAATGGCACAAGCGATTTTGATTAAAATTTACAGATTACCCTGCATCAAAAATATGAAGGTCACCAACATTGTAGTTATTGAAAACCAACTATGGCCATTTTAGAGTAAAATAAAAACATCATTTTTATACGCCCTCATTGAAATGTGGTCGTATATTGTCGTCGCCCCCGTCCTTCCGTCCGTCCGGTGCCCACAATTTCCTGATATTTATTTTATGAGTTGTTAATCTTAATCAGATTTCAGAATATTATAAATGTTTCATAACCGAAAAAAGGAAGAATATGCGACAACTTTTGTTGACTGCCCGGACGATTTAGCTGCCGTGGGGGTATGTTTCGTTGCCTGGCAACCTATCTCTAAGAAATTAACCCCTGTTAATAATATAAGTTGAGAACTACTAATACTAATATTTGGTTTTGACAAAATGACTCGCACAGATTTCTTTCATATTAAATTTGATGGTCGAACATGAAGAAAATAATTTCATTTCTGACATCATTTTTCCAATAAAATCATTCATTGCCTGGATTATTAGGCCCGATAATGCTCCATGCAACCGCCTTCCGGCAACCTCATGTAGCACCGGAACAGATGATTCAGGAGTTCTATACAAGGATCGGTCCTTGGACCTGTCCTTTCTGTAATGTATACTACGAATTTAGGGCAACTATTTGATAATCATGGTTTCCGGGACGACATTCTTATACATTTATGCAGCTGATTTCAAGTTACTTCCTATCAAAATCTCTTCCATCTTCTAATTATTCTGACATCAACTTGTGTAGACGTGACATTAAAGATAGGATGACAAGAAATATGTTGAAATTAAATGTAATTGAATTCAGTAAATACACATCTGAAAAATACAAATTCAAATGATGTGGTTACTAAGAGATGATGTGGTTGCTAAGAGGTGCAATACTTGTACCGTGCGACACCGTGTCCTCTTAAGGTTGAATTTTGAGCATGGGCAGTCACATTAGTGAAATTTGTCAAAACTGTGTCCAGGCACATTGGCCGTAATTATGTTAATTACATAAGAGTTTATAGCCTTTATTTCACTTGTGAACACTTTAACGACAAAAGTTATCATTTGGTATATACTATTCAAAAAAAAGTAGGGGATATTTGATTTTGGGGGCATAATACTAAAATATGCAAATGACTACGAAAAAAGTCACTATAGAACCTAACAGAAGAAACATTTCCAGTTACATGTGACGCCCAAACGCACCAATAGCTACCGCATGGAATGCAGGTGATGCTTGGGGTCATCATGGGGGTCCAGCCCAAGATTTGCACGACTCTGACTTTGAATGTTACAGTCGTTGTGGCATTGAATTCCAGGGTGGAAACATCAGTTTAATTGTTTTAGTGACCAGAAAACAAATTTTGATATGCGTCGGCTTACCCAAAATGAAAGGTTACGAGCCCTTGGCATGCTACAGATCGGCACAACACAGGCGGTTGTGGCGCGGACGATGAATGTTTCTCAGTCTGTCATAAGCAGGCTATGGTCCAGATACCGTGATACACAATCTGTACAGGACAGGCCACGCTAAGGTCGACCAAGGGCGACAACTCAAGCCCAGGATCGATTTATCCGTACCTTGGCCTTAAGAAATCGTGTCATCACAGCAAATCAGATCAGCGCTCGTCTTCAAACAGACACAGGTGTGAGAGTGAGTGGCCAGACGATTCGGAATCGACTGCATAGGGGTCACCTTCGCGCCCGACGTCCTCGCGTGATCCCTTGTTTGAGAGATCATCACATTCAGGCAAGACGTCGTTGGTGTAGGGGATCGTCAACACTGGGATAATCGACGCTGGAGCAATGTGATGTTTTCAGATGAGTCAAGGTTCACTGTTGATTTTTTGGACAGACAGTAGGAGGGTGTGGCGTCGTCGAAACGAGGGCTTCCAAGACGTTAACGTCATCAGACATGATCGATTAAGGGGTGGTTCTGTTATGGTGTGGAGAGGCATCACTGTTGCTGGAAGAACGGCTTTACATGTTGTTGCAGGGCGTGTTACAGGCCAGTACTACCGGGACAACATCTTGGCAGTCCATGTTGTGCCGTTTGCACGACGTCATGGCCGCCGTTTCATCTTCCAGGATGACAACGCAAGATATCACAGGGCCAGGATCGTTACAGGTTACCTCCAACAACAGAACATCACCACATTACCTTGGCCAGCACTGAGTCCCGACCTCTCCCCCATCGTGCATGTTCGGGACATGCTTGGACAGAGGTTACGTCTACGTCAACAACGTCCTGCCAATGTCCAAGAACTTGCTGCTGCGTTGCAACAGGAATGGGACAATCTGGACCAAAATGACCTTAGACGTCTCATTAGGAGTATGCCACGTCGGATCAATGCTTGTTTGGCAAACAGAGGAGGATTTACCCGTTACTGACTTTGTTGTGATGCTGTGGTAACTTTGCTGTTTGACCCCGGGTATCATTTTACCCTTATAATGGTCAGTCTGTGCCTTACTTAGTCTAACGATCATTTGGAATAAATCGATGAATGTGAACTTCATTTCATTTTGTCATTTGTTTCTTCGTCAGTTTCATTAGGTGACTTTAATAACACTTATAAATCAAATATCCCCTACTTTTTTTTGAATAGTATATATATGAAATTTATATATGTCATTTAAATTAGTGAATTTGATATATATGAAATTTATATATGTCATTTAAATTAGTGAAACGAAGAAGCCTTTTAAATTTCAACAATTTCTGTTAATTACTTCTAGAGTAATTACTTCCACAAAGTGAAAGATAGGCTGGCACTGCCAGGCAGGATGCGCCCACATTTTTGAGAGATGGATAGAGAACAAGCAATACCGAAAGTGATTTTTCCTACATCGTTAAGTCCTGTATTTCATACTGTATTGGGAGCAGCCATTTTGTTGGTCAGTTCCAGTCTGATATTCATGAAATTCGAAGCCGACAATGATTATGGTGTGACGGTACACAACCTAGAAATGTTACTTTTCGTCAAAATCGGATAAGAATTGTGACCTGTAGAGAGTCCACAGCCATGATATACCATATTTTTACACTATTCGCGTACAAACGGTGACCATTTCGTCCGGCAATTTTGGTACGATTTTCACGAAATTCGAACTCAACCTTCCTTACGATGCAACAGTAATATAATCAGATTTTTTTTTTAAATCAGATAATAATTGTTCGAGAGATAGACAGAGAACAAGCAATACCGAAAGTGATTTTTCCTACAATCAAAGGCCATAATTCATTAAGTTACAATTTGATATGCGCAAATATCGAAAAGAATAAAGATCTTTAGGTTATAAACAAGCATTTCAGGATTTATCAAAATCGAATTAAAATTAATTGTCACCTCTACAGGGTCCACAACTTTGATATACCATATTTTTACACTGTTCGCGTACAAACGGCGGCCATTTTTTCTGGCAATTATGTTTCAATTTTCTCGAAATTCTAACTCAACCTTCCGTAGGGGGTATCGGTGATAGAGTCAAACGTTTTTTTAAATCGGATAATAATTGTGACCTCCAGAGGGACCATAGGCGATTTTTGGGACAATCAGGGGCCATAATTCAGGAAGTTACGATCCGATATGCGCAAATAACGAAAGGAACCAAGATCTTTGGGTTATAACCATGCATTTCAAGTTTCATCAAAATCGAATTAAAATTGTGACCTCTACAGGGTCCACAACCATGATATACAATTTTTAACAGTATTCGCGTTCAAACGGCGGCCATTTTGTATGACAATTTTGGTCCGATTTTCCCGAAGCTCGAACGGTAATATAATCAACCGTTTTATTAAAGCGGATAATAATTGCGACCACCAGAGGGACCACGAGCTAAAATAAGGCGATTTTGCGTATAATCAGGGGCCATAATTCAGGAAGTTACGTTCCCATATGCGCAAATATCGAAAGGCACCAAGATCTTTGGGTTATAACCATGAATTTCAAGTTTCAGCAAAATGAAATTAAAAATGTGACTTCTACAGAGTCCACAACCTTGATATACCATTTTTTAACAGTATTCGCGTACAAACGGCGGCCATTTTATATGGCAATTTTCGTCCGATTTTCCCGAAATTCGAACTCAACCTTCCTTATGGTGTAACGGTGATATAATCAAACGGTTTTTTAAATCGGATAATAATTGTGACCTCCAGAGGGACCACATTCTAAAAAGGGTGATTTTTCGGACAATCAGGGGCCATAATTCAGGAAATTACATTCCGATAGGCGCAAATATCGAAAGGAACCAAGATCTTTGGGTTATAAACATGCATGTCAAGTTTCATCAAAATCGGTTCAAAATTGTGACCTCTATACAAGCTAAAAACGTGATTTTTCGTACAATCAGGGGCCATAATCCATGAAGTTTTTATCCGATACATGCCAATATCGAAAGCAGCCGGGATCTTTTGGGGATAAACCTATATTTCAAGTTTCGTCAAAATCGGATAAGAATTGTGACCTGTAGAGAGTCCACAAACAAATTGTGGACGGACGGACGGACGGACGGAGACGGACGGACGGACGGACAGGGGTGACGACAATATACGTCCACATAAAAATGTAGGCGTATAAAAAGTGAAACAAGGGGGTGATTGATGGAAATTGCTGAAATTTATACTCATCACTGAAACCAAAAAGCCTATTAAATTTCAACAATTTTCATTAATTACTTCTAGAATTATTTTTCGTATGATTTGTATGATATTTATATGCATTATTTAAATTAGTGAAACAATGAAACCTATTCAATTTTAACAAATTCTTTAAATAACTTCAAGAACTATTGCCCTCGTTTCTCTCACAACCTGATTTATAAACTGATGTGTATGAATTTGCATTAAATTAAGATGTGTAAATGATTGTGTAATTGAAGCTTTGGCCCTTGTTTCTCTTTGTATAACCTTTAAATGTTTATACATGTACATGTATGTTTGTTCAGTCAGTTGCAAACACAAAAGCTACCATTGTAAAAGATAGATTTGGCATGGGTAATAAATAATACCAAATGTCTCCACTCTTGTTAATATTTCAGATGACAGAGTCAAATATCAATCTTTAAATTACGTATAGTTTAATGTCACTTTAAGATTTGAAACTGTGATTGTTTATGTCTGTCAGTAAGGAGATCTTTGATTAGGGCCAATTGTCTACAAATGGAATTTTAATTTGTCAGTATTAATTATAGAGATGCTTAGTGACTATCATGAGTTGATCAAATTGCAGGTTTTTTTTAGTTATTTAGATTTCCTTAAAGATCTTTCTGAAGTAGTAATAGCAAATTAAATTTTATGAATGATTATTAATTTTTTCTTAAAAAAGCCCAATTCATTAAAACGGCAAAATGTATAGATTCAAAGTACCTATCCTTGCTAGTTGTGCCAGTTGGGGATGTATAGTACGGTACTACAACTGGCTACTATAGATTGGTTCCTTTGGAGTGGTCTCTGATTGAACAATGTCCGCTGCCTGTTTCTATCCCTACGTAGCTGCAATATCAAAATACTACTTGCCACACTTCTATTTTAAGGCTATTTTTGAATCCTTACCCACTATTTTCACTGTGTTTCTTCTTTGTTGCCAATAGGAATCATTTCTGGCCACATCTGATGCAGATATATTATAATTCAACACTATTTGTTAGTAGAATTTTGCGATTAAGAGAATAAATGCATTCAGAAAAAAAAGACGCAACTTGTCAAAAAGAAGAATTCATATATTTTTATTTTAAGAGGTTTAGTAGGTTGCGATCAAATTTTTGCATCTGATCCCCTAAGACAGATTCCTTACCATGCCCTGTATGGGAACTATTTAATAAAATGAATGTATTGTTAAATCCTTTGATCTGTAAAAGGGTAATAAACATGGGTAATAATAATTTCATTACACCAATATCTTCACTACATTTTATTAATGAACATTTTCTGGATAGGTTATGCAGGGTTATAAATATTTGATTGCTAAATGCTTTATATAATTTGGTCCCGAAATGACCTGGTTTGTGTTGAGTGGACGTTAAACCCCATTTCTCTCTCTCCCTCTCTTTATATAATTGACACGTAATTAAAAATGAATTTTTTAAGATCTAAATCTGTCTATTGCTGGTCTTTTTTCTGGCTTCAACTGTTATATAAATTATTATTGTTCACCCCCACGCCGCCTTGCAAAGAAAGTAGGTGACTGTTAAACTTGGTTGGTCCAACTGTCACACTTTTTATACGCCCACATTGAAATGTGGTCGTATATTGTCGTCGCCCCCGTCCGTCCGTCCGTCCGTCCGTCCGTCCGTCGGTCCGTCGGTCCGGTGTCCACAATTGCTTGTGGACGCTCTACAGGCTAAAGTTAATATCCGATTGACTTTAAATTTATACACAGTGTTTAAGGTCATGAGACGAAGAAGCCTATTGTTTTTCAGTGATTTCCGATAATTAGTGCCAGAGTTATGGCCCTTGATCACTTCAAAAAATCTTGTGGACGCTCTAGAGGCCAAAGTTAATATCCGATTGACTTCAAATTTATACACAGTGTTTAAGGTCATAAGACGAAGAAGCCTATTAATTTTCAGCGATTTCCGATAATTAGTGCCAAAGTTATGGCCCTTGATCACCTCAAAAAATCTTGTGGACGCTCTAAAGGTCAAAGTTAATATCCGATTGACTTTAAATTTATACACAGTGTTTAAGGTCATAAGACGAAGAAGCCTATTGATTTTCAGCGATTTCCGATAATTAGTGCCAGAGTTATGGCCCTTGATCAATTCAAAAAATCTTGTGGACGCTCTAGAGGCCAAAGTTAATATCCGATTGACTTCAAATTTATACACAGTGTTTAAGACGAAGAAGCCTATTGATTTTCAGCGATTTCCGATAATTAGTGCCAGAGTTATGGCCCTTGATCACTTCAAAAAATCTTGTGGACGCTCTAGAGGCCAAAGTTAATATCCGATTGACTTTAAATTTATACACAGTGTTTAAAGTCATAAGACGAAGACGCCTATTAATTTTCAGCGATTTCCGATAGTTAGTGCCAGAGTTATGGCCCTTGATCACCTCAAAAAATCTTGTGGACGCTCTGGAGGCCAAAGTTAATATCCGATTGACTTTAAATTTATACACAGTGTTTAAAGTCATAAGACGAAGACGCCTATTAATTTTCAGCGATTTCCGATAGTTAGTGCCAGAGTTATGGCCCTTGATCACCTCAAAAAATCTTGTGGACGCTCTGGAGGCCAAAGTTAATATCCGATTGACTTTAGATTTATACACAGTGTTTAAGGTCATGAGACGAAGAAGCCTATTGATTTTCAGCGATTTCAAATAATTACTGCCAGAGTTATCTCCCTTGATAACTTCAAAAATTCTTGTGACGCTATAGAGGCCAAAGTTACTATCCGATTGACTTCAGATTGATACATAGAGTTTAAGGTGTTGAAACGAACAAGTATTTTGATTTTCAATGAATTTAGATAACTGAACAGCTAAATCCATGATATTAAATGTTTCATGTATATACTAATTGTTAGCGTGGGGTAAAACTTTATAAAAAGCAATCAAATTCTAATGATTTTCTGATAATTACATAATGAGTTGTTACTCTTAATCAGTTTTTAGTGTATTACACGTGTTTCATTACCGAAATTAGTAAAAATATGCGACAACCCTTGTTGACTGCCCAGACGATTTAGCTGCTGTGGGCGTATGTTTCGTTGCCTGGCAACCTATCTTTGGAATAAGCTCCAATGTTCAAAATTTGTGTAGGTGTATATAGTCCCGTTTACACATGGCCGCGATAAGCGTGTCGTACTGGGCACGGTACTAGGCCGCGATAAATTTCAAGAAATTGACCCGTTTACATTATTCTAAAATAACCGGTCTCAGAACCGTGCCAAGCATGCCAAATGTGGAACTCTTCACAGAAAAGTCAATTTCAGTCCCTGTACAAATTACCCAAATGAAAACAATTATAAAACGACTGATTTAGTTTGAGCAGTCATTTTGACAGAACTGATGACAGAACTGTCAATGTTTGCAAGGAAAAATAGGTCAAGGTTCATTTGGCACATGCGCAGTAATCCGTACTCAGACCGGTTAGAGCGTTTACACTATGTAAATTTAAATCGAGCCGTTCTTGGTACGGTTCCGAGACCACCTCATTTCAGTGGGCCAGATTGGCACGGTACTCACCCAGTAAACATGGATGGTTAGATTTACGTTACTTTTACGTCATTATGTTTAGATTATGGTTAGCGTCCAATAATGGTAAAATTTTACGTTTAAATTTACGTTACTTTTACGTCATAATGGTTATGGTTACTTTTACATCAGAAAATGACGTAAATCTAACGTAAACTTTGTGACCGTTTTCTTACCAATTTTTGTCGCTTTAAATACTTCTTGATTAAGTACCCATATCAGTGTGTGCACAGTCTAACAATTGATAAATAGTCGGAATTCAGACAAAATAATTATATATGTGTTATTGGTGATAATTCTAACGTTAATCTAACATAAATATTACGTCATGTATCTAACCGTTAGATTATGGTTAGTTTTCTGACGTAAATGTAACGTTAATTTTCTAACGTTAATATAACGTTAGTTATCTAACGTTAATGTAACGTTAGTTTCATGTCATAATTCTAACATATAAGGGAACTTTTTCTCAGACAGCGGCGCGACAACCTACTCTAATATCGAATTCCAACTGCCAAGGGATCTTTAACATGCACACCAATGTGTACATGGGACCTGGGTTTTTTGGCCCAGCCGAATGACTAGGCGTAAATCTAACGTAAATTTTATGACGGTTTTCTTACCAATTTTTGTCGCTTTAAATACTTCTTGATTAAGTACCCATATCAGTGTGTGCACAGTCTAACAATTGATAAATAGTCGGAATTCAGACAAAATAATTATATATGTGTTATTGGTGTTAATTCTAACGTTAATCTAACATAAATTTTACGTCGTGTTTCCAACCGTTAGATTATGGTTAGTTTTCTGACGTAAATCTAACGTTAACATAACGTTAGTTATCTAACGTTAATGTAACGTTAGTTTTATGTCATATTTCTAACATAAGTTTCTAATGTGAATCTAACATAAACCTAATACTTGTTCTCTATCGGAAATGAAATGCAATGAAATGTGGTTTAACGTCCTACTTTTCTGCACCTAACCTGGGCTAATTGAAGATGGGCATACGCCATACAGTGTGCTATGAGGGAACTTTTTCTCAGACAGCAGCACTACAGCCTACTCTAATATCGAATTCCAACTGCCAAGGGATCTTTAAAATGCACACCAATGTGTACATGGGACCCGAGTTTTTCAGACCATCCGAATGACCAGGCCTTCCCTTCCGCTTCACTGACAAGGGGAAACAACGCCGGAAAATCGAGATGCAGGGATCGAACACCTGACTACCAGGTTAGCGAGCCAGCGCCTTACCCACATTGTCTAACAGAAAAGAATGTCAGTTTTATACTGTTAGGATACTAACAATTACCTAAACAAATGTCAGTTTAATATCAGGATAACAACGATTAAATAAATGTTTGTTTTTGATTGTTGGCTATCCAACCATAATCAAAAAAATCCATTTAAGTTAACCAAATTTACTAAATTTTAAGCGTTCTTTTGGGCAACTTGAACAAAATCTGTTAATAATTGTAACCTGTATAATATTTATGGATAAAACATTAAAAAGTGGGTGTGGCACCACCTCTAGGTGTTGAGCCATGCACCGAAATTGATAGTTGTTAATATCCTTACGGCATAAGGAATAAATATACCAAATTCAAAAAAACAAAAAAAAAACACGAAAAGTTGATGTGGCCCTGCCTCTGGATGTCAGTTTTATAATGTTAGGATACTAACAATTACCTAAACAAATGTCAGTTTAATATCAGGATAACAACGATTAAATAAATGTTAGTTTTTGATTGTTGGCTATCCAACCATAATCAAAAAAATCCATTTAAGTTAACCAAATTTACTAAATTTTAAGCGTTCTTTTGGGCAACTTGAACAAAATCTGTTAATAATTGTAACCTGTATAATATTTATGGACAAAACATTAAAAAGTGGGTGTGGCACCACCCCTAGGTGTTGAGCCATGCACCGAAATTGATAGTTGTTAATATCCTTACGGCATAAGGAATAAATATACCAAGTTCAAAAAAACAAAACAAAAAAACACGAAACGTTGATGTGGCTCTGCCTCTGGGACTCAGACATGAAACAATTCTGATTATTTATCAATTGGTAAAATGTGCACACACTGGTATGGTTATTTAATTATGAGGTACAATGGGGGATCATACCGAGATGCAACAAAAACTGTTACTAACTGGAACCTGTAGACTATTTATAGACAAAATATTAACAAAAAAGTTAAATTGAATGAAACAAGGTTTAACGTCCTACTCGTAAACTGGGCCAATGGAGACGAGTCTACATCATATAGTGTGTATGCTATGAGGGTTATTTTGATCGGGCAGCGGCACTATATAGCCTACTCTTAAATATAATTCCAACTGCCATGGGATCTTTTACGTACACGCCAATGTGTACACAGGACCTCAGTTTTTTTGTCCCATTCAAATGACAAGGGGAAACCTCGTCAGGAAATCTTGATGAAATGAGGTTAACGTCCTACTGTTCTGTTCATAGACTGGGCTAATAAAGATGGGCCTATAGGGAAATTTTGCCCAGACAGCGGCACTACGCCCTACTCTCATATATCAAACTCCAACCGCCAATGTGTACACGGAACCTCAGGTTTTTTTTTCGTTCATCCGAACGACTAGACAGTTGTCCTTGTCATGCCCTCCATTTTGCATCATTGACAAGAGGAAACCACCCCGGAAAATCTGGATGAACTTTCTCAGCCAATGCAGGGGTCGAACACCCGACCTCCAGGCTAACGAGACAGCGTCTTACCCACACAGACAAAAAACTGGCTGTGGTACCATCAAAAAGGGAGCGAGAAAAAAAATGGGTTTAATATCCACTCAACATAAACTAGGTCATTTAGTGCTACATGTAAGGTAAAACAAAAATCCCCACAAATATTATATACCAGTAAATAATTATTCTTTTTGCACTGCCTGAAAGATCTTCCAGCCCAAATGTTGTGGAGCAACATACACGTATGCCAACCCTTTTTTTATATTTTATAATAATCATCCTTAAAAAACTAGAAATTCAATGTTAAAGTCAAAATATATTTATACATTTTGTATTTTCATTTTGTATGACCCAATATTATAAGGAGATGGGTTGATTAAAAGATTTTAGCTTGTCTTTACATCTTCCCATATAATATAATAATATGTTCTTAGAATGAATCTTATCTGATTAAAACATTAAATTTAATGATTTAAATTCTTGTGGCGGTTTATGAAAGAGGCCAGACTCGTTCGTTGGTTTGTTTATATCAGATTTTTTTAAATTTTACGCTTGTAATTATTATTATATATAAGGTGTAAAACCCGACAAATATAAAGCTTATCAAATTTATTGTATAAAGGGCCTCGTATAATGATATGGGTGAATTGGAATGTGCAATCAAATTCAACCGAAAACACATTTTACAAGACTTTCACTTTGAGTCAAGAACCAGTTATTTCCGGAATTTATAGATCTAGTCGACATATCGTCCCCGATAAAAGACATCTGAAAATTAAAACTTCTCTATTGGATTATTCGTATAATATTAAGTATAGCTAATATAAAATCTAGCAGATCGCACAGAAACAGATTACATTCTATAGATTCCATTATCAAAAAGAAAAAATACGTATCGACGGCTTCCGTGTGGGGAATAATAAAAGCGAACGGAATTGTGGGTATAGCAAGATGGCGCCCAAAAGCGATAGAATATCGGAGATTTGGGACAAAATACTATTTATTTCACACAAAAAAGAAATGGTGCCCTAATTTAAAGTTAGAAGAAGCATATAGAAAAGTAAGTGTCTTTTTTACATACAAACATCCGTCTAAATATAATTTGTAGAACTACAAATTCAGCAAATAATGGCCGTTGACAGTTTTACACAATCACCGTAAAATGCTAAAAAAAAAAAAAAAAAACAACGGTAAAAAAAGTCACAAGATTAGATGGCCTGTTATTTTCTGAATGTAAAACTTTGTAGCTGCACGATTTATACACAATCTAAACTACTTTAATCGAAAAACATCCTGTTTCAAAATCACGGGAATCAAACATTTTTCACTTTGAATATGTTCTTTATTCTATACCTAAGCAAACTTTTTTTTACAGATCCTAAATTTGAGCAATATTGATGGTACTAATGTGAAAGAAGTTACAAA
This sequence comes from Patella caerulea, assembly GCA_036850965.1. Taxonomy (NCBI): domain Eukaryota; kingdom Metazoa; phylum Mollusca; class Gastropoda; family Patellidae; genus Patella; species Patella caerulea. The sequence goes on along the minus strand of JAZGQO010000018.1, from coordinate 2,122,940 downwards.
AAGATTTTTTGAAGGCTTTGTTTACGTAAATGGTAGCCAGGTGACACCAGCTTACTCCTTGTCATGTACAAATGTAGGATCAATGCCTGTGGACGTTATGATAAAAAGTGCTCTCAGTACCTTGATCTTTTTTCCCGCGAACTTTGACAGCTCTTTCATCATTTCTGTCAAAATGGCTACACGTACCAAAATCAACCGTCATAATTGTTTTCATCCGGGTAACTTTTCTGTGAAGAGTCCCACATTTGGCGTGCTTGGCGCGGTTCCAAGACCGGTAATGTAAACGGGTCAATTTCTTGAAATTTATCGCATCAGTACCGTGCCAAGTACGGCACGCGTATCGCGGCTAAGTGTAAATGGAAAAGGTAAATGAGTATACTTTTGCTTGGGCCCAGTGGAGATAACAATATAATTTGTTTAGACAATTTTATTGCGTTTTAATTATAAAGACAAGTATCAATTAATTAAGATTTTAAAAAAAATATCTAAATGGTGTAGTTGTCTATTAGGTGAATTTCTGGATGGAAAAGTGCTCAGTGGAGGTAACAATATAATTTGTTTAGACAATTTTATTGCGTTTTAATTATAAAGACAAGTATCAATTAATTAAAATTTAAAAAAAATATATCTAAATGGTGTAGGTGTCTATTAGGTGAATTTCTGGATGGAAAAGGGCTCAGTGGAGATACCAATATAATTTGTTTAGACAATTTTATTGCGTTTTAATTATAAAAACAAATATCAATTAATTAAACTATATTTATTTGGGATGTTAGCTTCACTGTTTAAACATTCATTCACGTGAAAAGCCCATAAAGAACTCTATACATCATCTGAGGGTCCAGAAATTACAGGTATAACGCCCATACCATACATTGAAATGAATTATCAATTTTGTTCTATTAATGGTGCTTAGCAAAAAAGAATTATCTAAACGGTGTTAATATTTCAGTACGGCACGCTTGCGTTGGACCGGTTTACACTACAAAATAATTAACCGTGCCGTACCAGGAACAACGGTACCTGGTACGCTTAAAATTTGTAATGTAAACAGGTTTTTTAAAGATGAATTTCGGAATGGAAAAGGTAAATGAGTATACTCTGCTTGGGCTCAGTGGAGATAACAATATAATTTGTTTAGACAATTTTATTGCGTTTTAATTATAAAGACAAATATCAATTAATTAAAATGTGTCATATATTTATTTGGGGATGTTAGCTTCACTGTTTAAACATTCATTCACATGAAAAGCCCATAAAGAACTCTATACACCATCTGATGGTCCAGAAATTACAGGTATAACGCACATACCATACATTGAAATGAATTATCAATAATTTTTTTCTATTAATAGTGCTTAACAAAAAAATATTATCTAAATTATACATATGCATCTTTAATGAGTGTCGTCTGTTTATTTGGGGATTTTGGAGGAGAATATCAGCTTTAATTTTGGGTTGTTAAATGTATCTCTGCCATAAAATTTCTTGCAGAAAAAGTTCTTTAATGAAATCTCATCTTATTCAACAATTTTTGTATAAATAGAGACCCACTTACTCTTGACAAAGAATGTACGATTAAGAGAATTTGTTTCTCTGAATTCAGGTTTATTTTAAGGTACTGAGAGTTAATAAGAAAAGTTTTACAAAAAGACTTACAAAAAGAGACAAGGAAAGAATTGATGAAGAAGAAAAGAAGTCATGATATAGATGACTCTACTCAAATTGATTTAATTAAAAAAAACCTATGATCAAAACTAGAAATGTTGAAACAAAAATGAAGTTGAAACCCTTAATATTGAAACGGAAAATCATGAAACAAATGAAGTTGAACCCCCCAATGTTATCACTGAAAATCTTGAAATAAATGAAGTTGAATCCCCTAATATTGAAACTGGAAAATTGTGACGTCACAATTCCTATAATCAGAATTGGAGATATTGAATTAAATGAAATTAGAACTCCTATACCTGTAATATGAATTGATGAAAGCGAGACTGGAAAAGATGACAAAGTACTAAAAGATGAGCTTGCCGGTATTTTTAAAAATGATACAATGGATAAATCTTCATTAAATTTTGGCCGATATTTTGAGTCTTAATAACGACAGACTAAAGCAAAAAAGTTGAAAAATGTTGAAGTAGAAGTTACAAAGAAAAAAGATAGAAAAGTGTATTGGGGAGAATTTAAGAAAAGAAAGCGGTTGAGTCTGCAATTTAAACAAATAGAAGATCATATAAAACACATACAACGTTTAAACTCTCAATTCAAAGAAACTGAAAAAAAAACGTTGGGAGAAATTGTAAAGAGGCTTACTGTTCAGATGTAGAATTTGGAGAGGGTGAAAAAACGTAGGGAAATGAAATCTAAAAGTTTAAGACGTATAGAGAAATGGGGTTTAACTGAAAAAAAAACGTTGGGAGAAATTGTAAAGAGGCTCACTGTTCAGATGTAGAATTTAGAGAGGCAGAAAAAACGTAGGGAAATGAAATCTAAAAGTTTAAGACGTATAAATCCAGATATATATAGAGAGAAATGGGGTTTAACGTCCACTCAACACAAACTAGGTCATTTCGGGACTAACATATGGTTTAATTTTATTTCAATAATACGCTTGCGCGTAGGGGTCTTTAGCAGTGGGAGGAAATCGGAGTGCCCGGAGGAAACCCACGAGGTTGAAAGGCGCCCCTATCTCCATGCCTGCCACAAACGCAAACACCGGGGCTCGAACTCGAAACCACAGCCGCAAGCCAGAGGTGATCTGCCCGCTAGAGTTCGAAGCGCGGCACTGTAGACCACTAGCCCCCCCCCTCCCCGAATATAGAATGGCATAAAAAAAATAGGGAAATGAAATCTAAAAGTTTAAGACGTACAAACTCAAAATATAGAATGGCAGAAAATCCGAAAGATAGAAAATGAAGTTAAAAACAGACATTCAAAACGATCCAATCAAGAATTCAAAGAGGCAGAAAAAGTAGGGAAATGAAATCAAAATGTTTAAGACGTTCAGACCCGGAATATACAGAGGCAGAAAAAGTAAGAGAAATAAACGGAATGAAAAGCCTGGTATGCAAATCTGTGGTGGATTTTCATAATAAAATTAAACACGGGCCCACATTTTCTTGTGAATGGTTTAGACATAGTGTAAAAAATCAAGTAGCATGAAACATATGAATGAAACAGCAAATTTATGTATCGGAGATAAGGGTAATGGATGGACTTGTGGCACCTGTGAGAGTTATATAATGGAACTGATTTCTCCTCAAAACCTGAAAATTTAGACTTATACCCTTTAGAATGGCGATTACTCTCCCTTAGAATACCCTTTATGAAAATATATACGACCTTATAAGATAATGGGAGCTGCTGAATGGTTACAAAAAATGGTAAGTTATATGAACGAGAAGGCATACATTTTAATGAATACTCGAATGATACATGTAACATAGATGATGAGTTGGCAAACACTGAAAACAATATATTAGAACCAGAAAATGATGATAAAACTGAAAATAGAATTGATAATGATGAAAAGTTGGAAAATGAAGATGAATGTGGTGAAGACGAATTAGAAGGGATGTCTAATGCAAAAGATACTCTTCTCACATCACCAGACTTTATTGGAAATAATGAAAAAGAGAAGATTCATAATTTTGCCCCATGGGAAGGAAATATCTCGATGAGTATCTTTATGGATAGGAATTCTGAAGAGATGTCATTTCCTAATATATTTTATGGAAATGTCCGTTTGGACAAGAATAAAAGAAAAGTCCCTGTATATTACACTGAAATATGTAAGTCTGAACTTAGAAGGGATGACAGAAGAGCAGCTAATGACATTTTTTTCAAAGTGAAAGCCCTACAAATGAAAATTGTCCTTCGAAACGCCCTACAAATGAAAATTGTCCCGAAGAAAAAAAAAATAACAGCTGGAGACTTGCGAACCCCGGGAACCATAGAAAAACTTTTACATTTTGACGAATGGTATATGATTTTGAAAACGTTAAGAGCCCCCTCCCCCCTCTATTAAAGAAGGCCAAGAGCGATTTATTTGAATGATGCGACAACTTGGGCCTGTTTCTTCTTCTGTAGCTTTTCTGCCGCCGAGACTCGTTGGAAGCATCTGTTACGGATACTTGGAAAAGTACAACGTGGAAGGGAATATAGTGATGAAGAAATAGAAAGTATGGATTGGGAAACTAAGTGTAGACTTGTGTCATCAGATCCCGTTACCTGTAACAAACAGTTTGATTATCAAGTCAATCTGTTATTCAAAGATGTCTTGAAAAAAGGAACATTCGCCCATTGGTAATAATAATAATCATCTTATATAGCGCTGGAATTCCAACCAAAAGGCTGCTCATTGGCGCAAATTACAATGTCATTAGAGTCATTAACAGAATGACTGTCGGAATAGTTCTGTTTTTAAGTTCCTTTTAAAAGATTCTATATTGTCACTGTTTTTACACTTTGTGGTAAAGAGTTCCAAACAATGTCAGCAATAGAGTGTTGAATTTTATCTATCTGGTTATATTCATTTTCTGATTTTAGTGATATATAGAGTTGAGTGTCGTCTGCATACAAGTGATAATCAATGCCATGTCTTCGAATATTATTACCAATTGGAGTAGTATATGCCGTGAAAAGCACAGGTCCCAATACGGATCCTTGAGGTACACCAAAGGCAATTGATTGCCACCAATGACTACTGACTGGGTTCGGTTTGTCAGATAAAAGCTGAACCAATCGAAAACTTTTCCCTGGACACCAAACCGAGTGGTAAGGCGCTGGATAAGAATGGACTGATCTATTGTGTCAAAGGCAGCACTTAAATCTGATGATGCCTTGTTTTCAATATTTTTGATGATGTCATTTTAAACACGAACAAGTGCTGTTTCTGTACTGTGCCCTGATCTATACGCACTTTGAAACTTTTCACTGAGATTGTTTGAATTAAAATGCGATTTAAGTTGATATACAGCGACTTTTTTCAAAAGGTTTAGATAGGAAAGAGAGGTTTGAGACTGGCCTGTAGTTCTTTAATAAATTTACATCAAGGTTTGATTTCTCCAGAAGGGGGCGTACAAATGCTACTTTTAATTGTGCTGGTACATATCCTTGTTGTAGAGAACTATTAATGAGATGATGTATGATAGGCAAAAGTTCATCAATGCAACGTTTGAGTAGCCACGATGGTATCGGATCAAGTTCACACGATTTAGGAGAGCTTGCCATTATTATTTCTTTCGGTTTGGTTTGGGAAACTTCTGAAAATGTAAGAAAACTGAAATCGCCATTAAACTCAGATTCTTCAATAGCTTCAGGAAATGACTGATTATTTAGTTCAGATCTTATTTTAGTTATCGTGTCTGACAAAAAGTTTTGAAAATATTCACAGACGTCTTTGGGATTACCTTCAGGGAGAATACTACCCTTAGGACGTTTTAAAATATTATTAGCAAGTTTGTAGAGTTGACCTGTATTTTTTTTAGTTCTGTGCAAATCCCTGTGAAGTAAATTCACGTTTAGCTTTAGAGATAAGATTGTTAGTGTCTGTACGAGCTCGCTGATAAGGCCACCACCTTCTTTTATCGAGTCGAGTTCCAACATCGTGGCTGGCCGCACATACATAACTTACCGTGGGTTGAAAATGCCCCTATTTTCGGAGAAAGTAGCAAAGATGAAATTACTGATTTTATTAAGGACAGAATTTCTTGTAGTAAAAATGTTGACAATGAATATGTAAAGGAATTGATATCCTATCAGGTCCATAAACATTCCCACACTTGCAGAAGAAAGAATCATAAGATCCGCAGGTTTGGATTCCCAAACCTCCAATGGAGAAAACTGAATTATTAGAACCCCTTGATTCATCTATTCCCGATATGGAGATCCAGAAACATAAGAGCAATTATATTACAATGAAATTGATAATGGATGACATGATTTGAAGTATGATCAATGTATTTTAGCAATTAGATCATCTATATCACATCCTACTGTATTCTTGAAAAGAACCCCTAATGAATTTAGGATCAATGCATATAATGAAACATTACTTAAATTATGGCAAGCTAATCATGACACTCAGTATGTTTTAGACGTCTATGCATGTGCAATGTATATTGTATCTTATATTGCAAAGTCACAGAGAGGTATCAGTTAAGCCCCTTGATTCTAGTAGATTGAATACCTTGAAAGCGAGCCTTGGAGGGTTGAAAATAGTATTCATTGAAGAAATATCAATGGTAGGAAATCAGAATTAAATTTTATAAACCATAGATTGTAAGATATAAAAGGCTCCCCATTATTATTTGGTGATGTAATGAGAAGTTGGAGGAAATTTCACAGATGCAACTCGAAAGGGAAGCAGAAAGATTCCGCTGTTCAATTCAGAAAACCTGGAACGGACGTTTAGTTCAAAGACGACGAATGTTTTGGCAACAACTGCGAAACAAGAATTATGCAGATACAGGTTGTACGGAGCAGTATATCGGTCAAACTGAATATTTGAGATCGCGAGTTGCTGTACACAAATCACAGATAAAAAATCCAGAATATCGCATGATATCCCTGAGCGAACATCTGGACATATGTGCACACAACTTTAATACAAAATTCCAAATATTCCCGTTTTACCAGCTCCTAAATGATTGCACAAAACAGAGAACAGTTAAAGAGGAATATTTCATTAAAAAATTTAGACCTCTGCTAAACAAATAAATTAGCTTAATTGATCTCCTATTGATAAGTAGCTAACTGAATAGTGTGTTATGTACATATTATATTTGTTTATTCATTCATCACTATTCATTCATTTATTCATTCATTCATGCAATGTAATGTACCTCTATTGTGACGTCACGAGGGTATTAGTATCAATGGCTTCCTGATGAAAATATATTGAAACATGTAGAAGCAAATCGGTGTTATTTTTATATTTTATACTATGATATATGATACTGTACATTAGAACAACAACTACAGCTATATATAAATATATATATATATATATATATATATTATATATATTTATGTAATTACACTCTAATTTCACGGATTCAAACAACATGACGAATCACACTTCTAGGTTGATGAAATGACGATACACGCTCACACAGTAGTCATTAAGTTAAATACTTGACTCTCCACAGCACATTTAAGATGATTAAGATGATAAGGTTGATGAGTTATTCATGTACATCTTTTCAATTTTTTCAACATCATAAAATAACTGGAACAGTAACGATCCTAGCAACAATATCCGTAACACTAACCGTAGCACATTAACACGATCAGAAACAGAATCAGGACATAACCATGTCACGATCAAAATCAGAATCAGGTCACCTATAAAACATAACACAATGTTTAACAAATAATCAAAATATTTCTACATTTCTACGATTATCAACATTACAAAAATCAAACAATACTTACAAGCATTTGTACTAATTATTACTCATTAACCACCACGTAAACTACAGTTTCACTCACAACCAGTCAAGCCACGACAACAAAACAGGCAGTCCACATGCATTCAATGCAATCATACCTGAATAACTCTACCTTGGCAAATATTAACTATCATACAACTTACAAATAAACAATAAAATCAAAGATTCATAAATCAAACTTTATTACCACAATCTGAAACCATGTTCACCAGTTGTCATACACTGTAATAAACAACAATAACATATATACTATATTTATTAATGTACAAATACTTGTGACCTTGAAACATTAAGCAATACCAGCGTGAATACATATCTTTTATGTAGTACATCCACGACAAGCCTATAGTATAGCCTATCTACATCTAATAATGATATTGTCATACGTGACATGCGCCAGAAAGACAGCAAAATATTTGCGGAATTATTGAATAGGTTTAGGGAAGGCAATCAGGATGCTATAATGATATTGAAATATTAAAAAAACTAGAATAATACAAAAGAATACATCAGAATATCCTTATGAAATGCAACACCCTTTCCTTAGTAATGAAAAATGAATAATTTCAATGCACATGTTTTTAATAAAATGTCTGGTGAAAAATTTGAAATAAAAGCAAAAGATAGTGCTGTTGGCTCTGCAGCCCAAACTGCGGCAAAGGCATTGCTAGAAAATGTACCAAGTGATCCCAGAAAAACAATGTAGCTGCACACTATCTTAGGTTTAGAAGAAGGAATGAAATGCGAAGTATGCATAAATGTAAGATGGAATGACCAATGGAGCATCATGTACAATCAAACCGATCGAAACCTCTCCGTCTAAGCTTCCAATTGGAAGTATTGTTTGGGTAGAATACACTGTAAAGCCATTGGCAAAAAAACTCGAAATGATATGAGAAATCTGTATTAGTCCCGTATATCTTCTGCATGGACCCCAATACTTCCTGTATCTAGGCAAATAAGAATTGGAAAATTTAAATCTGCTGAATTAATGAGAACACAAATTCCATTACGACCATCAGCGGTCAAAACCAAAACAGTACACCGGTTTCAAGGCGACATATTGGAAAAGGTAGTTGTAGATTTTGATAGTAGGAAAATGCCCCATATTCATTATGTTGGTCTTAGTAGAGTGAAAACATTGCATATTGTAAACTTATGTGAAGAAAAGATCAGAGAGAGAGAGAGAGAAAAATGGGGTTCAACGTCCACTCAACACAAACTAGGTCATTTCGGGACTAAAATATGGTTTAATTTTATTTCAATAATACGCTTGCGCGTAGGGGTCTTTAGCAGTGGGAGGAAACCGGAGTGCCCGGAGGAAACCCACGAGGTTGAGAAGGTGCCCCTATTTCCATGCCACATACGCTCACACCAGGGCTCGAAACCACAGCCGCAAGCCAGAGGTGACCGGCCAGCTAGAGGTCGAAGCGCGGCACTCTAGACCACTAGGCCATCCCGACCCGGCAACCCCCCGTGAAGAAAAGATACAAATTAGTACAGACGAAGATGTTGAGAAACAGAAAGAAAAATTTAATGTGTAACAACAGAGAACCACCCCTGAAATTATGGATAATGTCGTCATTATGCACCATGGTAAAGCTGTGTATATCAGAACAGAAAAACTAAAATTGAAAATGATCAATGTAAGGTGGCATTGAAATTAGTATACATCGTTTATCAATTGATCACAAGATATGTACAAGAAACTTATTTATTTTAGGCCCGTATCAAACTCCTAAAATTTCTGTAGGTGACTTGGAAATAGCTATAAACAATTTAAAATCTGAAATCAACTAAAATGAATTTATTGTCATTCTTTGTGATTTTAATATTCAGACAAAAAGTGAGGAATATAGGAAACTGAATGATAAGTTACATGGAATGCATCCATTTATTAAAGATCCAACAACAGATGCAGACACAACTATAGCTTTAATCTATAGTAATGTACCCGATGACTATATTGGAACTGGAACTCTTGAAAATTATTACTCTGATCATAAAATAATGTATTCTGTGATCAGTTCCCTCCCACAAATTGCAAAATCAGATTCAGAATTGAAGAATGCAACTTTAAATACAAAAAGAACAGAATCAGTTTCAACTTGTCAGATTGGAAACAGTAAACTAGCCAATACCAGCGGCCTGGGGTATGTATCGGACACCCCAAATCTCACTTTGGATCCAGGTAATATGGTAATTGAAAGAAGGGTTTCAAGGGGTTTTGGTTATAATATTACAGAAACTGATTTGAAAACACTTGATGGAAGTAATTAGTTGAATGACCAAGTGATCAACTTTTATTTGAAGATAATTGAAAGTAATGAGAATGCTGTAAACAATGATGTTGTAGTTCTTGCTACATTTGCATATAATGTGAGAATGGATGGAAACTTGATTAATGCTGTGGCATATTTTCTTCCCCAGAATCTTTTAATCCATGCTAAGATTGTTATGCCAATATTTAAAGATGGTCACTGGAGTCTAATTTTTGTGTTTGTAAGATCTAAAACAATAAAATATTATGACTCAATAGTACATTTTGCAAAAGGTAAGCAGATTATAGCACAAATAAGATTATTTCTTCAAAGATTAGAAGGAAACAACTTACCGAAATTATTGATGAATGAAATTGAAATTAAAATGCCAGATTTATAATTGATAACTGTTAAATTTCATTTACTTACTTTTTGGTTTTTCAAATCAGAAAATAGGAACTTGACAATAATTATGTCAGTAAAACACCAAATTCCCTTTTTTTGACCTGCCCAATGATCCAGACAGGAATTGTCGGGTAATCGTGTTCATTCTTAAACCAGAATTCGCTTTTAACACATTCTAATTAGTTTTAAGCTACCAGATAAGGCTTGTTTTTCATTAGAATGAATTAATTTAAGAAATAATATTGGCTATGTTGCTCATCTAGTTTAATAACTAATGTAGTTAGCGTATTAGTATGAACCATGATAGCAGGTGCATATCAGGTTCAACTAATGTAGGTAGCTTATTAATGATCCGTATTGATAATCTGGTTCAACTATTACTAATGTATATCGTTATGGTAAAGTATACATAAAATGGCCCTAAATTTTTATACGCCCACATTGAAATGTGGTCGTATATTGTCGTCGCCCCGTCCGTCCGTCCGGCGTCCACAATTGCCTTTAAATTTATGCACAGTGTTTAAGGTCATGAGACGAAGAAGCCTATTGTGTTTCAGCGATTTCCGATAATAACTACCAGAGTTATGGCCCTTGATCACTTCACAAAATCTTGTGGATGCTCTAGAGGCCAAAGTTGATATCCGATTGACTTCAAATTGATACACAGTGTGACGCTACAGATGCCAAACTTATTATCCAATTTACTTCAGATTGATAGACAGAGTTTAAGGTGTTGAGACAAACAAGTATTTTGATTTTCAATGAATTTTGATAACCGAACAGCTAAATCCATGATGTTAAATGTTTCATATACTAATTGTTAGCGTGGGGCAAAACTTTATAAAAAGCAAACAAATTCTAATGATTTTCTGATAATTACATAATGAGTTGTTACTCTTAATCAGTTTTTAGTGTATTATAAATGTTTCATAACCAAAAAAAAGGAAAAATATGCGACAACCCTTGTTGACTGCCCGGACGATTTGCTGCTGTGGGCGTATGTTTCGTTGCCTGGCAACCTATCTTTTCTATATTTGTAGACCATGGTTATTTGATCCAGTTTACGGCAAATTCAAATTAATCCGACTAAAATTATTTCAGATATCTTCAAGCAAAGTCGTATCCCGTAAAAATGATTTGGCCAATTATTGAAAACAGTCTTAAACCCCTCAGACGCCAGTGACGTCATAGTGACCGAATGCGTATTCGGAATGTTGACTACGGAATAATTTGTTTTATAATTCATTTTAATTCAAGATCCAATTTAAAATTTGTTTCATAATGTACGGTCGTTCTGTTTTCTCACGGGAGTGATTTTTATACACTCTACCACCGTGTGCAGTCCAAACGATTCGAGAAACATTTCCGTCAGAAGAGTATTGTTGTTCTAATGTAGAATTTGTTTCATTATGTACGGTCGTTCTTTTTTCTCGCGGCAGCAATTTAATACCCTCAACCATGTGTGCAGTCCAATTAGGGGGATTAAGGAATCAGTTAGGCGTTAATGAATACACACGCCGGGTGTATATAGGTAGACTACAGTTTCGGTATTTATGGCTCTGCATTAAATCTTTTAGAAAGCCATCATGTGGGTAGAAAACAGTGTATTTTAGTTAATTGTAAATCGTCGTCTGAATCTTTTTTGTCATCTGGGGTTCTAACTTAGAATTTGTTTCATTTTGTACTGTCATTCTGTTTTCTCACGGCAGCGATTTTAATACAATCTACCATCGTGTGCAGTCAAAACGATTCGAGATACATTTTCGTCAGAAGAGTATTGTTGTTCTAATTTAGAATTTGTTTCTTTATGTACGGTCGTTCTTTTTTCTCGCGGCAGCAATTTAATACCCTCAACCATGTGTGCAGTCCAATTAGGGGGATTAAGGAATCAGTTAGGCGTTAATGAATACACACGCCGGGTGTATATAGGTAGACTACAGTTTCGGTATTTATGGCTCTGCATTAAATCTTTTAGAAAGCCATCATGTGGGTAGAAAACAGTGTATTTTAGTTAATTGTAAATCGTAGTCTGAATCTTTTTTGTCATCTGGGGTTCCCAGGGCTCTGTTCTTGGACCGATTTTATTTACCCTCTATACGTGACCATTAGGTGATATTGTTAGAAAATATGGTCTCAGCTTTCATTTGTATGCCGATGATACTCAATTATACATTTTACTTAAACCTAATTATCCATCCCCTTTCAACTCTAACTTGAGAACTGCATTAGTGAAATTAGAAAATGGATGTCAAAGAACTTTTTAAAATTAAATGATGATAAAACCGAATATTTGTTATTAGGCTCAAGGCACCACTTAAGGAAATTTGCACATGATACCCCCCCCCCCCCTGTTGTAATAGGTAATTGTGATATATTTTCATCTGATTCTGCTCGTAATATTTGCGCAATCTTTGATAGTTTTATGCTTATGGGAGCTCAAGTAAGTAATATTTGTTAATTGTGCTATTTCGATATTAGAAATAAAGGTAAATACGTAAATTTGTAACTGAAGAGGCCACTAAGTCACTTCCCGATTAGATAATTTTAATTCACTTTTAGTGGGTTTACCGTTAAAGCTTATAGATAAATTACAAAAAGTACAGAATACTGCGAATACTGTTAATTCTCTTGTCACTTCTCGATTAGATAACTTTAATTCACTTTTAGTTGGTTTACCGTTAAAGCTTATAGATAAATTACAAAAAGTACAGAATACTGCTGCTAGACTTGTTACTTTAACTTAAAAATGTGACCACATAACTCCTGTTTTATACAATTTACACTGGTTACCTGTTAAATATCGAATTGATTTTAAGATTTTGTTACTTTTAAATGCTTAAATAATCTAGCTCCTGTTTACCACTCTGATCTTTAAGAAATTAATACACCCGGCCGAACATTACGTACATCAGATAAACTACTTTTAAAGCTCAAAACTATTCAAGGACAGTAGTAGTCTCTTATGGTCAGCGTTCTTTTAGTTAACAAGCACCTGTTTTATGGAATAATCTACCGTTTAGTTTAAGATGTTGTACATCTCTATATTCCTTTAAAAAAACAACTTAAAACACATTTATTTAATCAGGCTTTTAACTGACTCTGTATGCTATCGTTAACATCTTGTTGTTTATTTATGATTTCATTGTCACTTTGTAAAGTGCCCCTGAACATGTTATATAAAGGGGTACACTATAAATATGCTGTAATAATCATAATAATTAAGGAATAAACATCCCGAATATTATTCGGTCACTGTGACGTCACTGGCGTCTGAGGGGATTATGAGTGTTTTCGATAATTGGAAAAGTCGTTTTTACGGGAGGTCTATTTTTACGACTTTGAGTGAAGATAACTGAATTAATTTTAGTCGGATTGATGTGAATTTGCCGTAAAGTGGATAAAATAAACATGGACTACAAATACAGAAAATTGTTTAGCATCATTTTATGTACACTTTAATAGTTAATGATGGACAAGGGCATCTGATTCAACTCAATCAGTGTAATGTTTAAAGTTCATAAATTGGTCTGGATAAGTTAATTGTTGTCGGTTTATTCATTGTATGAATTTAGATAAGAATGAGGTTCATTCACCATAAGTTATCTCCCCTTGATACTAGGTGGCGTTACTGTACTATCAATCATAGAAAAAATGTCGAGTTTTTCATTATGGACCGTGAGTAAATTGAAATTAGAATAAGGTCGAGGACACGCAAGAGTCTCAGGCCGTAAAGAAGAATTGATTAGACGGTAAGTACGTATTTATTATTAAATAATAAATCGGTCCCAAACAGAATTCGAATGTTGTTAGTTATTTTCTTCGTGAGCAGGCCTAGCGTAGCACTACATGGTGATAATAATTCAAATAATAACGCAGCAGACGACACCATCATGGCTTCATGCTAGTGTATATGGTCGAGGCGAATAAGAATATTAATTGGTTAATAAAATCTTCATAAAATTCTCGTTTTATAGGTTGGAATCTTATGAAAGAAACTTCGATTTTAAAGGTGTTATAGTAGACCTACCAGAGCCATGCCCTTTCCTTGGGTGGCCAGACAAAGGATTTCAACAACTCCAGTCTTTTCACCAGCATAAGATTAAGATACCAGTCATCGGTTTGCCAGCAACTAATGGATATTTTAATGTAAGTTGCTTATGAATAATTATTTTACAATGTAGGTCATAGATGATCCTAAATACATTTCAATAATCTGTTTTAAATTTAGCATTGATATTTTGCTTTCATTCATTCAAGATTTTGGAATTATTCTAGGCCGAGTAGGGCTAGATTAAGGCAGGGCCTATATGACCATATCAGAATGTTGAAAAGTCAATTTTCCAACTACAAATAGCCTAGACTACCTTCTTCAGACATTTTTGTTGAAAATTGAAACAAGGTACATGTAGGCCCATATTACTAGGCCCTAAAAAGCAATTTTGTTTTTAACAAGACTACCATTTTTTTCCTATTAAATTACTGGTACTATTACTATTAGTACTATTCTAAATAAAACATCTTTTTCAGACATTGTTGTTGAAATTAAGGTGTGCCTATTATTAGGCCTACTTCAGATAAGGCCTTAACCTTTTTAGAAACAACAGATTTTATGAACCAGCCAAGGAGTTTACCAACTAGGACCTACAATACTTTTAATGGATATATCTGACCATTTTCATCTTTATTGCAGTATCGCCTTGCTACTGATCATTTGTCAAATGGTGATTTAAAGGCCTTGGAAAAGGGCAAACCAATGCTAAACAGTAAGATGATAGAAGCCTGCAGTATAGCTACTGTATCCACGATGGTGTAGTAGATATGACTGGTATTGCGAGAGCGTCAATGAAAAAAAAAGGTATATAAAATAGTACTTTAGTCATTCTAACTACATGTATTATCAATCATTTTTAAATTATGGCTACATGAAATTTATTTTTGAATATTACTGTATAACTCATGTTAGTATAATCTTTTGCACATTAGGTATCTTACAACTATAAAATTCGTATAAATAAAACAGAAATTCTGAATTCCCACTGTGAGTGCCCTGCAGGGAAAGGCCCTCATGGAACCTGTAAACATATTGCTTCTGTTTTGATGATGATCAGTCATTTTGGGCAAACAGTGGAATTACTAATAAGGAAGAGTTGCACAGAAAATCCTGAAACATTTCACATATTGCTTCTGTTTTGATGATGATCAGTCATTTTGGGCAAACAGTGGAATTACTAATAAGGAAGAGTTGCACAGAAAATCCGCAAACATTTCACAGGCCCAATGTCATTCATAATGGTAAACCAAATATTGAGTTGAAATTTGAACAATTTAGTGTAATGTTCTCTTGTCTGATGAATTTTATTGCCCCAGTTTTTTGGCGTTCTACTGCTACCTATAGTTAAAGATGCATTATGGAAGACTGTTCTTTCTGTAAAAGTACAAAAAAATAGTGAAAAATGAATACCGGTATATGTTGAAAATTTCAGTCGAATTAGTGAATTCTTCAATAGACAGATTTAGCTAACTAGTATTGCATATCTTTAGCAATTTATTTAAAATGTTTGTTAATTGTTTATTCATCACTTTTTAAAACTAAACAATTTTGATGTCAATCTTTAGTGTAACGTTTTATATCTCACTAAATTGGATTTATTTATTTGTTAAATATTGTTTAAAACCAGCCCATGCTATTCAGTACTTATTTTTTTTTATTGAAAATACATGTACATATAGTACATATGGTTGAGTGTTTAACAATCAATGAATCTGGAGTAAGACTAAAAATGCTCAATGAATAGATTAATATTATATCAATTTTATTAATAATCATCCATAAATTCATGCATGTTTTACTGACAATTAATGCTTCATACAAAATTCTTTAATAAATAATAGGAAGAACAAAGAGTGAACAATTGTTATTTACTATATCAGTATTTTAAAATATTGGCAATAAATAAAACCTCTTCTAATTTCTTCAAATTTTTAAGAGACATTACATTAAGATTTTTTTTCCCCAAAGCCGATCTACAGGCAGCTGTACTGTACTCGATCATGATTATTTGGACCAACATTTCACAGAATATTGGGTTGATAACACTGTGAGGGTTTGTATAGCTATTATATTAAATCAAACAAAATATGGTATAATTTTATAAAATACATCTTAATTGTCTGGAGATGAATTCATCTCACAGGTAGAGCGTAGCCCCAATCACATTCAAAAGCCAATTTCCCTCATAGTACACTGTATGGCGTATGCCCGTCTTCATAGTGCTAGTTCAGGGGCAAAACAGCTTGACACTAAACCCCATTTCATTTCACAAAGTACTCGAACATAAATGTTTTGGACTAGTTTTCATGACAATTGCAATTGTAATAAACGCATGAATAGTACATGAAATAATGCATCAGATCACTAACATCTCTGGTGTGAGCGTATGTGGCATGGAGACAGGGGCGCCTTCTCAACCTCATGGGTTTTCTCTGGTCACTCAGGTTTTCTCCCACTGCTAAAGACCCCTACGCGCAAGCGAATTATTGAAATAAAATTGAACCATATGTTAGTCCCGATATGAGCTAGTTTGTGTCGAGTGGACGTTAAACCCCATTTCTCTCTTTCTCTTACATTTTTATATCTGGTTCTCTAGTGACAGATGTGGTTGATAATGTTATTATGGATATAACTTCTAGCTTTAGTCAAAGTGATGCTCATATTTTTAGGTTACACAAAATGAAGTTGAAACCGTTGAGATGCAAACAAGAAAGCAATCAAAAAGCAGAATGTGGTTTGAACAGAGGCTATGCAGACTAACAGCTTCCCGATTTGGAGAGATTTGTAAAATCACACATCGTCGCAACAAGTCTAAACTTTGCCGTTCTTTATTATCAATACAAGAACTTAACACTCAAGCTACTACACATGGGAAGATTTATGAATCTGTGGCCATATCAAAGTTTGAACATTTATTTAATATGAATGTAAATGAAGGTGGATTGCATGTTTGTCTAGAATACCCATTTTTAGCGGCCACACCTGATGGATTAATTGATTCTGACAGTTTAATTGAGGTTAAATGTCCATATGCAGGAAGAAATAATCAAATTATTCCAAATAATCATTTTAACTATTTACATAGAAATAAAGATGGGGATATTGTTTTTAAAGAGACAAGTAATTATTACCTTCAAATTCAAGGACAGTTGTATATATGTAAGAATCATTATTGTTATTTTGTAGTTTATACTTTTAATGATATCTTTGTACAAAAGATTAAATATGATGAAAATTATTGTAAAATGCCATTGATTCCAAAACTGACACTTTTCTGGAATAATTATATGAGGCCTTACATAGCCCAGACATTTTAAGAAACAACTTTTAGGGAAAGAAAGCAAAATTTACATTATACAACAATTAGTTTTTATCTGTTCTGTTTGTTGATTTGTGGTTTTAAATTTTTATTTTCATTTGGATAGTAAATTTGATCGCAACTTCATGAATTGTGGCCTCTGTACAAGAAATAATTTTTATCTTGTCGACCCTTTAAAGGTTTACATATATTTAAATATACCTTTTTCTCTGGCCAGAAAACTATGCACTATAATTTTAAACGAAGACCTCAGAATTCAACGACTTAATGAATTGAGATCCAATTTATTGAAAAAAAGATTGTCAACTTGGGGTTATTAATATAGGAATTGATAAAGCTGAAGAATTAAGAAGCCAAAAGAAAAGAATATCTCTTCTTGTATTACCTTTATTTCGACATATAATCCTAGACATAATAACTTTTTTCAATATATTTATGATACTAAGAATGTTCTCCTTTCTAATGATAATGTTAATCAATTTCACGGCATAAAATTAATTAATAGTAAACGTCAGCCCCCTAGCCTTAAAAGTTACTCACTAGAGCTAAGTTTCAAACTTCTAATAATAGAACTTTTACTACTTCGAACTGCCATAGCCCACTTTGTAAATGTTGCCAACATATGATAATTAATAGTAAATTCACCTTTTCTAATACTAATTATACATTTAGGATTAATCATAATGTGAATTGTAGTACTAAAATTTAATTTATGTTCTTATTTGCAATAATTGTATGACGATTTACATAGGAGAGTGCTCAACTGAATTACGCGCACGTATCCGAGTTCATAGACAACAGAGTTTACAAACTAATCCGGTCTTGAAAGTGTTTAAACATCTAAATACGTGTGCTAAGAATTTAAATATTAAATTCAGTATTTTTCCTTTTTATAAAGTCAATATTGACAATACTATCGAGAGAAGGAATATGGAATCACACTTTATTGGCCGGTTCAAACCGGATTTAAATGCTTAATTTGCCCCCTTCCCTCCGTGTTAATATTCTAATTTTAAATAAAATCTTAATATTGTAAGCCACCCCAAGCACCCTGTCATAGCTGGTTGGTTTACGGGATTCCTCATTTTGTCAGGCCGATATAATAAAGTCTATCGTATTGAAATCTCGTTGTTTTCTCATCCCAATTATTAATTACAATTCAGTTCAAACCTTTGTGTTCCCCAGGGAGCCACACTTCGAACTCGTCAGTGCTCCCCCTCCGTGTATGAACATATTACAACAATACAAATTTGTAGGTTTCTGCTCCAGTAATGGAATGGCTTTTATATAATCAAGCTGGATTCATTAAAATATCAATACAACAACGCTTATTATAATAGGAAAATCTATAAAAATAGTGAAATGGTGTCCGGCGTGGTGGGAGATAACTTCTTACATTGTCCCTAAGGTCCTCCATACTAACTAGCGTACCGCGCAGTCACAAACAAACGGTACCCAGTATAAAATATACGAAAGCCCAAGATTGTCATACATTACAGATGTATTAAATTACTATTTCGTATTTATCATAATTGACCATGCATATGAAATTCGAACAAGTAATAAATAAATTATGAAACAAATAAAAACATCAACAAAAATGCACAACAATGCGTCACGTGGAACAGTCGCTAAGTGACGTGGTACAATATAGTCCCTATGCCAATCCATATCTCTAGTTATATACAATTATGTGTTACCAAAACTACCAATGATTTATCGAGTCGTTCCTTACACAACAATTAATAAAATAAACATCTTAACCACATAAATTAATTATGGTTCATGAATACGATTTGTACGACGGTGGGTGACGAGGAGTCATGAGTTAGATAAAGTTACTTCGTTTAACCTGTGTTCTACTAATAATATGGACATACATTTACATTTTATGACTTTAACTGTTACAATAAATAACGGATATATGCTAATTCATAAATAAGAATGGACATCATAACAATCAAAGTAAGTAATTACTATTTCTATTCGCGTTACGCGTGGTAATGTTACCGTGACATGGACACCACGCTGTACATCATTGACTTCGCTTCTAGGCTTGCTGTCGTCGTACCATAGTTTCAATACACTGCCTTGCTAGAGAAGGTCAGTAACATCATCCCGTTAACCTTTGCCAAAAGGCTAACAATATAAAAACATCCACCAGTTTAGAAAATAAACCGTAAGTCTAAAACACAGGCCTCGAATAAAGGCTTATAATAATAACATCCATCGATCAGGTCTACACACGGCTCACATACGTTGATCGACTGAATGAAGGCCTATAATAATAACATTCATGGATAAAGTCTACACACGGCTCACATACGTTGGCCGACTGAATCTGGTGACTATTACACTCCCCCCACCCTACATACAAAATACTCCTAGATTTTCCTTATAAATTAATCTTATCACTGTTTTCTAAGTCCGGAACCAATCTAAATTTCACATCTATATAATTAATTATTTTGATTAGGCAGTCTGTGGGCACATGCGGATTCCAGCATCTTCAGCGTCGCTGCCGACTCTGTATGGTCCTCCACTTTAGCGGCTCTTCTAAGATACTCATACAGATAGTAGCGTGATTTGTCTAATACAATATCTTCTACTTTTGATGCTTTGGATCAAAAGTTGTATTTGGCAAGTAGTTCTTCCCTAGGTAGTGGTTTTGAGACTCTTCTGGACAGCTCTAATGCTGTAGCAGCAAACTCAAAGTTTAGCAGTTTTTGGTCGGGAGTCATCTCTTTCCAGTTCGCAGGTGGCCACGTGATTCTGGTCGGCGCGAGAACGACTACTTCATCGGCATCCCAATTACGCCTGCAAGCTGGAAAAAGAGGCACCCCTCGGAACCCTCCACACTTTAACAAACTGGTGGCTCTCGTCTGGATGCCTTCCCCCACTTGGCTCTCTTCTTGTCATTCTCCCTCTCTTCAGCCCCTTTCCTTTTTATACGCCCACATTGAAATGTGGTCGTATATTGTCGTCGCCCCCGTCCGTCCGTCGGTCCGTCGGTCCGGCGTCCACAATTGCTTGTGGACGCTCTAGAGGCTAAAGTTAATATCCGATTGACTTTAAATTTATACACAGTGTTTAAGGTCATGAGACGAAGAAGCCTATTGTTTTTCAGCGATTTCCGATAATAACTACCAGAGTTATGGCCCTTGATCACTTCAAAAAATCTTGTGGACGCTCTAGAGGCCAAAGTTAATATCCGATTGGCTTTAAATTTATACACGGTGTTTAAGGTTATGAAACGAAGAAGCCTATTGATTTTCAGAGATTTCCGATAATTAGTGTCAGAGTTATGGCCCTTGATCACTTCAAAAAATCTTGTGGACGCTCTAAAGGCCAAAGTTAATATCCGATTGACTTTAAATTTATACACAGTGTTTAAGGTCATAAGACAAAGAAGCCTATTGATTTTCAGCAATTTCAGATAATTAGTGCCAGAGTTATGGCCCTTGATCACTTTAAAAAAATCTTGTGGACGCTCTAGAGACCAAAGTTAATATCCGATTGACTTTAAATTTATACACAGTGTTTAAGGTCATGAGATGAAGAATCCTATTGATTTTCAGCGATTTCTAATAATTAGTGCCAGAGTTGTGGCCCTTGATTAATTACTGCCAGAGTTATGGCCCTTGATCACATCAAAAAATCCTGTGGACGCTCTAGAGGCCAAAGTTAATACCCGATTGACTTAAAATACACACACACTGTTTAAGGTCATGAGGCGAAGAAGCCTTTTGATTTTAAGCGATTTCAAATAATTACTTCCAGAGTTGTCTCCCTTGATCACTTCAAAAAAGCTTGTGATGCTCTAGAGGCCAAACTTATTGTCCGATTAACTTCAGATTGATACACAGAGTTTAAGGTGTTGAAACGAACAAGTATTTTGATTTTCAATGAATTTTGATAACTGAACTGCTAAATCCATGATATTAAATGTTTCCTATACTAATTGTTAGCGTGGGGCAAAACTTTTATAAAAAGCAAACAAATTCTAATGATTTTCAGATAATTACATAATGAGTTGTTACTCTTAATCAGATTTTAGTATATTACAAATGTTTCATTACCAAAAAAAGTAGAAATATGCGACAACCCTTGTTTACTGTCCGGACGATTTAGCTGCTGTGGGCGTATGTTTCGTTGCCTTGTAACCTATCTTTACTATCATCGTTTCTTCATCACTCTCGTTTTTCTTTCCCTCAGAGATTAGTTTAACCTGTCTTCGCCCGTTTTCCGTCCTCTCAGCATTCACTTTCATCTTAAATTTCTCCTCTGTCTGCTTCTTTTCGTCATCCCTTCTACTGCTTTCCTCTCCGCTTTGTCCTTCCTTTCCTGTATCATTCGTCTATTCTCCTTTTCTCGTCTTTCTGCAACCTTCTTCTCGTCTTCCTGTCTTTTCTGTTCCAGTTCGGTAGCTACAAATCGTTAAAATTCTCGTTAAAATACTGTATTTTATTTTTATTCGGGTGGATAATAGTTATGAAGACGGCGATTCCATCTTTATTGTTAATCTGAGTCCTCTCCGGAGAACGATCCTTTCATGGCATCATTCACGACTGTAATTTGTGTATGGTATTCGCCTTATACCATCCATCGAAACTCGGACAGGGCCCTAGACCAAGCACTCCCGTATCTCTCTATTCTGGTAAACCAATATCAACTCCAATTGTTGAAAACTCCAATAGGGAGCAGCGGATAGGTAATAATAATATGATAATAATAATAATATATTTATTTCGTACTAAATTGAGTACACAATACACAAATAATTACAAAACTTTGAGAAAAGTAATAAATATACAAAAAAATATACATTCTCATAGTTAAATGTCTAATATGTGGACAAGTGATGAATAATTTCATTTAAATTGTTTTTATCCGTTTTACAACACGTTTGATCCCTTAATAAAATCATATCATTTATTGCACTTACAGTTTGCATAGTAACATCATCAACATTATCGATTGATGTTAGTTTCTGTAGTATAGTATGGACACACAATTTACCTATGTCGTACTTATTGATATTATATCTATATGAAATTAAATTCAAGTTATTACATGCAGACGACAAACTACCATTTATAGCTAACTGACCACATATAAAAGTAACCTGATTCTTACTACAAAGTACTGTGTGAATAAATTTAACAAAACGTTTCAATAACTGAACTTTTATAGGATAATCCGAACATATCAGATTTAATAAGTTACTGTGGGCATGTTGAGGTAAATTCCATAATCGTCGAATGCACTTTCTCCATGAACAATACAGCTTACCAATTGACTTATGCGAATAGTCTAACAATTGGGATCCATACAGAGGCATGCAATGAGTTTTGAACAATTTATATTTAAGAGAAGAGTAGGCATATCGAAATTCACTTAAAGTTATATTGACCCGTGATAAAAAATTATTGATACATCTATTGACTTGAGATTCTTTTGTATCGTGATCAAGTAAATTACCTAGGTGAATTTCAGATTTGACTAATTCTATATATTTTCCATTGAACAATATTCTGTCAATATTTATATCGTCATTCCTGGTTCTATCGTGATTCAGAAAAACAAGTTTACTCTTTTCTGGGTTGAAGTTTACATCATACTCTTGAGCATAATCATTGGCTATTTGGCTTTGGTAACTCCCAAAGGCGAAGAATAGCAGTCCGTACCTCTAAGTGCGTTCACATAGCACTAGACTACCGTATCTGTTCCTTCTGAATTCATGGGCCGCAATCACCAATATCCAACTCTCCCATTACAGCAATAGAGCCCTGGGCCGTGCATCTCCGTAACCTCCCTGTCGGTCTTCCGGGCTTTCATCCTTTAAAATCCTCTCGCTATCTTTTCTTGTGGACCCCTTCATTGAAATACCCCATTAGTCTTCTTCCCCAGTTGATTCTTATACCACGAAGGTGGGTTTCTACCTCGATACGGTAGGAGTCTAAGTGGTAAGCTTTAGCAGGCTGTTTCCTGGATCTCTTCACCAGGTAGGTAATGTCGTCTATTTTTCTTGTAATTACGTATGGTCCTTTCCATTTAGAGGTGAGCTTGTAACAAACACCAATTTTCCGGGACGCTTCATACAGCCACACGGGTTGTCCTACTGCTAAAGAACGCTTACTGGCCTTTAAGTCGTAATATTTCTTCTGATAATCGGAATTTCGTTTTAATTGGCTTCGAGCTATGGAATGGGCATTGATCTTTATTCTTTATTGTACTTATATATTCATCAATTTCTATTTCAGCGTGTTCGGTTGGTTTTGGAATTATTGCTTCCAGGGGCATAGTTATGCGTCTACCCATCATCAACATGTTTGGGGATTTGCCATACTGGAATGAATCGAAGATCTGTATGCCATCATTACTTGCGGGAGATATTCATCCCAATGTCGTTGGTCATGTTCGCAGTACATCGTAGCATAGATGCAAGAGTTCTGTTGAATCGTTCGACTGTACCGTTGGCTTGGGGGCGTTGACTGGTAGTTCTTGTTTTATGTACCTGTAGAAAATCACACATCTCTTGGAAAATGTTGGATTCAAAGGAGCTGCCTTGGTCTGGGTGTATCTGCAAAGGTGTTACGAACCTACACACAAATTCATTAACGGTGATTCGAACAATGGTGATGCTGTCCTGGTTGGGTATTCCGAATGCCTCGGTCCATTTAGTGAAACAATCACATAATATAATGATGTACCGGTTCCCGTTTTCGGTCAAAGGGAGAGGTCCAAGTATATCTACAGCTAGTTTTTCCATAGGTTCTCCTACTAAATATCTTCCAAGTGGTGCTTTAAAGGGACGTTTTGCCGGCTTCTTTGCGGCGCACAAATCACAACTGACAATGTATGACGATACTGAATCTTTAATACCCGACCAGTAGAATGAATATCTTAGCTTTTCCAACGTCTTATCTACACCAAGATGACCAGCTGATGTAATATCATGGAAATGCTTCATTACGTGTTCTTTATATGTGTTTGGTACCAGAAGTTGTAAGTGGTTATCGACCTCGTCCGTGTAAAATCTCCGGTAAAGTGGGTCGTTATGAATTTCTAACCGGTCCCATTGTCGCCATAGCGTTTTAAGAGTACTTGAATCACTAAAAACTTCATCCCAATTAGGCCCCGTGTCTCCATTTTGAAGAGTTTCAAACAAGGCGAAATATTTGGATCCAGGTATGCTGACAGGTAGTAGTATTCTGGAGTATGCTAGTATCGTTACTGTTTTGTTCGCCTCAACCCGACATATCATATTACATCTTCCACCAACCCAACATTTTATTTCTTTTCCGCCAACTAACCCCAGTTTCTTCTTTTGGTAATTCAATTTATTGACGAAACGAAGAAGAAAATCCTGTCCTAAAATCGCATCCTGGTGTACATCACAAATCATAAATGTATGTTTCAAAGTAAGATCTCCAAACTTTACTTTAAGCAATGTCGAATCAAAGGTGTGAATGTTGTTTGATGTTTCCATTGACATCCTTAATGTCAAAATACACTGCATCTATCTGGTACATATGGCTTGGTAATCGGTCAAGACAATTCTTGGCCAGTATCGATGTGGTTGAACCACTGTCAATAAGAAAATCAAAATCAATATCAAATATTCCACCCGTTGTATAAAATTCATTGTCTCAAGTTTCATTCGTTTCACCAATATGACCTGTTCTCATATACTTTGTGTTTTCTTTAGGCCTAGTAGTTGCCGCTGACTCGAGGCCTACATAGTCAACGGTCTGTCGTTTCCCGATCGATTGTACCTTGGACGTCGACTGTTTCCGGAATTTGGACGAGCTGTCTGATTTCTTTGGTAATTCATACCCTTCCCTTGGTAGTAATTATTACCATCTCTTGAATATCCCGAATTTGGTTTTTGCGGACAATCTCTCATAAAATGACCTGGTGTGTTACAAGTAAAACACACTATTTGTCGGCGATCATAACCATTTCTTTTATTTGTAGCATCACCCCGTTCCAAATCTTCTAGTTTCTGCATAATCTGCTTTAAAGTCTCTTCTAATCATTACCACTTTCCACTACTTCTTAGGTTCTGGTTTACCATCTTTACTTTCAATAGCTCGGACAATTGGTTTGCGTTTTTAGTCCCCCTCCCCAAGTATGGCTTCATACCTCTCTATTATCTCAACGGCTTCAGATACATTCTCGCAGTCTCGAACAAAACATCTACACTTCATGTCTGTCGATATTATTTTATACAGCTTATTAAGAGCCAAAGATTCTTGTGCGACAATATCTACGTTGAGCCATTTGTCTAATGTCATCTCCGACGGAGGCTATACTTTCCCCGGGCATTCATTTGCGAGACTCTGATTTCGAGAGCCACTTATTCTGATGCTTCGAATTACCAAAACGTCTGTTTAAAACTTGGATCAGGGCCGGATACGAACCCTATCTGTTAGGGGTAGACTCATGTAAAACGTCCTTGCAGGACCTCGTAGACAAGCTGCCAAATACAGTAGTTTTGTTCGGTGCGACAAATTGCCCAATTCTGCACAGTCTTCAAAGTGTGAAATATATTCTTCCCATCCATCTTTTCCTTGGAATGGTTCTGGTTTCATCGAAAATGTCTGGTTTGGTTCAAGAATTTCCCTTCTAGGAGATTCTTCGAAATCACGATGTCGTACTGGCACTCTTTCTCGATTCATTCTGCGATCCACACGGGCCAATTCTATACTATCTCTAGGATTTGCTCTTGAGGTCAAAACATTGGTATCTAACTCCTCTTGATTGGAATCTTTATCCGAATCTTCATCACGGTGTACATCACCTTGACAAATGTCTTCTAATTCCACTTCATTTCTAATGAAAACCCCAAGATTGGGAGATTGCGACGCCATACTACTTTACTTTAAACTGTCTATATAAAATTCAGTGTATTACTATTACTATCAAGTAATAGATTTAGCATAACGATTAACTGTCACGTCAAATTAACAGAAAAAAACAAACAATATAAACTCTGATTATTCTGTACATATATACATTTCCACCACATCGGACATCAATATCTGCTACTGCTGACAGGTCAGTCGCTGGATACGTATCATGGATGCTAATTAAAACTTTAAGATCCCACTTCTGACACCAAATTGTAAGCCACCCCAAGCACCCTGTCAAAGCTGGTTGGTTTACGGGATTCCTCATTTTGTCAGGCCGATATAATAAAGTCTATCGTATTGAAATCTCGTTGTTTTCTCATCCCAATTATTAATTACAATTCAGCTCCAACCTCTGTGTTCCCCAGGGAGCCACACTTCGAACTTGTCAGTGCTCCCTCTCCGTGTATGAACATGTTACAACAATACAAGTTTGTAGGTTTCTGCTCCAGTAATGGAATGGCTTTCATATAATTAAGCTGGATTCATTAAAATATCAATACAACAACGCTTATTATAATAGGAAAATCTATAAAAATAGTGACAATTGCGTCCGGCGTGTGAGAGATAACGTCTTACATTGTCCCTAAAGGTCCTCCATACTAACTAGCGTACCGCGCAGTGAAAAACAAACGGTACCCAGTATAAAATATACGAAAGCCCAAGATTGTCATACATTACAGATGTATTAAATTACTATTTCGTATTTATCATAATTGACTTGTTGAGAACCTGCTATCTCACCTTCAGGTTTATAATAAATTGCTATTTTAACTGTGGAATAGTGAATAGATCGTAAAAAGCTGTTTCCGACTGCTTGAGAGGACAAGTCTTTCACGTAAGCCGCTGAGACGTTATAACCTTCGTTAGGGAGTCACATGAACGTCGTGACCAATAATTACTTACCCTTTTTAAGTCCCGTTCGGCGCAATATTTTAATTCGTACAGAGAACATTATTCCCTCACTATTAACTTGCCCTTTTGTTGCCTTTTTACATTATTAACTATTATGTACATTTTGCGACCATGCATATGAAATTCGAACAAGCAATAAATAAATTATGAAACAAATAAAAACATCAACAAAAATGCACAACAATGCGTCACGTGGAACAGTCGCTAAGTGACGTGGTACAATATAGTCCCTATGCCAATCCATATCTCTAGTTATATACAATTATGTGTTACCAAAACTACCAATGATTTATCGAGTCGTTCCTCACACAACAATTAATAAAATAAACATCTTAACCACATAAATTAATTATGGTTCATGAATACGATTTGTACGACGGTGGGTGACCAGGAGTCATGAGTTAGATAAAGTTACTTCGTTTAACCTGTGTTCTACTAATAATATGGACATACATTTACATTTTATGACTTTAACTGTTACAATAAATAACGGATATATGCTAATTCATAAATAAGAATGGACATCATAACAATCAAAGTAAGTAATTACTATTTCTATTCGCGTTACGCGTGGTAATGTTACCGTGACATGGACACCACGCTGTACATCATTGACTTCGCTGCTAGGCTTGCTGTCGTCGTACCATACTTTCAATACACTGCCTTACTAGAGAAGGTCAGTAACATCATCCCGTTAACCTTTGCCAAAAGGCTAACAATATAAAAACATCCACCAGTTTAGAAAATACACCATAAGGCTTAAACACAGACCTCGAATAAAGGTTTATAATAATAACATCCATCGATCAGGGGCCGTATTTATAAAAAATCTAAGAGTTTTCATAACTTTTACTCTAAGACTTCCTAAAACAACATTTAGTTAAAAGTTACTCTTTAGAAATATTTATAAAGGGTCTTAGAGTTACTTTTAACTAAATGTAAAACTTGGGTCCTAACCAAACTCTTAGCGATGTAACCATGGGAAATCCGGGGATTCCCTGAAGTTATTTATAGCTCAATGTTGATTTCGGACAGTACATCTAACGTTTCTGCAATCACTCTACTCACTGTAGGTTGACTGATGCCGAAATCGTCACCACTACACAGTTGCATTTTACAAGTAGCTAGGAAACGAAGCGTAATGGCGATCTTCATCTCAGCGTCGATTGAGAAATTTCGTTTAGTAGGACTTTTAAGTAGATGCCGAACTAAATCTGTCACAAAAAGAATCCCACTCATATCCATTCGATATCGCCTTATCAACTCGTCATTGTTGTACTCCACTAAGAAATCTCTTCTTGTTTTAAACTCTCTTAGGCGGCGTACGCGGATGGCCATGTTAACCAAGATAAGAGTACTTTTAACAAGATAGGAGTGCTACAGGAGGACT
Organism: Patella caerulea; assembly: GCA_036850965.1. Lineage (NCBI taxonomy): Eukaryota > Metazoa > Mollusca > Gastropoda > Patellidae > Patella > Patella caerulea. Next base: position 2,094,227 of record JAZGQO010000018.1, on the reverse strand, counting down.
CCTAAATATGTGTCATAGTTAGGAGTAATTCTTAAAGTAAAATGTTTTATAAATAGGTCTTAGGAAAATCTACTAAGTTAGGAGTAATTTTTGACAGTTACGAGTTGGTTTCAACTCTTAGAATTTTTATAAATACCGCCCCTGGTCTACACACGGCTCACAAACGATGACCGACTGAATGAAGGCCTATAATAATAACATTCATGGATAAAGTCTACACACGGCTCACATACGTTTGCCGACTGGATCTGGTGACTATTACAATATATATTTTTACACTTTTTACTTCAACACTATTTAAGGGGATTTTAAACCCTATATATCTTTATTTCACTATAGTTTATTTATTAGAGAATAAGGTGGATATAAACAAGTTTACAACCAAATTACATAGTTGATCTATTGACATTTTTTTAATCTCTTTACTCGTGTATGGTCTTATTGTCAAATTATACCAGGAAGACTATGCAAATTATTATAACCAGATTACATAATTGGTCTATTGTCAAACTATACCAGGAAGACCATGTAGATTAATGTCATGTTACGTATTATATACTTTTAACCTTTTGTTGTATGTTACTTAATATTATTTATAATCCATTGTCTTTGAAATCTATTGTTCTAAGAATGTAAATATATATGTATCGTATTTGCAATATTTTGTATGCATTATTAATATCTGAAGACGCCTATAGAGGGCAGACAGCTAGCTTATATAATTTAATGTGTGTCAGAATGAAGTAAAGTGGAGAATTGTTTACCTTGACGATTTTTTCCTATTTTATGCATCATCTACCGTAAACAAAGAAGTACTTGTACTTTATCTACTTTAATATATATTATACTGTTTACGAAAAGATGCGTCCAAGTAAAGGAGCTACACCAATGAAAAGTGATCCGTATATCCAAATACTCAACAAATTAGCAGAACAGTTGCAGACAATAGCGGACAATCAAACCCTACTTATGAACAAAATTGACGAGGGGTTTGTTAATAACACGTCCAATCTTAAAGATACAGTGAAGTCGATCAGCGAGGACTTATCTAAAATTTCCAGTGTCATGAATAATTCTGATGAACAAGCCGAATTCAAGAAGGAAGTTCATAAATTCAAATCGAAGAACCGGCAGACATGGAACAAACTGAAATCGGTAATAATAATAAGCTTCGACGTGGTCAACCTCTGCAACAACATAGATAAAAATCTAGGATTGAAAGCGATTGGATATTGGATTGATACGTATCCAGAATTACTATTAGAACGCTTTACCAAATCATTCATCCTGGAAGCTTTGGACTTAGTTGTGTCTAATAATATTTTTTATTTCAACAATAATTATTATTCACAAATTAAAGGTGTGGTCATGGGTACTAAAGTTGGCCCCACCTATGCAACTTTAACTTTAGGATATTTAGAAGAGATTTGGTAATATGATAAAAAGATTATGGTTTCGCTTCCTGGATGACTGCGTAACAATACTTAAAACAGATATGACAGTTATCTCCAAATTACATAAAACATTGAATGAGTTGGACAATAATATCAAATTCGCTATAGAGTTTAGCCCAACATCATTAAACTTTTTGGACGTAACCATAAATCTTTCACCAAAGGGAATGATTGAAACGGATCTGTTTTACAAACAAACAGATACCCACCAATATCTAAACTTTCACTCTTGCCATCCTTCTCATACCAAACGGAACATGTCATATAATTTAGCTAGGAGAGTGTGTACCATTGTTTCTAACCCAGCTGTCAAAATTAAGCGACTAGAGGAATTAAAAACATTCCTATTGAAACAAGAATATCCACTAGGTCTCATAGAAGATGCAAAGACTCGGGCCTTAGATTTAGACCAGACAAAATTAAGACTACCAAAAACACACCCAGCATGCGAAAATCTAAATGTTGCTTTAGTCACAACATTCAACCCCTCACAAGAAGATGGAATGTCCTTAGTAAATAACAATTTACATATTGTTAAGAATAGCGAAGTTATGTCGAAAATTTTGTCTAAAACTGAGATCATTAACAGCCTTAAAGGGGAAGACCAACGATTTTCAACAAGGTTTCCATAAATAATAAATATATATTTAGAAATAATCCCCAGTGTAACATATGCAAAAAAAAATTTGTAAGCGAGAAATTAATTTTTATTAATATCGGAAGTGACGTAGTTGGTTCAACGCGCTCACCGGTCTCTATAGTAAACATTCAAATTTGGAGTATGTTTAGCGCTGTATTTTGTGGCCGTCTCGCCGTTTAGGAGAACATTTGATGAAGGGAAATCTTTATTAGGATATTAAGAACATTAGCTTACGTTTTTTTTTAAGGTATAATACACAAAACCTCTGCGTAAATTAAGTTTCTAAACTGGACACTGTGACCCAATTTAAGCCACATGTTTAGTTGTTTATATCACGTGATGGCTGGCACGTGACAGGTGTAAACATCACGTGAAAGACACGTGACTCAATATTTCGTCTGCATCGTTGTTTTGTGCTTACCGACTGACTGGTTTTTTTTTTGCATTTCTTCTGCTTGTGTTGTTTGACTCTGACTGAACTCGCACCATTTCCCTTTTTGCAAATGCTGACCTGTCATTTTGTTGAATTTCTAGTAAGAAAGGGAAAATACTTGGAATAGCGTCTTTCTTTTTGATCCAGTCAGTTCATGCTGTAAATCTCTGACATAATCGGATGGTACAAAATGTTTGCCACACACTCTCAAATTCTTTACTTTTTTATATGGGGAATTTATTGGGAGATTCTTGTTCCTAATGTTCACAAGCCATTCTCTTCGACGCCTTGCATCTGATGGAAACCGATGAAATGGCACGTCCTTCTTGTAATCTCGTAGTTCTCACAACCTGGCACATTACAAGAGGGCATTTTCTATTTTTTACGTGAAGCCTGCTTATTTATCCAACAAGAACAAGTCATCAACCTCAACATTAATTGCCTAAAGTCAATATTATTCACAGGCCGTTAATATTGGTCTGTTTACTTTTATAAATGTAAAAAGATACACAGTCAGTTACTAAAAACAACGGTGCAGACGAAATAAATATGTGTCAGCTATCACGTGATGTACAAATATCTGTCACGTGCCAGCTATCACGTGATATAAACAACTAAACATGTGGCTTAAATTGGGTCACAGTGTCCAGTTTAGAAACTTAATTTACACGGGGGTTTTGTGTATTATACCTTAAAAAAACGTAAGTTAATGTTTTTAATATCCTAATAAAGATTTCCTTTCATCAGATGTTCTGCGAAACGTCGAAACGAACACAAAATACAGCGTTAAACTTACTCCAAATTTGAATGTTTACTGTAGAGACCAGTGAGCGTGTTGAACCAACTACGTCACTTCCGATATTAATAAAAATTAATTTCTCGCTTACAAATTTTTTTTTGCATTTGTTACACGGGGGATTATTTCTAAATATATATTTATTATTTATGGAAACCTTGTTAAAAATCGTTGGTCTTCCCCTTTAAACAGCCACGTAATCTTGCGAAATTATTAATACCTTCTAAATTTGATTCTAGTTCAGATACACCGGTGGTAAGTGAATGTGGAGAAATAAATTGTAAAACATGTAAAATAATAATTACTGGCTCCTCAATCCAGATCACCGATAATAAACTTTTCCATATTAAGCAACCCATGAACTGTAAAACCAGTTATGTCATATATGTGATTGTTTGTTCTGGCTGTAATAGACGGTACTTCGGAAAAACTATAAGTATGCTAAAGACAAGGATGAACCTCCATCGACATCATATACTCAATCCACAATATAGGATGATCCCACTTATAGAAATATGGACATATAGATATTTGTGGTAGTTGCAAATTTAGCATTTTTCCGATGTACAAGCTAAATAACAACAATAACGATTTGTTAGAAGCCAAAGAGGCATATTTTATTGACAAATATCGGCCAGCTTTAAATGCAAAATTTTAGTAATTTCATTGCATACAATGTATAGGCCTAGTTGTTGTTGTCTGATTTGATATTCTATTTATGTCCCATTTTTGTACTACTGTGTTACTATGACGTTATGGCGTCATACACATTGTTGTATTAACTAAATTTTTGATTATCTGAAGAGCTTAATAAAATAAGCGAAAGTACTATAGTAATCGACAAAAAATGATGTTCTTTTTTCAAAAACTTTTATATTTTTGTATATATAATAAAAGATATAGAATCAAAAAGTCTTTACTAACAGTAAAAACCGTTAACTGATGTCGAAAGGAAACACGTGGTAAAAGAAATCACTTATAGTTTTGTAATAAATGTTTATGAAGATGCCTACAGGTTGTTACAAGTTCATTTCTTCTGTTAAGGGTAGAAAGTTCCGGTTTACAAATTATGAAATATTTTTCCCATAGGCATAAGTTGCATCTATTGGACGAGGGGTTGTATGGTAGGGATCGCTTTAAAATTTTCTATTTGATAATGTGGTCGGTGTTTTCTTCTTTTAGTTTCCATATATATTTACTTAATTCTGCGCTGTTAATCATCTTGGGGTTTCTAAAAGAATAGGTATGGTTGTTGAATCTTGCTTTAAAGGGACCCTCTGTTAGACATACATATGTTTCATCTTGTTTGTTCTTAGCAGAGACTGTAGCTTGGTATATTACGGATTCGGCTAAACATTTATTTTGTAAGGGGCAATCTTGGCGCGTTCTACATTTACATACTTCATTATTTGAATGAGGTTCACTTTTATTCAGGATCGATTTATTGTGATTATTGATACTTTGTTGTATATTACTCATTGTGCAGTAGCTTATTTTAACGGTGTTCCTGTTGAAAAGTTTATGACGTTTGTTGGTAGCTGGAAATTCTTCATCTAATAATTTTAGGAACAATGCTAGTAAACTATACTATTCAAAAAAAGTAGGGGATATTTGATTTTGGGGCATAATACTAAAATATGCAAATGACTACGAAAAAAGTCACTATAGAACCTAACAGAAGAAACATTTCCAGTTACATGTGACGCCAAAACGCACCAATAGCCACCGCATGGAATGCAGGTGATGCTTGGGATCATCATGGGGGTCTAACCCAAGATTTGCACGACTCTGACTTTGAATGTTACAGTCATTTTGGCATTGAATTCCAGGGTGGAAACATCAGTTTAATTGTTTTAGGGACCAGAAAACAAATTTTGATGTGCGTCGGCTTACCCAAAATGAAAGGTTACGTGCCCTTGGCATGCTACAGATCGGCACAACACAGGCGGTTGTGGCGCGGACGATGAATGTTTCTCAGTCTGTCATAAGCAGGCTATGGTCCAGATACCCTGATACACAATCTGTACAGGACAGACCACGCTCAGGTCGACCAAGGGCGACAACTCAAGCCCGGGATCGATTTATCCGTACCTTGTCCTTGAGAAATCGTGTCATCACAGCAAATCAGATCAGCGCTCGTCTTCAAACATACACTGGTGTGAGAGTGAGTGGCCAGACGATTCGGAATCGACTGCATAGGGGTCACCTTTGCGCCCGACGTCCTCGCGGGATCCTTTGTTTGAGAGATCATCACATTCAGGCAAGACGTCGTTGGTGTAGGGATCGTCAAGACTGGGATAATCGACGCTGGAGCAATGTGATGTTTTCAGATGAGACAAGGTTCACTGTTGATTTTTTGGACAGACGTAGGAGGGTGTGGCGTCGTCGAAACGAGCGCTTCCAAGACGTTAACGTCATCAGACATGATCGATTTGGGGGTGGTTCTGTTATGGTGGTGGGAGGCATCACTGTTGCTGGAAGAACGGCTTTACATGTTGATGCAGGGCGTGTTACAGGCCAGTACTACCGGTACAACATCTTGGCAGTCCATGTTATGTTGTGCCGTTCGCAAGACGTCATGGCCGCCGTTTCATCTTCCAGGATGACAACGCAAGATGTCACAGGGCCAGGATCGTTACAGGTTACCTCCAATAACAGAACACCACCACATTACCTTGGCCAGCACTGAGTCCCGACCTCTCCCCCATCGAGCATGTCTGGGACATGCTTGGACAGAGGTTACGTCAACGTCAACAACGTTCTGCCAATGTCCAAGAACTTGCTGCTGCGTTGCAACAGAAATGGGACAATCTGGACCAAAATGACTTTAGACGTCTCATTAGGAGTATGCCACGTCGGATCAATGCTTGTTTGGCAAACAGAGGAGGATTTACCCGTTACTGACTTTCTTGTGATGCTGTGGTAACTTTGCTGTTTGACCCCGGGTATCATTTTACCCTTATAATGGTCAGTCTGTGCCTTACTTAGTCTAACGATCATTGGGAATAAAGCGTCGAATGTGAACTTCATTTCATTTTGTCATTTGTTTCTTCGTCAGTTTCATTAGGTGACTTTAATAACACTTAAAAATCAAATATCCCCTACTTTTTTTGAATAGTATAGTATACTAGTAAACAAATCCAATTTACATAAGTCATTTAATCACTAGGTGGTCTGTTTGGTTATAATAAAATGTTAATCATTGAACTCAGTCAAGACATTCACCTAATGAACATTCTATTTTAATTGTTATGTTCCAAAGTCTTGAACAATCAAATTGCTTATCACTCCATAGCCTAAGCAGAAAATTCTCACCATCGAACTAAGTCAAGGGAATGAAATAATGAATCTATATTCGGAGTTTCATCACTCTCACTTCATTAATCATATCCAAAGTTATTGTGTCCCAAAGCATCAACCAATCAGATTGCTTATCTCTGCTTACCAAAAGCAGACAATGTTGATCATCATCTAATGAACGCCTGCACAATGTTTGAACATTCTACCTCAATTAGAAGTAGAGTTATTGTGCCCCAAAGTCTCAACCAATCAAATTGCTTATATCTCTACTTCCTCTCAGTAGAAAATGTTCATTATCAAACTTAATCAAGGTATTGATGTATTAAAACTATACAACAAGTGTCCTCACTTTCACTTAATTAGAACTAAAGTTATCGTGTCTTTAAGCATCACCCAATGAAATTGCTCATCTCTGCTCACCCTAATAGTCCGGTGGCTGAATGACAGGAATCGCCACCCAAGCTGTAAATTTATGAAACCAAGTTTTTTTAGACCAGTTTTTTGTGTAGATTCCGAATCTGGGTGGTGATCAGGCGTTTGAGGGGGCATTTTCGAGATATAGAGGCAGGGGCGTACATAACGATTTTGATTGGGGTTGGGTGGGGTGTTTACCAAAATGCGACCGACTGATGCACCAATCCCCCCCCCCCCGCCAGTACCAGTGACGCAGTCAGAGGTCGAGCACGACAGGTTCAATTTTTCTTAAGGGCCATGTGCAGTAGAGGAGGGTGGGGTCGGGCGATTCCAAATCGAGTACGCCATCCACAATCCCATCCCACAATGAATGTCTACAAAATAGTGGCTATAACATTAAGCGTCCCGATAGAAGATATATAAAATCTTGTAGACGAGAGGACAAGAAATGTGAGTCAATGGGACAGAATCCTGAGATCTGCCCCTGTCAATTCCACTTGTTTGACAAGAATCACACACCAGTATATAACTGGGCAGTTCACTGTAACCGTGAATATGATAGTGCCGAGACAGTAAAAGACAACAGAGGAGTAGACGAATGGTGTTATAATGGAATATGTAACCGAGCTTTTAAATTTTTGGGACTGGGCTTGACAATTTTAGTCAATGTCATGGCAAATGGAGCCAAATTCTCGTTAACGAGAGGATAAGAAATGGCACAGAATCTTGGGGTTTATCTGTCAATTTCGCCTGTTTTGTGTTTTTTGCTTGTTTGTTTACCTCATTAATTCATTTTTTAAATAGTCTGAGACCGACTGAGGTGAATACTTTTTTTGAGACCAACTATTTTTTTGCCATGAGGGGAAAATATTTCATAGAACATAATCACAACAGAATAAGAGTGACAAACATTTTCTCAAACATGACAAGCAAACATGGTTATTTAATACTATAGTTTTGTGTGTCGTATGCAATTTAGGCTCACTGATTCACGCAAATACATAGTATTTGGGGTCTATTCCGGCATTATTTGTTTACCTCATTAATTCATTAACTCACCGATGCATAATTTTGAGACCCACTGTGGTGACTGCACCTATTTTGAGACCCACTGCAGTGACTGCACTTATATTGGGACCCACTGCAGTGACTGCACTTATATTGGGACCGACTATTTTTCTCGCGGGTTAATTTTTGTTCTTTAACCAACATACTCACAACAGAATAAGAGTGAAACACAACGTTTTTTCAAATATGATAAGTTAACGAGGTTATTTTATACTAATGTTTTGCATGAGTAGCAGTGAGCACTTTTTGATACAGACTTCTCCTATTTTGCGACCGACTGCACTGATTTTGGGACCAACAAATTTATTTTCTTGCACCCCCGCACATTTACGCCCCTGTATAGAAGGTCACATGTCTACATTGAATGTGTGTGTGTGGTGGCGGTGGGAGGAATGTAATTTTAACATAATATATTTATAAAACATGAATTTCTAGGATTGCCCATTTTCAAAAAAAAAAAAGTGTTTATGATGCCCTGGACAATTGTGTTGATTTTTGGGGAGGTGGGGTGGGGGTACAGGCGTAGATGTGTGTGGTGGGGGGGTGGTATTATGTTGACGTGACTACCCATCTCTAAATAGGTGTTTATGATTGACCTGGACAACAGTTTTACTTGTGAAATGGAGGTAGCAGGTGTGTGTGTTTGTGTGTGGTTGAGGGGGGGGGGAAAGATTGACGGGAAATAAGTCCACGTTGATTTAAATGATGAGCTTGGTAAAAACATTACTTTTTTTCATTCCACTGTACATCTCTAAATATGTGTATAAGATTACCATTCGAACTCAACCTTCATTATGGTGTAACGGTTAGCATTCGAACTCAACCTTCATTATGGTGTAACGGTGATACAATCAAACGGTTTTTTTAAATCGGATAATAATTGTGACCTCCAGGGGGACCGCAAGTCATAAAAGGGGATTTTCAGACAATCAGGGGCTATAATCCATGAAGTTTCGATCCGATACATGGCAATATCAAAAGCAGTCGAGATCTTATGGGGGATAAACCAATTTTTCAAGTTTCATCAAAATCGGATAAGAATTGTGACCTGTAAAAAGTTATTGTTACAACATAATTATTGCGTTTAATGTGCAACAAAACACTACTCGGGTGAAATGGTAATAATGAAAGAAAGTTTTGTTATTTTTCATCACAATTAAAATTCCACCACAAGACCTTTCTTCTAGTGTCGTCTACTGATATATGTCGGTTTTGGTCGTACAAGGTACAAAATATTTTTTTCTTAACCAGTAATCATGTCATATCAGCTCTGAAAAAGAATGAAGGATAGTCATTACCTTTGAAAGCATGTACCGTAGGCAGATTTATTCTCGAGACTTTCAATACTAATCTTGATTGGATCAAAAAATATCAAGATAAGTATTGAAAGTGTCGAGAATATTCTAGAACTGACAATCATCCACGTGGACACCAAAATATCTTACCTACTCCTCTTCGTATTTCAAATTAATAGAGGGGCTGAAAAATATTGTATTTTGCATTTTTGCTCGGGCGAAATAGAGATCCCAATCAGTCTCTTCGCAAACGATCGTCCAAATATACAAATTTTGATGGATAAAGAGATGGGCAAAGGTAGAAAATATCGCGAAAGACGACTTACATCAGTAGATGACGCTAGAAAAAAAGATTTTCTGTGTGAACCCCCCCCCCCAGACCTTTCTTTATTACCACCTTGCTGCATAGCTGGAATGACGATTTAAAATGGGAATTGTTTTCTGAAGCATATCCAAAGGATTAGCAAGCTTTTGGCCACAACGGCCAGCAACTAAGAAAATATTTATCTTACTCGTATGAGTTTTGAACCTTCTAATGAAGACTAAGAATAAACTAATAACTAAGCATCAGCTACCAAGAAGATATCTATCCCGGTCAAAATATAAATTTAAACCAATTACTGAACATTAGGATGGTCCTTATTTTGCTCAATTTGAAAAGTCAAGGGGCTATCCTCAATTTATGCTAGAATTGATGAGAATAAAATGAAAAAAATAATAAAAGAATTCAAAATTTTTTTAGAGGATGCTACTGTCGATCAAAGTTTGAACAAAATGTGACTTTTTGGGCATTTTTTTTTTTTTTTTTTTTACTTTCTAGGAAAAAAAGTTAAACTTGAAATGTTGTTTCCTGCTTAATTAGAATGTGAACAAGACAGAAATAATAAGATTTTTCCGGGAAATTGTATCTTTTTCCTAGACATTTACTTCTAGCCCTTCTGTGGTGGCTTCCGGTGTAACCCAGTGGTCCGTCTGATCTTGTTTAGCTTATACACTAAACCACATGGTCTCATAGTAAGACATCATGAATTATTATTTCATCTATCTGCGAATGATGCACAGTTGTAGTACATTTCATTCAAACCTACTAAAAGTAGTGTTATTTATGTTTAAATTCCAGATCTCTCAAAAATACCATTATAATTTAATATTTTGAATGACAATATTGGTACTGAACGAAAAACTAGAGAAAAACCAAGTGGTTTCTATCCCCCAAAAATCATTCATTCCCCCTCTCTCATACAATGGTAATCTTATCCACATACTTGGAGATGTGCAGTGGAAAGATAGGTTGCCAGGCAATGAAACATACGACCACAGCAGCTAAGTCGACCGAGAAGTTCACAAGAGTTGGCGCAGATGGTTTTATAGGTAATGGGAACATTACGAATCACTAAAAACTAATGAATAGTGCCAACCCAATAAGTAGTTATCAGAAATAATAAAAATCATTAAAATAGGTTTGAGGCTGTTTATTATAATTCTTTTGATCAAAATATAAATTATTCCCATTTGTGATATCAAAAATGATATGTCACAAACTTGATAGATATCCTTTGTAAATTATCCACAGTAAGCCCATGACCTTGGTTTTCATGATTAGTTGTACTGAAACATGAATCATTTTGATCACCCACCTCCACCCCCCCCCCAAAAAAAAAAAGGTAGCCTCCCATCACACCTTCTAGCTACCCCCTATAAAAGTGTTCATTCTGTAACCTAATGATGAAGATGCAAAAGTTGGCACAGAAACTTGTGATCAGATAATATTCATAATAACTGTGTGAGATCGAAAATCCAAAGTCAAACAACAAACCTCAATACCAGCATAGTATAATGAAATTATTACATCTACATATTTTACTTGGAAATATGAAGTGTTTGAACAAATCCATGGTTTAGCAATGGGATCACCAATAAGTCCAGTTATCACCGAAATTTACATGACAGCCTTTGAGCAAAATGCCCTGATAGTATCCCCAATCTAACCTAGTATTTGGCTTAGGAAAGTGGACGATGTGTGTTTTGTTATGAAGGAAGAGGAAGATCACCAACTACTACTCCACCACCTCAACTCAATCCATCCCCGAATACAATTTACAGTTGAAGAAGAAAATAATAAACAACTACCTTTTTTGGACATCCTAATTGATAGAAATGATGATAAATTAACTACAAAAGTATATAGAAAACCGACACACACAGACCAATACATTAATTTCACTTCAGCCCACCCACCGACAACCAAAGCAGGAATAGTTTCGATACTGACCAGAAGAGCTCACAATATTTGCACTGATGACAAAATTGAAGAAGAAATTAAACATATTACTGAATCTCTAACCAAAAACAACAACTACCCATTAGAATTTGTTAAACAAAAAGGTTATCCATAGTACCACTGAAAAACTGAACAAAGCCCCAAACGTGACAGGTAAAGAAAAGCCTCCAATCCATATCAACATTCCATTCATAGGCCTAACAAGTTATAAAATTAAAAGATTACTAACTAGATTGCAAATAGATGTAACATTTAGTGGGGGATATCATTAAAATCACTTATCAATGCCCATGGGAGAACAAAAATACCAACAGTGGACCCAAAGGGTATAGTTTACCAGATCGCGATATTTTCTACCTTTGCCCATCTCTTTATCCATCAAAATTTGTATATTTGGACGATCGTTTGCGAAGAGACTGATTGGGATCTCTATTTCACCCGAGCAAAAATGCAAAATACAATATTTTTCAGCGCCTCTATTAACTTGAAATACGAAGAGGAGTAGGTAAGATATTTTGGTGTCCACGTGGATGATTGTCAGTTCTGGAATATTCTCGACACTTTCAATACTTATCTTGATATTTTTTGATCCAATCAAGATTAGTATTGAAAGTGTCGAGAATAACTCTGCCTACGGTACATGCTTTCAAAGGTAATGACTATCCTTCATTCTTTTTCAAAATTATCCCAACTTTCTAACAACTTTTAAAGAGCTGATATGACATAATTACTGTTTAAGAAAAAAATATGTTGTACCTTGTACGACCAAAACCGACATATATCAGTAGACGAGACTAGAAGAAAGGTCTTGTGGTGGAGTTTTGATTGTGATGAAAAATAACAAAACTTTCTTTCATTATTACCATTTTTGTTGCACATTAAACGCAATAATTATGTTGTAACAATAACTTTCTACAGGTCACAATTCTTATCCGATTTTGATGAAACTTGAAAAATTGGTTTATCCCCAAAAGATCTCGAATGCTTTTGATATTGCCATGTATCGGATCGAAACTTCATGGATTATAGCCCCTGATTGTCTGAAAATCACCTTTTATGACTTGCGGTCCCCCTGGAGGTCACAATTATTATTCAATTTAAAAAAAAAACCGTTTGATTGTATCACCGTTACACCATAATGAAGGTTGGGTTCGAATGGTAATCTTATACACATATTAGGGATGTACAGTGGAATTAAAAAAGTAATGTTTTTACCAAGCTCATTATTTAAATCAACGCGGTTGATGGGTAGTCACGTCAACATAATGCCCCCCCCCACCACACACATCTAAGCCTGTACCCCCACCCCACCTCCCCACAAATCAAAACAATTGTCCAGGTTAACCATAAACACCTATTTAGAGATGGGTAGTCACGTCAACATAATGCCCCCCCACCACACACATCTACGCCTGTAACCCCACCCCACCTCCACACAAATCAACACAATTGTCCAGGGCATCATAAACACTTTTTTTTTGAAAATGGGCAATCCTAGAAATTCATGTTTTATAAATATATTATGTTAAAATTACATTCCTCCCACCCCCAACACACACACACACTCAATGTAGACATTTGACCCTCTATAAAGGGGCGTAAATGTGCGGGGTGCAAGAAAAAAAATTTGTCGGTCCCAAAATCAGTGCAGTCGGTCGCAAAATAGGAGAAGTCTGTATCAAAAACTGCTCACTGCTACTCATGCAAAACTTTAGTATAAAATAACCTCGTTAACTTATCATGTTTGAAAAAACGTTGCGTTTCACTCTTATTCTGTTGTGAGTATGTTGGTTAAAGAACAAATATTCACCCCGCCAGAAAAATAGTCGGTCCCAAAATAAGTGCAGTCACTGCAGTGGGTCTCAAAATAGGTGCAGTCACCACAGTGGGTCTCAAAATTATGCATCGGTGAGTTAATGAATTAATGAGGTAAACAAACAATGCCGAAATAGACCCCAAATACTATGTATTTGCGTGAATCAGTGAGCCTAAATTGCATACGACACACAAAACTATAGTATAAAATAACCATGTTTGCTTGTCATGTTTGAGAAAATGTTTGTCACTCTTATTCTGTTGTGATTATGTTCTATGAAATATTTTCCCCTCATGGCAAAAAAATAGTTGGTCTCAAAAAAAGTATTCACCTCAGTCGGTCTCAGACTATTTAAAAAATGAATTAATGAGGTAAACAAACAAGCAAAAAACACAAAACAGGCGAAATTGACAGATAAACCCCAAGATTCTGTGCCATTTCTTATCATCTCGTTAACGAGAATTTGGTTCCATTTGCCATGACATTGACTAAAATTGTCAAGCTCAGTCCCAAAAATTTAAAAGCTCGGTTACATATTCCATTATAACACCATTCGTCTACTCCTCTGTTGTCTTTTACTGTCTCAGCACTATCATATTCACGGTTATAGTGAACTGCCCAGTTATATCCTGGTATGTGATTCTTGTCAAACAGGTGGAATTGACAGGGGCAGATCTCAGGATTCTGTCCCATTGACTCACATTTCTTGTCCTCTCGTCTACAAGATTTTATATATCTTCTATCGGGACGCTTAATGTTATAGCCAGTATTTTGTAGACATTCATTGTGGGATGGGATTGTGGATGGCGTCCTCGATTTGGAATCGCCCGACCCCACCCTCCTCTACTGCGCATGGCCCTTAGAAAACTTGAACCTGTGGTGCTCGGCCTCTGACTGCGTCACTCGTACTGGCGGGGAGGCTGGGTGCATCAGTCGGTCGCATTTTGGTAAACACCCCACCCAACCCCAATCAAAATCGTTATGTACGCCCCTGCCTCTATATCTCGAAAATGCCCCCTCAAACGCCTGATCACCACCCTGATTCGGAATCTACACAAAAAACTGGTCTAGAAAAACTTGGTTTCATAAATTTACAGCTTGGGTGGCGATTCCTGTCATTCAGCCCTCGGACTATTAGGGTGAGCAGAGATGAGCAATTTCATTGGTGATGCTTTAAGACACAATAACTTTAGTTCTAATTAAGTGAAAGTGAGGACACTTGTTGTATAGTTTTAATACATCAATACCTTGATTAAGTTTGACAATGAACATTTTTTACTGAGGGGAAGTAGAGAGATAAGCAATTTGATTGGTTGAGACTTTGGGGCACAATAACTCTACTTCTAATTGAGGTAGAATGTTCAAACATTGTGCAGGCGTTCATTAGATGATGATCAACATTGTCTGCTTTTGGTAAGCAGAGATAAGCAATCTGATTGGTTGATGCTTTGGGACACAATAACTTTGGATATGATTAATGAAGTGAGAGTGATGAAACTCCGAATATAGATTCATTATTTCATTACCTTGACTTAGTTCGATGGTGAGAATTTTCTGCTTAGGCTATGGAGTGATAAGCAATTTGATTGTTCAAGACTTTGGAACATAACAATTCTGCGTTTAATTAAAATAGAATGTTCATTAGGTGAATGTCTTGACTGAGTTCAATGATTAACATTTCGAACCGAGGCTAAGCAGAGCTACTCAATTTTATTGGTCGATGCTTTGGGACAAGATATTCTTGATTCTATCTGATTGCGATTAATTAATGTGTGACATCTATTTATTTTGAGATTTCAGTGGGAACATCAGCCTCACTGTTGGCTTGTTAAAATTACTAGAAGCCACAATTTTTACCTTTTATTATAACCAGACAGACCACCTAGTGATTAAACGACTTTATGTAAATTGGATTTGTTTACTAGTATACTAGTTTACTAGCATTGTTCTTAAAATTATTAGATGAAGAATTCCCAGCCACCAACAAACGTCATAAACTTTTCAACAGGAACACCGTTAAAATAAGCTACTGCATAATGAGTAATATACAACAATGTCGATGTAGGTTCATCCTTGTCTTTAGCATACTTATAGTTTTTCCGATGTACCGTCTATTACAGCCAGAACAAACAATCACATATATGACATAACTGGTTTTACAGTTCATGGGTTGCTTAATATGGAAAAGTTTATTATCGGTGATCTGGAATGAGGAGCCAGTAATTATTATTTTACATGTTTTACAATTTATTTCTCCACATTCACTTACCACCGGTGTATCTGAACTAGAATCAAATTTAGAAGATATTAATAATTTCGCAAGATTACGTGGCTGTTTAAGGCTTTTAATGATCTTAGTTTTAGACAAAATTTTCGACATAACTTCGCTATTCTTTAGAATTTGTAAATTGTTATTTACTAAGGACATTCCATCTTCTTGTGAGGGGTTGAATGTTTTGACTAAAGCAACATTTAGATTTTCGCATGCTGGGTGTGTTTTTGGTAGTCTTATTTTTGTCTGGACTAAATTTAGTGCCCGAGTCTTTGCATCTTCTATGAGACCTAGTGGATATTCTTTTTTTCAAATTATACCAGGAAGACGATGCAAATTATTATAACCAGATTACATAATTGGTCTATTGTCAAACTATACCAGGAAGACTATGTAGATTAATGTCATGTTACGTATTATATACTTTTAACCTTTTGTTGTATGTTACTTAATACGCTAACTGTAATTAAACAGCTTCATGCGGGTCATCAAAATTGGCAACATCATGAGTGGAGATATCTCATCTTCTCTGAGGAGAGTTGCTTTTGTGTTTTCCATGCAGACGGAAGAGTCAGAATTTGACAACATTGATGCGATTGTTTTGC
This sequence comes from Patella caerulea, assembly GCA_036850965.1. NCBI lineage: Eukaryota > Metazoa > Mollusca > Gastropoda > Patellidae > Patella > Patella caerulea. The sequence continues at coordinate 2,077,853 of JAZGQO010000018.1, read as the reverse complement.
CAACAGAAACATTTTGGAAACGGATCCATTGGGAGGATAGAGCAAGAGAAATTGGGTTTAACGTCCACTCGACACAAACTAGGTCATTTTGGGACTAACATATGGTTTAATTTCATTTCAATAATTTTACAGTGGTAGGAAATTGGAGTATCCGGAGAAAACTCACGAGGTTGGACAGGCGACCCTACTCCTTGCCACGTACAACCGGGAATTTGAAACCACGCCATTGGGATGACCTAAAGCTTCCTGATATGGGCAGGGATTTGACTTAAAGACTAATTTACATCAATTAGGTAATCCGGTTTTCCACTGTGCTGTAGGCATACGTTGTATGTAAGTTGTCATTATAAGATATAAGTTCCAGTAATTAAAAGATTGCAGAACCGTTCTAGACTTGAATAGTTACTGAAGAAATAATCATTTCTCAGTTACCTTGATTGGAAAAAGCAATCTTCTAGTAGAAAGACGAGAGATCTTCTTAGATGTTTAAAGAAAGGTGTGTCTTATTCAATCACGAGAATACTTCAACTCGGATTAATTCTGCGACTGTAGGTCCTTTTGCAAAAGGAACGTTGTATTCAACAAAAGACAGTGAGTCCCAAACAGAGAGCAGGGAGATATCTGATAAAGATACTCAAGCAAAAGCATTAGTGACTGCAGCCACAACCCAGACCGTTGATGAGGAACATGTTCAAACAAAATGGACAGAAACAACACCAATAGATCAAATTTTACAAAAAAGAAGTAAGTTGTATGGAGAATTTGAGTATTTAATTAAGTGGTTAAATATACCACATATAGCAAATATATGGGTCTCGAATATGATCTAGATGAGTATGGAAGATCATTGACTGAAGTAAACAAGCATAAGATTCCAGGACCATTCCCAAAACCAAAATGGGACACATATGAATTTTCAAAACCAGCAGACCAGGCATGCATCAGAATGTGTGATTGTGATGAAACTGTATATCCAAATGGTAAAAGATACAGAGCACTTGCTCAATTTCAAGATCCAGAAACTTTATACAGTATTTCCAGATTTAAAAACGTATATATAGAACTAGAACATTGATTGAGTGCTTCACTGAGTGGGAATGGATAGAAAAGGTAATTAAGAAGATCCGGAATTTTACCAGATAATGACAAGGATAGGTCTTAAGTTATGGAAACAAATTGCTAGATAATTGAACATGAATAATAGGGAATATTCTTGTGTTTTATTGCAGCACCCGACTTAGTAGCAGCTACGTCAGTCATCCACTGACTTGAATAGTTACTGAAGAACCTAGAGGTTATAATAGTATTAATCACTGCCACACATCTCCTGTACATTGAGTGGATCAGGTGATTTGTGAAGGCCCAGGGATCCTCCTGCGTACATCCAGCTGTGTGTATACGTAGTTCATCCGCAGTTGTAGGTACTGGTCTCACATTGTGAAGACACCGTTGAACCTCATCCCCCAAAGGTCAAGGCTCAGGGCTGTTGTGCTGTTGGCGAAAGGCCATTTCTCTTGTTCTCTCCTCCCAATGGATCCGTTTCCAAAATGTTTCTGTTGGCAAAACAATCGCATCAATGTTGTCAAATTCTAACTCTTCCGTCTGCATGGAAAACACAAAAGCAACTCTCCTCAGAGAAGATGAGATATCTCTACTCATGATGTTGCCAATTTTGATGACCCGCATGAAGCTGTGCTTGTCGACGTGTGTTGAATAACTTTTCTGTTTAATTACAGTTAGCGAGCAAGCCCAAGCACGCAAAGAGTACTGTGACAAGGATTAATGTTTATGGATTTCTTCGCACAAGCGATTACCTATAATTGCGCGATTATTAAAATGTTTTACTAATGATTATCGGCAATATCGATATTTTCTGCCAGCCCTAATATACACATTTTTTAAAAATCAATAGGTAGAATGGTTTGAAAGAAGAATGCAAATTCATTACCTTTAATTAACTGGATTAGAATTAAATTGGCCACAAATTGACGAATTAGCGATTCAGATAATTACTGTGTGAGTTCTGGTAAATAATAAACAGATTTCTTCGATTATGAACAAACTAGTTAACTTTGGTAATTATAAACTTACCCGGGTGTTTAAAATGAACTCCCGTTAAATAAATTCCATCGCACCACTAAATGTCCCAACGTATAAAAACAGTTCTCTCTTGAAAATTGAAATCCCACAAACTTTCGGTTAAGAAAAATATCAATATGGCAGCTGGTTACGTCACACCTCGGGAGATATCACTTTGTATTAGGGGTGACAGCATAGGAAATGTGGCATTTTTACGTCAATTCAAGTTTGTTTTAAGTTAAGCACGTCTCGGCATTGAGTTTGAGCGTTCGCAGACATAACAACCAGTATTTTTTTAAAAATTTGTTACCGTCTTAATTATTTGATTACCGACTAGGATGGGATAATTTTCTTGTTAACACGCACGAGGAACAAAAATAACTACATTCTTTTCACGGGCCTTAAATATTACCCATCTTTATAATATGGTATGATAATATTATTATTTAACATATATTACAATTAATGTTCCGCTTCTTACGGGGCGTTACGGACTTGTCGGCATTGCCGGCTTGTCGGCATTGGTTACGCCACCCAATGCCATTAGGCACTTTGAACGTGGTCGAAACACGCCTAAAAATGTCACTGAAGCGGTTATTATTTGATCGAAAGAATGAGATCAAATTAATAATACACTCAGAGTCCTCAGCCACTTCGGAGATGTGCTTCATGGTCCGTGTTAAACTATTTATTACATAAAGAAGATAGGATATTAAAATCTATATTTTATACATGACTTTATTTTTACGAGTATCCGTGCAATCATTAAATATTCAAATCTTTCAAGAGAGAACCGTTTTTATTTGTTGGGATATTTTATTGTGCAATGGATTTTATTTAAAGAGCACATAAAATGAGGAAACTCAATTCATTGAGCTTATAAACATTGGTTACTTTATGCATTTTACGGCAGTTTAACGTCGATCTGATGAAAATTAATTCAGATATCGTCACTCAAAGTCGCAAATATAGACCTCCCGTAAAAACGACTTGGCCAATTATTGAAAACACTCTTAATCCCCTCAGACGCCAGTGACGTCACAGTGACCGAATGCATATTCGGAATGATATTTATTCCTTAATTACTTATATACACCCGGCGTGTGTATTCGTTAACGCAAGACTGATTCCATAATCCCCCTAATTAAATAACAATTGACTACGGAATAATTTGTTTTGTCATTTAGAATTTGTTTTATATAGACAGTTTTTGTAGCCATATTCCCCATGTGTTTTTTTTTTTTATCAGAATAAGCCGATCGTAAGCCAACAATAATTGGCTTCTGATTGAAACAAGATTGGTGTGAAATTGTTATAGCCGGCGCTACGGACATCTTTTAAGCCGATAGAAATAATCAATTGTCGGCTTTTAAGAAACGAAATGGTTTCAAATAATAATCATTAGGGGTGTAACGATACATCGAACAATCGATGCATCGCGATAGTTTGACTGTCGATAGTGTATATCGATAGTAAAAAGAAACTATCGATAAAAATTGCGATAGTCAAGCAAACTATCGATATCTTCGATAGTGTGTAATAGCGAAAGTAACATGGCTCAAATTCACTCGTATTTGTCGAATAATTACTCTGTATTTATAACAAAAACCTCCGTTATCACTAATATAGCGTTACACGATCTCAATGTCACATGGAAATCTTCGTTTACCATATAAGGCATGGCTTACTAAGAAATGTGTAATATGGTTGATTTTGGCGCGAAAAAGCTGAAAATGGTCACGTACGCCAACAACAGACATGCTGAAAGCATGTCGCATATGGCAGGAAAGTTGGCTATGCTTTTTTTTTTTTTTTTAACAAATTACTAAACTACCAATGTAATATTAATAATATACAATTTTATATAATATAAAAAAAAAAAACAACAATTTACTTTATTATTTAATCACAATCAGAATGCGACGTTACCGTGTACCTGAGATACCAGCTTAGGAGGCTCTTCTATTCGCCCCCCTCCCCTTTTGCCGCAGCTTTAGAAGACACATGTTTTTATCTGCACCGTCTTGTGTCGTTTCATTCTGTCGGTTTATTTGTCGATATGACTACCGATAACCGTGTTAAAATATTACGTACTGATTTACTTGCTGGAGTCACAAATATATAATCTATTACAACTTAAGACGAGAAAGGTCGGCTTTTGAAAATGCTTTGACTTATATAGTATAGTGATATGTAGCTTACGTGTAAAATTACGAGTTAATGATTACGCCAGTCAAATGTTAATTGGACCGACAAATACACACGTGTTAACTGGCGGTGTGTATACAGTGATATATCGTACAGATAGTGATATATTGTATAGATAATGTGTACAGGTTATGTGTAGTGCCTGTGACGTCACCAGCCAATCAACCGGATAAAGGTTGTAATTGAAAATTTGAAAACCGTTGTTGGCTGTCTGATGTTTAAACGTTAATATCTCAATTAATTTTAATCAGATTGGAGTGAACTTGACGTAAAATGTAGTAACCCTTAGCTATCAATATATGCAATTAAAAATTATTATTTTATGTGGTCTTTAACGGGAGTTAATTTCAAACACACAGGTAAGTTAACTAGTTTGTTCATAATCGAAGAAATCCGTTTATTATTTACCAGAACTCACGCAGAAGATGACTTTTGAGACAACAACCAGGCCTCTCATAAAAATAAGAAAAATAATGATCAAATTAACCCTAAGCGGTAGGGTGACCCTATGTAACTGACATAATTCAAGAAGCTAAAATATACTATTCAAAAAAAGTAGGGGATATTTGATTTTTAAGTGTTATTAAAGTCACCTAATGCAACTGACGAAGAAACAAATGACAAAATGAAATGAAGTTCACATTCATCGATTTATTCCAAATGATCGTTAGACTAAGTAAGGTACATACTGACCATTATAAGGGTAAAATGAAGCCCGGGATCAAACAGCAAAGTTACCACAGCATCACAACAAAGTCAGTAACGGGTAAATCCCCCTCTGTTTGCCAAACAAGCATTGATCCGACGTGGCATACTTCAAATGAGACGTCTAAGGTCATTTTGGTCCAGATTGCCCCATTCCTGTTGCAACGCAGCAGCAAGCTCTTGGACATTAGCAGGACGTTGTTGACGTTGACGTAACCTCTGTCCAAGCATTTCCCAGACATGCTCGATGGGGGAGAGGTCGGGACTCAGTGCTGGTCAAGGTAATGTGGTGATGTTCTGTTGTTGGAGGTAACCTGTAACGATCCTGGCCCTGTGACATCTTGCGTTGTCATCCTGGAAGATGAAACGGCGGCCATGACGTTGTGCGAACGGCACAACATGGACTGCCAAGATGTTGTCCCGGTAGTACTGGCCTGTAACACGCCCTGCAACAACATGTAAAGCCGTCCTTCCAGCAACAGTGATGCCTCCCCACACCATAACAGAACCACCCCAAATCGATCATGTCTGATGACGCTCGTTTCGACGACGCCACACCCTCCTACGTCTGTCCAAAAAAAAAACAACAGTGAACCTTGACTCATCTGAAAACATCACATTGCTCCAGCGTCGATTATCCCAGTGTTGACGATCCCTACACCAACGACGTCTTGCCTGAATGTGATGATCTCTCAAACAAGGGATCACGCGAGGACGTCGGGCGCGAAGGTGACCCCTGTGCAGTCGATTCCGAATCGTCTGGCCACTCACTCTCACACCAGTATCTGTTTGGAGACGAGCGCTGATCTGATTTGGTGTGATGACACGATTTCTCAAGGCCAAGGTACGGATAAATCGATCCTGGGCTTGAGTTGTCGCCCTTGGTCGATCTGAGCGTGGTCTGTCCTGTACAGATTGTGTATCACGGTATCTGGACCATAGCCTGCTTATGACAGACTGAGAAACATTCATCGTCCGCGCCACAACCGCCTGTGTTGTGCCGATCTGTAGTATGCCAAGGGCACGTAACCTTTCATTTTGGGTAAGCCGACGCATATCAAAATTTGTTTTCTGGTCACTAAAACAATTAAACTGATGTTTCCACCCTGGAATTCAATGCCACAATGACTGTAACATTCAAAGTCAGAGTCGTGCAAATCTTGGGTTGGACCCACATGATGATCCCAAGCATCACCTGCATTCCATGGGGTAGCTATTGGTGCGTTTGGGCGTCACATGTAACTGGAAATGTTTCTTCTGTTAGGTTCTATAGTGACTTTTTTCGTAGTCATTTGCATATTTTAGTATTATGCCCCCAAAATCAAATATCCCCTACTTTTTTTTAATAGTATGTCAATTCTAACTCCCTTCTTACCAGATCAAACGGTATAAACTTTTGTATATTTGAATATAGAGAAATGATTAAAGTTGCTAAGGAAGTTGGTGCTAATTATGTAGCTCATGGTGCTACAGGCAAAGGAAATGATCAAATTCGTTTTGAACTTGGGGCGTACGCCTTACATCCTACCATACAGGTAAACAAAAAAGATATCATTTATAATATAAAAACATCATATATTTGTTATTAAAGCATAGAAAATAGATATTAAAATATGTAGTCAAATTATAGTGCAATAAATGTACATGTAAGTTTATACAATACAATTATTCCACAATAAATGCAGTTTTACAAACCAACTAATAATGAAGGTTTATTAGATTAAATTGCAGTTTAAATGTAGTTTTGCCTAGTAGGACTACAACTGACATGTGTTCACCGTATTATATTTTATTTAAAGGTGATATCACCATGGAGATTACCCGAGTTTTACAACAGATTTAAAGGACGAGATGATTTATTTGAATATGCTCAGGTAAAATATCTAGAGTTTTATTGTACTTGATAAATAATTCATATCAAATGAAATACTATGTAACAAATCAAAATAGGATTCACAAGATCTATAGATATATAAAAATTTATATTATCCCGACCAGCTATAAAGAAGGAAAAACATCCAAGCAGTACACAATTAGCATTGGACTGAAAACATGGTATATGTGTAGGCAGTATATGTGTAGATTCATATAGCAAAACACGCAAGTGTACAATGTACATGCAGTCAATTCTAACCTAAAAATTAGGATTATTTAAAAGTTATATCAATATTTGAATTGATAATGTAGCAGGAGTATTGACGGACAGACAGACCATCCACCATTCCAGGTCATGGGTTAAATTGCATGAAACCGTTGAAACCAATTATGACAAGACAACAGTTTATTTCGGGACAATATATACGTACACACTTGATATACAACCACAAAAAACACTGAAAAGATACAAAATGATTATTTACAAAAGTGAACTATTAAATACAGTATATATATTATAATGTAAGTTCTATATTATTACACTGAAAAAACACTTGTGTTGAAACAACACAAACTTTTGTTGAAACAACACAAACTTGTGTTAAATGTTGAAACAACACAAGACTTGTGTTAAAATTTGTCAAACAACACAAACTTGTGTTGAAACTTGTGTGAAAATCTACACAATACTTGTGTTGAAAGTTCTGAAACTTGTGTTGAAATTTCTGAAACTTTTGTTGAAATTTCTGAAACTTGTGTTGAAATTTCTGAAACTTGTGTTGAAACTTGTGTTGAAATTTCTGAAACTTGTGTTGAAATTTCTGAAACTTGTGTTGAAATTTCTGAAACTTGTGTTGAAATTTCTGAAACTTGTGTTGAAATTTCTGAAACTTGTGTTGAAATTTCTGAAACTTGTGTTGAAATTTCTGAAACTTGTGTTGAAATTTCTGAAACTTGTGTGGTTTCATATACAAACTTGTGTATAACCATCAACAAAAACTTGTGTTGTATTTCCCCCAATTTATATCCAATATAGCAACCTTTCCCATGCAGCATCCCTCCTTTTGCTCTGTTTAACCTCCAAAGTTTGATAAATGAGGTAACAATAATTTTTTTTGGTTAATTTATTTTTTATTCATAAAATGATATTTGGAATGTTAACAGAAAAATAACATTAATAAAATTGTGTTAACTAATGCCCCCCCCCCCCAATCACAAACTATAAACTAGCTATTTAAATTTTTATTTACCCATTAACAAGTACTAAGCATATAAAGACAGGATCCCTACCCCATACCCCCAAAATATATAATTCAAATATATTTAAATTTAATAAGATATATACCAAGCACTAATACGATAAATTATCCACTAATTTGAATTGCTTTCAAACAGTGAAAAGTGTTATAAGTCGAATTACAAGTGATTAGTGAGTAATCTAGAAATAACTAGCATACACAGAAAATTAACAAAAGAAAAATGACCTATTTTACAGTAGTAATAAAATGGTGTAGAACTCTTTCCTCATTAGGAAAAAAAAAACAAACAAAATGAATATTTTGTACATATAAGGCGCAAAGCATCAAGACTGCAGGATTGAAATATAAAAATATCAGAGACAATGGCAAATATTGAATAATATGTACAAAATATTTATATACAATAACAAATTATAAGCAATGGGAAGCCACGGTGAGTATAAGGCGTTGCCCGAGAAATTTCACCTGGAGTTCCAAGCATAGTTCTTCCATGTCAGTAGTGTAGGACGTGGGAAGGGACAATATATAGTTGTTTGGATAGGACAAGAAACCTCGATCTAATGTACACATTGCCGTGTATTTTAAAGAAGAGATAGAAATGAGGTTAAGCGTCCACTTGACACAAACTGGGTACAAGCCTGGATCAAAGCCACTTCGACTGTGTTCACTTTAAAGTACCCTTGACAATTGACATATTTGACTCATTGCCAGACCTCCTGATCCAATGTGTGCCTGTTAACCATTCGACCCCCTGGGTTCCCTTTAATGAACCTTCAAATGCATTCTTTTCCAGAATTATAAAATAAATTGATGCTTGGTTTCTCTTGTTTTTATTATTCATTAAATTCTCCTCCGAGGGTGCTTCAGCCTAAAAAATAAAAAGTGGGAAATAAGAATACTTTCTATATGGTTCAAAATGTTTAAATAGACAATTTATTTTGCCACATCGAGACTTATATTTTGTTTCAACTTTGTGTAACACTCCTTATGTCTTGTCAAGTTACAGGCCCAGACAAAATATAAAGCTCAAATGAAATGGGTTGGAGTCAGAGAAAGAGAGAGAAATGGGGTTTAACATCCACTTAACACAAACTAGGTCATTTTGGGACCAACATATGGTTTAATTTTATTTCAATAATTCGCTTGCGCCGAGGGGTCATTGGGAGTGAGAACATACGGCCATCCAACCGGCAATTCACCCCCTCCCCCTTAGAAGTCACATAAAGGCCTTGAGATTTTGGACTTAAATTTTGCATGGTACCGCGACCCTAAGGCATACCCTTGTATCAAATTCCAATTGCCAAAGGATCTTTTACATGCATGCCAATGTGAACACAGGATCATGTTTTGTTGTTCAATCTGAACAACTAGACGAATGTCCTTGTCAGACCCTCCATCCTGAATTTTCTATGTCAACATTGGGAGCAAACCTGCAGCCTTAAAATATGCGGGCCAGTGACTTACCCACCTTGACTCTCCACAAATGAGACAGTCATATGTGCACATACATGTATGTGTATACTTTTACTAAATTGAATTTTATTTTTCAAAACAATAAACTGAAATGGAGGCTAATGTCACCTCCGCTCCAACCGGGCTATATTGTGCCAAACACATTTAATGGTGAGATTTCAAATTACCGTAACAACAATCTTTTCTATTCTAATCGAGACTTAGACTGAAAAAAAAAGAAGAAATTATAGAGAAACTTCAGACGACAGGTGTTAGTTTCTGAAGCAGTACGTCTAATATATTACACATTGCATTGATTGATATAAAAATAAAAGGCTGATTTGATTGTATGTTTTCTTTCTTTTACACAGATAAGATTACATTTCAATTAAACTAGTACAAAAGTTAGTATCCAGTAGACGTGGTACAAGGGTTAATCAGTGAACTGGATGTATGAGATGTGTTGTTGACGTTTGGGAAAGTAGGTCGAGGGGAAATGTGTAGGGAGTGATAGTTAGATGTATTATGAATTGTTACAGTGGCTGTGGTGTTACGTTGAAATACTATGCCGCTACCGTAACACCACAGCTTTATGATTTGTTAGACAGGATTGATACCGTAAGTCCGACAATAATAAATAAACTATTTCTGATTTTAATGTTGTCTTTTCCCACCGGCACTGGCCGTACGACAGCAACTGAAAATAGCTGACGAAACAGCTAGGGCGTTGATTGTTAGTTCGTGTACAACTTGAAAAACCGAATGTCGTACGCGATTGTGAAACTGAAAGTAGCTGACGAAGACAGTTAGGGCGCCGATTGTTAGTTCGCGTACAACTTGAAAAAAACGAATGTCATTATGGTATTTCTGACATAATTGGTTATCGGTGACCTGAAAGCTGGTAATCTCGACTCAAAGCAAGTAATCTCGACTCAAAAGTATAGTGTATAACCTACTTACTGTCTACAGTCGTCGCTACTCTTATTCATGATTTTTTGTGGACGATTTACTACTCAGTAAGAAAGCCTGTGCCCAGAAAGAGTTCTCGTCTGTTATTATTAGTATAATGACTTCCTCACGTGCGGCAGGTTCGTTTGTTTTTAAAAACACTGTTTTTCGTTCCAAAAAATAGAAAAGTAATTTTTTACCAGATGATCATGGTTTTTCACCGAGACTAGATAATTTCTCTCGGTGTAAGGATATTATCGCTTATGAAAAAGTTCATACTCGGTTGAGAAAATAGTCCCATTGGTTTTCTTAGCTGCAAATACAGCGAGAATAAACTCTGTACTGAAAAATTTTCGCGTGATCTATATAAACTGTCTTCACACACTCGATTTATAATTAGCGATATACAGGTACAGTGGCAAGTGTTATGCTTCTCAGGCTAATACCTCAAAAGTACCTCCGCGCAAAACCCTCGATTTTGGTACATGCAAAAGAAAAAGAAATAGTGCCCGTGCGCGTGCCAGTAATAGGAAAACTAAGAGTTCGCGCATAAAAATGCACGAACGTACCAGGCGCGATGTCATCTAGCTATAGTCCATGCCTGATATACACGTATTTCTCATTTTTCCCGAAACAAAGATGGCTGCCGGTCGAGTATAAAATGAAGAGAAATTTTTACCTGCTGGTCCCAGTTGGGGTTGCTTTTTGCAATTACAGGTATTTGAACAACGGTGTAGCGCCGAATAATATTAATTAAGCACGTTTTCAGAAAAATTAAGACAAATTCGTTAGACTGCTGAATTACCGGGTCCGGGACGCTTTAGAAACAATCAAAAAATTTTCCTTGTCAGCCATTTTCAAATACACACTTCCGGTTTAATTGTTCTGAGTTAGTCTCTAACATCCAGAAAAATATTCTATGAATAACGTACGTTGAAGATTACGAGGTTCTAGAACAAGTCTTGGTCTGATTTGTTTGTTTTAAATTATTAGTAATATACATATAAACAATAAATCGATGCTAAATTAAATATACGGTTTTATTTTTTTTTAAATTTTACAAACCTCCGGTCTTGTATTCTGTGTGAGAATTATATTTTTAAAAATATCACTCTCGGTTGACACTACTACGAAACATGGCGCCCTACAGTTAAATGTCTAACCGAATGTCGCTGATAAAATATCAAATAGAGTATAGATAACTTGGAGAACCATTGTATCAATAAATCAATTATGAGACAAATCTGGAAGATTAATTAAATTTGATTGGTTACTGTTTAGTTAACCAATATACTGTCCAATTTCGATTACATCAACCAATTACATTACTGAGAGTTTTACTCATTGTTTTCCACTGCACACGGAATTAATTTTGACAAACACAAGGGTGCTGAAAATCACATGTACACTATATATTCCTTTGATATATCCGTTTTTTGGATCAATAAAAAAAGACAACCAGACATTTCATCTTTCCAGACAACTTAACACCAATTAACATTTAAGTCTGCCTGGCAATTGTCTGATTAATTAGTGCTCACACTCTTCCAGTGAAGAAGAGCATGTAAATTTCGTGATTCGAATTAAACCTTTTATTTCATTACTTTTCTTAAACTTGTGAACTCCCGAATTCTGACTTTGTAAACAAAAAATTAAAAAAAAAAAAAAAAAAAAAAATCGTTGGTTGACGGTAGGCCTGCACAATACTTTTGTTACTGATATGAAAACACACAAGATTTTTGCAAATCTACACAAGTTTGTGTTAATGCAATGCAAAATAATACAAACTTGTGTAGATTAGTTTTAACACAAGTACTTGTGTTGAGATCCAACACAAGTTATTTTTCAGTGTATGCATTAAAATGAAAAGGCTATCTATTTAAGAAGAGCTGTTTAAAGATGGGTAGAAAATAGAAGACTGAAGTTAGTAACCAAGGGAATGAAATCTGCTCATAGCATCTTTTAAAACTAAAACTAAAGTAATTATCACTACTTGAAAGACAAGACTTGCTGGATACTTTAAAGACAATAGAAACTGACTGAACTTGTTAAAGTGACTATAACTATAACACCCTACTAAAATATTTAAAGGGGCTATTACACCCTACTACAATAATGTCCAGCATCAAATCATTACAGTATTGTGACAATAGGTCATTCTCTGAATTCTGATAAAGAAAATTACATACGCAAAAGAAACGCAAAGTATTAAGTATAAATGTTATTTATTTTCAACCGTAAAAACAAGAACTACCAATAGGGTAAGATTGACAAAAATGGATGGAAAAACAGATGACATTATTTTTTTCTAAAGGTTAAGGGTTACACAGATTCGGGCCAATACGAAATATGCCAGTCGATACCTTACAATAGTATATCACTGCCTCACACCTCCTGTACATTGAGTAGGATCCTCCTGCACACATCCAGCTGTGTGTATACGTAGTTCACCAGCAGTTGTAGGTACTGGTCTCACATTGTGAAGACACCTTTGAACCTCATCCCCCAAAGGTCAAGGCTCAGGGCTGGCAACGGTAGAACACGAATGTTGTACTGTTGGCGAAAGGCCATGGTAACATGGGGACGAGCCTTGTCCTGCTGGAAGATATCTTGTTAATATGCCAAAAATGGAATGACATTAGGTCTTATCACTTGGTTATTGTAATGCTGAGCCGCGACGCCGTGTCCCCAACCTTGACCAACATTCTGGAAGCACATGTATACAAGTATCATATTAAGACCAATCCCTGCCCATATCAGGATGCTACAGGTCCTCCCAATGGACACACTGTATCATACGGCCTGTCATGGAGTCAACTGGCGTGGTTTCGAATCCCCGGTTGAACGTGGCAGGAGTAGAGTCTCCGGGTACTCCGGTTTCCTCCCACTGTTAAAGACCCCCTACGTGCAAGCGAATTACTGAAATAAAATTAAATGACCTACTTTGTGTCAAGTGGACGTTAAACCCCATTTCTCTCTCTCTCTCTCCCCCCAATGGATCCGTTTCCAAAAGGTTTCTGTCGGCAAAACAATCGCCTCAATGTCGTCAAATACTGACTCTTCCGTCTGCATGGAAAACACAAAAGCAACTCTCTTCAGAGAAGATGAGATGTCTCTACTCATGATGTTGCCAATTTTGATGACCCCTACTGAAGCTGTGCTTGTCGATGCCTTGGTTGGTGAACAGGACCACGGTTGGTGCTGTTGTTGGATTAGAGGTATCATATCACAGTGTCCAGGCTAATGCATGCATTATGTGTTCCTGTGGTCCCTCGAGCAGTTTGACTTGCTGATCTCGCTGGTGTTGATCGGTAATTCGTCGATCTTGTCGAGATGTGGTGACCCTAGGAGGACTACTTCGAACTAGGTCACGTGTGTCTATGTTGCATTCTATCGATGCTGGAGACTGTAAATTGTGGTTATGGTTATGTTGAAATGATAAACAACTTCTTGCACAGACTCTCCAGCTTGAAAACGTCCAATAGCCTGGTTTCTCTGAATTTGAGTTAAGCATGGCATTATTGTACAAGGAGTGATAGGCCCAATAATGGCCACAGTTTTACACCCACTAATGTTTGTGACAATTCATTCATGTTCAATTTCACAGCAAATGTGAGCATGATGTCTACATATTCATTAACATGGTGCGTTCTGGCGATTCATTCCAATAAAGGGCAATCAAAAAGTTCCTAACACCATTGGACTGCTCTACATGCTAAAGTTCATATCAATTTATGGTTCTGAGTTTATTGCCTATTTGGATAAAAAAACGTGCATTTCTTTTGCGTGTTAGTATATTATACGTTTGCTAAGTGGACTGAAATAATGTAAATTGTAGGTTAATGGGATTCCTTTACCTGTGACAAAATCTAGTCCATGGAGTATGGATGCCAACATGATGCACATAAGGTAAGTTTCATAAACTATAGCATACTTAAATCTAGTGAGCTATAGGTTTCTTCATGTTGTAGCTGTCTGGTAGTAGACTGGTAGTAGACTGTACACTAGACAAGGCTTTAGAGCACTATAACTCTCCTAATTCAGCTAGAATGTTCAAATGTGGTGTAGATGTTCAGGAGGTGAATGAGCATTTTCTTCTTATATTAAGCAGAAATAAATTGGTCATTTATTGACTGATAAAGAGCTCTTGTGCTTATTTTTTTTGCATATTAGAGAGCCAGACATTGGGTTTAACGTCCACTTGACACAAACTAATTAATTTCAGGAGACTAACATATGGTTCAATTTTATTTCAATAATTTACTTGCAGTGGGAAGAACCGAAAGGACCTGGACAGGTGACCTGACTCCTTGTCACTACAAACAGGGAATCAAAACCACACAATTTGACTAAGTGATAGATCTAATGATCTAAAGCACACGCGTTAAACCATTCGGTCAGCCAACCCTCCCTCCCAAATCATATTAATTGCCCTGGGGTTTATTCTGTAATCTGTTGTTTAATTTTAGATATTTGTATATTTTTGTTTATCAAGTTATGAATCTGGTGTGTTAGAGGATCCTAATCATCAAGCACCACCAGGTATCTGTCAGATGATAATAGATCCAGAAAAGGCTCCTAATGTTCCTGAAATATTAGTCTTAGAATTTAGATATGGTGAGAATAGCATGTTGAATATTTGAGTTAAAAGACATCAAGTCAAGTGTAGTATTGTAGTAAAATAATGACTATTTTAATGCAGAACTTAATTACAATAAATGAATATTTAATGAATTAAATACATAAGTGAATAGGAGCAGTTCCAGACAGGTGGGCCTAAACTCATTAAAAAAAAAAAGTGGTCCTAAGCCTATAAAGAAAAAAGAAAAAATTGTCTTCTTCGGCTTTGGTCTGAAATGCTTGGAAAAGGGGTTTGCGGTTCGGCCCACCAGTCCGGCACTGAATAGGAGATGCAAGTTGTATGTAAAATAGACACCTTTTCATATTGTAATCCTATAGTGTCTGCTTGCAATGTTACATACATTCACTTCACTTTGTGAAATGTTCTAATTATTAGAGCAGAATACAAAGGGTGAGAAATAAATCTTGATCAAGTCACATTTCCCCTATTTTTTGGAATTCATCATTTGCACTTTTTGTCCTAAGACATGTGGTGTTATATTATTTAACATATGTTTATGGTGTTATTTCAGTATATTTATGGTGTTATATTATTTAATAGATGTTTATCGTGTATATAATTTTAAGGTTATTTCCAGGTGTACCTATTAAAGTTACCAATAAAACAGATTCTACAGAAATAACCAAACCATTAGATCTATTTCTCTACCTTAATAAAGTAGGGTACGTTTATTTCTCCATCTTACAATTGTGTATATTAAACATAACACTAACGCTACAATATACGTTCACATTCCTGCTTTGATCGATATGGTATTTTGTCAAGAAAACTAGGCGTTTGGTTTGTTTAGCGTAGAAGGTCGTGCACCAACATCAATAGTTGCCGTCCTCAGGGTATAAGGAATAAGTATACCAAGATAATCCCTGGGGGTCGGGACATTCACCAAAATCAATAGTGGACGCCCTCAGTCTATCAGGAATACATATGCCAAGCACCAAGCTGATTCATTCGGAATTGTGGCGTGCCTTGCCTCTGGGAGTCGGGACATGCAGTTGTCGTCCTTAGGCTATAAGGAATACATATCCCAAGTTTAAAGATGATCCATTAAGAATCGTGGCCTGTAGACAACACAGACAGACACGAAGTAAAAATGGGCATGGGGGTAAGGAAATCACCAAAAACAATAGGGGTCATCCTTAGGGTATAAGGAATAGGTATGCAAGGTTTTGAAAGGATCTGTTAAGAATTGCATTCTGTAGGCGAACACAAGACACAAAAACATTGGGCGTGGCTCTGTCCTAGGGGGTCCGGCATGCACCAAAAATAATAGTGGTCAGCCTTAGGGTATAAGGAATAAGTATAAAAAAGTTTTCAAGACGATCGATTAAGAATTGTGGCCTGTAGGTGACACACAAAAAGAAAATGGGCGTGACTCTGTCCCTGGGTGTTGGGCATGCACCCCAAACGATAGGGATCATCTTTAGGGTATAAAGAGTAAATATACAAAGTTTGAAGAAAATCTAGTAAGAATTGTGCCATGTAGGCGACACAAAGACACACGAAAAGAAAATCAGTGTTGCTCTGCCCCTGAGGGTTGGGCATGTACCCCAAACAATAGGGATGTTTCCTTGGGTACAAAGAATATGTAAGCAAAGTTTCAACATTATAAGAAATGTGGCCTGTAGAGGACAAACACACAAATACTAGAAATTGGCGTGGCTCTGTGGACGTATAAAAATGATATAATATGTTAAAGAGCACATAAAACCAGAAAACGAAACTGATCGAACTTATAGACATTGGTTACTATATGCATTTTACGGCAGTTTAACATCAATCTGATGAAAAATAATTCAGATATCGTCTCTCAAAGTCGCAAATATAGACCTCCCGTAAAAACGACTTGGCCAATTATCGAAAACACTCTTAATTCCCTCAGACGCCAGTGACGTTACAGTGGCCGAATGCATATTCGGAATGTTTATTCTTTAATTACCTATATACTGCCGGCATGTGTATTCATTAACGCCTGACTGATTCCTTAATCCCCCAAATTAAATAAAACAATTGACTACGGAAAAATTTGTTAATTTATTAATTATGTAATTTTAAATTAAAATCCATTTTAGAATTTGTTTCATAATGTACGGTCGTTTTGATTTCTCACGACAGCGATTTTAATACACTCTACCATCGTGTGCAGTCCAAACAATTCGAGATACATTTTCCTCAGAAGAGTATCATTGTTCTAATTTCGAATTTGTTTCATAATGTCCGGACGTTCTATTTTCTCACGGCAGTGATTAAATACAATCTAAAATCGTGTGTGAAGTCCAAACGATTCGAGATACATTTTCGTCAGAAGAGTATTGTGGTTCTTCTAATTTCCCCCGAGTAAAAAAGTACGAGGGTAAAAAGATGTGGTCATGCCAAATGTACCATAAACATAAAAATTTATTGATACGTGATTTGTAAGTGGCAATCCGTTATCGTCGTACGGCGCCTTTCTTTTTGCATACGGCTTTTACTTCATTACACTGAAATAGACCGTAAAAATGAAATACGAAAAAATATCTCAATATATGTCAGAATTAACAGTACAAATACATTTTGTTGGTAACCATCTTAATGGAGTAACAGATTGAGAAGGGTCATCTAACTAATTCGTATATTGATGGAAAGTGTAGGGTCGTTTATACCTACCATAAATCAGTCAGACTAACGTTGCTCAGAGATTGGGTCATAAATTAATTCTTAAAAGAATGTTGATTAGGTAATTACCATTTTTTTACGCCGACCAGATTAATTAGCTTTGTTCACCGATGTTTTTGTAATAAAGTAGCCTCGTATTATTTGTTGATTAGTGTTCAAACATCTAAATATAAATCATTTGATGGATATACGTTTGCGCGATAAGATCAGGTTATAATGTCTAACATAGTTTATTTTTTTTAATAATAAAGGCATGTTCTCTGCATATCACTGTTGTGACTGTACGTTTCCAATCAGGATTTGAATTGTTTACAAACGCAATCCACTCTTTCCGTAAGATTTCATCCTTGGGAAATTTGTGAAACGTCGGTACATTATTCCCCTTTTCCTTGCTGGAATTTCCACAACTCTCAATAACACAACGATAACGTGGCATCTTGAAATATATAATCTATTACAACTCAAGACGAGAAAGGTCGACTTTTGAAAATGCTTTGACTTGTATAGTATAGTGATATGTAGCTTACATGTAAATAATGACGAGTTAATGATTACGCCAGTCAAATGTTAATTGGACCGACGAATACACACTGGTTAACTGGTGGTGTGTATACAGTGATATATTGTATAGATTATGTGTATAGATTATGTGTAGTGCATGTGACGTCACCAGCCAATCAACCGGATTAAGGTTGTAATTGAAAATTTGAAAACCGTTTTTTTGCTGTCTGATGTTTAAACGTTAATATCTGAATTAATTTTAATCAGATTGGCGTGAACTTGACGTAAAATGAATGTAGTAACCATTGGCTATCAATATATGCAATTATGAATTATTATTTTATATGTTCTTTAATATGAAAATGGCAAAAGTATTTTGCTTAATCTTCTGTGGCCGAAAGAGTGAACTTTCTTATAAGTTTCATGTACAACTTTGTTTTGCTATTGGATGCGTTCTCCCCGATTTGGAGATCTTTGTAATTAATCAATTAATAATTTACTCTTCAGTGGAAGAAATGGTGTTGGCAAAATTGATATTGTAGAAAATCGATCTATAGGCATGAAATCTCGAGGTAAGGTTAATTACTAGTTTAACATGAATGATAATAAATGTATTGAAATTCCTTCTTATGGGGATTCTTGCTGTGATAGTGTTCTTGGCAATTGTCAGGGGTTAATATTTAGTTCCTTTTTACAGTGTCTACAATTTTCCAAAGTAGCCATCGTAGATATATTTTAGTAGATCAAACCGGGCCCGTAGCCAGAGCTTGTAAAATTTCATGGGGCTGTGGAATTTTTTTTGGAGGAGCTGAGGATGTGTTTGGGTAATCCGGCCAAGGGCCAAAGGTTTGAGTCAGGGTTGGGGTGGGTTCTCCCCCAGGAAATTTGGAAAATTTTGTACTCTCTCCTCGCATCTGAGTACATTACGGGGTCTCAAATTGAACTGCCTCAAGAACGGTTTAATGGCCGAATTTTCTGAAATATCCTTCTTTGGCTTCTCTCACCGATCTCACGATTTCATCTAGAGGGTAATGGAGAGTGTCTTTTGATTTACGCGGAGAACTACAGCTGTAGTATCAAATTTCAAGTGAACTATTAGTATTATTCTATTCATAGAATTACAGTATAGGCCATAGGCTGCATAATAGGCACCTTATGTTAGACACAATAAGCACCTACACTTTAGGCTCTTGTAGGCATCATACAATCGAGTGTCGGCAACTGCAAACATTTGAACCAGCGCCATGTAGACGAACAAATACTTAAGCTAAAATCACTAAAATAGATTTTAACTTAAATCAAATTGAAATGTAAAATTTTATGCGTTTCACGACGATTGATTATAACTTAAAATCGCTTGAGCCCGTGCAGTGCACGTTTCAGCTGCAGGTACTTGCGGTGAAAGCAAATACGTTTCGAAACTGTTGACAGGTTGAATTAACGGTTACAAAATCAATGGGGAGAGTTTCATACGTTGTAGAAATGTTTGTACATGGTCAGACCGTCATAGGTGAAATAGATGAGATTATTACATATTATTTGTTTCGAAAT
Source organism: Patella caerulea (assembly GCA_036850965.1). Taxonomy (NCBI): domain Eukaryota; kingdom Metazoa; phylum Mollusca; class Gastropoda; family Patellidae; genus Patella; species Patella caerulea. The sequence continues at coordinate 2,057,981 of JAZGQO010000018.1, read as the reverse complement.
TTATCGGTGGTTTGGCCTTGAACTTGTCAATTGATTCGTGACCTTGACATTTGATTTACACGCATCAATGGAAATAATGTGTGTCATCGATAAACTAAATCGTTTGAATTTTGTAGTTTTATGGTAAGAGAAACTATTAAGAATTGTCACAAACATGTGATATTTGTGACTCAAACGACTAATTTGGATTTGTACATGGATAAATGTATTTTAAGCCTATTTGCCGATTTTAGGTTTTGGAAGCCTTTTTTTATACGCTAACATGACGTGTATTGTTGTCTCCCATCGTGCGTCAACGCTCAGGAGGCTAAACAATTATGGTCATGTGACGAAGAGTCCTATTGATTTTCAATGATTTCAAATGATGACTTCCAGATTTATGACCCTTGATATTTCATTTTTTGAGTACTCAACGTTAGTATAGGGCAGAATTAGAAGCCAAACAAGTATTGAAGTAAGAATTATTGAAATAAAATTGAACCATTTTAGTCCCGAAATGACCTAGTTTGTATTGAGTGGACGTTAAACCTCATTTGTCTCTCCTTACCGACAAAAGTAAAAAATATACGACACCCCTTATTGACTCCACGAACGACTTAGCTCCTGCGGGCATATGTTTTTTTTTTGCCTGGCAATCTATCTTAAAATCCACAACAGGCCAATGAATAATGTAATATTTAATTGGTGTGAATGGGGTATGCTGCATTGACTGGAATTTATCCCAGCTCGCTAGGTTTTGTGTATTTGTTCTTTATACTATTAGACGCGTTTTCTGGCTAATGATACTATTTCACAATCTTTATTGAATGCATGGTCTGTTTTGACATTGACAATCGCCAGGTTAGTGTGTTGGGATGCTCATTTATTCTGAACACCACCTTTTCCTCAAATGATCACCTGTACACATGCTTAAACAACGCATTGCAGATTGGTCAGTAACTTGAACATCCGTGTCAGAACAAAGGGTCCAGTGGTAAAAATAGATGATTTTCTTTTTTAGTGTTTAGTTTACTGGGGTTTTGAGTGGTTTTTTTTCTTGGAGTTCTAAATTGGGGCGCCATCCAAACGCTTAAATTGCTTTACAATAAAATAAACGAGTTGGCCGTGGCTGTATTTCCCATGCTATGAAAATAAATTGAATGAGAATTGTATTTGTGAATAATGGTATGTTAAAATTATGCGACCCGGGCCGTTCACAATATTATCATTATTCCAATTATGTAACGGGGGGGGGGGTTGATCAATAAAAACTATGATCTTTAGTTCTTAAACCTTTATTAAAAACCCTGAAAATATATACATTGAAATTAATATACATATCACAGTAGAATAGTATAATATAATAGTAAGGCATGTATTCTTAATGATTAAATATATCAATACTTTACACACTAAAATATATCACTAAATTAAATATATAAACTATGCCTTAAGCTTATAGTAATAAAATTATGCACCAAATTTCATCACTTTCACTTTAATTAGAACTAAATTTGTCATGTCCCAAAGCATCCACCAATCAAATTGATTATCTCTGCTTACACCTACAATAAGTTTGAACATTTTCAGTCAATTCGTTGAATACGTCCACAACAAGTTCTAAAATACAACAATTCAGACGTAAAAGTAAATATTTCCTTCAGTGCACTACTCTGCCGCTTTAAAAATCATTTTATACATTCAAAAATAGTAATCTTTGATCATCAATATGAAATTCACCCATGTTCCAATCACGATAGATTGTAAACGTGGATAATCACATCTCACAGCAAATTCCTTCTGATTTCTCTCCGCTTGTAGCCTACCTCAATACAAACCGGACTGTTATGTGTCCTGTGGTTTATTTCATACAAGGAATAAGTGCGCAAACTGAAAAGTCTCAATAAGTTTGGTGCTGAAAATTTGGAACGTATCGTAGAATAGGTCTACTCAACTCCCTTAAAATGATAATTCAGCATAACAAGTGATTGCCGTGCAAGACACATTTTGCAAGGGATGGACAGAGAACAAGCTAAAAAATAAAAGTGATTTTTTGTACAATAACGTTGAATCAGGCGATTCAGTTGACGTTCTTGGAACAACTTATCTGAACGTTTCTAAAGTAAACATCAGTAGAACGATATTAACTAATGTTTAGTAATGTCTCACGGTATCAACGATATAACGTCATAAAAAACAGAGTTGAAACATTAGTCGAATGTATTACTAACGTTCAAAGAATCATAATACGTTAGAAGAACATAATTTACTGAGGTTTCGATGTTGTCTGCCCAGCCTTGGGAAATAACGTTGATTCAGGTGGTTCAGCTGACGTTCTTGGAACAACTGATCCGAACGTTTCTAAAGTAAACGTCACTAGAACAATGTTAATTAATGTTTAGTAACGTTTCACAGTATCGACGATATAATGTCGTAAAAAACGGGGTTGAAACATAAATCTAATGTTGTAAAGCAACGTTTGTTAATGATGTAAGATGTAAAGAATGTAAAATAGAAATGCAACGTTTTACGAACTTTATTGGAAGGTTTTATTTTTTCGTTTAATTTCAACGTTTTTAGATTAGGAAAACATATTGTTTTAAAAACTGAAATTCAATATAATAAATATAACGTCCCAAACAAAAGTGTTACCAACGTTCAAAGAATCATAATTTAAAACGTTACAAAAGTTACGTTAGAAGAACACAATTTACTGACGTCTATAGTTTGTCTGACCAGGCTTGACAAATAACGTTGAATCAGATGGTTCAGTTGACGTTCTTGGAACAACTAATTCGAACGTTTCTAAAGTAAACATCAGTAGAACGATATTAACTAATGTTTAGTAAAGTCTCACGGTATCAACGATATAACGTCATAAAAAACATTAGTCTAATGTATTACTAACGTTCAAAGAATCAAAAGTTAAAACGCTACAATAGTTACGTTAGAAAAACATAATTTACTGACGTTTCGAGGTTGTCTGCCCAGCCTTGTGAAATAACGTTGATTCAGGTGGTTCAGCTGACGTTCTCGGAACAACTGATCTGAACCTTTCTAAAGTAAACGTCAGTAGAACAATATTAATTAATGTTTAGTAACGTTTCACACTATCGACGATATAATATCATAAAAAACGGGGTTGAAACATTAATCTAATGTTGTAAAGCAACGTTTGTTAATGATGTAAGATGTAAAAGTAGTTAATAGGTGACTACAGAGCTTTTTCTTTTGTTCTATTGTTAGTGTATTGTTTTATGAACAATGGGCGCTATTGTTAGTGTATTGTTTTATGAACAATGGGGCGCTATTGTTAGTGTATTGTTTTGTGAACAATGGAGCTATTGATTAGTGTATGGTTCTCCGAACAATGGTTGGTGCTTTTGTTATAGAGGCCAGATGATGATTTTGTTGTTAAAACGCTCCCCTCTGCAATGAGAGTATGGTTTAATGTTTAATTATTGATTTTATTCTCCGAACAAGGGTTGATGAAGCAATAGCCGAATAGGCTTTTTTGTTATAGAGTACAGGTGTTGATCCCCTGTTGTTAAACTGTCTCTCTGTTTAGTAATGCGATGTCGTTTATCGTTTAATGTTGAATTATTGATTTTGTTTGAGTTTTTGTGAAAGAATCCCTACGTGTCGTCTATATTATACGGTCCTCTTATAGGGTGGGTATTTAAAAGTGACGGTTCGATTAACCTGTGTTTACTCTGTATTTAAATATGGAAATGGTTCCAAATTCACGAAATCGTAGTATTGTACACGTTCTCAAGATGTTTGTTGTATTCGTGTAGGAATGAGATTAAAGTAAAATAAAAAAAAAATTTACTCAACCCGATGTGAATCTAAATATACTAATAAAACCATTTTCAATAAATAAATGGAGAAAAAAGAGAGATGAAATGGAAAACACACGCATATTCAATTGTTGTCTTTCAGCGTTGATTATTTATCATAAATATCGAAGGTCAATAAATTCTCGAATTATACACTCTTTTTCCGTTGTTTTTGTATTATATCAGAAACTTTATTAACTTTATTAACATACACACCAAGCACTCACTAACACTGGGAGATTTAGACAATCACCAAGTGCTACCTCTCACGTTACTCACGCAGACATCGCTAATCGTCAGGGTTGTCAGTTAGAGAATCTTACATTTTTTTTTGTCCTGTATGCACCCTATGGATGTTTTTTCAGGGGAATCCGGTATTTTTCTAGTAAGATTGGGTGTTTCTACTTTCAATACATATAAAAATTGTCATACTTTTATTGGAAATAACCACCCGATAAATAGTTTTTTCAGGAAGAAAGTTAAAAAAGTATTGTATTGTACCTGGACAGCGAATTGAACCGTGTTAAATACGTCAAACCGATACATGGCAATGATCGAGGTATAGTGACGCGTTCTATACACGGCGGTCTCGGTTTTTTCGACACATCCAAAACAGACAGCTGTCCCTGACAGGTCCTGCGTCGAGTAGCGGGAGAAACCTCGTCGGATATCGGTACTTTCTCGGCCTATAGAGCGATCTTAACCACTCAGATAACGGGGGACACGGCCATGCGGTTTCAAGGTGTTTTGGACGTGTACGCATGGCTCTAGGCTCTCGGACTATACAGACACCACGTGTCTTTTATTATGGACCGTTTGACAGAAAAAAGGGGGGGGATCTTCGTAGCCACCGAGAAGTGTATTGCACGCGTGATCGACCCACGTGAATGTGTGACATGACAAAACGATAATACAATTATCAAGAGACCATCTTCAAAAGGTTCAACTCTCAAAGCCTTTGAAACAGTGGTCGCGATAGCTGTTAATAGTTGATTAAGAACATTTTTTTTTATTTTATTTCAACAGATAAGTATATTACGTATCGAAATAATTATCACTGAAACATAACGCTAAACTATCGATGGCTTGCTCTAGACTTTTTTCGTTCTTTTTACACGTTAAACAACTAGTTTACCCCCACCCACCCCCTACAAAAAACAACTTATGTTTCGTGTTCTTGGCTACGTGTAGAGTTACATATTATAATCTATTGTTAAATGAATCGGGGGGGTTACACTTGGACTGAAATTAAACGGTATAAACTAACCCTGTTTTACAAAATAGCGGATTTGAATTTGACTATTCTAGTTCCACCCCAAATCACGGGGATATAAACTCCTTATCAAATGCGGAATCCAAAGCTGTATATAAATATTCCTGCAAATACTACATTTTACCCTCCCCCCCCCCTCACCTCCCATCTTTTACTTTGTGTAATAAGTGACTGGGATGATTTACCAGAGCATATAAAATCGTCTTCTACTTTTACAAAACCTTTAAAATCTCAAAACTACCGGAAACTCTGGTAAATATATATATAAAGACGCGTCGAGTCAAATTTTGTCGATGTTAGATTTCAAAACTATAAAGAAATGGTCTAATATTTTATTTACAAACTATATCTATTGTAAAATATAAGTAAAATCAATTACGTGCTCTGTTCAAATGTGTTTGAAACTTTCAAAACATCATACAAAACAAGAGGCAATGCATTAAAAGTGACAATAACTGTTCAATTTACATACACGATTTATAATAATCATTAAAATTATATCGTACAAATGTTGAGGTGTACAAATCCTAGTTATATTGTGTAGGGCTGATTTGAATGACAATTATTGCTTTAAGACTAGGTCGCGTGCTTGACGTTTCATTAAATTTGGTGAATGATGAAAAGGGGCACTCAACCGAAAAACACTACCTCTCATAATGTACACACACACCAACACTCCGTAGTTTTTTTAACGACACCCCAAATAATATCTGTTCATAATTGTTCATCACAAAATGTATATAATTCTTCACTGTGTTTTTTTTTTATAAATATATATAACACTGTTACATTTTATGTTTTCTCAAAAAATGGTGATTAAAGCGTGCATTTACTCGTGTAGTTCTCTTTGATGTATTTTCATTATCTATTTGAACTTTTTTTTCGCCTCGAAACACGTAACGTATTATATTCTTAAAATATCACTAGTAAATGATATATGTAAAGCTATCGTATCTTAAAACATGTTATGATATATTTTACGATATCGTTTAAACCAATAAACGTCCCCAAATGATGATAGTATGTTATGTGAAAGAGAACGACACAGTTTTTTTTTGATTACTTATGTATGGTTTACAATAGGTAATTAAGAGGGCTGCGATACTTTAAGTAACGAGTTATCAATTTTGTTTGATTTCGTTATACCTGGGAATCAATAATGCTTCTATTTTTCGTTTTTTACTAAGTCAATATATATTTATTAGTTTGATTTCTCACACTTTTTAATACAAAACGTTTAGTTTCGAGTAATATTCCTTTTGAGGTTTTTTAAAGCATCCCAGTGAAAAATATGTAAATACTAAAACAACCGATTTTCCATTAAGAGATATTTTTTGGGTGTAAATAGCAGATTTATCAATAACTTTCTCGAATTGCACCAAATTCGATAAATATCAAAATATATAGAAATCATAAAGTTTTAATGTATTTTTTTGATAACATATTCTCGTCAGATATCTTGCGATAACTACATATTCTCATCAGATATCTTGCGATAACTAAACAGAAGGCTAATACTGACCTCTAGATATGGAAAAAAAGACATAGATGTCATAGAAATACTAAAATCATAGTCCAAAATCATAGAGATTAAACACTAGCGACATAGATATGTATCCTCGGAGAAAGTTATAATCTCGCCAGTATTTAATAAACGGTGATTTTGTCGAGGTGTTTGACTTAAACCACGAGTTTTAAGTATGTGTTGAACTAGATGATGTAACGGAATATATTGCGATAATTGCACATTTATTAAAGTTTAAATGCCCAGTGTGCATATTACATATTATGTCATGAATACGCACAGGAAAATAATGCATGTCTATTTTTTAATCCGTCATAATAAACCAGTCAGAGACCTCAATTTAAAACTGGAATTCGGATGTATCGAGTTATGGTCAATGAAAGTACATTTCGGAAAGATTTATCAATGATTGTCAGTTAAGGGCAATTGTCAAATGATGCTTACCCCCCGTTTCAAAAAGTTGTAAATAAAAGCGATAGCTCACTCCAGCCTATAATTCTTACGGTCTGGATCGTGCCGGTGCCATTTAATACATCGAGCAAATAATCGCCTAATAATGTGTTAAATTACGTTCAGACTAAAATACTACAATATCTGCAGTTTTTCAAGACGACGAAGGCTAATTTATCCTCGTAAAGGTAACTCCATTTCGACGAATAACGAACGATACACGTCCAATCACACACATACACACACACACACACACACATAACTTACAAAGACGACGACGAAGGCTAATTTATCCTCGTAAAGGTAACTCCATTTCGACGAATAACGAACGACACACGTCCAATCACACACACACACACACACACACAACTTACAAACTCCAACACACTCAATCCCACCATACAGTTTTGAAAGGTGTATTATCTGTATCGATATCAAATCAAAGTCCTATAATCGCTGTTATCATCAAAATTGTATTCTTGTAGTAGTAATCCAAGCATGCATTTTTTGTTAATGTGGTTACGTTTTTTTTTTGGAACTTAATATATAGACTGTCACTCTAAAGAAGTTAAAAAAACAAAGAATTCAATTATAAAATTAAAAAAATGAATTTACAAAATAAAAGAAATAACTATTCTACAAAAAAAAATATTCTTGAAAAAAAAAAAAAAAAATTTTTTTTATAAAAATAAGAAATTAAATTACTCTTATTACAAAATTAATTATATTTTTTTATAAAATGATTTATTATTCTACATTGTAACACGATTACGGACGAATCTTGCGTTTTGATTGGTCGATTAGGCATGGGAGATGGGCCAATAACACGCCCCTCTAAATTGGCAAAAATCACCGTGTATTAATATTATGCGTACTATTTTTTAATGGAGATAACCAAAAATGGAGACCATCAATTTTGATCTCGGTACATTTACAAAATTATTTTCGAGAATTGAAAAGGGGGGAGGTTTACGGTGAATGATTTTTTTTTTTAGTTCACAAAGGTCAAAGATAAATGGACACCATCATTGCGGAAAATCCATTGGGCTTCCAGTTCGTGCGAGGATACAATTTAAAACCATTTGCGAATGTGTTTAATCAATTTATTCCGACAATGCCAACCGCTCCCCTCACCCACAATAATTTAAAAAGAAATCTTTGATCTCTATACCCCCACGGCAATCCAACCATTTGTTCTTCGAGCGTCGCTAATTGGCGACTCCGAAATACGCGTTCCGGTGAATATGTGTTCTCTACCAGAGCAGCTAAAAATATGCTTTCCACCCGGAGTTTTAAGAGTTACATAACTAGCGGTTGTCGTGCAAGATACGCCCACGACATTTTGCAAGAGATGCACCGAGAAGAAGCTAAAGAAGAAGCGACTTTTCGTACAATAAAGGGGACCCCATAACTCAGGAACTAACGATCCGATATATGGCCATTATCGACAGAGGAGTTATAAACATACATTGCTAAGTTTCATCAAATCAGATGACAATTGTGAACTCCGGAGTGTTGTAACATAACACATACTCTTTTTATTAAACAGACTTTTATTACTGCATAATAAATATATATATATATATATGGTGGTTGGATCAGGAGATATCTAACTAAAGATGTTCTCCCTAGGTCACAGAAAACCCAACTGCTCCGGGGGTCGCAGGGCAGACCCCCATAGTCCAGGACGGACCGACTTCTCCCTAGTTCTCCCCAAGACCTGACTCTGGTCTCTGGTCCCTGGTGTCCTCCTTTAACTCTAAACTAGGCTTTATATATTCTATCCAGCAATGCCTGTCAAATCCTAAGGCACGCCATAGTTAATAGTATTAGAGATCGGAACAATGAAAACTAATTAAATATATTCACACCTTAGCCCTAAAACAACAAGTGTTAAGCTTACGACTTATATCAAATAAACACTTGGATGATACAAGTTTTGTACAACAGATACATCTTCCATAATACTATGTCAGACAAACTCACCCCTGCAAACAGACTAAAGCTCGCCATTAATGTCACTTAATATGTACAGAATGCGTTACAATTGAAATTACAATATAAAATATGGATTAAAATACAATATTTCATTTTAGACCAAAAATGATATTGTGTAACAGTGTCCACGTGAATGTGTTGACGTATAAAAAAACTTATTTATTTAAAAAAAAAAACGTTTTTTGGATGGTTTTGTTGTGAGTGCTCTTAGAAACACTCGTGTGTAATGAAACACTATATAAATCGAACAATAATGAGCAGCTAAAATATGATATCGCCTTACAAAAACTCCACATCTTCTAGATATACACTTAGTCCTCGTTGTTTCGTTAGTAACGGTGAACAGATTGTGTGTACAAGAAAACTAACACAATATGTAATTTGAAATGATGTCTTTATTATATACATGTCTTTATATATCAAATAATTAAAACGAAAAGATGATGTCAGAATGACAAAAGTTTGTTTTTGAATTTTTCTTTAGGTATGACACCATAGAATTTCTTTGGATTTCGTAATGGGTTTTATTATCTTTCGAGGATTTGTTGTCTCAGAATCTCCATTTTAAGTTTATGTTCATTCACAATAGCATTAATCTTAGCGTTTAACAATGTTAACCTCAGATCAGCCACAGATGCCCCATTATTTACACTGAATGGTTCGGAAATGGTGTTGGGCCGGTCCTGGTAGCCAAATAGTTTAGTCAAACGAGGACATACCAAAGCTTAAATATGATGAATAATTTATGCTGCAATGTATCTAAATCCTTCATGCACAAACAAATTTTTGTACAATGTATCTAAATCATCTATGCGCAAACAAAATCTATCCACCGTCGATGTAACTAATGTGACGTTCTAACATGGTATATTGCTTTTTTTTTTAAAGTAGGTTTTAATCACTTACCAAAAGATGTCTCATTTACTACGCTATCCCTCGGTCTTTTAATAGGGGTTTTCGCTAACTTCATTTCGTTTCTTTTAAGATGACGCCAGTAATTCTTTAAATGAGTCGCACTTCTAACTGGGAAATTTGGCTGTGCGCTGAATCGCGCTGCAATTTCTTTCCAAGTCTTTTCTTTAAGAGAAACCGATTCTACATCCCTTCGCTTATTATTAATTATATTTAGGAATTCTTTTACCGCGTTCAATAGGAATTGTTTCTCGGAATCGGACATTGAAGATTGGCGACTCATCGATGTATCCATCACGTACAAATTATGTCTGTTGTACTGGGAAAACTGATCGCAACTCTACTTTATAAATAATCCCAATAATGCAATAATAGTAGTATCGCAACAGAAATTCGTCAGAGTGTAGTACCAACGGTAGTTGTGTACAATATACACAAGATCTGCTACGTCACGCAACACATTTCAATACGACTTTTTCCGACAACGCTACCCCTTTCATTCACGTCGTAAGATATTTCAACCATCCGCATTGGTCAGCGATTAAAAGGGTCCCGATATATACCACCCGCCCTCAGACACACACACACACATCCCCACACCTCACCAACCATCATCACTAGAAGGCCATGTCTGAGTACATCGAGTATAATAATCGTCTAGCCACGTTTGACAACCGATGGACCCATGTTCATCCATCCGCTCACAAGTTAAGCGAATCAGGATTTGTGTTCTTCGGAAATAATGATCGTGTACAGTGTTTCAGTTGTAAATTGATATTGAAGGATTGGCAACCATTCGACGATCCCTTCCACGAACACACTAAATATCAACCAAACTGTCCCTATATGAGAATGATTAAAGGGTCTTTGTGTGGTGGTTACCGATGGGAATACAAAGGAATACTAGCGGGAAAAGTCATCCCGTTGGCCCATTCCCGTGTGTTGTACAAGTGTAAAGCCGAATGTATTGATGCTGCTAAGAAAGCAGACTTTAGCTTTATTGATAGCATGGGTAGAGCCTATTTATTCCTGACGGAGTGGAATCGCAAAGAAGATAAAGTCAAACAGTGGGATATAGACAACATGTCCGCCGTAACACATGAATTCGAAGCTTATTTGTTGAACTAGTAACCCAAAAAAACAAACTTTTGTCATTCTGACATCATCTTTTCGTTTTAATTATTTGATGCTGTAATGTATATAATAAAGACATCATTTCAAATTACATATTGTGTTAGTTTTCTTGTACACACAATCTGTTCACCGTTACTAACGAAACAACGAGGACTAAGTGTATATCTAGAAGATGTGGAGTTTTTGTAAGGCGATATCATATTTTAGCTGCTCATTATTGTTCGATTTATATAGTGTTTCATTACACACGAGTGTTTCTAAGAGCACTCACAACAAAACCATCCAAAAAACGTTGTTTTTTTTAAAATAAATAAGTTTTTTTATACGTCAACACATTCACGTGGACACTGTTACACAATATCATTTTTGGTCTAAAATGAAATATTGTATTTTAATCCATATTTTATATTGTAATTTCAATTGTAACGCATTCTGTACATATTAAGTGACATTAATGGCGAGCTTTAGTCTGTTTGCAGGGGTGAGTTTGTCTGACATAGTATTATGGAAGATGTATCTGTTGTACAAAACTTGTATCATCCAAGTGTTTATTTGATATAAGTCGTAAGCTTAACACTTGTTGTTTTAGGGCTAAGGTGTGAATATATTTAATTAGTTTTCATTGTTCCGATCTCTAATACTATTAACTATGGCGTGCCTTAGGATTTGACAGGCATTGCTGGATAGAATATATAAAGCCTAGTTTAGAGTTAAAGGAGGACACCAGGGACCAGAGACCAGGGTCAGGTCTTGGGGAGAACTAGGGAGAAGTCGGTCCGTCCTGGACTATGGGGGTCTGCCCTGCGACCCCCGGAGCAGTTGGGTTTTCTGTGACCTAGGGAGAACATCTTTAGTTAGATATCTCCTGATCCAACCACCATATATATATATATATATATATATATGGTGGTTGGATCAGGAGATATCTATATTATGCAGTAATAAAAGTCTGTTTAATAAAAAGAGTATGTGTTATGTTACAACACTCCGGAGTTCACAATTGTCATCTGATTTGATGAAACTTAACAATGTATGTTTATAACTCCTCTGTCGATAATGGCCATATATCGGATCGTTAGTTCCTGAGTTATGGGGTTCCCTTTATTGTACGAAAAGTCGCTTCTTCTTTAGCTTCTTCTCGGTGCATCTCTTGCAAAATGTCGTGGGCGTATCTTGCACGACAACCGCTAGTTATGTAACTCTTAAAACTCCGGGTGGAAAGCATATTTTTAGCTGCTCTGGTAGAGAACACATATTCACCGGAACGCGTATTTCGGAGTCGCCAATTAGCGACGCTCGAAGAACAAATGGTTGGATTGCCGTGGGGGTATAGAGATCAAAGATTTCTTTTTAAATTATTGTGGGTGAGGGGAGCGGTTGGCATTGTCGGAATAAATTGATTAAACACATTCGCAAATGGTTTTAAATTGTATCCTCACACGAACTGGAAGCCCAATGGATTTTCCGCAATGATGGTGTCCATTTATCTTTGACCATTGTGAACTAAAAAAAAATCATTCACCGTAAACCTCCCCACTTTTCAATTCTCGAAAATAATTTTGTAAATGTACCGAGATCAAAATTGATGGTCTCCATTTTTGGTTATCTCCATTAAAAAATAGTACGCATAATATTAATACACGGTGATTTTTGCCAATTTAGAGTAATTTAATTTCTTATTTTTATAAAAAAAATTTTTTTTTTTTTTTCAAGAATAATTTTTTTTGTAGAATAGTTATTTCTTTTATTTTGTAAATTCATTTTTTTAATTTTATAATTGAATTCTTTGTTTTTTTAACTTCTTTAGAGTGACAGTCTATATATTAAGTTCCAAAAAAAAAACGTAACCACATTAACAAAAAATGCATGCTTGGATTACTACTACAAGAATACAATTTTGATGATAACAGCGATTATAGGACTTTGATTTGATATCGATACAGATAATACACCTTTCAAAACTGTATGGTGGGATTGAGTGTGTTGGAGTTTGTAAGTTGTGTGTGTGTGTGTGTGTGTGTGTGTGTGTGTGTGATTGGACGTGTGTCGTTCGTTATTCGTCGAAATGGAGTTACCTTTACGAGGATAAATTAGCCTTCGTCGTCGTCTTTGTAAGTTGTGTGTGTGTGTGTGTGTGTGTGTATGTGTGTGATTGGACGTGTGTCGTTCGTTATTCGTCGAAATGGAGTTACCTTTACGAGGTAAAATTAGCCTTCGTCGTCTTGAAAAACTGCAGATATTGTAGTATTTTAGTCTGAACGTAATTTAACACATTATTAGGCGATTATTTGCTCGATGTATTAAATGGCACCGGCACGATCCAGACCGTAAGAATTATAGGCTGGAGTGAGCTATCGCTTTTATTTACAACTTTTTGAAACGGGGGGTAAGCATCATTTGACAATTGCCCTTAACTGACAATCATTGATAAATCTTTCCGAAATGTACTTTCATTGACCATAACTCGATACATCCGAATTCCAGTTTTAAATTGAGGTCTCTGACTGGTTTATTATGACGGATTAAAAAATAGACATGCATTATTTTCCTGTGCGTATTCATGACATAATATGTAATATGCACACTGGGCATTTAAACTTTAATAAATGTGCAATTATCGCAATATATTCCGTTACATCATCTAGTTCAACACATACTTAAAACTCGTGGTTTAAGTCAAACACCTCGACAAAATCACCGTTTATTAAATACTGACGAGAATATAACTTTCTCCGAGGATACATATCTATGTCGCTAGTGTTTAATCTCTATGATTTTGGACTATGATTTTAGTATTTCTATGACATCTATGTCTTTTTTTCCATATCTAGAGGTCAGTATTAGCCTTCTGTTTAGTTATCGCAAGATATCTGATGAGAATATGTAGTTATCGCAAGATATCTGACGAGAATATGTTATCAAAAAAATACATTAAAACTTTATGATTTCTATATATTTTGATATTTATCGAATTTGGTGCAATTCGAGAAAGTTATTGATAAATCTGCTATTTACACTCAAAAAATATTTCTTAATGGAAAATCGGTTGTTTTAGTATTTACATATTTTTCACTGGGATGCTTTAAAAAACCTCAAAAGGAATATTACTCGAAACTAAACGTTTTGTATTAAAAAGTGTGAGAAATCAAACTAATAAATATATATTGACTTAGTAAAAAACGAAAAATAGAAGCATTATTGATTCCCAGGTATAACGAAATCAAACAAAATTGATAACTCGTTACTTAAAGTATCGCAGCCCTCTTAATTACCTATTGTAAACCATACATAAGTAATCAAAAAAAAACTGTGTCGTTCTCTTTCACATAACATACTATCATCATTTGGGGACGTTTATTGGTTTAAACGATATCGTAAAATATATCATAACATGTTTTAAGATACGATAGCTTTACATATATCATTTACTAGTGATATTTTAAGAATATAATACGTTACGTGTTTCGAGGCGAAAAAAAAGTTCAAATAGATAATGAAAATACATCAAAGAGAACTACACGAGTAAATGCACGCTTTAATCACCATTTTTTGAGAAAACATAAAATGTAACAGTGTTATATATATTTATAAAAAAAAACACAGTGAAGAATTATATACATTTTGTGATGAACAATTATGAACAGATATTATTTGGGGTGTCGTTAAAAAAACTACGGAGTGTTGGTGTGTGTGTACATTATGAGAGGTAGTGTTTTTCGGTTGAGTGCCCCTTTTCATCATTCACCAAATTTAATGAAACGTCAAGCACGCGACCTAGTCTTAAAGCAATAATTGTCATTCAAATCAGCCCTACACAATATAACTAGGATTTGTACACCTCAACATTTGTACGATATAATTTTAATGATTATTATAAATCGTGTATGTAAATTGAACAGTTATTGTCACTTTTAATGCATTGCCTCTTGTTTTGTATGATGTTTTGAAAGTTTCAAACACATTTGAACAGAGCACGTAATTGATTTTACTTATATTTTACAATAGATATAGTTTGTAAATAAAATATTAGACCATTTCTTTATAGTTTTGAAATCTAACATCGACAAAATTTGACTCGACGCGTCTTTATATATATATTTACCAGAGTTTCCGGTAGTTTTGAGATTTTAAAGGTTTTGTAAAGGTAGAAGACGATTTTATATGCTCGGGTAAATCATCCCAGTCACTTATTACACAAAGTAAAAGATGGGAGGTGAGGGGGGGGGGGGTAAAATGTAGTATTTGCAGGAATATTTATATACAGCTTTGGATTCCGCATTTGATAAGGAGTTTATATCCCCGTGATTTGGGGTGGAACTAGAATAGTCAAATTCAAATCCGCTATTTTGTAAAACAGGGTTAGTTTATACCGTTTAATTTCAGTCCAAGTGTAACCCCCCCGATTCATTTAACAATAGATTATAATATGTAACTCTACACGTAGCCAAGAACACGAAACATAAGTTGTTTTTTGTAGGGGGTGGGTGGGGGTAAACTAGTTGTTTAACGTGTAAAAAGAACGAAAAAAGTCTAGAGCAAGCCATCGATAGTTTAGCGTTATGTTTCAGTGATAATTATTTCGATACGTAATATACTTATCTGTTGAAATAAAATAAAAAAAAAATGTTCTTAATCAACTATTAACAGCTATCGCGACCACTGTTTCAAAGGCTTTGAGAGTTGAACCTTTTGAAGATGGTCTCTTGATAATTGTATTATCGTTTTGTCATGTCACACATTCACGTGGGTCGATCACGCGTGCAATACACTTCTCGGTGGCTACGAAGATCCCCCCCCCCCTTTTTTCTGTCAAACGGTCCATAATAAAAGACACGTGGTGTCTGTATAGTCCGAGAGCCTAGAGCCATGCGTACACGTCCAAAACACCTTGAAACCGCATGGCCGTGCCCCCCGTTATCTGAGTGGTTAAGATCGCTCTATAGGCCGAGAAAGTACCGATATCCGACGAGGTTTCTCCCGCTACTCGACGCAGGACCTGTCAGGGACAGCTGTCTGTTTTGGATGTGTCGAAAAAACCGAGACCGCCGTGTATAGAACGAGTCACTATACCTCGATCATTGCCATGTATCGGTTTGACGTATTTAACACGGTTCAATTCGCTGTCCAGGTACAATACAATACTTTTTTAACTTTCTTCCTGAAAAAACTATTTATCGGGTGGTTATTTCCAATAAAAGTATGACAATTTTTATATGTATTGAAAGTAGAAACACCCAATCTTACTAGAAAAATACCGGATTCCCCTGAAAAAACATCCATAGGGTGCATACAGGACAAAAAAAAATGTAAGATTCTCTAACTGACAACCCTGACGATTAGCGATGTCTGCGTGAGTAACGTGAGAGGTAGCACTTGGTGATTGTCTAAATCTCCCAGTGTTAGTGAGTGCTTGGTGTGTATGTTAATAAAGTTAATAAAGTTTCTGATATAATACAAAAACAACGGAAAAAGAGTGTATAATTCGAGAATTTATTGACCTTCGATATTTATGATAAATAATCAACGCTGAAAGACAACAATTGAATATGCGTGTGTTTTCCATTTCATCTCTCTTTTTTCTCCATTTATTTATTGAAAATGGTTTTATTAGTATATTTAGATTCACATCGGGTTGAGTAAATTTTTTTTTTATTTTACTTTAATCTCATTCCTACACGAATACAACAAACATCTTGAGAACGTGTACAATACTACGATTTCGTGAATTTGGAACCATTTCCATATTTAAATACAGAGTAAACACAGGTTAATCGAACCGTCACTTTTAAATACCCACCCTATAAGAGGACCGTATAATATAGACGACACGTAGGGATTCATTCACAAAAACTCAAACAAAATCAATAATTCAACATTAAACGATAAACGACATCGCATTACTAAACAGAGAGACAGTTTAACAACAGGGGATCAACACCTGTACTCTATAACAAAAAAGCCTATTCGGCTATTGCTTCATCAACCCTTGTTCGGAGAATAAAATCAATAATTAAACATTAAACCATACTCTCATTGCAGAGGGGAGCGTTTTAACAACAAAATCATCATCTGGCCTCTATAACAAAAGCACCAACCATTGTTCGGAGAACCATACACTAATCAATAGCTCCATTGTTCACAAAACAATACACTAACAATAGCGCCCCATTGTTCATAAAACAATACACTAACAATAGCGCCCATTGTTCATAAAACAATACACTAACAATAGAACAAAAGAAAAAGCTCTGTAGTCACCTATTAACTACTTGTAAAGAATGTAAAATAGAAATGGAACGTTTTACGAACTTTATTGGAAGGTTTTATTTTTTCGTTTAATTTCAACGTTTTTAGATTAGGAAAACAGAACGTTTTAAAAACTGAAATTCAATATAATAAATATAACGTCCCAAACAAAAGTGTTACCAACATTCAAAGAATCATAATTTAAAACGTTACAAAAGTTACATTAGAAGAACTTAATTTACTGACGTCTATAGTTTGTCTGACCAGGCTTGACAAATAACGTTGAATCAGGTGGTTCAGTTGACGTTCTTGGAACAACTAATTCGAACGTTCCTAAAGTAAACGTCAGTAGAACGATATTAACTAATGTTTAGTAACGTCTCACAGTATCAACGATATAACGTAATAAAAAACAGAGTTGAAACATTATTCTAATGTTTTAATGCAACGTTTGCCGATGAAACATTATGAAAACATTCAAAATAACGTTCGGTTATTGTTGAATGAAAGTAAAATTAAAACGTCAAAAGACAACAATATGATCATGTTTCTGGAACGTTTATAAAAAGTACAGTCTATCTCTGAACCCTTTCTGAACGTTTGGAGAACGTGCTTAAGCAACGCAACCATATTAGAACCAATTACGAATGTTACCAAAACGTTTTGTGTTTGCTGGGTCCTTAATCTCTTTACCTAGGACGGTCGCTTTCTTACCCAAGAAAGTCGCCCCGTCCAGAGGCTTTACCATCAACAGGTGTTGATAGGGAGGGGTGGGTTTCGACGACGAAAAGTAGCCGGTAAGGGCGTACTCTTTAAGGCTTCCGTAAAGGAGAGCCTTTGAGGTATGACTGGTGGGTGGACCCCACCTTCAAGGACCTCAACCCCCTCCATGCCGGTGCTGGCCGGATACCTTTTACAAAAATAAATATGAAAAATAGAAAATAAATTATAAGTCGGGGATGGGGGGTAGTAGGATAAGAGAATTGGTTTGGGGCGCGGGCCTATGTGAGAGCTCCTACAATAGGAGAGAATAAATCAAGGTGTTAAGTTGGTTAGCGCGGACCTATGAGAGAGCACCTAATCTATAGGGAACTGAATCAAGTTAAGAATAAACAATAAGAGTGTTGATGTGACGCGGACCTATGAGAGAGCACCTAATGGAAGAAGACCCTAGTTAGATACAAGGAGTAAAGTTGTTGTATGGAGCGCGGACCTATGAGAGAGCTCCTACAGTAGGAGAGAATAAATCAAAGTATAAAGTTAATATGAATAGCGCGGACCTATGAGAGAGCGCCTGCTCTAGAAGGAACTAAATCAAGTTTAGAATTTAGCGCGGACCTATGAGAGAGCATGTATGGTAGAAGCGATAAAACGGCGAGCCGGTAATCAATGTGAGAGCTGGCGGGAGAGGTACCTAAAGAATGACGGAAAGCCAACGTCATCCCTCTCCCAAAACCAGGTAAAGAGAGAACAAAAGCAGCATACTCACTGATATACAGGTTAATTAGTACTCGTACTGATAACACCTAATGCACCAGAGCTCCAGAGCTATCGTCTAAATTTATCTTAAAGATAAAGTAGCCTAGCAAAGACTCTCCACTCGACTTTAAGACTCTACAAAGATTCTTCAGTCCCAAGGTTGTCTTTCTACTTTCATTATTTATTTTATTTTCTTTCTTTTCTCTTATACCTGAATAAGGTATAAGATTTTTTCTTTTTTTGTTTCCTCTACTTCTTTTTATTTTATTTTCCCTTTACTTTTGACAGCTCCTTTTCAGTTATTCTATTTTAATTATTTCATTATTTCATTTCATTTTTTACTATTTTTTCCTCTTTTTACACTTAGTTGGACCATCTCATTTTTTTTTCTGATTTTATACTTTGACTTCGATTTCTAGTTTTAACTTTCTTGCATCGTTAGCCTCATACTTTTGTTTATATTTTTGATAGTTACTTCTCATATTTTCTCTCATATTCATATTTTTTTTTCTTTAGATTAGTTTCTTTTTTTGTTTTTTTTTGTTTTATACTTTAATTTTGGTCTCTAGTTTTACTTCGCTTGTATCATCAGCCTCATATTTTTGCTTATTTTTATATTTATCTTTGGTAGCTATTTCTCATATTTTCTACTCATTTACTTTCTTTGTTACGTTACCGCCACAAGGGCTTCAGTTCTACTTCTTTGTTAGACAATCAGTACCCAAGCGATCAGAGATTAGCTCAAGCGATTGAACTACACTCAGATCAAAGATATTAAATCAAAGGCTTTACCGCCTTTGTTGAGGTGACAATCTGACAACTAATCTGCCTACTGACCTATACAAACATCAGGAACCTATAGTTAATTAGTATAACCAAATCTGATTGACTAGTGGATCTGTGTGGAAGGGGTCAATAGCAGATCATCAGTTAATCAATCAACCAATCACTATTCAATCTTAAACACTCTACTATAGAGTACTAATTAGATTCATCTCTTGTTGATCCCTCTTTTTAATTTAGACTTTCGAGGCAGGAAAAGGGAAATGGAGTCCGTGACTGAGCTCAACATGTCGATGGTTGAGGCTTTCAACAGCAGTCCGGCACCATCGACCTTTCCGGCGGCTAAAAAGAGGGAGGAACAAGCCTTCGTCGTCCAGGTGAGACCCGCTGAAGGCAAGTCCTTCAAAGGGGTGAAACTGACGGCGATAGGGAAGGAGATTAAGAAGACCTGGGGTATTATCGATATCCCAGACATCAGAGTAACTGTCCCTGGACACGTCCGACTGGCTTTTAAAACACAGGAGGACATGGACAGGGCGGTGAACCAGGTATCCCTTCTCGGTATAGAAGTGAGGGTATCCCAGCCGTCAACCTTGTCAACTGAAAAGGTGGTGGTACACGGGATTCCCTCCGAGTATGACGGAGAAGAGATCCTGGAAGACTTGAAAGACAGAGGATATGCGGTCACGGAGGTATACCGTTTCAGGATCGCTGAAGGTAAAGGCCAGGGAAGCGTCGCCCTGACCTTTAACAACAAAGCACCTGAGATGGTAAAAATAGTGTATCTATCCCGAAGGACCCACGCTTACATCAACAGGGTAAGGCAATGTTCTAATTGCCAAAAGCTTGGTCACACAGTCAAGTACTGCAAGGGAAAGACTGTGTGTGCCAAATGCGGCGGGAGTCACGCGGTGGCCGAGTGTGGGGCGGGCATTCAAACAAAATGCTCGAACTGCAAGGGTGGTCACGCAGCGAACTCCCCCGACTGCCCCAAGAAACAGAGCACTAAGGCTGCCCTAAAAATACAGGGGAAGGAGAAAGTGAGTTTCAGTGAGGCTGCACTAATTCTCAAAAAGAAAGAGCGGGTGATAAAAGAAGTCAGGAAGACGGCTCCGGTTAATAAACCAAATACGGAGCCAATTCCATCGACATCGACGCCGGAAGAACCACCCAAGGCTCTCCGCTCAGAACCACTACCAAATACAAAGACCCCAAAGAAGAAGACCAACCCAAAGAAAAAGGAGGAACAAAAAACGAAAGCTGATGAAAATCACTTCATTCCGAAATTCAAAACGGAGAGTGGTTTCATGAGCTTCATGATTGAATTCCTGAAGGTGGCAGTATCAAATGAAGACCAAACGACAAAAATGGCAAGCCTCCTAGGGAAACTTAGAGCGTATATGGTCAACGCAGACGCTCTAATCAACTCAATCAACACAGTCAAGAAAAGAGCTAGAGATGACGATGAGGAAGCTGAAAAAAATGATCAAGAGGTAAATCTCGCTCTACGTAGGGGGATATCTCATGTTCGCCACTACAGCACTGGCGATATGCCCAGTTGCTTGCCGGTGTTAACACCAAAAGCGAACAGCAATGAGGTACCTTCTATGGAAAGCGAGACACCAGTAGATCAATAGAACACAACCATTGAGAGGCATCAATCCTGACAGTCATCATGGCGGGCCAGGTAAAAGTTCTACAACTTAACGTTAACGGACTGGCCCCCAGATGTGCTGAGCTGAGAAAATACATCACCCACAACCCCAAAGATGTAATATGCCTCCAGGAGACCAAGCTACTACCAACCAAAAAAGACATCTACCTACCCGGATATACTTGTCAGAGAAGGGACAGACCGGGCAGCACGACACGTGGCGGCGGCCTTGCCATCTACGTCAGTGATAACTTAAATTATATTTCTGTTACGCTGGACGTAGCGGGCCCTCTAGAAGCAATGGGCATAGCCATCACATTGAGCAATAATACAAAATTGACAATAGTGAATGTCTATGCACCCCCTCAAGTCACGATAAAATCAGTAGACTTCCAGTCACTTCTCGACCAGCTTCCGCAGGGCGAATCTGTGTTTCAACGCAAAACACGCTCTGTGGGGGTCACCGAGGAATGACTGTCGGGGGACTAGCCTGTGCTCAATAATAGAAGGGAACGACCTATGCGTACTGAACGACGAGAGCCCTACTTTTGTTGGAGGAAATGCCCCACCTTCACACCTGGATCTCACGCTCTGTACGCTTGGTATGGCAAACCGCTGCGACTGGCAAGTACACGAAGACGAAACACTTGGCAGTGACCACCTACTGATAGAATTCTGCATCCAATGTGAAACAACCAGGGAAGTCTATAACGGGAAACCCAATTGGAAAATAAAAGAGGCTGATTGGGCTAACTTCCGTGTAAACTGCCTTGAGTGGAAAGAGGATGACATCATCGATGCCAACATCGACGTGTACGCTGCCAACATCACAAGTGCTATTATAGGTGCCACAGACGACTCCATTCCCAAGACTTCTGGAGGGAAACCAAGGATTAGAAAACCTTGGTGGTCACTAGAATGTCAGAAGGCGGTTAACGAAAGAAAGAAGGCTCTACGCCTACGGAAACGCCACTACAATGAAGTCAACCACCAAAACTACCTGAAGTTGAAATACGCCGCAAGAGACACCATCCGGAAGGCACAAAGCGGACACTGGATGACTTTCTGTAATGCGTTGAATCAAAACACGCAAACAGGTGTCGTCTGGAAGAAGCTGAACGCCATGAACGGGAAGCGCAGATCATTCAACATACCAAACCTAAAGAATGGAGATGAGTACGCTACCAACGGCAATGAAAAGGCAGACCTACTTGCGAAAACGTTCGCTGACGCAAGCAGGGACGAAAACCAATCACCAGAGTTCCTGAAGAGAAAGGAAATCTTTTACTCACAGCACCCTTCATTAGAAATTGAACCTAATGAAGGGGCTAAACCAATCAATCTAAATAAGGCTCTAAATAAGGCTCTTTCCCTCAAGAAGGATAGTGCGGCTGGTGAGGACAAAGTAAAGTACTCAATGCTCAAACATCTGCCTAGAAATGCCAAAAGGATACTACTAAACTTCTTCAACACATCCTGGCTGGCGGGAGAGGTACCTAAAGAATGGCGGAAAGCCAACGTCATCCCTCTCCCAAAACCAGGTAAAGAGAGAACAAAAGCAGAGTCCTATCGACCAGTAAGCTTGACATCCACACTGTGCAAAACCTTGGAAACAATGGTTAACATCCGACTATAGTTCTATCTGGAGAGCAACCGACTGATAGACGAAAATCAAAGCGGGTTCAGGAAAGGGCGTTCAACAATGGACCACTTGGTGAGACTACAGCAAGTCATGTCGCAGACACTCCTCTCTGGGAACCTGTTATGTGCCGTGTTCGTAGATTTAACTAAGGCTTTCGATTTAGTCTGGCTAGACGGACTGCTCTTCAAGTTAGGACGTATTGGTATAACGGGCATAATGTTTCGGTGGATCAAAAGCTTTCTGAGCGATAGAAGGATACAGGTGAATGTTGGCAGATTCCTGAGTGCCGAGAAAACATTAGAAAATGGCACGCCTCAGGGGTCGGTTATCAGTCCCACTCTCTTCAATATCATGATCAACGACATACAGAAATCCTCCTACCTCGACGCCAAAACTGAGTTAGCTAAATTTGCTGATGATAGTACCATATGGAGGACAGGGAGGC
The DNA here is from genome assembly GCA_036850965.1 of Patella caerulea. NCBI lineage: Eukaryota > Metazoa > Mollusca > Gastropoda > Patellidae > Patella > Patella caerulea. Next base: position 2,034,622 of record JAZGQO010000018.1, on the reverse strand, counting down.
ATTTTTGTGAACTACAAAAGAATATGCAAAAGGCCTTAGACAAATTCATGGCATGGGCAAACGACTGGGGATTTAAAGTTTCGGAGAAGAAAACGGTCGGCATGCTTGTAAGCAGGGATAGTGGGATAAACAGAATGACTCTGTGTATGAACGGGAAAACCATCGAATTCAAAGACCAAACCAAGTTCCTTGGCGTAATCTTTGACCGAAGGCTGACCTGGAAACCACACATCGACGAGACTGTAGATAGATGCACCAAAATCCTAAACTTAATGAGGAAAATAACGGGCAGCACATGGGGGGCCAACAGAGTTACACTAATGATGGTGTATCGTGCTCTAATACGATCTGTATTAGACTACGGCTCTCTGGCCTTCATGAACTGCGCGCCATTACTCTTAAGGAAGCTTGACACCATCCAACACAAAGCTCTGTGTGTTGCGACTGTCGTAGGGCAAGCGACTAGGAGAGAGGCACTACTGCAGGAAGCCGGGGAGTTGCCCCTATCCCTAAGAAGAAAAGAACTAGCGACAAGGTACTGGGCTAAGATCTCGCAACTGGGCGCAAGATCTCCAACTTTTGTCAGTCTACAAAAGACAAGATATGTGAGAGATCCAAGAAAGAAAAGCTTTGGCCAAGGTATCAGGGAAACAATCAAGGAACTGCGGCTGGGGGAGCTCGTGATAAATAAACACGACCCCCCAGCGATCGCCCCTTGGACGCTCCCTATACCGCCGGTCAATCTAGATCTGTTACAGAAAACCGACAAGAAAAACAACCCCACTGCCGCACGAGCTTTATCGCTAGAACACCTGGAAGACAACTGGCCGTCCAATGACTGGGACCATGTGTATACGGATGGCTCACGCAACCCTGAAAGGGGCACCAGCTCGTTTGGAATATACCTGCCAAACGCGGAACAGGGAATAAGCAGGAAACTGCCCAATAACTGTTCGGTGTACACTGCAGAGCTTGTGGCCATTCGTGACGCTATATCATGGATTTCCCACCAAAAGACTAGTAAGTTCGTCATTCCAAGCGACTCCCTGAGCAGTCTGATTTCAATCCAAACTGACAACTCGGACTCAAGACCAGAAGTCATTTTGGAAATCAGGCAGCTGTACCAGAGGGTCTTAGAGAAGGGAAGCAAAGTAGAGCTCGTGTGGATTCCATCACATGTCAACATTAGAGGAAACGAGGAGGCAGATCGACTCGCAAACGAAGGTCTCAAGGATACAGCACCACTCCGCATCGTAGACTACAGCACCACGGAAATCTACAGTATGGTTAAAAGACAGGTCAATTCAATCTGGGAATTAAAACTTGTTGAACTTGACACATACAGATTCCGGCTGGATGACAAGATCAACACGAAGACAGCAATCAATCACCATAGAAGAGATATATGCAGATTTATATCGAAACCAAGGGTGAGAGAGCGGCTGCGAGACCACAAACACCAAGTCATCGTCTGTGAGTGCGGGGAAGAATGTACCACCAACCATGTCCTGGTAGACTGTGAGGTATACAAGGAGAGAAGGGAACTAGTAAGAACAATGGAGACCAACAACATACCATTCAACACTAAGAACCTACTCTTCCCTAGACCAGATCTGAAACTGCAAATCTTCGAACAAATCCACGCCCTAATGGAGACAGTAGGACTAAGTAGAATAGTGAAGTAAGAGGGGGTCATGATTAGACGGGCCCGGCATCTAAACACTAAACTACATAGGGGATTGATACCAAACTGGCAGAATAGTGGAGTAAGGGAGGGTCACGATCAGACGGACTCGGCATCTAAACACTATTCCGCCAAAAAACAGACACCAAACCTACAGAATAGGATAGTGGAGTAAGGGGAGGTCACGATAAGACGGGCCTGGCACCTAAACACAAATCCTACGAAGATGACATGTACCAAACTAAGCAGGATAGTGGAGTAAGGGGGAGTTTCGGTCAGACGTACTCGGCACCTAAACACTATTCCGTAAATAAAAATGATACCAAACCCATAGAGTGGGATGGTGGAGTAAGGGGAGGCCACGATAAGACGGGCCTGGCACCTAAACACTAACCCCAAACGATGACACCAACCAACCCAGAAGCAAACGAGATCATCTACCAAATGATATGTTTATTAAATAAAGGGAAGAACTTCCCACTAAACCCAATCCATGGCTTAAAGCTAAATGGAAAGATTGCAAAATCATATTCTAAAAAACAGGAATCAGCTTCGGCTCTCCTAAGTCTTGTCTGTGATATCACTTATGTGGAAGCAGACGTTAAACACCAAGTAGTAGTAGTAGAACAAAAGCAGAGTCCTATCGACCAGTAAGCTTGACATCCACACTGTGCAAAACCTTGGAAACAATGGTTAACATCCGACTACAGTTCTATCTGGAGAGCAACCGACTGATAGACGAAAATCAAAGCGGGTTCAGGAAAGGGCGTTCAACAATGGACCACTTGGTGAGACTACAGCAAGTCATATCGCAGGCACTCCTCTCTGGGAACCTGTTATGTGCCGTGTTCGTAGATTTAACTAAGGCTTTCGATTTAGTCTGGCTAGACGGGCTGCTCTTCAAGTTAGGACGTATTGGTATAACGGGCATAATGTTTCGGTGGATCAAAAGCTTTCTGAGCGATAGAAGGATACAGGTGAATGTTGGCAGATTCCTGAGTGCCGAGCAAACATTAGAAAATGGCACGCCTCAGGGGTCGGTTATCAGTCCCACTCTCTTCAATATCATGATCAACGACATACAGAAATCCTCCTACCTCGACGCCAAAACTGAGTTAGCTAAATTTGCTGATGATAGTACCATATGGAGGACAGGGAGGCATTTTTGTGAACTACAAAAGAATACGCAAAAGGCCTTAGACAAATTCATGGCATGGGCAAACGACTGGGGATTTAAAGTTTCGGAGAAGAAAACGGTCGGCATGCTTGTAAGCAGGGATATTGGGATAAACAGAATGACTCTGTGTATGAACGGGAAAACCATCGAATTCAAAGACCAAACCAAATTCCTTGGCGTAATCTTTGACCGAAGGCTGACCTGGAAACCACACATCGACGAGACTGTAGATAGATGCACCAAAATCCTAAACTTAATGAGGAAAATAACGGGCAGCACATGGGGGGCCAACAGAGTTACACTAATGATGGTGTATCGTGCTCTAATACGATCTGTATTAGACTACGGCTCTCTGACCTTCATGAACTGCGCGCCATTACTCTTAAGGAAGCTTGACACCATCCAACACAAAGCTCTGTGTGTTGCGACTGGCGTAGGGCAAGGGACTAGGAGAGAGGCACTACTGCAGGAAGCCGGGGAGTTGCCCCTATCCTTAAGAAGAAAAGAACTAGCGACAAGGTACTGGGCTAAGACCTCGCAACTGGGCGCAAGATCTCCAACTTTTGTCAGTCTACAAAAGACAAGATAAGTGAGAGATCCAAGAAAGAAAAGCTTTGACCAAGGTATCAGGGAAACAATCAAGGAACTGCGACTGGGGGAGCTCGTGATAAATAAACACGACCCCCCAGCGATCGCCCCTTGGACGCTCCCTATACCGCCGGTCAATCTAGATCTGTTACAGAAAACCGACAAGAAAAACAACCCCACTGCCGCACGAGCTTTATCGCTAGAACACCTGGAAGACAACTGGCCGTCCAATGACTGGGACTATGTGTATACGGATGGCTCACGCAACCCTGAAAGGGGCACCAGCTCGTTTGGAATATACCTGCCAGTCTATAACGGAAGACCCAATTGGAAAATGAAAGAAGCCGATTGGGCCAACTTCCGTGTAGGCTGCCTCGATTGGAAGGAAGAAGACATCATTGATACCAACATCGACGTGCTATCATAGGTGCAGCAAACGACTCGATTCCCAAGACGTCTGGCAAGATACCAAGGGTTAGAAAACCTTGGTGGTCCCCAGAATGTCAGAAGGCAGTTGACCAAAGAAAGAAGGCACTTCGCCTTCGGAAACGCAACCACAACGAAGTCAACCACCAAAACTACCTGAAGTTGAAGTACGCCGCAAGAGACACCATCAAGAAGGCGCAAAGTGGGCACTGGGTGACATTCTGTAATGCGTTGAACAAAAACACGCAAACAGGTGTCGTCTGGAAGAAACTAAACGCAATGAACGGGAAGCGCAGATCATTCAACATACCAAACCTTGAAAATGGAGATGAGTACGTTACCAACGGCAATGAAAAGGCAGACCTATTGGCAAAAGCATTCGCAGACGCCAGCAGGGACGAAAACCAATCACCAGAGTTCCAAAAGAGAAAGGAAATTTTCTACTCACAGCATCCTTCATTAGTTTTTGAGCCTAATGAGGATGCTGAACCAATCAACCTGCCCTTCTCTGAGGAAGAGTTAAATAAAGCTCTTTCCCTAAAGAAGGACAGCGCGGCCGGCGAGGGCGAAGTAAAGTACTCAATGCTGAAACATCTACCTGAGAATGCCAAATCGATACTACTTAACTTCTTCAACACTTCCTGGCTGACAGGAGAGGTACCTAAAGAATGGCCGAAAGCCAACGTCATCCCTCTACTGAAACCAGGAAAAGAGAGAACAAAGGCAGAATCCTATCGTCCAGTAAGCTTGACATCCACACTATGCAAAACCTTGGAGACAATGGTTAACATCCGACTACAATTCTATCTGGAGAGTAACCGACTGATCGACGAAAATCAAAGCGGGTTCAGGAAGGGACGATCAACAATGGATCACTTGGTGCGACTACAGCTAGTCATGTCTCAGGCACTCCTTTCGGGGAACCTGTTGTGTGCCGTGTTCGTGGATCTAACCAACCGATAAGAAAAACAACCCAACTGCTGCACGGGCACTATCCCTAACACACATGGAGGACAACTGGCCGTCTGATGACTGGGAACATATTTACACGGACGGCTCGCGCAATCCTGAAAGGGGCACAAGCTTGTTTGGAATATACCTGCCAAACGGGGAACAGGGAATAAGCAGGAAACTGCCCAATAACTGTTCAGTGTACACTGCAGAGATCGTGGCCATCCGTGATGCTATATCTTGGATCTCCCATCAAAAGACGGGCAAGTTCGTCATTCCAAGCGACTCTCTGAGCAGTCTGATTTCAATCCAGAATGACAACTCGGACTCAAGACCAGAAGTCATACTGGAAATCAGACAGCTGTACCAGAGGGTCCTAGATAAGGGAAGTAAACTAGAGCTCGTGTGGATTCCATCACATGTGAACATTAGAGGAAACGAAGAGGCAGATCGACTCGCCACCGAAGGTCTCAAGGACACAGCACCATTCCGCACCATAGACTACAGCACTTCGGAAATCTACAGTATGATCAGAAGACAGGTCAATTCAAACTGGGAAATAAAACTCGTTGAACTTGACACATACAGATTCCGGCTGGATGACAAGATCTACACAAAGACAGCGTTCAATCACCCTAGAAGAGATATATGCAAACTTATATCGAAACTAAGGATGAAAGAGCGGCTGCGAGACTACAACTATCAAGTCATCGTCTGTGAGTGCGGAGAAGAATGTACCACCAACCATGTCCTGGTAAACTGCGAAGTATACAAGGAGGAGAGAAGGGAATTATTGGAATGGCTGGAGGCCAACAACATACCACTCAACACTAAGAACCTACTCTTTCCGAGACCAGAAATCAAACTGCAAATCTTCGAACTAATCAACGATTTAATGAACACAGTTGGATTAAGTAGAATAGTGAAGTAAGAGGGAGTCACGGTTAGACGGGCTCGGTATCTAAACACTAAACTACATATAGGATATTTACCAAACTAGCGGGATAGTGGAGTAAGGGAGGGTCACGATCAGACGGACTCGGCATCTAAACACTATACCGCCTAATGGGATTGTGGAGTAAGGGGAAGTCATGATAAGACGGGCTTGGCACCTAAACACAAAATTCCAAACAGAGTACACAGAACGGGTTAGTTGAGTAAGGGGAGACCATGATAAGACGGGTCTGGCACCTAAAGACTATACCCAGAACGAAGACATCTACCAATCCAGATAATAAGTTTTTATTAGTAAATAAAGGGAAGACCTTCCCACTAAACCAAATCCATGGCTTATGGCCGACAATGGAAAGATTGCAAAATCATATTCTAACAACAGGAAGCAGCTTCGGCTCTCCTACTTCTAGTCTGCGATATCACATTAGTGGAAGCGGACGTTAAACATACCATTCCAGTTCCAGTTCCGTAACCTAATTAATAGATAATATATGCGGGGAGCGGGTTCTCCTGGGTTCCAACTGTACAGATCAGTCGAGTTGAAACAGGTCCAGGTTACTGCTAACCTAGTTTTACTCAAGAGAGAAAGCCAGCCGCTGGGATTTTACAGGTCAGCGACAGGTCAGGCACAGAGGTCAGGCGAGAGCTGGGAAACTTGTTATCCTCGCTATATGATATAGAAGGACCCCCGTAAGCTCTCGTCCAAAGTCTTGTCTGAGAATCGAAAAGGAGACGCTTTTCTGCTGTCGCTAATGTGTTACCTAAATGAGGCGGATGGCTGTAAAATATGGACTGTGCGAGGGGATGGGGAGAGGGGGAGGGTGGAAATTTATTTTATTATAAAATTATAAAAATCCGAGTGCCCACTCGCTTGAAATCGACAAGGAGGGGAGCCGTCAAAAACTACAGTATTTTCTGGGTAAAGAGGACCTCTAACTCAGCTAGAAAAAGCCGGGTTCGTTCAATACCCGTACTCAAATTGCAAATTTTCAAGATGGCTGCCAAACCCACGCTAAGTCGATTTCCGTACAAAAGTATAAAAAATAAGAATATAAAACAATATCTCGGTCGAGAGCAGGTATAATCACCAGATCAGTAATATAACCTTACCTTGGCCGGTATATCCACAGCTATAATTCCAAAAACACAGTGATAATCCAACACAAGTAAGAAAATAACACAGAGGTAATCCAAGTACTCAGGGGAAAAATCACAGTATGCACGAGCTTCAACTTAGATGACCTCAGTTCACAACCGAAAGCATCTAACCGAGGCCAGAGTCTCTTTTAAACACGTAACAAGGGTATAAAAGGGCAGGTCCTGGACACGAATAGGATGCTAGGTCGGTAGAACTATGCGAGACGAGAGGCACCGCGAATTTGTAGACCAACACGCCTCACTGCAGTTATGTTCAACGCAGGTATGGTATCGGGACAATAGGATCAGGATCAGGAATGGGATTTCGCCTGTATATTTCGGACTTGTCCGACGCTATTTTCCAAACGCCCCAAATTGTCAGACAGGAAATGTGCCCAATCGGACATCAAGACGTGGTGAATAATATTCAAAATTCCAAAATTAATATAGTTTACTGAGTGTATTACCCTCCGTATATAAGTCGAAACATATTATATGACGAATGCCGAACTTCTGCTGAAAAATGTATAGACTTAAATAACTCGAAAATACGGTACTTTCCGGGGAATTTGAAACAGTACGGATCGGCAGTAGTCGGCACGCTTTCATTATATTGTATTACGACATCACATAATATTTTTAGAAATATTATTACTGACATAAATTTGAATACCGTACACTCCTGAAATATCAAATATCATTATTGTCGGCGTAATATTGGGTGGGTGGGGGTACAGTTAAAGCTACTTTTTGTCACCGCCTTTCGAAGAAACCATTGTAGAAAGTGGGGGACTATTAAAATGGGTTTGTCTGTCCGTTCCACTTTTTGGGACACAATTATTGTCCTCCTTATTGAGATAGAAAGTTCAAACTTGGTGTAGGTGTTTATCAGGTCAAAATCTTGATGGAGTTCGAAGATGAACATTTTCTACTGTAAGTAGAGATAAGACCTTTGATTGGTTGATGCTTTGGGACACGATAACTTTAGTGCTAATTAAGTGAGAGTGGTGAAACTTGGTATATAGTTTCATTACACTGTACTTTGACTAAGTTCGATAATGAACATTTTCTGTTCAGGGTAAGCAGATATAAGCAATTTGATTGGTTGATGCTTTAGTTCTAATTAAGTGAGATTGATGAAACTTGGTATATAGTTCATTACATCAATACCTTATAAGTTCTATAATGAGCATTTTCTGCTCAGGTTAAGCAAAGCGATAAACAATTTTATTAGCCGAGACGAACACAATAACTCTCCTACTTGAGCTAGAATGTTTAAACTTGGTGTAGGTGTTTTTTTAAGTTGAATGCCTTGAGCTGGAATGTTCAAACTTGGTATAGGTTAATTAGTGGACACATTAGCCGAATCAATCGGCGCCGATGGGGTAGACACACTAGTCGAATGCTCCGCCCGATTCCCCAGTCGATTGAATTTCCTTTCACATCACATGATTAAACATGGCAGCGTTTATGTCTTCAAACAATAACGTGACGTGGTAATGAACTCTACATTCAGACGAATGCTTCGGCAAAGTGGACACACCAGGCAAATATATCAAACTTTATAGGCGAATCATCCGGCGGAATAGAAATTCAATTGAAGGACAGTGGACACACTAGGCGAATTTCGATGTCGATGGATTCTGCCGAATTGTTCGGCTAGTGCGTCTACCACTTTAGTGCTTACGAATAGTTTATATAGTGTTCTAGCACAGATGCATGTATTTGATAAAAGGAGAGAGTTTTGGATGACACCAGTGAATGATTCATATCCCAAATAGGTCTTTGAAGACCATTCCTGGAGTTAAGTTTTTCTTGGAGATCGCTGCATACACACGATTTTTTATAGTTTAGTCGTATATAGTCATCAGCCTATCAGTCTGTCTGACAACAATTGGCGATAGAGGACGTTCATGAACGACTTTTCATTCCAGAATTATCCTCCATTTGGAGAAAACCTCGTGAATGCGATATATAGAGGCTACAGTTTTTGGTGGATTCTTTTTGATTTTTGTGGGAAAAATTGGGGTCATGAGAGGATGAACCCTATTGATATTCAGTATTCCGCTTCTGTGATACTTATATTCCCATAAACAAAATTTAAACTAGAATTAGTGAATAAACCTGTTAAACTAACTTCTGCTGAATCATTTGAAACAAATATTGAATCGTGTTGATCATGTTCTCGTCACCACTCAAAATAACACATTATATTAAATACCATGTATTTGTCCCTAAATCAAAAGGGTTTCAGTACTCAAACTTTTTATTTCATAGGTATATATGAAACACCTGGAGGGACAATATTGTTAGCAGCTCATACTGATATAGAAGTCTTTACTATGGATAAGGTAGGTAACTTTATGATGTATCCAAGACCGTCGTAACAGCACTATAGGCCACTAGGCAAAGCAATGTACTGGGGACCATACCTACACAACCACTCACAGGAATAAAAATATAAACGTTCTATAAAAAGTAAATATATATTTATTTTATTGATCGAATAAAATCAGTGTTTAAGCATTAAAAAACAATTTTGACAGCAAGTCAAAACATACATAGGTAGAGATTAGCACTGGGCCGCTATATTCCTGGGGCCCTTGGGTAACTGCCCAGCGAGTCCATTGTGTATGGTGGCCCTGATTTTATCCTTAAGATGTAGAACATCCAATAAAATAGATGAACTGAAAGTTTCTTAAAACCCTGGTACACCACAAAGTATGTCTTTGACAATCTGTCTGGCAAAATACTCAGTGAATACTGATTTCCATTTTCTGATTTATGGATACAATGTTTTGTTTATACAAAACTAGATCTGGTGACATCCATCAAAGCCTTAAACAAGCAATCTCTGTGATAAAAATGTTCATTCAGAAATATGAGCACATGCATAACCAATGAAACATCAAAAACAATCTACATAGATTTGTATATACATCAGTTTGTATAATTTGCTGCAGACAAATTTTTATTCGTTAGCAACCTGATACTGTATATGTGGCAACATGACATAGCAAATGACTGCTTGGTTTACATTTGTATCCTGAAAAGAAAATATCTACCATAAGAGATTATCAGCCTCGCTGCGTTTTTCATCAAAAATTTGATATTTCAGGAAGTAAGAAAAATGAAAAGAGAATTGGATATAAAATTTGCTGATCAAGTTTATAGAGGTTAGTGGATATAGCCATAGATCACTAAAGATTTCCCCATTGACTTTAATGTTAATTCTCGTCTACTAGACAGACTCTAAATTTTTCCCAAATTTTCATTGGATAGAATGCTTTCTGCCACAGATGGAGCAACACGTGACAAACTTTTGCCCAAAAGCATGTATGAGGTTCACCATGAAAAACTTGAGATACACAAGCTGCAATTATAGACAAGTAAACATGCAATTTTTGTATCTACATTTCAACCTAACAAACCTCCAACTCTTGTATCCTTCCACTTCAAAATAGTGAATATTCACCAAAATCTGGCAGAAAATGTGCTTTCAAACCCTTTTCTTAGATTTTACACCAAAAAGGCTAGAAAAGGGAAAGGAAGAGATAGCCTAAAACAACTTTAGCCCTACATTTGAGGGTTACGGCGTAGAAACATTTGGTGTGCTGTGTTCTATACACAGGTGAAACTTCGGGTATCACCAAAAGACCGTTTTTTTTTATACGCCCACATTGAAATGTGATCGTATATTGTTGTCGCCCTCGCCTGTCCGTCCGGCGTCCACAATTGCTTGTGGACGCTCTAGAGGATATCCGGTTGACTTTAAATTTATACCCAGTGTTTAAGGTCACGAGACGAAGGGGCCTTTTGATTTTCAGCCATTTCCGATAATTAAAGTGTAGAGTTATGGCCCTTGATCACTTCAAAAAATCTTGTGGATGCTCTGGAGGCCAAAGTTGATATCCGATTGACTTTAAATTTATACATAGTGTTTAAGGTCATGACTGCTGCTGTGGGCGTATGTTTCGTTGTCTGGCAACCTATCTTTTTGGTAGCCAGACGGGCAAGGAATGTATTTTAAGAAACCCTGCACAATATGCAAACAGAAAAATCACAAATAAGTTGCATTGATTGTAATGAGATCTATACTGAAACATGTATCCCAACCCCTGTCACTGACTGAATCAATCTAATCTGAACTAACATTACCAAACGGATCTATCTAACAGCAATGTTCACCGTGTACAAAATACACGACAAACAGTGGTAACAGGTGTCCGGAAAAGTAAGCTTACCCTGCCTGGCGCCACACCCGCCATAGCTGCATCCAAACTATTAGACGAAATGTCAGTAAAATAGAGTGATTGAACTATCAGTATGCAAAATGCACGTGATTAACGATGTAGTAGACAGACATTACCAGGGAGATAGTATACATCTCAATCAAATATATCTAGAATAATAGCCGAGAGAGACATGCTATAGTTACCAATCAAGTCAATATGACGGCCATAAAACTTTTTAAAGGTTTTAATAAGTTTAGTTACATCGAATTGGAAAGATCCAACGCTATCTGAATTATGAAAATAAAGAAAAGCTCAGACAGGAAATAAGCCATACAATAGCCTATCTATCGAGCTACCAAACGATACTGTAGATGTTTTGATTCAGTTACACCCTCTATCAGGTAATATTGGCTGGCGAAAAGACCGGTCAAAATTGTAAATTCTGGCAAAATTACGCCACTTCAGGTTCCCAAAAGAAATTTTTGTAGGTAAAAAAATGAGTCGAAAATTCGCAACATGAAAAATACAAACTTTGTTTTATACATATCGGGCAATACATAATTAACCTATAAATTGAAATTAAGAAGGTAAAAAACTTAAAAAGTGACCCTGAGAAAATTGGTTATTTCTCGACAAGGGAATATGCCAGAAGCCTTTTCTTGACATCAATATGATTGTATTGATTCAATCAAACTGTCTATTAGAATCAAACATTATAAAGTTAAACGAATAATAAATATAAATCACTTAAAAAAAAATGTTTGTTTTGAAGGCTAAAAATACGTTGTTTTTTTTTGCAAAATGAATTACTTCCGGTGATATTGAAATTGTTAAATTAGTTCATTGAATTCATAAATGGCATAGGCATCAAATGGTGAAAATTTTATGAAAATCGAATAATAATTGACACCACTTATAGACAAAAAACTTTGCAAAGTGACTTATAGAAGGTCGCCTATTTTTCTGTAACCGTACAATTTAGAAACCATTTTGTGGTATCTGTATGGTCGTATGGATTCATGCTATTTGTTGATGGGAATCAAATATCATGATTTTAAAAATATTATAAAGAAGACCCATTTGAATAAAATTTTGTTTTTTAGGATAAAAATACGGTTTTTGCACAAATGTCTTCATTTCCGGTCACAGTACAAATGTAAAATTGGCTTGACCTTGAAAATGTAAACTTGGCTTGACCTCGTCCAAATTGGCATTAGGCAACAAATGGAATTTTAAAAAAAAATCGTATAATAATTTAGTCTTTTATAGGCAAAATAACGTGAAAAGTGATGCAAGCAAAATTGCATATTTTTCGGCAACTGCTCATATTACAAACTATTTTTCGCATACATTTTCTTCGTCTGGATTATTGCTACGAGTTTATGAAAGTTACAAATAAATATTTCAAAATATGAAGACGTTGAATGGGTTATAAAAACTGAATTTTACACTTTTTTTTTGCTTTTTTTTTTTCGAAATTGCCCGAAAATGAAACTGAAATTTAAAAATCTGAGCAAGAGATTTTGTGCGCCTTATAGGACGCATACTTTTTCTTATATCCGATTTCGAAAAAAAAATATATATGCTGTCAAAAAGTGGTACTCAACTGTCAAAATTGTAGTTTTTATTATTACGCCACTTCCGGTGCGTGCAGAAAAAAATCACGGTAACAAAAGAAATTACAATTGAGATCACGGAGCATATGTACTTGGTTTTATACAAATCGAACAATAAATAATTAATCTTCGTACGAAAAACAAAACTAAATTAGCCAATGACGGCTAACGCAAATTACCGAGAAAAAAAATCTTTCTCACTCCCGCTCAAGTAGGATATGATACTTTAACCTTATGTAAAATACCATCAAAAAATATTCATAAATAAAAAAGTTCCTGTAAAAATTTATAAACTTTTTCAAAATATCAGATATTTTTTCGACTGCTTCCGGTTTTTCGATAAATGACTCAAGATGGCCGACAGAAGCTAGACGTGTACCTGGTCATCTGCCGTTTGTATAGACGACGATAATAGAGTTGGATCATTAAAACAACAATCCTGACGTGATTTTCGCGGATTTCCCTCGTCGAACCCACAGCCAGATAAAAAGAAATAATGATGCCCGACTTTTATCTTTATAATTTGATGCCCGACTGTATCTTTATAATCTTCGAAAGGCGGGGGACTATTAAAATGGGGTCGTCCGTCTGTCGGTCTGTCTGTCCGTCACACTTTTTGGGACACAATAACTCTCTTCCTTATTGAGCTAGAATGTTCAAACTTGGTGTATGTGTTTATTAGGTTAATGCCTTGATGGTGTTCGAAGATGAGCATTTCCCGCTAAGGGTAAGCAGAGATAAGCAATTTGATTGGTTGATGCTTTGGGACACGGTAACTTTAGTTCTAATTAAGTGAGAGTGATGAAACCTGGTGTATAGTTTTATTACAGCGATACCTTGACTAAGTTCGATAATGGCCATTTTCTGCCCAGGGTAAGCAGAGCGATAAGCAATTTGATTGGTCAAGACTTTAGAACACAATAACTCTCCTTATTGAGTTGAAATGTTCAAATTGATGTATATGCTTATTAGACCAATGCCTTGATGGAGTTAGAAGATAAGCAATTTCCGCTTAGGGTAAGCAGAGATAAACAATTTGATTGGTTGATGCTTTGAGACACTTGGTGTAGGTGTTTATCAGGTCAAAGTCTTGATGGAGTTCGAAGATGAACATTTTCTACTGTAAGCAGAGATAAGCCCTTTGATTGGTTGATGCTTTGGGACACGATAACTTTAGTTCTAATTAAGTGAGAGTGATGAAACTTGGTGTATAGTTTCATTACCTTACTACCTTGAGTAAGTTCGATAATGAGGATTTTCTGCTCAGGGTACGACCTTGGAACATAATAATTATCCTTCTGTTCAAACTTGGTTTATGTGCTTATTAGGTCAATGCCTTGATGGAGTTCGAAGATGAGCATTTTCTGCTTGGGGTAGGCAGAGATAAGCAATTTGATTTGTTGATACTTTGGGACAAAATAACTGAAGTTCTAATTAAGTGAAGGTGATGAAACTTGATGTATTATAGTTTCATTACATCCATGGGTTCGTCCGTCTGTCTGTCTGTCTGTCTGTCCGTCACACTTTTTGGGACACAATAACTCTCTTCCTAATTGAGCTAGAATGTTCAAACTTGGTGTAAGTGTTTATTAGGTCAATGCCTTGACGGAGTTCGAAGATGAGCATTTTCTGCTAGGGGTAGGCACAGAGATAAGCAATTTGATTTGTTGATACTTTGGGAAAAGATAACTGAAGTTCTAATTAAGTGAAGGTGATGAAACTTGATGTATTATAGTTTCATTACATCAATACCTCGACTAAGTTCGATAGTGAACATTGTTTGCCTAGGCTAAGCAGAGCGATAAGCAATTTGATTGGCCGAGACTTTAGAACACAATGACTCTCTTTCTTACTGAGCTAGAATGCTCAACACAAGGTACAATTTTATGGATACACAATTTTAGTTTGATACTAAGCGACGTTTCGACGAGGATGCTCTCGTCTTTATCAAGCATTGTCGAAACGTCGCTTAGTATCAAACTCAGTAATTGTGTATCCATAAAATTGTACCTTGTGTTAATATGTTCAATTACTAAATGCCAATCAAAGAAGATAGAATGCTCAAACTTGGTGTAGGCGTTCATTAGGTGAATGTCTTGACGGAGTTCGATGATGAACATTTTCTGCTTACAGTGAGCAGAGATAAGCAATCTGATTGACTGATGCCTTGGGGCACAATAACTTTGGTTGTAATGGAGTGAGAGCGATGAAACTCAGAATATGGGTTCATTATATCATCACCCTAAGAATTTTTTGCTTAGGCTAAGAATTGATAAACAATTTGATTGGTCAAGATTGGTCAACAACTCTGCTTCTATTTGAGGTAGAATGTTTAAACTTGATGTAAATGTTCATTAGGTGAGTGTCTTGAGTTGACTGAGTTCAATGATTAATATTTCGAGCTGAAGCTAAGTTTAAACATGTTGTAGATTTTCTTTAGGCGAGTGTCTTGAGTTGACTGAGTTCAATGATTAACATTTCGAGCTGAAGCTAAGTAGGGCTAATCACTTCCATTGGTCGATGCTTTGGGACAAGATAATCTTCATTTTATCTGGTAGTAATTGATGGCACTTCGTGTACGGTTTGATTGCTCGATACTTTTGAAAAAAATAAATGTGGGATTAATTAATATGTGTCATCTATTTATTTTGAGATTTCGGCGGGGGACATCAGCCCCACTGATGGCTCGTTTTGAACCAACTTTGAACCAATCAGTATTATTCCCACACCACTGTACCTTATTATATACTGATTTTTGCTGTTTTTCTTAATAACGAAACTTACATTTTATGTATTTAATTATATCTAAACACACAATATGCAAGCGCTAAATCTGCCTATTGTAGGTATTTTTCAGGACTGAAATGTTATCTAAATTATTAGTTAAAAGTTACTCAGACCATAATCAACTCTCGATGTCATCGCTAACCAGAATTGTTTACTGGATTAGGATCCGATTTGCTAATAAGCTTTCTTTCATGATTTAATCATGAAATGCATAACTGATACTATGCCTTTTATCGTACAGACTTTCATAACGATGATCGAGGTTAGGACGAAAATTCAATCGTTAAATCCTTGGTTCACAGTGTATCAATTTGACTGAAACTTTCAGCAAATTCCATTTACCTTATTTTCTTTGTAACTATTACCTAATTGCCCATAATGTATCTTTAAATTGATGACCAACTTGATAGCACCTCATCGTTTCTTGCATTCGTCATTGCCACAATTATCATTCGTGTAATTATAAGTTTGCTTAGATTTTTTAAAAAACAATGTCAAAATCTCCCTGGAAAGTAATGTCACGTTCAGTTTTACTGAGTTATGTTACATGTATTGTAGTTATACATTTATATTACACGACTAATCACGATAAAGTTAATCGGGTGTATAAACTATGCACCCAATACAATGCATGTAAAATGGGCGTATCCCCTAAAAGTTCCAAATTAACTACATGAGTCAAAAGTTTCATTCAAATACTTACTATTTGGGTTATCATCCCAGTCTAAACTTTTGATTTCGTTATCTATTTCTTTTAACTGATAGATTGTAGACAGCCAATTATCTAAATATTTGTCAACTATGGGAACTCAAATTTATACATCGGATTGTTAATCTGACCACCCTCTAAGTATTATCACTTTAAACTTCCATCTACATTTTTATACGCCCACATCGTAATGTGGTCGTATATTGTCGTCGCCCCCGTCCGTCCGTCGGTCCGGTGTCCACAATTGCTTGTGGACGCTCTACAGGCTATAGTTAATATCCGATTGATTTCAAATTTATACCAAAAAAAGTAAGTAATTGTTTATTATAGTGTCTCACACTGCATACAAGAATATATATATACATTATATAAAAAATACATAAAATAACAGCAGTGTCCAGCCCATATCGACTTACGAGACACTTTTCTCTAAAATTAAATCATTAAAAATACTAAATAATTAAATAAAAATTAATAAAGCAATAACATCGATAGATTAATAAAATACATTCATTAAAAATACTAAATAATTAAATAAAAATTAATAAAGCAATAACATCGATAGATTAATAAAAAATCTACATTTTTATACGCCCACATCGTAATGTGGTCGTATATTGTCGTCGCCCCCGTCCGTCCGTCGGTCCGGTGTCCAAAATTGCTTGTGGACGCTCTACAGGCTATAGTTAATATCCGATTGATTTCAAATTTATACCCAAAAAAGTAAGTAATTGTTTGGGGTAATAATTCCGTCTTTTAAAATGAAGTTAAGGATATGTTTCCGTAGAAGTAATTCAAAGACCTTACCCAGAGAGCTTAGCAACGAGATAGGTCTGTAGTTGGAACAGTCGTGAATATCACCTTTTTTGTAGATAGGGACAATATTGGCCCTTTTCCAGCAATCCAGATATATAGATGCATCATAAAGTGTTTGAAACAGTCGATGAAGAGGATATTTCAAAGAAGGTGATATACATTTCAGAATAAAATTGTTAATGTTGTCCGGCCCACTTGATTTTTTGCTTTTAACTGAAAGAAGTGTATCTTCGACACCACATAACGAGATCACCAAGTTGGAAATTTCCGATTTCCGTTGAGATAAATTTGGCAACGAATGTGGGCTAAACGTGTCAGTACAGTTTGAAATGAAATAATCATTTAGAGCGTTCCCTTTCTCTGCATTTTCAAAATATATCGTATTATTCGAATTTAATGGAAGAATTTCCATTGATTAGTTACCTTTCTTGAAAGAAATATTTTTGAGCAAAGACCACCAATTTGAATCACCCAATTTATTTTCGTTTATTTTATTGTCAAGCTTTGAGTAATACTAACTTTTCGATTTTGGTATTTCACTAATCACGTGGTTTCGTTTTTGTCTGAATTCAAGCCAATCGTATGGACAATTTGATCTTTTAGCCTTTTCATGGGCCCTGTTACGATTACGAATAAGTCTACGAATATTTTCATTCATCCATTTGGGATCGCTTTGTCTCACTGTTACGACTTTATTTGGCACAAATTGATGAATTCCAGATAAGATAACTTCAGTTACGTTTTCAGTAAGCTTATGGGGACACGATTCTGTCTCGAATAAAGAATTCCAATCGTAGGAGACAATGAAATTGTTGAAGGCTTAAGTATTTATTTCTTCGTATCTCCAAACCTTTCTCAGAAAACAGTTTGAATTCGGTTTACTAGCATGTAACTGTCTATTGGACAATAACACCCTTCTGTTTTAGTAATGTCTTTTGAAATACTAAAAAATCATGTTACAATGTCGATAAACACTTCCTAGGGTTCTAATGTAAAATCTCAGGACATGTCTATTGGACAAAAACACCCCTCTAAATGCGAAACAGGAAGTGTTTATCTCCTAAGTGGTCACTGATACCAGATTCCAAAACCTGAACTTCTCTTATGTCACCAGGGCAACTAACAATAGCCAGGTCAATTAATGATGAAGAATTTGGCTGAATGCGAGTGGGATCCTTGACTAATTGAACTAAGTTTAATTTATTTATTATTATGTGTAAGTTACTTACCCTTGATGATGGAAGGAAATCTTGATTAAAATCACCTGGTATTATGATGTTATAATCTGTAAGGTCAGACACAGAGATAAAACTCTCTTCAATTAGATTACAATACTCTGTGTTTGCTGCAGGGGGGGGGGGGGGCGATAGAATATGCCCACAAGAAACTTATTACTATTAAGTATGATTTCGATCCATACAGCTTCAAGTTTATTAATTGTGAGGTCTTGGCGTTCTTTAAAGAAAAAACTTTCTTTAACATATACTGCCACACCACCACCTCTACAGCCTTCCCTGTTCACTAACACAGGGGGGTGATAGCCACCTATACTATATACTAACATCTGAGGGGGAGGTTGTAGTATCGAACCAAGTTTCTGAGAAAGTTAGAATATCATGACCGTTTAGTTCACAGGATATTTGATCTAACTTGTGTTTAAGACTTCTGGTATTTAAATGAACTAAAGAAAGATTTTTTCTCGGTCCTGGATTTGAATGAATATCTCCACATGCGGGTAACAAAAGCTGGAAAGAAATAAGTATATGAAGCTGGATGCAGTTTTCAAATAAATGAAGGTAGACGACTACGAGAATATAACTTAGACCACCTACACCATATTTTTTACAACATATTTAAGTGACTGCACTATGAAAAATGGTTATAATTGATAGTAGATAAGTATGGCGATGGTGGTCATGTAATGAGTGTGGTGCGGCATGATGTTGATAACTTTTAGTGGACATCAAAGAGGGGACAAGGGAAACTAACGTAACCATGAAACAGTAAATATGTACAAATTAAAAAAAAGAAAAAAAAAAGACCCAAGTACAAAGACACAATAAACAACAAAAAGTGAAAACATGTGTAAACTGTAAAAGGATATTATGACTACGGATTTCTACTCATAAGTTATATTTGAAAGATAATGTCATTATTTCTAGTAATAAGTTTACTGGAGGACCTTATATTTTAAGTAATTGATTTAGTGAGAACTAGATTTGTGATTTGTTTTGTAGTTCAATAGTGTACAATATGCATACATGAATGTATTCGGGTATACGTTCTTCTGTAATAATATTTAACTAAAGGAGGACGGGGGGGGGGGGCATACCAGATTGATTTAAGATGAAGAGAACCAAATTTGATAATCGATTACAAAGAAACAAAATGTTGATACTTGTAATTTGTTTTCTACATTTGGACATTTGATTTGTATCGAATGATACCGTGTTAAGTCTGGTAAAGCTCCTTTAATAATAATGTATTTGATACAAGATTTGTATTTTACAATTTTTCGACTAATTGAATAAGTAATAACCGAGAAGAAGTAAATCCCTCGTATAAAGTCACTATCATAGGAAATACCATATAGTAGATCTTTTCTTCTTTCATTTATCATATTTTATCGAAAAAAACGAAAGTCATGATAGTGTCTTCGAGTGATTCTTCGTTTGAATAATTTTGACATCAAGTGGATATTCTATCGCATAAAACATTAACAGTATAAGTATAAGTAGTTTAATAAAAGCGATAGAAAGGTAATAAGTAATAACCGAGAAGAAGTAAATCCCTCGTATAAAGTCACTATCATAGGAAATACCATATAGTAGATCTTTTCTTCTTTCATTTATCATATTTTATCGAAAAAAACGAAAGTCATGATAGTGTCTTCGAGTGATTCTTCGTTTGAATGATTTTGCCATCAAGTGGATATTCTATCGCATAAAACATTAACAGTATAAGTATAAGTAGTTTAATAAAAGCGATAGAAAGGTAATAAGTCGCTGATGTGTTGATTTCCGATAACTAAGTCATAATAAACTATAGCCTGATCGGACCGAATCTTCTAATAACTTATATTACGTTCCATAATACACGAGATATGCAGACGTTTTCAAAATTTGATTAAACTGCAAAACCGGTATATTTGAGTAAACAGCAATTGATTTTGACATTTCTAACCTGAGATATGTTCACACCAAATTTACCAAGGTTAAATAAACCCAATCGGTTGAGGTGATTAATGTTTAAGTAGTGTCGAGTGTAACAACATTAATATCCCTGTATAGCAAAACATGAACCAAGAAAACCGATACCGCTTTTCATTTGCTGTGGGGTTGTTTGAATTAGAGAAGATCACACTCTTAATTACATGACAATTGAAATACAAAATCGCACATTTTCAAATACAATAAAGATGGGGTTTTATAATTTAGCTAACTGAAGGTCAAGTTCTGGAAAGAGTTCAATTCTGCATTTGTGACCAGTGTGGCCTTCGGCCCCCACTTTGCCGTTTGAAAACCATGCTCTTTTAACCGATGGGTGTTATTGAATTCTATCTAAAAGTTTGACATTGTCGAACGTCATGTCTTCCGAGATAGACACGCCTGAATACTTGAGTTTCTTTCTGTTTGAAATCACTAATTGTCTCTCATCTCTTCAAACAAAATGAACAATAATTGCACGTGGGTGCTTTCTAGTTTGATCTGTAATATTCTGATCCAGTCGTCCTACTATGTGGGCTACATCAATTTCTAACTACTTGTCTATGCACAGTTTTTCTTTCATTATGTTTTTTACCAATTCAATACAATTTTCACCTTTGTTTTCACTAACCCCGAGTACTCGTAAATGTGCCTTTCGTGTGTACTGTTCGAGATTATTTATCTTGTTTTTCAGGACTGACAATTCTTAATTCTTTTGCTTTAATGACTTGTCAATTAATTCAAACCTCTCATGGAAACTATCAACATTGTGTCCGATGTTATTTTGCGTAAGTTCAACTTCAGTTACCCTATCGGTGATAGAATTTAAACGATCACTGATCAATTTAACAAGACCATCTTTCATATCTTTCACAGCCGATTTAACAGCTCTCTCTACGATCTCATTTAGCGATTCTTCATCTATAAAAGAGTTTATTATACTGTCTGAATCTTCAACATCCATTTCAATTTGATGTGACGACTGTAGTATTTTAAAACCTTCAATACCTGTGGACTTTGTCAGGGTGAGTTCGTATTCACTGTTTAGACAACCATCTGATCATAGGGGAAAATAGGTTTGACAGAGAATTTCTAAATATTTACCATATAAGTGTCCTTACATCATTCGCAGTGATAATTATATTCCAATTAGATATCCATAGTCACATGTTTAAATAATTTGATTTAATGTTAACATGTTTACACGTGTTTTGGTTGATTTATCTGGAGCATTTTATACAACAGCTTTCGCCAGTCGCCATCTTGTTTGCTTGTGAATTGATCACTCCATTACCATGCTATGTGTCGATAGGGTGAAACTTGACGACACACGGTCATTGAAACCAATCGGCATGGCGAATGAACACGTGTAATGAACACGTGCAGTAAATTCTTTGGAAATACCTGACATGTTAAATGATCAAAATTATCTAGTGTTTAAAAATACCAAGGTATGCTTTTCACATCAACCTGATTTCAACTGGTTTATACTTGACCTGTCAAAGCGTGCAAGATGAACTAATGAAATGTCAAGAATGAATGAATGGAAGAGTACACACAAAAAATTCCAGGACTAGCACGGCTAAATAGATCACTAGCCCGTCAGTTATTTTTGGTAGGCCCGGAAATCGGGCTGGTGGATTTTTACACCCCTGAATGGGAGGCACATATGCCATGATAAAACAATTTATTTGAGGCACCTATGCCAACAACATTTATTATAGGCACCATCAATCAGACCCTTCATTGAAGGCCTCATATGGGGAAAACATATGTCAGTAAATGAGTCATCGGAAGTCCTTGGTCGTACTGCATCGTTTAAATACAACGCAAGTAAATATCTGACATCCAGATACAACTATTAAGAAAATATACAAGGTTAGCCCTTACCTAGATTAATGACGTAACATGCGAATAATTGCACCCCTGAGATTTCTATAGTAACTTTTGTTACCAAGAGAACTAAGGTCATACGCGTAGTCAGCTGTTTTGCCATTAAATTATAATCATTTGCCAACTGAAAATGTCTACACTGAAAAAAAACTTGTGTTGAAACAACACAAACTAGTGTTGAAACAACACAAACTAGTGTTGTTTTCAACACAAGTTGGGTGTTACTATTTAACAACACAAACTTGTGTTGAAACAACACAAACTTGTGTTAAATGTCGAAACAACACAAACTTGTGTTAAATGTCGAAACAACACAAGACTTTTGTATAACACAATTTTATTAGCATTGGAATTAACTTTATTTGTATTCCAAATGCCTCAGTGCTTGTTTTGAGGGTTTTATTTTCAATTTAAATAGCTATGCTTATTTTATGGTTTCTTTATTTTTTCTTTATTTCTTTTTCTGTGGAGGGGGGGGGGCAATATATACCACAATTTTATTAGTATTGGATTTTCTTTGTTTTTATTATCTATCAAAATGTCTGTCTAGTTTTGATTTGGCATTAATTTAATTGTTCATATAATTTTATGAATAAATAATAATTTTATGAATAAATAATAATTTTATGAATAAATAATAATTTTAGGAATAAATAAATAATAATTTTAGGAATAAATAATAATTTTATGAATAAATAGTAATTTTATGAATAAGTAGTAATTATATGAATGAATAATAATTTTATAAATGAATAATAATTTTATAAATAAATAATAATTTTATAAATAAATAATAATTTTACAAATAAATAATAATTTTATGAATAAATTCTATGAATAAAATTGGTGTAATTTTATGAATAAATAATATAATAATTTTATGAACAAATAATAATTCTATGAACAAATAATAATTCTATGAACAAAATTGGTGTCATTTCATTTATCAAACATTACATTTAAAACAGAAAAAAAGGAGGATCTGTTGGTGGTTATGCACAAGTATGTATGAAACAACACAAGTTTCAGAAATTTCAACACAAGTTTCAAAAATTTCAACACAAGTTTCAGAAATTTCAACACAAGCTTCAGAAATTCCAACACAAGTTTTAGAAATTCCAACACACAAGTATTGTGTAGATTTTCACACAAGTTTCAACACAAGTTTGTGTTGTTCGATCAATTTTAACAAAAGTCTTGTGTTGTTTCGACATTTAACACAAGTTTGTGTTGTTTCGACATTTAACACAAGTTTGTGTTGTTTCAACACAAGTTGGGTGTTACTATTTAACAACACAAACTTGTGTTGAAACAACACAAACTTGTGTTAAATGTCGAAACAACACAAACTTGTGTTAAATGTCGAAACAACACAAGACTTTTGTTAAAATTGATCGAACAACACAAACTTGTGTTGAAACTTGTGTGAAAATCTACACAATACTTGTGTGTTTTGGGTGTTACTATTTAACAACACAAACTTGTGTTGAAACAACACAAACTTGTGTTAAATGTCGAAACAACACAAACTTGTGTTAAATGTCGAAACAACACAAGACTTTTGTTAAAATTGATCGAACAACACAAACTTGTGTTGAAACTTGTGTGAAAATCTACACAATACTTGTGTGTTTTGGGTGTTACTATTTAACAACACAAACTTGTGTTGAAACAACACAAACTTGTGTTAAATGTCGAAACAACACAAACTTGTGTTAAATGTCGAAACAACACAAGACTTTTGTTAAAATTGATCGAACAACACAAACTTGTGTTGAAACTTGTGTGAAAATCTACACAATACTTGTGTGTTGGAATTTCTAAAACTTGTGTTGGAATTTCTGAAGCTTGTGTTGAAATTTCTGAAACTTGTGTTGAAATTTTTGAAACTTGTGTTGAAATTTCTGAAACTTGTGTTGTTTCATACATACTTGTGCATAACCACCAACAGATCCTCCTTTTTTCTGTTTTAAATGTAATGTTTGATAAATGAAATGACACCAATTTTGTTCATAGAATTATTATTTGTTCATAAAATTATTATATTATTTATTCATAAAATTACACCAATTTTATTCATAGAATTTATTCATAAAATTATTATTTATTTGTAAAATTATTATTTATTTATAAAATTATTATTTATTTATAAAATTATTATTCATTTATAAAATTATTATTCATTTATAAAATTATTATTCATTTATAAAATTATTATTCATTCATATAATTACTACTTATTCATAAAATTACTATTTATTCATAAAATTATTATTTATTCCTAAAATTATTATTTATTTATTCCTAAAATTATTATTTATTCTTAAAATTATATGAACAATTAAATTAATGCCAAATCAAAACTAGACAGATATTTTGATAGATAATAAAAACAAAGAAAATCCAATACTAATAAAATTGTGGTATATATTGCCCCCCCCCCCCCTCCACAGAAAAAGAAATAAAGAAAAAATAAAGAAACCATAAAATAAGCATAGCTATTTAAATTGAAAATAAAACCCTCAAAACAAGCACTGAGGCATTTGGAATACAAATAAAGTTAATTCCAATGCTAATAAAATTGTGTTATACAATGACAATTTATCCCCCCCCCCCAAGTTTTTTTTTTTAAAAGTTACCTTCGTAAATAAGAAATAAGAATTTAAACGCTATGTACACATTATTCCTACTCCATGCCCCCTAAAATAGGATTTACATACATTGTATATCTACAGTCAAAACAAGCATTAAAGACATAAATTATGCACAAAAACTGAAAAACTACTTACAAATGAAATAAAAGAGGCATGTACAGAATATTTCTATACAATTTATAAGCAAGGAGGAGCCATGATGGTTCTTTTTGGATCCCTCTGTTGGCCTACATAACAAAGAAAAGTAGGGAGAGAGAGCGAGAGAAATGGTGTTAATCGTCCACTTGACACAAACTAGGTCATTTCGGTACTAACATATGGTTTAATTTTATTTAAATAATTCGCTTGCATAGGGGTCTTTAGCAGTGGGATGAGAGAGAGAGAAAAAATGGGGTTAAATGTCCACTCGATACCTGTTTTTTTCAGGACTAACATATGGCTCAATTATATTTCAATAATTAACTTGCAAGTAGGGGTCTTTAGCAGTAAGTAGTGAGAGGAAACCGGACGACCCAAAGAAGTTGACTTAATGACGGACCTTATGATACAGCATGCACGTCCTACCCCCCCCCCCTTCATTTCATAAGCAAGGAAAAAAACCTTAATGTACCCGAGTGCCCCATATAATACTTCATGATTGACGACCAAGTCTGAATGATTTAAAAGTCACTTTACATTCTATATTTTTCACAAATTTCTGGAGAGAATTACAATATAATTGTTTTTTTCAAAGGATATTTAACATTAAATACAAAAATAAAATATTTAATTAACAGATCAAATGCGACAGATAACCTATTAGCTTTTATAATCACCACATTCTTTTTCAAAATTATAAAACAATTTGATGGCTTAATATTCAAAAGGTATATGGTTGAGTTCTCTTGTTGCTGGAATCATACATCAAATGCTCTCCTGTCTGAAAAAAATATTATACATTATTATAGTAGGCAATAAATATACTTTCTATGGTTCAGAATGTATAAATAAACAACTCATTTTGCAACATGTGGTCTCTATTTTGTTTCAATTTTGCATAATACTTATTGTGCCTTTTTTAGTTACAGACCTAGGCAGATGATTAAGCCTCAATGGGTAAGAAGCCAGAGCAAAACTCTTGAAAAAATGACAATATAAATGGGTTTATTGTCTTACTGTTTTGCTACTAAACTCGGCTAATGAAGACAGGCATACGCCATACAGTGAGCTATGAGGGAAATTTTGCCGTGCATGCCAATGTGTACACGGGACCTCGGTTTTTTGTCCCATCCGAACGTCTAGACAGCTGTCCTTGTCAGACCCTCCGTCCTGAATCACTGACGCGGGAAACCATGCCGGAAAATCTGTATGAATTTTCTCGTTCAATGCCGGAATCGAAAACCTGATCTCCAGGCTAGAGAGTCAGAGTCTTACCCACCAAGCCACATGTGAATACAGCTGTATTGTATACAGTAATATAATATGATATTATTTATATTTTACAAATTTGTGCATTTGAAGGCTTTATAATATACTAGAATTGAATAGTTACCCACCAAGAACAAGCTGCTCTATCATCATTTATTCAGCCATTTCTTCTTCCATTTTTTTTTCTTTTTTAATTTCTTTTCTTGTATTTGTATGATATTTTTCTGGGTGATTTTCATATGCATCCATTATTGAAACTGAAAAAATAAATAAATGACATGTAATTAACTATAAAAGATACTTTACCACAAACTGTGTGAGGGATCACATGGCTAAGATGCTGGCTCACTAGCCTGGAGGTCGGGTGTTTAATCCCTGCATTGGCCGAGAGAGTTCATCCACTGATGCAGGACGGAAGGCCTGACAAGGACAGTTGTCTAATCGTTTAGAAGGAAAACTTAGGTCCTGTGTACACATTGGTGTAAACGTAAACGACCCTTTGGCAGTTGGATTTCAATATAAGAGTAGGCAAAATTTCCCTCATAGCACTATGGCTGTCCTCATTAGCCCACATTAGGAGCAGAATAGTGGGACGTTAAACCCAGTTTCATTTCATTTCACAAACTCTGTGATACGAATTTGAAACTAATGTATCTATATGTATCAAAAGTTGTAATCTCAAGGAACTACCTAAGCTGTAAAAAGCTATTTTAATCATTTTTGTTTTGTTTGTCACATGATTTAACTGTCGCAGTAATTAGAAGATGGCCATGGTGACTGAGTGAGTTAGGTGCTTGCACACTAGTTTCCCCGGACGTCCAATCTACACATTGGCGTACAAATAAACGTTCCATTGGCAGTTGGAATTTAATATGAGAGTAGGCCATAGTGCCACTGTCCAGGCAAAATGTTTACTTAGAACACTGAATTAAACCAGTCGGAGCTGAACTGTAGGACTAACACCCATTTAATTTCAGGTAATCCAGTATTTTGCTAGTAAGACTAGCAAGTATCTTCATAAGACATGTTTTTTTCGATATAGGGTGGGGTGAATGGTCTACTAGTGGTTTAATACATGAACATGGCATGGTTTCAATGCCAAGGAGTCAGGTCGTCTGTCCAATTACATGTCATTTCTGACTATGGCCTCAACGTTTCGGACTCAGGTAGATGACATTTCGGACTTGGGTGGGTTACATTTCGGACTCGGGAATAAGTTGAAAGAAAATATTGAACACGACTGTCAAATCAATTTATAATAAGCCAAAAACGACTTTTTATAAAAAAAAAAAGCAGGTAAAATTTACCGCTCACCATCAATATACAGCACTTTGATCACGCACATACAGCAACATTTCTAATTTTGAATGTTTACGAAAAAAATGTTTTATTTATTTTTATATATGTAGGCCTACTATGTACAGTAGAATCTGCATTAAGCAGCCACCCATGGGAATTTTTACGATTGAACACGACTGTCAAATCAATTTATAATAAGCCAAAAACGAAAAAAAAGCAGGTAAAATTTACCGCTCACCATCAATATACAGCACTTTGATCACGCACATAGAGCAACATTTCTAATTTTGAATGTTTACGAAAAAAATGTTTTATTTATTTTTATATATGTAGGCCTACTATGTACAGTAGAATCTGCATTAAGCAGCCACCCATGGGAATTTTTACGATTGAACACGACTGTCAAATCAATTTATAATAAGCCAAAAACGAAAAAAAAAAGCAGGTAAAATTTACCGCTCACCATCAATATACAGCACTTTGATCACGCACATACAGCAACATTTCTAATTTTGAATGCTTACGAAAAGAATGTTTTATTTATTTTTATATATGTAGGCCTACTATGTACAGTAGAATCTGCATTAAGCAGCCACCCATGGGAATTTTTACGATTGAACACGACTGTCAAATCAATTTATAATAAGCCAAAAAAACAAAAAAAAAAGCAGGTAAAATTTACCGCTCACCATCAATAAACAGCACTTTGATCACGCACATACAGCAACATTTCTAATTTTGAATGTTTACGAAAGGAATGTTTTATTTATTTATTTTTATATATGTAGGCCTACTATGTACATGTATATAAAAATAGTTGCTGATGAATTTATCAGAAATAGAGCAATTCAAAACAGTCTTCAGGAGTCCGAAAATTTGGCAAGTAAATCCGAAAAAGTCGTCATACCGAGTCCAACAGATCTTCTGTGTTGAGTCCGAAATGACGCTGGACCAAAATGTTGTGCTATCAGCTGTCCAACTTTTCTGTGGGTTCTATGGTTTCCTCTTTTTGCTAAATACCCAAATGCGCAAGCGAATTATTCATATTAAATCTAACCATACCTTAGTCCCAAAACGACCTAGAGCCAGTAGTAAACAGATAAGGACCCGTCTACAAGTACAACAATTCTAGGTTCATGCGGAATTAATATTGCACAATAAACCAATTTTGAATACATGCAGTTGAATGAGGCAATGTTTTCTAATCGTTGTAGTTGATTACCGGTAGCCTCTATGCATGTAGGAGTAGGACATAGTTGGACTACTTGATTCAGCAAAAACAAGTACATATAGGCCTTGTTTATGTCACCCCCCCCCCTCCCTCTATCTCTGTTGCATATAAGTGCCATATAAATACTTAATGTGGGATTGTGTCTTCATATACACTAATAATTGTAGGACATTGGTAAAAAAAAAGAAGAAAATATAAATTATAAAGATTAAATGAAATTCAAATTGTTGTTACCAGTTTTTCTTCTATATGGAGTACTTGGTAAATTCTCAATAATGGCTTATAAACTGGTAAACTTCTAAGACTCATTCTAAATTCTATCATTTTTATTGACTGAATCAGTGAAATTACACAGAGGTTGGACGGATTGTGTGTGGAAAATGTCTGCTTATTTGATTAGAGAGTTTTTTTTTAAAAAAAACAACATAAATTAGATTACATTTCAACAAACACAACAGTGTAAAAAGTTATCTTCTAGTCCGTGCCCGGGTTTATGTCTACTCTTGCCAAAACATGAAACAAGAATCGAGCAATATGGCCGTCAATCCAAATACCAATCCAACCGCCCTAGGTATTATAACAGATTCTTACCTACTGGCTCAACTCGAACCGTTTCTGGTTTAATGTGATTCTGTAACATCGTGGCGCCGAACAACTAATGTTCATTAAGCAAGATATCAGAAAAATGAGACAGATTCAACAATATCATGCCCAAATATTTTTTTCACTGTGCCCTCCATTGTAAATGACAAATTATCACCGCGCATGCGCGAATCTCCGCCCTAATTTCCGATGAGCAATCTACGTGCGCTAAGTGAATTACTGCGCTGATAATCAGATTAATCTTAATCGGTATTCACCATGTATAGTGATACATGGTGAATGCCTCAGTATTATTAGTCATTTTATTGAATTTTGCGACGGTCAGTTTTTTCTTAATCTTAAAAACAAGATTTTAAAGCATTAAATGTTAAAGCATTAAAAAGAACACAAGTTTGTGTTGATGCAATGCAAAACAACACAAGTTTGTGTAGAATAATTTTAACACAAGTACTTGTGTTGTGACCCAACACAAGTTTTTTTTCAGTGTAGTTCTTAGACGCGGCGTAACTTGACAAAACGAAAACGTAATATGTCGAAGGTGATACGTGGTGCGCCACGTATCCAGTAGTAAATTTTTTTTTTAGTAACTGATCAAGTGCATCCTCAGTCATACGATGTGTATCTATATCGTTACTGCCCAACTGAACAATCACATGTGTAGGCCTGATACGCACAATTTCTGATTCCCATTAACGACAGTGGGTGGTCAAAGATATGTGTTCGAATCACTCCTTCCCCCTAAGTTAAATCGAGTGTACTGGGGTTTATCCCTCATATAGCGGTACAGCTAATATACGTGGGATGTCCCTAAATTAATACATTAGGCATTGCCAAAGCGTGGCGTGGTGCTATACCAGCAGTACTAAATACGCCATGGTGACTTGGCGGCAAGAGCGCAATGCTATCAACTCCGTTTAGGAGCGGTCCACCATCCCTACCTTGCTTGAAGGCCTTAACCGTCGAGGGCGCAAAAGTAAGCGCAATTGGAGAATATCACCTCTCAATAGTTCTAACTCACTGACATGTGTTACTACATCCCAGCAATGAAATGAAGCGCCCTCTCATTCTGTCAATCACCGTAAATGCTATTTACCCTTTGGATAAATATTACTTATGAAAACAAATTTTGAAAACAGGAGTTCCGAAGTTGATGCAGCTATAGCAGCCGATATGGAAGAAGAAGATGCTTGAATGTGCAAGCTCCTGTAGCACAAAAAATAGACAAAGAAGATGAAAACGCAGAAAATATTAAAATTGAAATTTTGAAAAAAAGAAAAGAACCTGTAAAATTTGAATATGATCTTGGATTAGGAAAAGATGATGAAATAACCCTATATGAAATGCCTGAAGAGGATTATAGATCCCTTATGAGATCCCTAAATGAGAAGCAAATGAAATTTGTAAATGATACATTGCGTATTATAAAAACATCAGAAACACAAGTCTTCAGATTTTTGAGTGGCGGAACTGGTGTTGGTAAAAGTTTCATAACAACTGCATTGTATCAAAGTTTACATCGGTATTACAAAAGCAAGGTAGGAGATGACTACCAAATTATAAAACAGTTACTATTAGGGCCAACTGGAAAAGCCAGTTAATACCATTCATTCGGCCCTGAAGGTACCTGTAAATCAATCACTACGTTACAGACCTTTGGATTGCAGTCGATTGAATACCTTGAGAACAAACCTTGGTGGACTAAAAATTGTATTTATCGATGAGGTATCGATGGTAGGGAATCAAATGATAAACTTTATAAATAAAAGATTACAAGATATAAAAGGTTCCCCATTATTATTTGGTGGTGTTAGCGTAATTGCATTTGGAGATTTATTTCAATTGAAACCTGTATTTGGTGGATTTATATTTGAAAGTTTGAGCAGAGGTTATGGTCCTTTAGCAACCAATGTATGGAAAGATAACTTTGAAATGTACGAATTGACTGATATAGTGCGCCAGAAAGACAGCAAAACGTTTGCGGAGTTATTAAACAGATTAAGGGAAGGAAATCAGGAAGCTCATGATATAGAAATATTAAAAACCAGAATAATGAAAACATGTACAGAAACGTATCTCTTTCATGTCCAACATCTGTTTCTCAGCAACGAAAAAATGAACAACTTTAATGAAAAGGTTTTTGGTAACATCTCTGGTGAGAAATTTGTAATTAAGGCAAAAGATAGTGTAGTTGGCTCGGCTGCCCAAACTGTAACCAAAGCACTTTTAGACCATGTTCCTGATGACCCCAGAAAAACTATGCAACTGCACACTAACTTACATTTAGCTGTAGGTATGAAATGCGAATTGTGTTTAAATATTAGAACAGAAGATGGTTTGACAAATGGGTCTGATTGCTCCGTGAAATTAATCGAAATTGGTCAATTTAAACATGCAGTTGGAAGTATTGTATGGGCGCAATTTAGAAATGAAAATGTTGGGGGAAAAATAGAAATGATATGAAAAATCTACATTATATCCAGAGCATGGACACCAATAATACCTGTTTCACGTCAAATAAAAATTGGTAAATTTAAATCTGCTGGACTGATGAGGACCCAAATTCCCTTAAGACCATCTGCCGCTAAAACAGTGCATAGATCTCAAGGCGACACTTTAGATGAAGTGTTTGTAGATTTTGATGGTCGAAAAATGGTGCATGTTCATTATGTTGGTCTAAGCAGTGTAAGGCTTGAATATTGTAAATCTGTGTGAAAAAAAAATAAAATTAGTACAGAGGTGGACGAAGAAATGAAATCCTTGCGTGCGGAAAGAAAAATGAAATTTTGGGCTTCAGAACCCCCGTTTGAAACGAACGAACGATGTGTAACGTTCGTTCCCTTCAGAAATACCTACAAGATGTTAAATGTAACAGAATGTTACAAAGGGCCTCAATAATAATTTTATCAGAAACTAGATTAAAAAAGGAAACTAATGATATATACGATATACCAGAATTTACATTGAACAAAAGTCATCATGGTATAGCTGTTTATATTAGAACCGAAAAGCTGAAATTAAAAACATGAATGTGAAATCAGTAAATTCATGTGAAGTAGAAATGAGTTTGATTGATTTTTCTATTTAACATGATGAATCTGTTAAAAAAAAATACACATTTTAGGCCTGTATAAACCCCCAAGATTTCTACAGTAGACTTGATAGCAGCTATTAACAATGCCCAATTAGGAATAGCTGAAAAAGAATTTGTTGTCATTCTAGGTGATTTCAATATTCAAGCTAACAGTGGAGACTGCAGAAAACTGAATCAAAAATTGAAGGAATTGTATCAGTTTATAGTTGGCCCAACAATCGATGCCGGTGAATATATTGAAACTGGAACCCTAGAAAACTATTATTCAGATTATAATATCATTTATTCTGTCATAAATTCTTCAAAAAAAAAAATATGAAAGAAAGTGAAAAAAAAGAAAGATGAAAATTATTCTCTAAATTTACAAGTCCCACTACCAGTAATTCCAGTTGTAGAAAAAAAACAGAAAATACTATCTACAAGGATAGATTGAAAATACAAAAGCCCATTAAATTCCCCCAAAAAGCATCGACTACACAAAATCTAATCGTTGAAATTAAAGAGGTTTGTAAAGGTTTTGGTTATACTATTTATGAATCTGATCTCAAGGCAATAGATGGAAGTAATTGGTTGAATGATCAAATCATAAATTTTTACTTGAAAATTCTTGAAACTCATGAAAGTGCAGTTTTGAATACTGTAATAGTAACTGATACATTTGCAATGGAACGAATAAAAAGTGACCTACATAATGCTGTTAGCCATTATTTACCCTTGAATTCATTAACATATGACAAAATTGTAATACCGGTACATACAGCAAGTCATTGGAGTCTTGTGGTGTTTGTCAGATCAAAAACAATCAAATATTATGATTCAATGGTACATATTGTAACCGGTAAAAAAATCATGGAACAAATTAAATTATTTCTTGAAGTTGGAAGATGATATATGAAAGACAAGTAACATTGTAAAGAAACAGTGATGACTGTGGAGTATTTGTTTCTATGAATACAGAATTGATATTAAAAGGAAAATCCCTGAAAGTCGGAAAAGAGACCATCAAACAATATAGACTTAAAATGAATCAAATTATCAGATGTTTCAATTCATAATATGTAAATTGTAAAACTCTATATCCTAGCAAAGTCGTGATGAAGGGCAGTGAGCCCCTGACGAGAAAGTCCCAGGTTTGAATCGTGCAGGGGCCGAGAATAACCTTTGAGATTTTTCAAACCCAGTTCTCGCTTCGACAGTGACAGTGTGCCTAGTCTTTTGCAAACATTTGCACCATCAATCTGTCTGGACCAATTTGTGAGATGCTTTCTTCCCACTGCCTACAATGTCTAGAATTTGTTAGTCTGCCACCCCTTATTCCCCCAAACTTCACCTTCAAAGCCTGTTCATTGATATTGAATTTTTGTATTGTCGATTTCTGTTAATGAAAGTTTCCAAATGATTTACATATGAAATTCCTACAATAAGAACAGTGTGATCTGCCATTTTTTGCGTTTTGAACTTAAAAGTGAATGAAATGGGGTATAATGGCTTACTTTTCAGCAACAACTGAATTGATGAAGAAATTCAACTTTGAAGAGCAGAACACATAATGAAAACTCTGCTGTGGCTTGATATAAAAAAATAGGGATAAGTTTGGTGGGTTGCGTTATAAATAATCACAGATATCTAATTGGCTGGTATGCTTGTCTAAATAACATGGCAGGCTTAAGTAGTATTATCAAATTATTGTCCCAATTTAATGCCTCATTACATAAGCTTTCACATCTATAAACAGACACTGAGAGTATCAAATGACAAAAGAAGTTTCAGTTTATTTTTTTAAAATGCTCTTTTTACTTAGAGGAATTGGTTGTTTAATGTCTTGAAAAACCTGCCATACGTATAACATTGGATGCCAAAATACAGAACTTCTTCCATCATTATAATCAAGCTAATTTCAGTTAAATTCCAACGTATTCATATTTCATTATCTATTTTTGAACTATTATTGAAAGGCCAATTCTTTATTTAAATTTTACATTTTCCGAATGGGTAAAAAAAAAACAAAACCAAAAAAAAACAACGTATCTCCAAGTGTCAGATAACGAAGTCATACCTTTCAACATTTATTTTTCAACATTAAAACAGCGAGGTGCCTTCATTATAAATAGCTTCAACAGAGAGCTTTATTATCACCGGTATCAAATGATGACGTCATGGAGACCAAAAACCTGGGATATTAATTTCAGGAGTAACTGTTATTTACTAAAATGAATTATTTTCACTCTAGAAGCACCAGTACCAGATATTGTTTACCATTAAACCAACCTTTGCCACTATCAAAAAAAAAAGAAAAAAAAAGCTCTCTATATATGCTTTATACGTATGCAAGACGTTCCAATTATGACCAATTCGGATTTTTATCGATGTCACATCAATGTGTACATTTTTGATAATTTCCAACTGCAACCTCTTAAAAATTGGACTTGCGTATAAACAACGCGAGCCGTCGATTTGTGTCGAGATGATTATGGTTATGAGGTAATCTTGACAAAGAAGAAACAATATTAACTCAAAGACTAATTATCACACACTCAAAGTTGAAATACTTTAAGGTCAAATATCGTCACTTTGAAAGAAAAAAAGATCTTTTTAATATGCTCTAAACGTTGAGAAAACAAACATACAGATTGTATCAACTCTAACTGCATGTTTCGCTTAACAATGAAAGGTGACGTTTTTAATTTTCGATCCCTTTGTTCTCATACACCTGATATTTTTGACTGTTGCGCAGTGGTTTCATACATAAGACTACCGATAGAGAAATTCCCAAAAAAATATTACGCTGACTTTTCGACAAAAAGACCAAATTGTAAAAATACGCCGTTTTCAATTTTTGATCTCTTTTTTCGGCTTTCCATGACAATTAGAAAAATTGTACAGTGGAATCACACAATACACTACCGATTAGACTCTCGATTGAGAAGGTCTTTAAAAAATCGTTGGGGGCGTTTCCGAGAAACATGCGTTTAAAATTGCCCGAAATTGTAAAAATCCTTACTTTTCAAAGTCATATAACTTTTACAATGTTTAATAGAAAACTATCACTTTAGTACTATCTGATAGACAACTCAATTGTCTATTACACGATATAAAACTTTAACAATGGGGAAAAAACACAATTGACACATCGCATTTTCCACACATGCACCCATTCTCAGGATTTTGTCAAAGTTTGGGTACTTTTCTTGGCCACTTCTGGTGATTAGAGAATTTTCATTTTTACTTAAACAACCAGTTTGGTCCTTCGACTTCATATTCCTGAAGTTTCAGAAAAATCCTTTGTGCCGTTTAAAATGGGTACGATCTCCACTTTTTGACCAAAATGGAAAACAAAGTGAAAAATCAAAGTTAACATCTCAGAATAAAACTTATATTGTTGGAATCGGATTGGTGTCAGCAATCCAAAAGTATGTGTCAACTTTCAAAATTCCAAAAAATAACAATTTAAATTTTTTTTTAAATTTTTCATTTTTTACCAAAAAGATGAGATCGACATAGTTTCTAAACTCGACGTTTTTGAACTGCTATCTACTCCGAAATGTCTCCAGCTATCCAAAAATGTAAATATCAGAATAATCGGTTGAGAATTAAGTCCGATTTTCAATTTGCATGCACGTTAAAGATTTGACGCATTTCGGATATGCGCACAAATTTGGTTTTATATTTAAGCACTAACCACCACCCATTTTCTCGAGAGAAAACTAAACTTCAAACATCTATCTCTTATAGTTGCTGAGATCTAGCTTCCCATAATTAAAAATAAATTATAACTGGACTTGCTTGCAAGACTGAAGGCTTTCACCTTGACAACGAGATAGACGGGTTGACAGAAGCAAGACAAAGATTATCCCCAATGACACACACACACACACACCTGCATAACTGATATATTTAGACGCGCCTGACCTGCGCATTGCGATAGAAGGAAATAGAAAAATAAAGTTGAACAATTCGCATCATAATAATATCAGATCAGTAGAATTGGACAGACGTCAAAAATCCAAATATGTATTTGAAAAATCAAAATTCCAAGAATTAACAATTTTAGTAGATTTTCAAACCTGAATTTTTTTTTTAGAACGACAAGGTTATCTCAATTTCACCGTTATCGCATCACAATATCCCCGGTTTTACAAAAATATGACTTTGTCGAAAATCATTGGGGAATTGACATAATTATGGCCGATTTTAAATTTTCGTGCACGTGAAAGATTTACGTCAGTTCCGGTCTGTCCAAAACTTTCGCAATAGTTATAAGTACGGTCTAAATCATGGGAAAATCAATATTCGCAACTATCCCTGTTATAGTTTCACGAATTGCAAAAGAAATAAACAGACAGTTTTCCGATTGGGACAAAAAAAAGTATCTTATATAATATATCTCTGATAACAATCAAAACAACCATAATTTATTCACAAAGGACAACGAGGGGCGACTTTCTTATAAATAGCTGCATCGGAGAGCTATATTTTCAATGGTATCATGTGATGACGTCATATAGATAGGATGACTGAGATATTAATTTCAGGGTTAACTGTTAATTACTAAAATATCTTATTTTCACCCTAAAAGCATCAATCCCATATTTTGGTTAACAATAAAACACCCTTAGTTCAAATATTGCCACTTTGAAAAATGGCTCTCTATATATGCGTTATATGTATGCAAAACGTTTCGGTTATGACCATTTTTGATTTTTGGCGTCGGTTACGAGAAACACGCGTTTAAACGTGGTGGAAATAACCTTTCTTTTCAAAGTCCCATAACTATTTTGGTTTGCAATATAATCTTGTTGGTACAGTACCATCTTGTAGATAAGTTGTGTGGCTATCAAATGACATAATACTTTAACTACCCTATCAACAACCAATTGATATATTGCATTTGGCGCACAAGCACCAATTTTTCAGAATTCTGTCAAACTTTAGACATCTTTCTTGACCACTTCCGGTAATTAGAGGATTTCCATTTATAGTTTAAGGAACAATTCAGACATCTCTGTTCATCTTCCCAAAGTTTCAGAAAAATCGTTGGAGAGGTTTTGAAAAAAATAAGGCTTACGGTTTTTCACAAAATTGCGAAAAAAGGTGAAAAATCAAAGTTAATATTTATGCAAAATATTTATATCGTTGGAATCGGATTGACATCGGCAATCCAAAAATATAACTAGAATTTTTAAATTCCAAGAATTAGCAAAATTTTGAACATTTTCCAATATTCACCAAAAAAAATGAGAGCAACAATGTTTGCAAATTCAAACTTTTTCAACTGCTATCTGCTCGGAAACGTTTCCCCGCTATCCAAAAATATAATATCTGAAACAAAAAACGATTGAGAATTAACAGAATTATGGTCGATTTTCACTTTTTGTGCGCGATAAAGATTCCACGCATTTCCATTATACGCACAAATCTCGAAATAGTTTTAAGGAGTAACCACCAC
The DNA here is from genome assembly GCA_036850965.1 of Patella caerulea. NCBI lineage: Eukaryota > Metazoa > Mollusca > Gastropoda > Patellidae > Patella > Patella caerulea. The sequence goes on along the minus strand of JAZGQO010000018.1, from coordinate 1,996,712 downwards.
CCATTTTCCTCAGAGAAAATCAAACTTCACGAGAATAAAAAACATTTTTTCCGAATAGGCAAAAACCACCAACGTATATTTAGCGTTAGATGATAACCATATACCAAAGTCATACCTTTCAACATTAAGTTTTCAACATTAAAACAGCGGGGTGCCTTTTTATTACTCTAGAAGCACCAGTACCAGATATTGGTTACATTAAAACACACTTAGTTCAAATATTGCCACTATCAAAAAAAAAAAAAAAAAAATAAGAAACAAAAAAACTCTCTATATATGCTTTATACGTATGCAAAACGTTCCAATTATGACCAACTCGGACTTTTGTCGATGTCACACAAAGTGTGTACACGGGACTTAAGAATCGCGTTCATTCCAGCTACTCAAATATTCAATGGAATATCGACAATTTTCTGATTTCGTTCTCGATAAAGATTTGAAGTCACTAACATATACTATTCAAAAAAAGTAGGGGATATTTGATTTTGGGACATAATACTAAAATATGCAAATGACTACGAAAAAAGTCACTATATAACCTAACAGAAGAAACATTTCCAGTTACATGTGACGCTATCGCATGGAATGTAGGTGATGCTTGGGATCATCATGCGGGTCCAACCCAAGATTTGCACGACTCTGACTTTGAATGTTACAGTCATTGTGGCATTGAATTCCAGGGTGGAAACATCAGTTTAATTGTTTTAATTACCAGAAAACAAATTTTGATATGCGTTGGCTTACCCAAAATGAAAGGTTACGTGCCCTTGGCATGCTACAGATCAGCACAACACAGGCGGTTGTGGCGCGGACGATGAATGTTTCTCAGTCTGTCATAAGCAGGCTATGGTTCAGATACCGTGATACACAATCTGTACAGGACAGACCACGCTCAGGTCGACCAAGGGCGACAACTCAAGCCCAGGATCGATTTATCCGTACCTTGGCCTTGAGAAATCGTGTCATCACAGCAAATCAGATCAGCGCTCGTCTTCAAACAGACACTGGTGTGAGAGTGAGTGGCCAGACGATTCGGAATCGACTGCATAGGAGTCACCTTCGCGCCCGACGTCCTCGCGTGATCCCTTGTTTGAGAGATCATCACATTCAGACAAGACGTCGTTGGTGTAGGGATCGTCAACACTGGGGTAATCGACGCCGGAGCAATGTGATGTTTTCAGATGAGTTAAGGTTCACTGTTGATTTTTTGGACAGACGTAGGAGGGTGTGGCGTCGTCGAAACGAGCGCTTCCAAGACGTTAACGTCACCAGACATGATCGATTTGGGGGTGGTTCTGTTATGGTGTGGGGAGGCATGTTGTGCCGTTCGCACGACGTCATGGCCGCCGTTTCATCTTCCAGGATGACAACGCAAGATGTCACAGGGCCAGGATCGTTACAGGTTACCTCCAACAACAGAACATCACCACATTACCTTGGCCAGCACTGAGTCCCGACCTCTCCCCCATCGAGCATGTCTGGGACAATGTCCAAGAACTTGCTGCTGCATGGCAACAAGAATGGGGCAATCTGGACCAAAATGACCTTAGACGTCTCAATAGGAGAATGCGGCGTCGGATCAATGCTTGTTTGGCAAACAGAGGAGGATTTACCCGTTACTGACTTTGTTGTGATGCTGTGGTAACTTTGCTGTTTGACCCCGGGTATCATTTTACCCTTATAATGGTCAGTCTGTGCCTTACTTAGTCTAACGATCATTTGGAATAAATCGATGAATGTGAACTTCATTCCATTTTGTCATTTGTTTCTTCGTCAGTTTCATTAAAAAATCAAATCTTAAAAATCAAATATCCCCTACTTTTTTTGAATAGTATATAAAAATTTACTATTTATTACAGATAGAGTCCATGCTCAAACTACATCATGCCTTCTATCACAGGTGCAATATTCGTACTTCTGCGCGATACTACAGCGAGATAGAACTGCAACCCCTTAAAAATTGGAATTGCTTATAAACAACATGAGCCGTCGATTTGTGTCGAATGATTACGGTTATGAGGTAATCTTGTCAAAGAAGAAACAATATTAATTCAAAGACTAATTATCACACACAGAAATCGATTATGTCTGTTAAAGGGTCACTAAACCCATATTTTGAATGGAACTAAACACTCAAAGTTGAAATACGTTTAGCTCAAATATCGTCACTGTGAAAGTTAAGGGGACTTTTGAATATGCTCTAAACGTTGGTAATACGTACAGATTGTATAAACTTTTTAATATGCTCTAAACGTTGAGAAAACGTACAGATTGTATGTTTCGCTTAACAATGAAAGGTGACGTTTTCAATTTTCGATCTCTTTGTTCTCATACTCCTGATATTTCAGACAGTTGCGCAATGGTTTCATACATAAGACTACCGATAAAACTCCCTGTAGAAGAAATTCCCAAAAAATATTACGCTGACTTTTCGACAAAAAGACCCTTAAACCTGCTCTAAATTGTAAAAATACGCCGTTTTCAATTTTCGATCTCTTTTTTCGGCTACCCATGACGATTAGAAAAATTGTACAATGGTACCACACAATACACTACCCATTAGATTCTCGATTGAGAAAGTTTTAAAAAAATCGTTGGAGTCGTTTCCGAGAAACATGCGTTTAAAATTGCTCGAAATTGTAAAAATCCTTATTTTCAAAGTCATATAACTTTTACAATGTTTAATAGAAACTTATCGCTTTAGTACTGTCTGGTAAACAATTCAATTGTCTATTACACGATATAAAACTTTAACTATTGGGAAAAACACAATTGGCACATCGCATTTTCCGCACAGGCACCCATTTTTATACGCCCACATGGAAATGTGGTCGTATATTGTCGTCGCCCTTTCCGTCCGTCTGTCTATCTATCCGTCCGTCCGTCGGTCCAGCGTCCACAATTGCTTCTGGACGCTCTAGAGGCTAAAGTTAATATCCGATTGACTTTAAATTTATACATAGTGTTTGAGGTCATAAGACGAAGAAACCTATTGTTTATCGGCGATTTCCGATAATAACTACTAGAGTTATGGCTCTTGACCACTTCAAAAAATCTTGTGGACACTCTAGAGGTTAAAGTTAATATCAAATTTATACACAGTGTTAAAGGTCATAGGACGAAGATTCCTATTGATTTTCAGCGATATCCGATAATTTGTGCCAGAGTTATGGCCCTTGTTTACTTCAAAAAATCTTCGGGAGGCTCTAGAAGGCCAAAGTTAATATCCGATTGACTTTAGATTTATACAAAGTGTTTAAGGCCATAAGTCCTTCGCCTATTGATTTTCAGCGATTTCAGATAACTAGTGCCAGAGTTATGGCCCTTGATCACTTCAAAAAATTTTGTGGACGCTCTAGAGGCCAAAGTTAATATCTGATTGACTTTAAATTTATATGTATACACAGTGTTTACAGTCATGAGACGAAAAGGTATATTCATTTTCAGCGATTTCCTATAATTACTGCCCGAGTTATGGCCCTTGACCACGTCAAAACATGCTGTGGACGCTCTAGAGGCCAAAGTTAATATCCTATCCAATTGACTTTAAAATTTACACACAATGTTTAAGATCATGAGACGAAGAAGCCAATTAATTTTCAGCGATTTCAAATAATTAGTGCCAGAGTTATCTCCCTTGAACACTTCAAAAACCTTGTGACACTATAGAAGCCAAACTTATCATCCGATTGACTTCAGATTGATACACAGAGTTTAAGGTAATAAACACAAAAACATATTATGGAACACAATTACTATTTTAATTAAAGCGACGTTTCGTTGAGGATTCTCTCAAAGTTTTCAAGCGAATGACAATGAAAATAATTACAGAGGGTTTATATACAAAAACAAGTAACAGCTAATAATCATAAGGAATAGTGAAACCATAAATATATTAAGTCAACAAGACCTTACAAAACCGTATACATAAAATCTATACTAACTAATAATAGCTAATTAACAATTAAGGAAGCCACTGATTATTGTAAAGTTACTGGTCAATGGAAAAAATTGTAACAACATATAGATTAAATTACATTGGTAAAACAATAAAAATAATAGATAAGGGGAAACCACTAAATCATAACCATGAAAAGTAACAGATCAAAAGAAAACTTGGCAAAACGTAAAGGATTAGTTAGCTAAAAAGTTTTATTGCTCCGTAGATGAGAGAGGGGGGGGGGGGGTCAGAGGAAAATTAAATAAATAAATAGGATAACAGTTATTATAATCAGTGACATTCCAGTTTAGATAAATGAATTTACAGCCACACGACACACAAACACAAACGGCATACTACTTTAATAATGTCTATTTAGAGTTTATGACTGTAATTATATAATATTGTCTCATGTTCATTTTATTATATTAGGGATCACTACATTTAAGTTGTATTGGTGATTATTGTATCATAAGCCCGTGGTAGATAGACACCTTCATCTCTATTTAATGCTGGTTTGTAGCGTTTTATGTTGATGGCTTCCAAAATCTTTCTCTTCTTAGTATGGTTTTGGTGGATCGCTAATTTCTTCGTCTTTTCCCATAGTATCTTGTGTTTTGGATTTTGTCTGATGTGGTCAGCTACAGCGGAGGTCTGGTTAGATGGCTTAGGTAGGTGTTGACTAAGCCTTACATCTAATGGTTGTCTACTTTCACCAATGTAGCTGCTGTCACATGAGCAGAAGACTTGATAAATGCATCCTTTTGGTGATGTTGGTTTCGTTGATTTACATTTACCATTGGCTTGGAGGATGTATTTTATGGTGTTAGTTCCCGTGAAGGTTACCTGGATACCTGCTTGTTGCAACAATCTTCTTATTTGGTACGATGTTTTGCCATTAAAGGGGATAGTAGCTCTGATTGGTGGTTTATCTTGTGTTTTGAATTCGGTGTTGTCTGATAGTGCTTTTTCTATTACTTCTTCTACTAACTTAGGTGGGTATTCATTAAAGGTGGTAAAAACTTCTTTGAGGTGGGTCATCTCTGCATCCAGTTTCTCAGGTATTGAAATTCTTTTTGCGCGTTTTACTAATGATGATAAAGTTGCTCTTTTGACACTGATAGGTTGGTTGGATTTTAAGTGTAGATACTGGTTCTCGGGAACTAAGCCATCTAACCAGACCTCCGCCGTAGCTGACCACATCAGACAAAATCCAAAACACAAGATACTATGGGAAAAGACGAAGAAATTAGCGATCCACCAAAACCATACTAAGAAGAGAAAGATTTTGAAAGCCATCAACATAAAACGCTACAAACCAGCATTAAATAGAGATGAAGGTGTCTATCTACCTCGGGCTTATGATACAATAATCGCTAATACAACTTAAATGTAGTGATCCCTAATATAATAAAATGAACATGAGACAATATTATATAATTACAGTCATAAACTCTAAATAGACATTATTAAAGTAGTATGCCGTCTGTGTTAGTGTGTCGTGTGGCTGTAAATTCATTTATTTAAACTGGAATGTCACCGATTATAATAACTGTTATCCTATTTATTTATTTAATTTTCCTCTGACTCCCCCCCTCCCCCCCCCCCATCTACGGAGCAATAAAACTTTTTAGCCTGATATTGTTGTGCTAACTAATCCCTTACGTTTTGCCATGTTTTCTTTTGATCTGTTACTTTTCATGGTTATGATTTAGTGGTTTCCCCTTATCTATTATTATTATTGTTTTACCAATGTAATTTAATCTATATGTTGTTACAATTTTTTCCTTTGACCAGTAAATTTACTATAATCAGTGGCTTCCTTAATTGTTAATTAGCTATTATTAGTTATTATAGATTTTATGTATACGGTTTCGTAAGGTCTTGTTGACTTAATATATTTATGGTTTCACTATTCCTTATGATTATTAGCTGTTACTTGTTTTTGTATATAAACCCTCTGTAATTATTTTCATATCATTCGCTTGGAAACGTTGAGAGAATCCTCAACGAAACGTCGCTTTAATTAAAATAGTAATTGTGTTCCATAATATGTTTTTGTGTTTATTACGTATGTCAATTGCTAAATGCCACTCAAAGAAGAGAGTTTAAGGTGTTGAAAAGAATAAGTAATTTGATTTTCAATGAATTTGGATGACTGAACAGCTAAATCCATGATATTAAGAATGAATCCGCGAGAAAATCATGCAAAATTAGAAAAAAACGCCAAAGTACTAAGTTTGAAATTTTTAACCTTACTCTGGTTATTGGGCCACCTAAGCATTGTTATAAATGTGGTGAAGTCCCAGAGCCCAAAACCTACCCTGGGGCCTAGAGATGGAACAGTAGTTTTTCACTCGAAAATAGCAATTTTTTCATTCAATTTCCATTGAAAATACCAAATGTTTGAAATATCGTTGTTCATAAAATATTTTATGTACGGTAGTTGTCATGCTCTCATTGCAAAGGCCATGTTTCCGACTTTCTAACATGGGCACCATTTTTAGAAAATGATGTATTATGGGTGTTTCTGAGCTCAGTCAAAATGGTATATCTTTTAAGAGGCAAAATACACCATTCCCAAAAATCCTTGTAGCACCCCCTTTGCAGGTATTTCATAGTATCTCATACAGTCGTTATGAAGTTTATACCATGCTTTATCAAAATAAAAAATAAAAATGGATGCAACGCAATAGTGGGATGAGCAGTGGCACCCGTAAAAATGTGAAAATTGGATCTTTATGATATTTTCCTTCACTGTTGATTCACTGTTTCAGGCCATTTGATTCTGCTTCATTCCATCTCTCAGTATTAAACATGGTGTCAACAGTGCTGACAAGACGCGTGCTGATTAGTGAGGTTTGGACTCCAGTCATGCAAGAGCCCCTGCCTTCAGAAAATTTCTAAAAGCATGTCACATACAACTGGGGATTCGAAACCACGACAGTTGACACAATGACAGGCTTTGTGATACACCACGCACGTGCTAACCATTCGACCGCCCGCCCCCCCCCCCCATGAAGGTGCCACGCCCACTACTGTTTTATACAGTAGAAGAAGAAACTTTATTGCATAAAAAAACCTTACAAGGTTATGTGGACATACAGATGAAATTAATCAAATATAAATGAGACAGCGAAGGATACATAATACATACATGTACATAATTTTATAAACATACATACTTTACAGAGACATGAACGAATTGTATATAAAAGCTCCTAAACATTTCAGTATCTAGTACGTTTTATACGACGAATCTGATCAGTATTATGGTTGGTGCGATATCCTCTACTCTTTTGTATAGCCTTTTACTTTTACAACGACAATATTAATCCGGCAGCCAAGCCCCATTTTAAGCCTTAACGTGGAAATTTAGTCCTCCTAATGTTTTTTGATGGATCATATATCTTCAGTATGTGTAGATTAAGAATGCGGCACCCTTGGGGAAATTTGAATATTCAAGATGGCTGTCATGAGAGCTTTTCTGGTTGTTGCGTGGGGTAAAATGTCTCTCGAACCACGAGTTGAAGATGGGTTTTACAAGAATTTGACCCACTGAATCCGTTAGGAGGCCAAATTCAAAATGGTGGCTTATTTTTGCTGGAAATGTATAAAGTTTCCTGAAACGGTGTGAGGCATTTTCTGATAATTTACTTTAGTTTAGTGGGGTAAAATTCGGGACAGATTCTCTCGGATTTCGATATAAAGATGATTTTTGTCAGAATGTGACCCTCTGAATCCTAAAACTTGGGTATTCTTCCTTAAAAAGCTGTCCAATTCCACAAGGTGTCCAAATTCAAAATGTAGGAAAATTATTTGGTGAAACTCATAAAGTCGCCCCAAAAGGCTGTGCAATATATTAAACAATAGGTTTTCGGTGTCATTTACTTCAGATATAAACATAAAAACAAGTATTCCAGATTGAGCTTAAATTTAAAATGGTGGCCATATTTGGCAAGACATAACAATATTCATAATGTATTAAACTATAGTTTTTTTCGGGGTCGCCAAATTTCATATCTGAATGGTGAAATAAGCCATGATCGAACGAAACACCAATATGGTTCCCAAGTTCAACAAAATAACTAAATTTAGTGACCATGGAAAATAATAGAGCCGTTAACGTAAAAACTTATGTAGCACTTGACTAAGAGCACAAATCAGAGAGCCATATGAACAAAAGCTACGGAGAGCGAATTGTCAAGCATAAATTATGATCCACCATGACACCCGTCCGTGTCATCTCCTCTAATAGAAAACTGAGTAGAATGAGGGATGACAAGTGTCATCCCCGTTGCATAATATGGATGAAATGGGAAGAACCAGAATGTTCTACCGATTGCCAGTATTCCAGTGATTCAAGAGAGGGTGAGTTAGACAAATTCCCGAGGTTGCTCAAGACAAATGTGTGACAAATTGCTATTAACTCACGATGGTCTGATAGTTGATTGTATTTGACCGTGTATACTCTGTGTCCTTATAAGAATATGAGGGGAAGAATATCATTATGTTTATATCTGAAGAAATTGACAATGAAAACCTATATTTCAATATATTACACACCGTATAGGGGGACACTATGAGTTTACCTCAAAAAAGGAGCTGCCATTATGACTTTGGCCCCCTAGCGGAATTAGTCGTCACTTTTAGAATGAATACCCAAGCCCATTAGATTCAGCGGATCAAATTCTTGCAGAAACCACCTTCATACCGAGGTCCGAGAGATTTTTTTCCGAATTATACCCCATTAAATTAAAGTAAATAACCAGAAAATGCCTCGGGGTGGCCATCTTGAATATAGAATTTCCCCAAATGTGCCATTAAAATATACTAGGTGGACTATATTTCCGGGTTCGTCGACCTGCTGCCGGACTATATTGAGAAATACAACATGATAGATATATCAAATTCGCCGTTTTTCTTAAATTTTCTTCTTTTTTCACTATTTTTGACCGTTCACTGAGATCCACAACATTGGTCTGCAATGGATTTTTTTCTTGAATACGATTCTACTGGTCACTCTTGTTCTCCCTGGGTACCACATTTCTCTCGCAACCTCGCAAAGGGGGCGCTACAACTGTTCAAAGTTAGGGTATCAAATATATGGTTCCTAGGATTGGGTTTGGCATCCAGTCTGAATAAGGAGCACTGTGCAGATTTCGAACTTTAACTAATATGTACTGTTAGAGAACAACCTTGACTATATTATATCCCAATAAGGTTATTGTATCTCCATTGGTTTACATGAGGCAGCCTCTCAAATTTCAACCTCAAAAAAATCGATTTCTGCCGTTTTTCTGAGGATAAAACTCCAAACCCCATTCCGGAGGATAAGGAGGGGTTTAATCGGTCAAATATCGCTTTTGCGTGCATTTGGGCCCTAACCTATCCCACATGTAAAATATGGCTGAAATCGCTGACAGGTTATTTTGGGACTAACATATGGTTTCATTTTATTTCAATAATTCGCTTGCGCGTAGGGATCTTTAGCAGTGGTAGGAAACCGGAGTGTCCGGAGGAAACCCACGAGGTTGAGAAGGCGCCCCTATCTCCATGCCACATACGCTCACACCAGGGCTCGAAACCACAGCCGCAAGCCAGAGGTGACCGGCCAGCTAGAGGTCGAAGCGCGGCACTCTAGACCACTAGGCAATCCCAATTTTACCCCCCCCCCCCCCTGCTTATGGTCTAATATTTGGCTTAACCCGATAGCATCAATGCCTTTATTAGCAACTTTCAATTTTAGAAATGAAATACATGTATTGGTGTTAGATACATCGGGCTCAGTCGCAACGTCCAAACGACGGTGGGCAATGTCAAGATTCAATGGCTGTATTCAATGATATTTGCTTGTATTTGCATGTAGTCATAGAATAAAACCCTGTATTCAGTGGATGCAGGATCAGTACAATTTGAATCCAAACATTCAAATTTAAGTAATTTCAAAATAGTAAGTGGAATAGTATATAATTTAGTACGGATATAATATCATATAAAATGTATTGGACGTTAAATCTGTAATAAACAACAACATATTCCCTCATTTCGACTGACTATGGTATTCGTAGTAAAGTATTAGTACAAATTGCTTTATATATGTTTTTTGTAATAAACATCTATCTATAAAACTGTCCATAGTGTATTAAACCAGATTGCATTTATTAGCCGGGAAAAGTAGCTTTTCTGCCATGCTAATAATCTATATTTATTTTTCACTTTTATTTATCGATGATCTAAAAAGTATTTAAACGTCGTGATATAGTTAGGTATAAGTTAGGAATTTTCGCACTCATACGTTTAGCATTTAAAGTGGCTTGTCTCATTTTCTAATACTGCGCTTTCGGTTCGAATAGTTTTTTTATAGTCGTTGATCATTGGTGTGGGTCACTGCTTGCGAAGTGATTCCACGGAGTTTTTTTACTTTGCGGAGCATTCATGTTAATTCGGTTTGGTTTTTCAGGTCATTGATTTTATTGTGCGGATTTTGTGCAAACCGGTACTTGCATTGCTTCGCGTTTAAATGACTGTGCCTTCCGCCTGAGCCTTACTTTGTGTGGAGCATTTAGCGCGTGGTCTTGAACGGGTGGAACCAGTGTTAATATAAGTGGAAAGACTCGTAAAATTCGTACTTGTTGAAAGTTACTTGAAATATTATCATGGCATCTCGAGATTGCATTTAAATTAGTTGTTTTGGTAAAAACGTGCCTTGAAATTCATCTGGATGAAGCTAAACCCTTATCTTGGAACTTGAGGCCCGTTTTGATTGGTTAAGGATAAACTCCTTCATTCATTCATTCATTTATTTATTTACTTATTTGTTACCCAATAACGAATATTGTTTGTTTTCTCAGAATTGATGTTTGGGGCAAACCATTGAGTATCCGGTATGCAAATCTCGCTTCTTCTGAACAAACCCACAGTTGGAGGTTTTGTGTCTGGTAAAAAGGGATTGGACTTACTTTGCATCTATTTAAACTGAAGGTCGGCACACGATTGGATCCCGGAGTACCTTTGGTTTTGGCGAGCTTGAATCTACATTTATGCTTATAAGTCTATATATAGATACTTCATTTTTATCACGCTTGTCCGAGTATTACAAATTGGCGAGCTTCGTGGAGTACATTTTTGCCAGTCATAAGCCCCTCCTACTACACCCACAAAATTACGTGCCATAATACAATATAATGAAGGCGTGCCGACTGCTGCCGATCCGTATGTGTTTCAAACTCCACCAAAAATACCGTATTTTCGGGTCGTAAGTCGACACAAATTGTTCAGCAAAGTCAGGCATTTGTCTTATACTTCGTGTCGATTTATAAACGGAAGGTAAAAAAAAAATGACACCCCGAAATTTATTTGGCAGTAAACCATGGTAAACGTCGCTATAATACAACGAGCGAGTGACACGTACCAACTGCTAAATAATTGTAATGGCCACAATCAACTGGGTGATAATTCTGGAATGTGTTAGGGTGCGCATGAGAAAGAGCAGGTTAAAAAACGGATAAAAACAGTTCATTTAGTGGAGGAGTGACACCTGCGTCTTGAAGGCGTCAGATGTTTCCAGTGTCACTATCTCTGGTGGTAATGAGTTCCACTCCCTGGTGGTGCGGGGGAAAAATGAGAATTTCCTATAATCTGAAGAACATGATGCAATTTGGAAGGAATGTTGCTGTGTGTGACTTGTTCGTCTAGATGGTATTATAACTCTTCCTGATTTTTCAATGTAAACTTTGTCATTTAAGATCTTGTAAAGTAAAGTAATTCTGGCGTCTTTCCGTCGTTATTCTAAAGACCTCCAATTCAAATGGTGTAACATGTTGTCTACACTCGATCTGTTGCCAAACCTGTTGCTGACATACCTGGATGTTCTGCGTTGGATCATTTCAAGTCGGTATATACATTTTTGTTGGTCTGGGTCCCATACGGATGACGCATATTCCACTAATGGTCTTACTAGTGATTTGTAGGCATTTTCTTTGACTTTTATCGAACTGATGTTAAGATTGCGTCGTAGGAAACGCAATTTCTTATTGGCTTTCCAACAGATAGTTGATATATGGTCGCTCCATTTCATATCGGATGTTAAAAGGCCACCTAGGTATTTCGCACGTGTTACTGCTTCTAAGATGTGCCCATGTAGGGTATACTGGTGACGCAGTGGATTTTGTTTTCGTCTGATGGTGGGGACATTACATTTGTTAGGGTAGAATTCCATTTTCAATCTCTTCTCCCAGATGCCAAGCTTGTCAAGATCTGTTTGAAGTCTCACAGTGTCAGTGTCTGATGTAACAGTGAGATATACTATCGTGTCGTCTGCGAATAGTCTAACGGTTGCTGTCAGGCACTCCGGCATATCATTTATATACGGCTGGGCCAAGGACCGACCCCTGGGGGACTCCAGACTCCACACTAACGTAGTCTGATGTTTCGCCTTCAACTACAACTGCCTGTGATCTGTCTGTTAGAAAGCTGTTAATCCAACAGTTTACTTTTCCTCTAATTCCATAGTGGTTTAGTTTATGAACAAGGAGACTATGACTGACTTTTGAGAAGTCTCTGTTTGTTTCCCAGACGTCATATTTGTTGTTACATCATCGATGAATTCGATAAGCTGTGACTCGCATGATCGTTTGCTGCGAAATCTGTGCTGTGGAGGATATAGTATGTTGTTTTCGTCAGCATGGGTGATGGTGTGGCTTGTTACGATGTGTTCCATAATCTTACAACATATACAGGTAAGGGATATGGGTCGATAGTTTTCAGCACAGTATCGATCGCCTTTCTTGTAGATTGGACTAACATGGGCTTGTCTTCATTCTGAGGGAAGTTCACTTCTATTCGAGGATTTCCTGAATATAATGGTAAGAATCGGGGCAATGACATCTGATAGTTCCTTCAGTACTCTTGGTTTGATGCCATCAGGTCCAGCTGCTTTATATGGGTTAAGTTTTTGGAGCAGGTTAGTGATCCCATTCACAGTAATGTTCAGTAACACGCGCTATCGTCTAAAACAATCAACTACTTACGGCATTCCAATCGAAATGCTCGTCAACATTTCTTACGTATTTCTTTATTTATTTAAAGACATAAATCCAATACAAAATATGATCATAAATCCGACAATATGCCATCAAAATAGATTCTTTTCTCCGTATGCTTTCGGCACGTACCGGTATATATCTGTTAATTTCATGTGTCTCGCGGGATTTCTACTTTCATTTTAATTACTGAACTATAAGCGCTATACTATGCGTGTGTGTGAAATATCTTTGTTTACAATCGGCTTCCACCGAAAAATATATCACAGACAATTTATTGGATACAATGTATGTTCATTTGAGGTGTTATTATACTATCAGGATATGTGACATATATTACTAATTTCTACGTGTTATTGGCCGACACCAAGGAGATTAAAATTTGAGACAACGGAGAAATCAAGGTTTAATCAGATTACGTTTATAATCACTCTTATTGGATTGATATATAGTCCGCAAAAGGAGAATCCGTGACTTCTGTTCGGGATAGATGTGATGAATTGTCCGATAAAGAATGAATTCATCCTATCAATGCAGATTAAGTAGTTAATCAAGGTAGGTGTTAGGGGGTATAACACGATAAATACGTCGGTCACTTAATTACCTAATCAATCTCGTCTACTATCAACGATAATCGGGTTGAGTGGTAGTTATACACTCAGAACACTATATTAATTTTGGAATTTTGAATATTATTCACCCTGTCTTGACGTCCGATTGGGCATATTCCTGGTCGGACAATTTAGGACGTTTGGAAAATAGCGTCGGACATATATACGAGCGAAATGCCTTGATGGGGATCGAAGTTGAGCATTTTCTGCTTAGGGTAAGCAGAGATAAGCAATTTGATTGGTTGATGCTTTGGGACAGGACAACTTTAGTTCATGATAAGTGAAGGTGATGAAACTTGGGGGTATAGTTTCTTACGTCATAACCTTGACTAAATTCGATAATGAACATGTTATTCCAAGGCTAAGCAGAGCAATAAGCAATTGGATTGGCCAAAACTTTGGAACACCATAACTCTCCTAACTGAGCTAAAATGTTCAAACGTGGTTTAGGCGTTCATTGGGTGAATGCCTTGATGGAGCTCGATGAACATTTTCTGCCTACAGTAAACAGAGATTGGTTGATGCAGTCTGGTTGGTTGATGCTTTTGGGGCACGGTAACTTTGGTTATAATAAAGTGAGAGCGATGAAACTCAGATAATAGACGCATTATTACCTAGACTAAGTTTGATTGTGAGAATTTTCTGCCTGGGCTAAGGAGCGATAAGCAATTTGATTGGACATGACTTTGGAACGTAACAACTCTGCTTTTAAAGCTGAACTCCGGTTACAAAAATACCGAAATAATTAGATAAAAAAAAAAGTAAACACCTCCACCCGCCATACTTGTTTCCAGTATGTGAAATAAATATGGCGGACATGATGGCTTATGACCTGGGCAGGTTAGTAGATCTCACTTCCAGTTTGTTGCTTATCAGCCACCTGTACACATCCGGGTTTGTTCTCTACACGCTTCATTAGTGATTGCTCTATTTTTCCCAACAGTATTCCAAATTATTGAAGATTGCAAAATGTCTGACCAGGTAAGCCTGTAAATAATTATATGAACCGCGTCTACTACTCTAAAACAAAGATGCAAAAAGATGGCTTACACCGACGGGAAATTTTCAAGCGAAACAACACAAATTATTGTCTTCTTCATATTATTATTATTATTTCCACGTCTTCTTGTGAATATCTTACACACGAATGTAAATCACCAAAAACAGTTATCGCAGCATAATATCCAGTGTAATTATAACTAATACTGTGCAATAAACAGATAGTTTATAACTAAAACTATGCAATAAACGGATAGTTTAGATTAGATTTTCACAAGTAGCCATGCCATGTCGGCTCCCATTGGGGAGTATTTGACAGTGCTAAATTTATTGATGTTACGTTTTTTTTCTGTTTTAACAAGGTGGGAGAAATTGATATCCACGAATTTCTCACTGACCCTTCAATGCCTTATGATGTCGATAGGCCTAAACTATATGTTATAATTACACTGGACATTACGCTGTCATAACTTTTTTTTTGGTGATTTACATATATGTAAGATATTCACAAGAAAACGTGGAAATAATAATAATAATAATAATATGAAGAAGACAATAGTTTGTGTTGCTGATTTGTTTTGCTTGAAAATTTCACGTCGGGGTAAGCCATCTTTTTGCATCTTTTGTTTTAGAATAAAGTTCAGACTATATTGTAGTAGACGCGGTCATATAATTAATTACGGGCTTACCTGATCAGACATTTTGCAATCTTCAATAATTTGGTATACTGTTGGGAAAAATAGAGCAATCACTAGTGAAGCGTGTAAAGAACAAAACCGGATGTGTACAGGTGGCTGATAAGCAACAAACTGGAAGTGAGATCGACTAACCTTTCCTGGTCATAAGCCTCCATGTCCGCCATATTTATTTCGCATATTGGAAACACGTATGGCGACTGGAGGCTTTATAACTTGTTTTATTTAATTATTTCGGTATTTTTGTAACCGGAGTTCAGCTTTAATGGAGGTAGAATGTTTAAACTTGATGTTCATTAGGTGAATGTCGTGACTGATTTCAATGATTTACATTTCGAGCATAAGCTAATCAGAGCAAATCAATTTCATTGGTTGATGCTTTGGGACAAGATAATCTTGATTCTATCGGATAGAGAGTGGTGAAACTTAGTGTATAGTTTGATTGCTCCATACTTGTGAAAAAAAATAATTGTGCGATTAATATGTGTCATCTATTTTTTTGAGATTTCGGCAGGGGACACCGGTCTCATCGTTGGCTTGTTTTCTAGGTTTTTGGTTTAGTCCAGAATGTGAATTTACACGATATTGTATTAATAAAAGTCAGGAATCTGTAGAAGGAAAAGTAACCTTAAAAGTTTATAAAGGTGGTATTTATATCTTGGCTAGAGAATCTCCACTATCATTGTATAATGAAGAATTAGTAAGGTGAGTTGAACATTCCTAGGTTTTTTAGATGTTCATGTAGAGATCCTCAGAGTTTACAAGGGATGTATAGCATCATTCAATTACATTATTTAATTGTCAAGTTTACTACCAGGTAATTTTAATATCCCATTTTAGAATTCTAAAATGTTGATATTGATAAACAATCTGGAAGATTTAAAATTGGTATTAAGAATTGTTAGAGTGAGAGCGGTCCATATACATTGTATAGCACCTTAGTAGCTGTTGTTATAATTATCTGTCTTTTGTTAGATGGGAACAGTTTGAACCATCATGTTTGAAGTTTGACTGACATGCAGCAATTTATTGTGTGATGAAAAGAGAAGAGGTAAACTCTTGTGTTGAAACTTTATATTTTCAGTATGAATGTACAGGGAGAATATGAACCTACCGATGCTGGTGGATTCATTAAAGTAAATGCTTTACGGTAAGAATTGACTTTTTATTAAAAAAAAACATTAATACATCTGGGTCCAAATTGAAATGATTGCCGTTTTATGTGACCTTAATTTTTTTAAGTCAGTGGCCCCCGGATCCATTCACTTAATTTGATATTTTTCGCAGGTTAATCTTGTAGGTTTTTGTTTTTCGTGTAGTGCGGTCCTCCTGCACTTACTATTATGACATCATAGGAAGTTATGAAATATGGGAATGATGACGTCATAGACTTAGATACATAACAGGAAAGGTTAGCTTAACTAAAACTTAGGTAAAATTTTACAACTCTAACGAAGAATTATGCATGATTATTAATGATTTTGAAACCCCCTGGATTTAACTCATTTAAACCTTTAGGAAAGGTTAGCTTAACTAAAACTTAGGTAAAATTTTACAACTCTAACGAAGAATTATGCATGATTATTAATGATTTTGAAACCACCTGGATTTAACTCATTTAAACCTTTAGGCCGAACTGAACTATGTCTTTGAATCTACAGACTTTCTGCTGTGTTAATTTTTTTCTGATCTTTATCAGGAATATTTTGTACTATGGTACACACGAAACCATGACCAGGTATGTTAAAATGGGAGGCTACATGGGGGAAATGGCCTGGGTTTTTTAAACTTGATGTTGCTTCTATGCTTATTAAGTCGAGTGCTGAAAGGAGCAATGGTTTGGCCTACATATTGCATATTACAGGTTTTATATGTTAAACAATATACAACATAATAACTGGCACAGTTGACAGTCTCTAATCTTGAATGATTTCATGTCTTTACTGGTTACTTCTTGATTATTACACATAGTCTCGCATGATTTGCATAATTTTTCGTAAACAAGATTGACAACCGTATGCAATTTTGTCCTTAATATGGTTATTACTAGTTAGGGTGCCCCATGTAACAATAATTTATCCGCTAAGAAATTTGGTCTCACCTTGGAGAGTTGTTGACTGTCCAAAGACGAATCGCTGAATGATAACGAAATAGCGCCGGGCCCACTAAGCACATGCGAGTAATTCACCGCAGTAAATATTCACTATATATGGTCATGCACGTGGTATTGTCACAACCTCAAATGGTATATAAAGACGAGTTAAAATTATTCTCACCACGCGTTTGTCTTTAGATATTATTTGATCGTAAGCAACGTTCAAAATTCTAAAAATTATTGTCGTTTTCATTTTTCAATTCGCTATTTATCTACAGAGTGTTGTAATTTAGTTTCGGCGATTTCCCATATCCGTAGCACTTGTGTCAGTCGAGATAAGAGTAAAAGCCGTATTTATCTTTTAATTTTTCAAGATTCCGAAAATCTTTGTGGAATTGCTGAGACATGTGACGTCAAATTAGAAAATAAACAAATTGTTTCGTATCTAAAATTTGCTACCGGGAATTAATCGAAACGCACGTTAGTTTACTGTTCTAGACTATCGACTTTTAGGGTTAAAGGGAAATAAATCTTTTTAATATGTTTAGGAATTGACCGACGGACTTTTTGTAAAATTTGTTGCCAATCTAATTACTATCCAGCATTGATTTGGGCGATGACTATGATCTTGGTACAATAACTAAACTTCCCTTCGCAAGAATTACAAATAGGCTAGTACTAGGCATTATGAATAAATTTCCGACTAATACGGAGCACAAGTCTATAATTATTGCTTTACATGACGACTGCATGACGTTTGATGACAAAGTTATTCGAACTAGGCTGGCCAGACTGAAGACAAAGACTAGAAAGCTGGGTAAAAAATAAAAAGTTCTAATAAATCTTTAAAATTATATGACAATTATCTCGATAGCCCCTTTTTCTCCGGGATAGTTGACCAGACACCAGCGGCAGATACCAGCGAGATCCATTTAATTAATAGAGAGACACAGACATGTTTCGGAAACCTTAAAGTCAGCGAAAAACATCACTTTATATACGGACGAAACTACAAAAATTGGCTCCAAATTCGGTACATATGCAATGACCGCTGACTCGACTCATACGCCAATTATTATTGGTCTTCGAAATATGGCTGATAAATCTGCGCAAACTACTCTTACAACTTTAAATGAAATTGTGGCAATCGTGATGATATAGCTGGGCCAATGTAAATCCGCAATTTTCGAAATTAGAAATACAATGTCAGACAGAGCCAGCACCGAAAAGCTTTTTAACACTTTATTTACACAGTACAGAGGCAATATTTGCTCTAAATTAGTAGAAAACTGGTCAGATTTATCAGATTCAGAGCGAAATATTCACCCAAATATAAATCATTTCTTTTGCGGTCTTCATCTACTAACTGGTTTGGCCGATAAAAATGCGTCTGAATTAAAGAAATTTGAGGAAATGTATTTTTAAACGTATTCGGCCCAAACGTTTAATATCGCTTCTTCATTTTTGCCAAACGAACCTGGGTGTGTTCGATTGATTCGGACCATCTGTAAGGCCTGTACGCAGGGTGGGATGAAAAGTCGGGTTGTTATTTGCCTTTTAAGTTATATCTCAAGTCCCTTGGGATTTCAAAATTACCGCTTACGCCATTTCATGGTAACCGGTTTAATATCATTTTCCACAATGCAACAATTGTAAATTATATGGCCAAGCATATAAAGAATTTTCTTGGTGATTTTGGAACAGAAAATAGATTGACCCAAAGCATATTTTTAGATATTAAAATTCTGTCTTATTGAGTGCCAGGCTTTGGGCTTGATAGATAAATTAATTACTGCTCCACTGTGGCGCATTTTAGAAAGCGGCATTAATGCACTTGACATGAAAACTATTTATCAAAAATTACATGATTTTTTTCGAAAACTCGAATATTCAAAATTTTGTCGAAGGTAAATCACACCCATTCGAATCTCTAATCAAAATTGAAAATGATTCGGTCATTGCTAACCTGACGGAAATTGATTCTGATTTAACTATTAATTCAATCCTGGTCCATGTTTTGGAAGTCCTCTTTGCCGAGTTCAGAAAGTATATTGCAAAAATTTTACTTGAGTATCGAGATGATTTAAATCCTTTGTGTTCACAACAAATTACCAGAAACCGTGTCCAGTCATCTCGATATTATAGATTAATGAGGATCGCGCCCTCGTCAAATATTTTGGCAACGAAGCGTCCATTTTACATTAAATGAATAAATCTGATGAATGGCTAAAAAATCTTTCACCTGATAAACGGGTGTATTCCCGCGAAGGCACAGTTACAGAGCGTGACCAAAATTAATCCTTCCCGCGAAGGCGCAGATATCGACTTGTCGGCTTTCGTTTGAAGAGAGACGTGTTGTTATTAGAACCCAATTAACGGTGTTAAAGATCTTATGAATTTATGTTCACTCTGAATTTTATTCACCAATTGGCAACTAATGATTAAAATGATGAAAACGATTATATGAATTTATGTTCACTACAAGTGCAATATAGAGAAGATGAAGATGGTACGGAGGTTTGCAGCTCTACCGTTGATACCGGTAGAAAGGGTAGGCGTATTATATTATGTCTTGATGTATTGATCCTCGGTTTCTCTTATTGGGGTAGATCACTCTGGCCGTCACTTTCGTTTTTGTTATCAAATTTATTTACCAAGTCTATTTTCCGTGTAGGTTGAAGATGCCCACCTACACATTATTGCAGAAATGCAAGCCAATCCAAAAATAACCGATTTGACCGACTACATAATAAATTTGTTGCCAATCTAATTACTATCCAGCATTGATTTGGGCGATGACTATGATCTCGGTACAATAACTAAACTTCCCTTCGCAAGAATTACAAATAGGCTAGTACTAGGCATTATGAATAAATTTCCGACTAATACGGAGCACAAGTCTATAAGTATTGCTTTACATGACGACTGCATGACGTTTGATGACAAAGTTATTCGAACTAGGCTGGCCAGACTGAAGACAAAGACTAGAAAGCTGGGTAAAAAATAAAAAGTTCTAATAAATCTTTAAAATTATATGACAATTATCTCGATAGCCCCTTTTTCTCCGGGATAGTTGACCAGACACCAGCGGCAGATACCAGCGAGATCCATTTAATTAATAGAGAGACACAGACATGTTTCGGAAACCTTAAAGTCAGCGAAAAACATCACTTTATATACGGACGAAACTACAAAAATTGGCTCCAAATTCGGTACATATGCAATGACCGCTGACTCGACTCATACGCCAATTATTATTGGTCTTCGAAATATGGCTGATAAATCTGCGCAAACTACTCTTACAACTTTAAATGAAATTGTGGCAATCGTGATGATATAGCTGGGCCAATGTAAATCCGCAATTTTCGAAATTAGAAATACAATGTCAGACAGAGCCAGCACCGAAAAGCTTTTTAACACTTTATTTACACAGTACAGAGGCAATATTTGCTCTAAATTAGTAGAAAACTGGTCAGATTTATCAGATTCAGAGCGAAATATTCACCCAAATATAAATCATTTCTTTTGCGGTCTTCATCTACTAACTGGTTTGGCCGATAAAAATGCGTCTGAATTAAAGAAATTTGAGGAAATGTATTTTTAAACGTATTCGGCCCAAACGTTTAATATCGCTTCTTCATTTTTGCCAAACGAACCTGGGTGTGTTCGATTGATTCGGACCATCTGTAAGGCCTGTACGCAGGGTGGGATGAAAAGTCGGGTTGTTATTTGCCTTTTAAGTTATATCTCAAGTCCCTTGGGATTTCAAAATTACCGCTTACGCCATTTCATGGTAACCGGTTTAATATCATTTTCCACAATGCAACAATTGTAAATTATATGGCCAAGCATATAAAGAATTTTCTTGGTGATTTTGGAACAGAAAATAGATTGACCCAAAGCATATTTTTAGATATTAAAATTCTGTCTTATTGAGTGCCAGGCTTTGGGCTTGATAGATAAATTAATTACTGCTCCACTGTGGCGCATTTTAGAAAGCGGCATTAATGCACTTGACATGAAAACTATTTATCAAAAATTACATGATTTTTTTCGAAAACTCGAATATTCAAAATTTTGTCGAAGGTAAATCACACCCATTCGAATCTCTAATCAAAATTGAAAATGATTCGGTCATTGCTAACCTGACGGAAATTGATTCTGATTTAACTATTAATTCAATCCTGGTCCATGTTTTGGAAGTCCTCTTTGCCGAGTTCAGAAAGTATATTGCAAAAATTTTACTTGAGTATCGAGATGATTTAAATCCTTTGTGTTCACAACAAATTACCAGAAACCGTGTCCAGTCATCTCGATATTATAGATTAATGAGGATCGCGCCCTCGTCAAATATTTTGGCAACGAAGCGTCCATTTTACATTAAATGAATAAATCTGATGAATGGCTAAAAAATCTTTCACCTGATAAACGGGTGTATTCCCGCGAAGGCACAGTTACAGAGCGTGACCAAAATTAATCCTTCCCGCGAAGGCGCAGATATCGACTTGTCGGCTTTCGTTTGAAGAGAGACGTGTTGTTATTAGAACCCAATTAACGGTGTTAAAGATCTTATGAATTTATGTTCACTCTGAATTTTATTCACCAATTGGCAACTAATGATTAAAATGATGAAAACGATTATATGAATTTATGTTCACTACAAGTGCAATATAGAGAAGATGAAGATGGTACGGAGGTTTGCAGCTCTACCGTTGATACCGGTAGAAAGGGTAGGCGTATTATATTATGTCTTGATGTATTGATCCTCGGTTTCTCTTATTGGGGTAGATCACTCTGGCCGTCACTTTCGTTTTTGTTATCAAATTTATTTACCAAGTCTATTTTCCGTGTAGGTTGAAGATGCCCACCTACACATTATTGCAGAAATGCAAGCCAATCCAAAAATAACCGATTTGACCGACTACATAATAAATTTGTTGCCAATCTAATTACTATCCAGCATTGATTTGGGCGATGACTATGATCTCGGTACAATAACTAAACTTCCCTTCGCAAGAATTACAAATAGGCTAGTACTAGGCATTATGAATAAATTTCCGACTAATACGGAGCACAAGTCTATAAGTATTGCTTTACATGACGACTGCATGACGTTTGATGACAAAGTTATTCGAACTAGGCTGGCCAGACTGAAGACAAAGACTAGAAAGCTGGGTAAAAAATAAAAAGTTCTAATAAATCTTTAAAATTATATGACAATTATCTCGATAGCCCCTTTTTCTCCGGGATAGTTGACCAGACACCAGCGGCAGATACCAGCGAGATCCATTTAATTAATAGAGAGACACAGACATGTTTCGGAAACCTTAAAGTCAGCGAAAAACATCACTTTATATACGGACGAAACTACAAAAATTGGCTCCAAATTCGGTACATATGCAATGACCGCTGACTCGACTCATACGCCAATTATTATTGGTCTTCGAAATATGGCTGATAAATCTGCGCAAACTACTCTTACAACTTTAAATGAAATTGTGGCAATCGTGATGATATAGCTGGGCCAATGTAAATCCGCAATTTTCGAAATTAGAAATACAATGTCAGACAGAGCCAGCACCGAAAAGCTTTTTAACACTTTATTTACACAGTACAGAGGCAATATTTGCTCTAAATTAGTAGAAAACTGGTCAGATTTATCAGATTCAGAGCGAAATATTCACCCAAATATAAATCATTTCTTTTGCGGTCTTCATCTACTAACTGGTTTGGCCGATAAAAATGCGTCTGAATTAAAGAAATTTGAGGAAATGTATTTTTAAACGTATTCGGCCCAAACGTTTAATATCGCTTCTTCATTTTTGCCAAACGAACCTGGGTGTGTTCGATTGATTCGGACCATCTGTAAGGCCTGTACGCAGGGTGGGATGAAAAGTCGGGTTGTTATTTGCCTTTTAAGTTATATCTCAAGTCCCTTGGGATTTCAAAATTACCGCTTACGCCATTTCATGGTAACCGGTTTAATATCATTTTCCACAATGCAACAATTGTAAATTATATGGCCAAGCATATAAAGAATTTTCTTGGTGATTTTGGAACAGAAAATAGATTGACCCAAAGCATATTTTTAGATATTAAAATTCTGTCTTATTGAGTGCCAGGCTTTGGGCTTGATAGATAAATTAATTACTGCTCCACTGTGGCGCATTTTAGAAAGCGGCATTAATGCACTTGACATGAAAACTATTTATCAAAAATTACATGATTTTTTTCGAAAACTCGAATATTCAAAATTTTGTCGAAGGTAAATCACACCCATTCGAATCTCTAATCAAAATTGAAAATGATTCGGTCATTGCTAACCTGACGGAAATTGATTCTGATTTTACTATTAATTCAATCCTGGTCCATGTTTTGGAAGTCCTCTTTGCCGAGTTCAGAAAGTATATTGCAAAAATTTTACTTGAGTATCGAGATGATTTAAATCCTTTGTGTTCACAACAAATTACCAGAAACCGTGTCCAGTCATCTCGATATTATAGATTAATGAGGATCGCGCCCTCGTCAAATATTTTGGCAACGAAGCGTCCATTTTACATTAAATGAATAAATCTGATGAATGGCTAAAAAATCTTTCACCTGATAAACGGGTGTATTCCCGCGAAGGCACAGTTACAGAGCGTGACCAAAATTAATCCTTCCCGCGAAGGCGCAGATATCGACTTGTCGGCTTTCGTTTGAAGAGAGACGTGTTGTTATTAGAACCCAATTAACGGTGTTAAAGATCTTATGAATTTATGTTCACTCTGAATTTTATTCACCAATTGGCAACTAATGATTAAAATGATGAAAACGATTATATGAATTTATGTTCACTACAAGTGCAATATAGAGAAGATGAAGATGGTACGGAGGTTTGCAGCTCTACCGTTGATACCGGTAGAAAGGGTAGGCGTATTATATTATGTCTTGATGTATTGATCCTCGGTTTCTCTTATTGGGGTAGATCACTCTGGCCGTCACTTTCGTTTTTGTTATCAAATTTATTTACCAAGTCTATTTTCCGTGTAGGTTGAAGATGCCCACCTACACATTATTGCAGAAATGCAAGCCAATCCAAAAATAACCGATTTGACCGACTACATAATAAATCAATGGTTCGAGGGTGAATTTTCAATTCGTCAATGGAACCACTACGACACCGAGGAGCACAGAACCAACAACAATCTGAAAGGATGGCAATCAAGAGTCAAGAAACTGGTTGGAAAAGCCCATCCGAATGTGTTTGAAATGATCGCATTTTTACAACAAGAAAAAAATATTAATGAGATAAGAATCGTCCAGTATGCAGGGGGGGGGGACAGGAACCACCAATGAAGAGGCATAAATATACCCAAATCCAAAGCCAGCTCCAGGAAGACACGAGGAAGAAGAACTGAATTTAATCGAGTATTTAGACAGGGTGTCTTATTTGGCGAAATTAAACTAATTTGTTATATAGTATAGTTATGTTTTTAATTATCTGGCGAAATTTGTTATAGTATAGTTGTGTTTTTATTTCTTATTTGGCGAAATTAAATTAGTTTTTGTTTTAGTCTTGTTAAGTTTCTAATACTGATGCTAAAATGTTGGTTAATTAGTTACAGTTGGGATTATGAAAGTGTAAATTCTTATCATAACAATCTATAACACCATTGTTACGTTTTTAATCCATTTTAATCCTAGGAGCTGAGCTGGATTCCCGCGAAGTCGTCGAAAACGACCTCTTTTAATCCGTTACGGTCAATAACTGCGCCTTCGCGGGAATAAACCGATAAACGTAATTCGGTCTTAATGGATGCTCAAACGATAACAAAAAATCAACTTTCTAAATTTAGGCAAAGACGGGAAGAAATCGAAAGAAAAAAGCTAGCGGTTCTTTAGACGAAAAAGAATGAATTGTTACAAAAGGGGAAACGTGAGATTAGGAAAAAAGAGCGCCTAACAACAGAAATTGTCGCTGTGGGTATTTGGAAATGTAAAGAGGGTATGGAAAAAGGGCTTTTACAACTTACAGTTAGGGAAATGAAAGAGGCACTGAAAGCACAGTTCCGGTTTTGTAGGTATGTTTTAAATCAGCAAGTTTCCAATAAGTCTCTATTTTATTTTTTCTGTCGCCGGTAAGGAACACTTGATTCCAGATTTAAAAGCAAATGGCTGATCCTACCTAACCGGCAGAAACTTTCAATGCCTTTTTTCAGCGGTTATTAAAAATACAATTTCTTCATTCTTTGTTTCTAATTTATTTGTCAATCCAGACGTCCGAGCAGACCGACATTCCGACAATTCGCAGAGTATTTTAACAATTCATTATTTAATAACTGTTTCTTGAATCCAAGTGGTTAATTTTCCGGTAGCAATTTATTTTACAAAATACTCCTACTACTGTAGATCTGCTTTGATATCGTGTTTGAAAAGTTGCCTTTGACATACTCTAAGTAAAACTAAAACTTTTTATTTTGTCCCAAAGGGAAGAATTGAGATTATATGTTTACTGCAGATTAGTTCTAAATTACATATCTTTGTTTGGTAAATAATGACTATATATTATTTATTATCAATCGATTTGTGAAATGTCGTAACAGATCGTGTTTTTTGGTAAGATTTGAGTTATGCTTTGTTTGGTAAAGTCTACGCTGATTACCTTAATTTTTAACCTATTTATCTTTGGGAAAACCTGTATTTCTGTCGTATAATTGCTGACAAGATAATATTGACTGTTTTATAAAAAAAAATCATCTACTAAGACAGATGTTCTAATGTACATAATATAAATGTATATGATTAAAGAGTGTTGTAATAGACGACATGCCGTTACGAAAGAAGATCTAACATACAGGCATGTTAACTTAGGGCGTTGGTCACGATGATATGTGTTTTTGTTAATGTTATTGATCGCTTTCAGTCCCTATAAAGTTATAGGAAATATAAATGAATATAATCAGTATATTTATTCTTGTGTAAATGCTATCATACAAGAAGGAACGTGATCTCGAGTTTGAATTTGTTCTTAATAGTTTGTATTCACTTATTCCAACCCAACTTCAAAATGTCAATGAACATCTCAAATCTGTTCATAACTTGATCAGCTATTGCATATTTTTTCATTCAGATTGATTAAAATAGCCTGTCATTATTTATCTAATACTCTAATTATTTCATAAAACTTTCCTTCAATAAACATACTTCCAAACATTACTTCTTAAATGGGACATCAAATATAAATTTACAAAGGCACGCTCACATATAAATACCAATATAAATAGACCCGCATGTCTATGGGTATATAAAAAAATATAAATAGATCGGTCCATTATATCAACAAAAACTTAAATAAATTTAAATTGGACTGTGCACATATAAATTACACAGGAATGACCGATCCAAAACTGCTCAGATCTGATCACATGCAATCGATATGTGGAGCAGATTTTGTTAAATAACAAATTACGATTTAAACGAATAGTCCCGAATGGTAGCGGTGGTTAATTCTTATCGGAAAAGAAATCCATAATTTTGAATGACCAAGAAAATATAACTCCGTCAACAATGAAAACCACAAATAATATGTCCGCCGCCAGTACACAAAAGCAGTGTATTTTATCGTAAAGCGGAATGGATATATCTTGTGTACCACGCGGGTACAGTTTCTTGGCCGTTTATAATAAAGGATTATCTAGGGTTGTGGTTTGTATAGATATAGTGCCATAACTGTAAATAGTTTTCGAGAATTTTTTTAGCTCGGGGCACCCTATACTTGTGTCAGAAGTTCTCAACTTATTTTCTTTCAAGATATTGCCAATAGTATGATTCTTTCTCTCTGCTATTATTATTTTGCTGCTATTCATAATTTTTGTCATGCGTGATCTTGTGTCTAAAATACTTCTGTCTTTAATCATTTGATGAAGGTGAGGTTGTCGAGGGTCAAAGGTAGTTGTCCAAGGAATAATGTTCACATTGGTATCGGTCTTGGATTGGTAGGTCAATGATTCAGTCCCGATCTTCTGATTTGCACGGTTAAATGCCTTTAGAATAATTTTCTTCGGATATCCGGATTGTTTAAGATAGGATCCAATTTTTTTTAGGTTTGATTTGGTCCAGCTATCTTTACTACAAGTTTTATACGTAAGGCACCACTGTATGGTATAGCATTAAAGGTGTGTTTGGGGTGAAACTTGACGGAGGAAGATAATGATGCCAATCTGTTTTCTTGGAATATAGAGTTGTCTCTAACTTTTCCTTTTCTTTGACAACTTTTACATCTAGGAAATCAACCGAGTTGCTATTTATATCTGCAGTAAATTTGATCTTAGGATGTTGTTGGTTCAATTTTGAAACAAAATTATTACATTCTTCTTGTGGGAGAGAAGATAAAGCCCAAATATCATTTATGAATCTGCATGAAATATCTGGTTTATTAGGTAATGGTTCATAGTAGGTTTTCATCCAGTATGACATATAAATATTAACATATGTTACAGCAAACGGAGTACCCATGGCAGTCCCCGATATCTGTCTATAAAACATACCAGAAAATTCAAATTCATCGCTGTGAAGAACAAAATCTGCTATTTGTAGAATTGATTCAGAATCGGCATTAGTCACAATTTTACTTTCTTGTAATGCATGTTTCAGTGCTTCTAAACCCTCGGAAATAATAATATTTGGATATAAACTGATAACATTAAGAGTCATAGGATTACTATTCCGAGGAATAGATTTGCTGTTTATAGCGTCTATCCTTTGAAGAAATTTAGTGGTGTCTTTAACTAATTCAGGACAGTAAAGTTGTGCCACCGGTTGTAGTTTCCAGCCAAGCCAAGAAAAAGCTTTACGAGTAGGTGCTGCTCAGAATAGAAGCTATAAATATAAACAGCAAATCTATTCCTAAGAATAGTAATCTTGATGTTATCAGTTTATATCCAAATATTAATTATTTTATATCACATTGAAATGTGATCGTATATTGTCGTCGCCCTCGATATGAGACGAAGAATCCTATTGTTTTTCAGCGATTTCCGATAATAATTACTAGAGTTATGGCCCCTGATCACTTCAAAGAATCTTGTGGATACTCTAGAGGCCATAGTTAATATCCGATTGACTTTAAATTTATACACAGTGTTTACAGTCAGTCATGAAATGCAGACGTCTATTGATTTTCAGCAGCGATTTTCAATAATTACTACCAGAGTTATGGCCCTTGATCACTTCAAAAAATCCTGTGGACGCTCTAGAGTCCAAAGTTAATATCCGATTGACTTTAAACACAGTGTTTAAGGTCATGAGATGAAGAAGCCTATTTATTTTCAGCGATTTCAAATAATGCCAGAGTTATCTCCCTTGATAACTTTTAAAAACCGTGTGCCGCTATAGAGGCCAAACTTATCATCCGATTGACTTCAGATTGATACACAGAGTTTAAGGTGTTGAAACCAACAAGTATTTTGATTTTCAATGAATTTTGATACTAAAGAGGCCAAATTTAATATCCGATTGACTACGAATTTATACACTGTTTTTAAGGTCATGAGACGAAGAAACCTATTGATTTTCAGCGATTTCTGGTAATTAGTGCCAGAGTTGTAGTCCTTGATCACTTCAAAAAATCTTCCGAAAGATCTAGAGGCCGAACTTAATATGCGATTGACTTCAGATTGATACACAGAGTTTAAGGTGTTGAAACGAACAAATATTTTGATTTTCAATGAATTTTGATAACTGAACAGCTAAATCCATGATATTAAATGTTTCGTATACTAATTGTTAGCGTGGGTCAAAACTTTATAATAAGCAAACAAATGTTAATGATTTTCTGATAATAAAATAATGAGTGGTTACTCTTAATCAGATTTTAGTGTATTACAAATGTTTCATTACCGAAAAAAGTGAAAATATGCGACAACCCTTGTTGACTGCCCGGACGATTTAGCTGCTGTGGGCGTATGTTTCGTTGCCTGGCAACCTATCTTTTTCAAAACCTGCTGGGTCCAGCTGCTCTTTAATTGTAATTCAAGTTGAATTCAAAGTTACTACACATGTTACAGAAACATTGTAAACAATCAGCAGGATTGTTTACAATGTCGAAATAAAGATTTTCCAATTAATTTGATGCATAGTTATTGCCCTTGAAGATTGAAAGTCATCCTTTTTTGTTTTCAGGTTGAGAGAATATTGTCGATTACGAGAAAAGTCAAACTGAATGAGAAGATTGTCTTAAGAGAGTTTAGTCACGTCTCTCACGTGCCATTTAATATTGTGTATTTATTGGGGTTTTTTAATTACTTTGTTGCATGCTGTGACAAATATGAAAGCTATTTATACATGGTAAATGAGTGTCATGATTCATTTAAGGGAGCTAAACCCTTAATTTAATATTTTTCAGAGTATTTGAACTTAAAGACCCAAATTAAATTTAATATTGACCCATTGTTATCTTGATGTGGAAATATGGGATCCTGATATCCATGAACATTTTGTAATCAGTACACATATTCTATTGCTTCGAGTGGCATTTACTATGAACAGAGCAAAACATTTCCTACAAGACAAAGCAGAAGTAATTTGTAATGGCTGATACACAAACAACAAAATAATTATAGAAAACATGTAGAATAAACTAAGAGGGCATAAACGTCCGTTGTTCGATTTGGACTACTGTTCACATTTTTCACCGAACATAATTTCATAATTGATTAAGAATGACAATAAATATTTTAAAAATTGATTATAATCACTTTATATACATTTATGTTACACTAAGATGTTCTTTTAGACTCATATTTATACGCCCACATTGAAATGTGGTCGTATATTGTCGTCGCCCCCGTACCTCCGTCCCTCCGACTTTTAGACTCATTTTTATACGCCCACATTGAAATGTGGTCGCATATAGTCGCCCCCCCCCCCCCCGTCCGTCCGTCCGGCGTCCACAATTGCTTTGGGACGCTCTAGAGACATGGAATGAAACCTGGGCTAATGGAAGACGTTGAGAAGACTTCCTACCACCCGTAGATAAATTAAGATAATACTGCAAAGTAAATAGCATGGACAGTATAGCATTGACATAACGTTTTATCTTTAAACTAATCCAATTTGACTTGGAGTAATGGAGAAGATGGATCAGAACTTTTTAGAATTGTCCTCTATTAGTATGGAATTACTTGATATGAAGCAAGCGTTCATGTTCCGTAGGAACAAAGAGAGAGAGAGAGAGGGGGGGGGGAGAGAGAGAGAGAGAGACTAGAACTCCGTATCTGTCGGGACAAAACGGGGGCCTGAGACCTTCACTCTCGGGACATCATGTAACTATCGGGACATTTACCCAGTCCCGATAAGTACGGTGGTCTAAAAATGAGCGTCATGTCTCGAAATGAAAAAAAAACCACTTTTTAGCGATGACCCAAGAGAGTGTTTATCACCCCGCAAGATGTCGCCACTAGTCGAAAAGTTCGCGTAAAAGCTAAATTCTCAGGGTAGACAACTCTTCTACAAACCAAATAACGCGGGAATTTTTTCGTATCACGTGTGCATCACGTGTTTCCAATCCGCCATTGTGATGATTGTGTTTTGTAATGGTTATGCCAGTTATGGTTCTTTTAGAGGAATTCTGCGCTTTGCCTTGGTAAGTAAATGGTAATATGTTAATTAGCTACGTGTATTATATTGACTAGAGTGTATGGTGGTCACGAAATCGCGTGCCGACTATGGGACTTACACACAGATTTAGCCGGCCCTACGTGAACATGCCGGATGGGTGTTGTGATTAAATGTTAGATTATTATCATTGCATAAATAAGTGTGATACGTTTTAGTGACATAGGCTGGAAACCGACCGGGTTCATTCCGTTAATTTGTTAGTGCCGATACTTTTATGTCCGTTGACCTTGTGGGGCACGATTTTCCAAATAACAATATAGGCCCTAGTTTCACGTTTCCGACTCACGAACGACATCACCCATGACACTCAGCATGACATGACGAAGCCTTTGAACGTTTTAGTACTATCATTATCATAATCGTGCAAAGCTTTCAACAAAGTCTGAAGCTGTTTTTGAAATTATACAAACAAGGACAACTTTGCATGGAAAATTCAATGTAGTTCACTTGTTGTAGAGTCTCTGACTGACACCATAATGCCATTAATTAATTTATTCATTAATAACTGTGACGATATGGAAATTGAAAACCTAAGCCAAGGCCACAGAGTAAAAATAACCAGAGTAGCGACTCGCATTACTCCCTATAGAAACAACCCGACGCGCAATGCATGATGGGATTCGTCTGTAATACACACGCACACTGATAGTACGCTCAACGTTACAATACCTATATCGATGAAATAAATCTCTTTAATTTCGTAGTTTTATAGTATTTTCGGTAAAAAAAAATTACTGAGAATTATCACATGTCTCTGGATTGTCCGAAAAATCTCTTTTGTTAGCTTTTGTTCCCTCTGGAGGTCAAAATTATTATCCGATTTAAAAAAACGTTTGACTATATCACCGTTACATGGTAATGAAGAGAGAGTTTTAATTACGTGAAAATGGGACTAGAATTGACGGACAAAATGGCCGTCGTTTGTACACGAATAGTGTGAAAATATGTTATATTAAGGTTGTGGCCCCTATAGAGGTCACAATTTGGAATCGATTTTGATGAAACTTGACATGTACTGTATGTTTATATCCCAAAGATCTTGGTTCCTGTCGATATTTGCGCCCATCGGGTCATTACTTCCTGAATTATCTCCCCTGATTGTACGAAAAATCACCCTTTTTAGCTAGTGGTCCCTCTGGAGGTCACAATTATTATCTGATTTAAAAAAAAAACGTTTGATCAAAAAACCAAACAAATTCTAATGATTTTCTGATAATTCCTTAATATGCGACAACTCTTGTTGACTGCCCAGACGATTTGGCTGCTGTGTGGGCGTATGTTTCGTTGCCTGGCAACCTATTTTTAAAAAAAAATCGTACTAAAAACGATACGATAAGAGTTTTATCCCCCTCCCCCAAAACTGTAAGGATGCATCATTTTTGTAAAAATAATAAATATATTGAACGTGATGTGATAGTCTTGTCTGTAATAACCGTTTGAATGAGAAAAAATATCTACAATAAACAGATTTGTAACATAATATTACACATTAAAGGAGCTAAATCGCTAACATTTGGGACCTAGAAATTGACTCAAGTGGATCGCAATGCATATAATACTTTGATATAAATGTATATAAACTGATTTGCATTCAATTGTTTCCGTTTTTACTCCAATTTCAAATCAGTTATGTTCGGCGAAATAAACCAGAAGTGTCAACCGAAGGCATTTTTTAGCGTCTAGTTATTCCAGTCTACATGCGCCGTTTGATTTGGTACAATGTTTTTAGCCTCGTTCCTCGAGTCTCTTGCTAGAACTGGGGCTGAAACGCATTATGGTACACGATTGGTGTACCAATGGTAAAATATTTATTTTGTCTTAAATATTGGATATCAGAAGCCCATCTTTTTCCGGTAAGATCACATCATCTATTTTGATTTAAATTGACAAATAATTCGTGTTTTCTATGTTGAAGATTTTGGAAGATATTGAGCCTTTAAGCTGATAATATAATAATTATGACTTGGCCTAGGATTTTCAATTTTTGGCCTACGATCAAGGTTGCACTTTGGCCTATCGTTGGCCTTTGATCAAAAAAACGAATTTCGAGTCCTGCAAGGTACTGAAGACAACATCTTTGTTATGACTTGTTTATGATATATTGTCTGCTGTCATCTCGCAATACTCACTAGTTCTAACACTTCATGTCATTTTTATTGCCAATGAGACTTTATTTGATCATTATTCACCTTCCGGTGTACATGTAATTGAATTGGTCCTTTTACAGAGTTATTAATAACAAACCAAACTTAAAAAGCTATCACTTATCGATATTCAACTTTGCCAACTTGAAGTACATGTAGCCCGAAATAAGGTCAAAAGAAGTCTGTATCACCCAGTCCCTTTATAAACCTATCATTACTCGATATGTACATAGGAACTGGGTGATCAAGTCTCGCTCAACAGCGGCCTTGCTTCGTAAGTTCTATCACGTGATATATATATATATATAATATTGTGAATCCAACTATTTGTTTTTAGGAGATTACGTTGATAGAGGAAAGCAGTCATTAGAAACAATATGTCTTCTCTTAGCCTATAAAATCAAATATCCAGAAAATTTGTTTTTATTACGAGGAAATAATGAGTGTGCTAGTATTAACCGTATTTATGGATTTTATGATGAATGTAAGTAATTTAGATAAACATTGTACAGTATCTAATTTGTCAATAACATTTCTATACAATATTAATGCACTTTTATATAGTAGCATTGAAACGATCACAATGGCATTTCCTATGATAGCCTTGGAACAGTCAAGGTACAGAAATCTGTGTATGAATTATAACAATAGGCCTAAGCATGCTCAAAAACGAAATAAAACATTAGTTACTGTATGTAAGTATTTTGTAAGAAATCCAAATTTCATTGATTAACAATTAAAATTTAAGCAAACTATAAGTTTGTAATTGATTTAAATTGACAATTAAATTTAATGACTCTTGAATTTTTAAATTCAGGTAAAAGAAGATTTAATGTAAAATTATGGAAAACTTTCAAACTTTCACAGATTGTTTTAATTGTTTACCTATTGCTGCTATTATTGATGAAAAGATATTTTGTTGTCATGAAGGTATGATAAATTATTGTAAACCCTTTTTATACGCCCACATTTTCATGTGAACGTATGTTGTCATCGCCCCTGTTTGTCCGTCCATCCACAATTTGTTTGGGGACACTCTACAGGTTACAATTATTATATGCCCACATTGTCATGTGGACGTATTATTCCGTCGCCACTGTCCAGATGCCCACCATTGTTTGTGGACTCTCTACAGGTCACAATATTTTTATCCGATTTTGACGAAACTTGAAATATAGGTTTATCCCCAAAAGATCTCGGCTGATTTCGATATTGGTATGTATTGGATCAAAACTTATGGATTATGGCCCCTGATTGTACGAAAAATCACGTTTTTAGCTTGTGGACCCTATAGAGGTTCCAATTTTGAACCGATATTGATGAAACTTGACATACATGTTTATAACCCAAAGATCTTGGTTCCTTTTGATATTTGCGCCTATCGGAATGTAATTTCCTGAATTATGTCCCCTGATTATATGCAAAATCGCCATATTTTAGCTTGTGGTCCCTCTGGTGGTCACAATTATTATCTGATTTAATAAAACGGTTGATAGAATTACCGCTACACCGTAAGGAAGGTTGAATTCGAATTTCGGGAAAATCGGACCAAAATTGACAGACAAAATGGCCGCCGTTTGTACGCGAATACTGTTAAAAAATTGTATATCATGGTTGTGGACCCTGTAGAGGTTACAATTTTAATTCGATTTTGATGAAACTTGAAATGCATGGTAATAACCCAAAGATCTTAGTTCCTTTCGATATTTGCTCATATCAGAAGGTAATTACCTGAATTATGTCCCCTGATTATACGCAAAATCGCCATATTTTAGCTTGTGGTCACAATTATTATCCGATTTAATAAAGCGGTTGATAGTATTACCGTTACACCGTAAGAAAGGTTGAGTTCGAATTTCGGGAAAATCGGACCAAAATTACCATACAAAATGGCCGCCGTTTGTACGCAAATACTGTTAAAAAATTGTATATCATGGTTGTGGACCCTGTAGAGGTTACAATTTTAATTTGATTTTGATGAAACTTGAAATGCATGGTTATAACCCAAAGATCGTGGTTCCTTTCGTTATTTGCACATATCCGATCGTAACTTCCTGAATTATGGCCTCTGATTGTCCGAAAAATCGCCTATGGTCCCTCTGGAGGTCACAATTATTATCCGATTTAAAAAAAAACGTTTGACTCTATCACCGTTACACCCTACGGAAGGTTGAGTTCGAATTTCGAGAAAACCGGACCATAATTGCCAGAAAAAATGGTCGGCGTTGGTACGCGAACAGTGTAAAAGTATGGTATATCAAAGTTGTGGACCATGTAGAGGTCACAATTTTAATTCGATTTTGATGAAACCTGAAATGCTTATTTATAACCTAAAGATCTTTATTCTTTTCGATATTTGCGCATATCAAATTGTAACTTAATGAATTATGGCCTTTGATTGTAGGAAAAATCACTTTCGGTATTGCTTGTTCTCTGTCTATCTCTCGAACAATATTAACTTTGGCCTCTAGAGCATCCACAAGATTTTTTTGAAGTGATCAAGGGACACAAACGTTTGATTATATCACCGTTACACCCTAAAGAATGGTGAGTTCGAATTTCGGGAAAATCGGACGAAAATTGCCATACAAAATGGCCACCGTTTGTACGCAAATACTGTTAAAAAATGGTATATCAAGGTTGTGGACCCTGTAGAAGTCACATTTTTGATTCGATTTTGATGAAACTTGAAATTCATGGTAATAACCCAAAGATCTTAGTTCCTTTCGATATTTGCTCATATCGGAACGTAATTACCTGAATTATGTCCCCTGATTATATGCAAAATCGCCATATTTTAGCATGTGGTCCCTCTGGTGGTCACAATTATTATCTGATTTAATAAAACGGTTGATAGTATTACCGCTACACCGTAAGGAAGGTTGAATTCGAATTTCGGGAAAATCGGACCAAAATTGACAGACAAAATGGCCGCCGTTTGTACGCGAATACTGTTAAAAAATTGTATATCATGGTTGTGGACCCTGTAGAGGTTACAATTTTAATTCGATTTTGATGAAACTTGAAATGCATGGTAATAACCCAAAGATCTTAGTTCCTTTCGATATTTGCTCATATCAGAACGTAATTACCTGAATTATGTCCCCTGATTATACGCAAAATCGCCATATTTTAGCTTGTGGTCCCTCTGGTGGTCACAATTATTATCCGATTTAATAAAGCGGTTGATAGTATTACCGTTACACCGTAAGAAAGGTTGAATTCGAATTTCGGGAAAATCGGACCAAAATTACCATACAAAATGGCCGCCGTTTGTACGCAAATACTGTTAAAAAATTGTATATCATGGTTGTGGACCCTGTAGAGGTTACAATTTTAATTTGATTTTGATGAAACTTGAAATGCATGGTTATAACCCAAAGATCGTGGTTCCTTTCGTTATTTGTACATATCCGATCGTAACTTCCTGAATTATGCCCTCTGATTGTCCGAAAAATCGCCTGTGGTCCCTCTGGAGGTAACAATTATTATCCGATTTAAAAAAACGTTTGACTCTATCACCGTTACACCCTATGGAAGGTTGAGTTCGAATTTCGAGAAAACCGGACCATAATTGCCAGAAAAAATGGTCGGCGTTGGTACGCGAACAGTGTAAAAGTATGGTATATCAAAGTTGTGGACCATGTAGAGGTCACAATTTTAATTCGATTTTGATGAAACCTGAAATGCTTATTATAAATAAAGATCTTTATTCTTTTCGATATTTGCGCATATCAAATTGTAACTTAATGAATTATGGCCTTTGATTGTAGGAAAAATCACTTTCGGTATTGCTTGTTCTCTGTCTATCTCTCGAACAATATTAACTTTGGCCTCTAGAGCATCCACAAGATTTTTTTGAAGTGATCAAGGGACACAAACGTTTGATTATATCACCGTTACACCCTAAAGAATGGTGAGTTCGAATTTCGGGAAAATCGGACGAAAATTGCCATACAAAATTTAAGGGGGTTAGGGGGAGCGCTCCCAGGTAAACGCACAGGTTACAAAACTTAAGACTTGCCTTTCCATAATGATCTAGGGGTAAAATATGTGTTGCAAACCTCAAGCCTTTTGGACTCAATATTTTGATTAAATCTCACTGGGCTCCGGGGTTATAATGAATTATGGCCTTTGATTGTAGGAAAAATCACTTTCGGTATTGCTTGTTCTCTATCTCTCGAACAATTATTATCTGATTTAAAAAAAAAACTCTGATTATATTACTGTAGCCCCATAAGGGGGGTTGAGTTCGAATTTCGTGAAAATCGTACCAAAATAGCCGGACGAAATGGTCGCCGTTTGTACGCGAATAGTGTAAAAATATGGTATATCATGGTTGTGGACTCTCTACAGGTCACAGTTCTTATCCGATTTTGACGAAAAGTAACATTTCTAGGTTGTGTACCGTCACACCATAATCATTGTCGGCTTCGAATTTCATTAATATCAGACTGGAACTGACCAATAAAATGGCTGCTCCCAATACAGTATGAAATACAGGACTTAATGAGGAAAAATCACTTTCGGTATTGCTTGTTCTCTATCCATCTCTCAAAAATGTGGGCGTATCCTGCCTGGCAGTGCCAGCCTATCTTTTAGCTAGTGGACCCTATAGAGGTCACAATTTTGAAACGATTTTGATGAAATTTAGCATGCATGTTTATAACTCAAAGATCTTGGATCCTTTCAATAATTGCGCCCATCGGAACGTAACTTCCTGAATTATGGCCCCTGATTGTCCGAAAAATCGCATTTTTATACGCCCACATTTTCATGTGGACGTATATTGTCGTCGCCTCTGTCCGAACACAATTGTTTGTGAATACACGACAGGTCACAATTTTTATCAGATTTCAATGAAACTTGAAATATAGGTTGATCACCATAAGATCTAGGTTCCTTTCGATATTGGCATACATCGGACCGTTACTTCATGGATTATGGCCCCTGATTGTACGAAATATCACGTTTTAAGCTTGTGAACAGGGTGGAGGTCACAGTTTTGAACCGATTTGAATGAAACTTGAAATGCATGTTTATAACCCAAAGATCTTGGTTCCTTTAGATCTTTGCGCCCATTGGATCGTAACTTCCTGAATTATGGCCTCCGATTGTCCGAAAAATTGCCCTTTTTAGCTCGTGGTCCCTCTGGTGGTCAAAATTATTATCCAATTAAAAAAACCGTTTGATTATATCACCGATACACCGGAATGAAGGTCAGTTCGAATTATTATCCAATTTACAAAACCTTTATCACCTTTGTAACATTGTTAAGCAAGGTTTGTTCAACTTTTGTCACTCTTAAGTTATAATTTTGGTTTACTGGCTTGGTAAGCCAGATTTTAGGCTTTGTTTCAGTTATTGACTCTAAATTTTAATTACAGTCACTAATTAGTGACCTTTGACCTTTGTCACCTTTGAACCAGTCATGCACTGTTTCAAAGTGCTAAGTATGAAATCCTTGTAAGAAAATTGTGGATGGACATTGAATTTTAACCCCCATTAAATTTAAGGGGGTTAGGGGGAGCGCTCCCAGGTAAACGCACAGGTTACAAAACTTAAGACTTGCCTTTCCATAATGATCTAGGGGTAAAATATGTGTTGCAAACCTCAAACCTTTTGGACTCAATATTTTGATTAAATCTCACTGGGCTCCGGGGTTATAATGAATTATGGCCTTTGATTGTAGGAAAAATCACTTTCGGTATTGCTTGTTCTCTATCTCTCAAACAATTATTATCCTATTTAAAAATAAACTCTGATTATATTACTGTTGCACCGTAAGGAATATTGAGTTTGAATTTCGTGAAAATCGTACCAAAATTGCCGGACGAAATGGTCGCCGTTTGTACGCGAATAGTGTAAAAATATGGTATATCATGGTTGTGGACTCTCGACAGGTCACAATTCTTATCCGATTTTGCCGAAAAGTCACATTTCTAGGTTGTGTACCGTCACACCATAATCATTGTCGGCTTCAAATTTCATGAAAATCAGACTGGAACTGACCGACAAAATGGCTGCTCCCAATACAGTATGAAATACAGGACTTAATGATGTAGTAAAAATCACTTTCGGTATTGCTTGTTCTCTATCCATCTCTCGAAAATGTGTGCGTATCCTGCCTGGCAATGCCAGCCTATCTTTCGTCAACATGCTAACATCGGTAAGAATGGGCACTCAAGCGATTTACCGTGTTCCACCGTGAAACACCAGAATACACTTTGAAACACCCTATTTCGCAATGATTTGGCGAGGTGCCGTTTTGCTAGCGATTCTCCGAGATTCCACCGTGAAATACAGTGTTTTTCCGCAAGGGTCGACGATTCTGGTCCGACAGCTCAGTAGTGTATGGTATATCAAGGTTGTGGACCCTGTAGAGGTCACAATTTTAATCTGATGATTTTGATGAAAGTTTAAATGCATGTTTATAACATAAAGATCTTGGTTCCTTTCGATATTTGCGCATATCGATTTTTAACTTCATGAATTATGGCCCATGATTGAAGGAAAAATCACATTCTTTTTAGCTTGTATGTGGGCGTATCCTGCCTGGCAGCCACTGGTTTCTGATTTTGATGAAACATGAAATTTAAGTCTATAACCTAAAGATCTTGGTTCCTTTCGATATTTGCGCATATCGGATTGTAACTTCCTGAATAAGAGTTTTGACCTTGTGGAGTAAAAATGTGATATATCAATGTTGTGGCCCCTATGGAGGTCACAATTTTCTTTTTCGATTTTGGGATTAACATATTTTTATACGCCCACATTTTCGTGTGGACGTATTATACCATCGCCATTGTCAAGATGTCAACGTTTGTGGACTCTCTACAGGTCACAATATTCTTATCCGATCTTGACATTTTCGTGTGGACGTATTATACCATCGCCATTGTCAAGATGTCAACGTTTGTGGACTCTCTACAGGTCACAATATTCTTATCCGATCTTGACGAATTTTGAAATATAGGTTTATCCCTAAAAGATATCGGCTGCTTTCGATATTGGCATGTATCGGATCGAAACTTCATGCATTATGGCTCCTGATTGTAGGAAAAGTCACGTTTTTAGCTTCTGGACCCTATAGAGGACACAATTTTGATGAAACTTAACATTGATGTTTATAACCCAAAGATCTTGGTTCCTTTCAATAATTGCGCCCATCAAAACGTAACTTCCTGAATTATGGCCCCTGATTCTCCGAAAAATCACGTTTTTATACGCCCACATTTTAATCTGGACATATATTGTCGTCGCCCCAGTCTGTCCATCCACAATTTGTTTGTGGACTCTCTACAGGTGCCAATTCTTATATGATTTTGACGAAACTTGAAATAATAGGTTTATCCCCAAAAGATCTTGGCTGCTTTCGATATTGGCATGTATCGGATCAAAACTTCATGGATTATGGCCCCTGATTGTACGAAAAATCACGTTTTTAGCTTGTGGACCCAATAGAGGTCACAATTTTGAACAGATTTTGATGAAACTTGACATGAATGTTTATAACCCAAAGATCTTGGTTTCATTTGTTATTTGTGCCTATTGGAACGTAATTTCCTAAATTATGGCCCCTGATTGTCCGAAAAATCACCTTTTTATACGCCCACATTTTCATGTGGACGTATATTGTCGTCGCCCCTGTCCGTCCGTCCACAATTTGTTTGTGGACTCTCTACAGGTCACAATTCTTATCCGATTTTGACGAAACTTGAAATATAGGTTCATCCCCAAAAGATCTCGACTGCTTTCGATATTGGCATGTATCGGATGAAAACTTCATGGATTATGGCCCCTGATTGTACGAAAAATCACGTTTTTAGCTTGTGGACCCTATAGAGGTTCCAATTTTAAACCGATTTTGATGAAACTTGACATACATGTTTATAACCCAAAGATATTGGTTCCTTTCAATATTTGCGCCTATCGGAATGTAATTTCCTGAATTATGGCCCCTGATTGTCCGAAAAATCACCCTTTTTAGCTTGTGGTCCCTCTGGAGGTCACAATTATTATCCGATTTAAAAAAACCGTTTGATTATATGACCGTTACACCCTAAGGAAGGTTTAGTTCGAATTTCGGGAAAATCGGACGAAAATTGCCATACAAAATGGCCGCAGTTTGTACGCAAATACTGTTAAAAAATGGTATATCAAGGTTGTGGACCCTGTAGAAGTCACATTTTTAATTCGATTTTGATGAAACTTGAAATTCATGGTTATAACCCAAAGATCTTGGTTCCTTTCGATTTTTGCGCATATCGGAACGTAACTTCCTGAATTATGGTCCCTGATGATACGCAAAATCACCTTATTTTAGCTTGTGGTCCCTCTGGTGGTCACAATTATTATCTGATTTAATAAAACGGTTGATAATAATACCGTTACACCTGTAGCACCATGAGCTTTTGTCTGACGTGTAGAGCGTCTATGGATAACCGGTCGCCACATCCTACGTATGACCCATGCATCTTGTTTTTGCTACATATTACCGTTAGCCTTGTGATCGTCTAGGATTTATCTCTGATCGTCTTTTCTTCTCCTTCACGTTGTGTTTACTTCTTACTGGTTTCTTAAGACGTTTGTCTTCTTCAGTTATAACAATGCAACAGTTCGTTTTTACCTTTTATGTAGCATAAGTATACATACAAGCATATTACAATTACAGTCAATGCTACCTAAACTCTTCTCAACCTAGACACCTCGCGGTGTCTAGGACTCTTAGATGGTAACCCTCTGGAATCTAATTGAAGTCTGCTGAATTCTCACGAGTATCATAATTTTGTATCAACTGGTTTTGGATATTCAATTTTCTAATTGGTCAAACATGATGTAAATAATTAGAGAGATTGGTTAATTGAGCCCAATGACGTCAAAACCCACGCTTAAATGGTCATATGAAAATTTACTAGATAAATTTCCCATGAGATATTAATTATCATGTTGTTGACATATAGAGCAAGTTATGTTTTGGCTAAACTACTCTTTTTATAAATCAATATGTCATTTTACTCTAAGTGATATTTAGTACATACTGCATATTATGTGAATATGTTAGAAACATAAAACTATATCTTATCTCCTCATTCCTTGTCTATATTACTACACTACTTCCCCCTTTAAGAATATATA
This sequence comes from Patella caerulea, assembly GCA_036850965.1. Classification (NCBI taxonomy): domain Eukaryota; kingdom Metazoa; phylum Mollusca; class Gastropoda; family Patellidae; genus Patella; species Patella caerulea. The sequence goes on along the minus strand of JAZGQO010000018.1, from coordinate 1,954,387 downwards.
TAGAATATAGATATTCTAACTAAGTATGCACGCATCAGGAAAATATAAATGATTACAATACAACAGAGCTGTGAAAGAAAAACACAAATAATCAAACATCAAAAATCGCATGCAAAAACTATCTCAAAGTCCTATGAAAATTCACTAAGCCCAAACCTAAACCCAGAAAACACAAATTGTCTTTTTATACGCCCACATTTTCATGTGGACGTATATTGTCGTCGCCCATGTTCGTCCGTCCGTCCGGACGTCCGTCCGTCCACAATTGTTTGTGAACAGTCTACAGGTCACAATTTTTATCCGATTTCAATGAAACTTAAAACATAGGTTTATCACCCTAAGATCTCGGTTCCTTTCGATATTGGCATGTATCGGACTGTAACGTCATGGGTTATGGCCCCTGATTGTACGAAAAATCACGTTTTTTAGCTTGTGAATAGTTTAGAGGTCACAATTTTGAACCGATTTGGATGAAACTTGAAATGCATGTTTATAACCCAAAGATCTTGGTTCCTGTCGATATTTGCGCCAATCGGATCGTAACTTCCTGAATTATGGCCCCTGATTGTCGAAAAATCGTCCTTTTTAGCTTGTGGTCCCTATGGAGGTCAAAATTATTATCCGATTTAAAAAAACGTTTGACTATATCACCGTTACATGGTAATGAAGAGAGAGTTTGAATTACGTGAAAACCGGACTAGAATTGACGGACAAAATGGCCGCCGTTTGTACACGAATAGTGTGAAAATATGGTATATCAAGGTTGTGGACCCTATAGATAGAGGTCACAATTTTGAATCGATTTTGATGAAACTTGACAGGTATGTTTTAAACCCAAAGATCTTGGTTCCTTTCGATATTTGCGCCCATCGGGTCATTACTTCCTGAATTATGTCCCCTGATTGTACGAAAAATCACCCTTTTTAGCTTGTGGTGCCTCTGGAGGTCACAATTATTATATGATTTAAAAAAAAACGTTTGATTATAAAAACCAAACAAATTCTAATGATTTTATGATAATTCCTTAATATGCGACAATTCTTGTTGACTGCCCGGACGATTTGGATGCTGTGTGGGCGTATGTTTCGTTGTCTGGCAACCTATTTTTTAAATCTTCAAGTGTCCGAATTTCAAAACACTATAGCACATCACTTCAAATTTTTAAAGTTCAGTTTCACTTTAAATTCTGTCTCTGGAAATCTCAATTTGGTAAACTGGTAAACCATTTTTTCTTGCCTCAGTAGTTGTCCTTTTCAGCTACCATAGTTTCAAGTTGAAAACTGTCTTTTTTCTTCTAAGATTGGCTTGTACAATCTTATTCGTCAATCAAACATGTCATTGCCATCAGACCAAGAACTAACTATTCCTAATTCATTTAAAAATTTAGTTTAATTATTAACCTAACATTATTAGTAATATCTTATTCCTAAAACTTGTAAGTAACTCTTACTTTTAATTACAATTAAACTTTATTTAACTATTAGTAAACTTTGATGTGTCTCTTTAATTATAAATCTCAAAATTAACTTTGACCTCGTGACCTGAACTGAGTAAGTGAATAGTTTATAATTTTGTAATTGAGTTTTCATTTTGTAATTTCCGTTTGGGTTTTAGAATTCCCCCATGATTATTTTATAATACACTCGTCAGTAATGTGACCTATTTTGACCTAATCATTTACAATTTTTACAGCAGTTTTTTTTATAAACATTACCCACTATTACATAAACATACCTACCAGACTGACACTGACACAAGCTGAGCTCAAACTTATGACAATACCAGAATATAATTTATCTAGAATAGAACTGTCAATCAAATATGATCAGTACATGAATGACATTCCATTTTATCCTACAGTAGGACGCTAAACCCCATTTCATTTAATTTACCCAGATACTATGCCCCAAGTGAATGAGTCCGGATATCATGCGCTCAGAACATATTCTGTAAACACCAAAATCAGAATATACCTAGCTTTTAATTACACATATAATACTATATCCAATATATATTATATACATTAACACAGGTGTTAGAACCTAGTGTTTGTAGTAATTCGACCTAATGTCAAATTACACATTCTAATCATCACGTATTATGTCGACAGCGTATAACAGCAAAAATATAGTAAACGTAGCCTATATATCACGTTCCTAAGCAAAAATTTAATAACACATAGTTAATAGTTATATACGTTCAAAATCTACCGCATATCTACACTTTTCTAAAAAGTGTCCTATTCGTACATTAACCTTGTATAAAACTCGCATTAATGACTTTGCGATAATCTCACAATTTGACGAGCCGTTAATTCTTAGTTTTTTTCCAAGGAAAAACTACACCTACATCCCTAGATTTTTTACCACATGGGATTTTAACATAACTGAACTTTTTATTCAAAAGCTAAATCATTTAATTTTGAAACCTTGGACTATAGCTTCAAAATTATCTTACTCTACTTATCTAACCACATATATGGACGATACAAAACACAAACAATGGCAATTCAACCTTTTAGTCAAAAGTTGAATTACCCACATTTTAGCCTAACTCGACTAAAATCCTAATTCTTGAGACTTTGGACAAGGGTCTCTCTAAAATTATATTATATTTCGAAACAACAAATAACACATATTAACGAATTACAGTAGAGAGCACGGCCATCTTGAAAACTAGAGTTAACCACTCACCAACGTCATGCTTAGATCTGCCGTCTCACCACTGCAATCCGGAGACAACATTAGTTCCTATTTTATTTATATTCCGTGTCTTTATCATTAATTATAATTCTTTGGTTATATTCCCTACTCCGTTTCTTTTATTTTTATTAATTCATAGTTATATCAAAGAAAATTTTGTTTGTTTTAAAACCTACTCCGTAGAGACTCCCTTTAACTTTAATTACTCGAATTTACTACAGGTCATGTTAACCCGATAATATACATACCTAACTCATGATATTATATTGTTTACTAAACATATCAATCAAAACATATGAATGGATATAATGTATTTCCTACAGTTAAATTTTAACAATTTAGTTTCTAATTAGATTTTTAGACTTAAATTAATATTATTTGGTCTGTTAACAAATGTAACATATCTAATTTAACAAACAAAATGTATTTACCAAGATCTTTGCGAATATCATCCGATTTCTCGTATTTCAACCAAACATTTTCTCCGTCTCTGGATGGTACGGTTGATTTTTCTTCGCTGAACGTCTACAAATAGGTATTCTTCTTCTAAAACAACTTCGTAACCCAAATGTCGAAGCTGTGTTACAGCACCAAATCAAATATGTATTCTTCTTCTTCTAAAGTTGGTATTAACCCTAAAGGTCGAAACTGTTACGGCATTAAATCAAATATGTATTCTTCTTCTTCTAAAGTTGGTATTAACCCTAAAGGTCGAAACTGTTACGGTACCAAATCGTATATGTATTTTTCTTCTAAATGTTGCTGCTTACCCTAAAGGTCGAAACTTCATCACGGCACCAAATGGAATATGTAGCACCCATGGGTCTTTTTGTCTGACGTGGAGAGGAACCGGTCCGGTCGCCACATCCTACGTATGACCCATGCATCTTGGTTTTGCTACATATTACCGTTAGCCTTGTGATAATCTAGGATTTATCTCTGATCGTCTTTTCTTCTCCTTCACGTTGTGTGTTCCTTCTTACTGGTTTCTTAAGACGTTTGTCTTCTTCAGTTATAACAATGCAACAGTTCGTTTTTACCTTTTATGTAGCATAAGTATACATACAAGCATATTACAATTACAGTCAATGCTACCTAAACTCTTCTCAACCTAGACACCTCGCGGTGTCTAGGATTCTTAGATGGTAACCCTCTGGAATCTAATTGAAGTCTGCTGAATTCTCACGAGTATCCTAGTTTTGTATCAACTGGTTTTGGACATTCAATTTTCTAATTGGTCAAACATGATGTAAATAATTAGAGAGATTGGTTAATTGAGCCCAATGACGTCAAAACCCACGCTTAAATGGTCATATGGAAATTTACTAGATAAATTTCCCATGAGATATTAATTATCATGTTGTTGACATATAGAGCAAGTTATGTTTTGGCTAAACTACTCTTTTTATAAAACAATATGTCATTTTACTCTAAGTGATATTTAGTACATACTGCATATTATGTGAATATGTTAGAAACATAAAACTATATCTTATCTCCTCATTCCTTGTCTATATTGCTACACACCGTAAGGAAGGTTGAGTTCGAATTTCAGGAAAATCGGAACAAAATTACCATACAAAATGGCCGCCGTTTGTACGCAAATACTGTTAAAAAATTGTATATCATGGTTGTGGACCCTGTAGAAGTCACAATTTTAATTCGATTTTGATGAAACTTGAAATGCATGGTTATAACCCAAAGATATTGGTTCCTTTCGTTATTTGCGCATATCGAATCGTAACTTCCTGAATTATGGCCCCTGATTGTCCGAAAAATCGCCTATGGTCCCTCTGGAGGTCACAATTATTATCCGATTTAAAAAAACGTTTGACTCTATCACCGTTACACCCTACCGAAGGTTGAGTTCGAATTTCTAGAAAATCGGACCATAATTGCCAGAAAAAATGGCCGCCGTTTGTACGCGAACAGTGTAAAAATATGGTATATCAAAGTTGTGAACCCTGTAGAGGTCACAATTTTAATTCGATTTTGATGAAACCTGAAATGCTTGTTTATAACCAAAAGATCTTTATTCTTTTCGATATTTGCGCATATCATACTGTAACTTAATGAATTATGGCCTTTGATTGTAGGAAAAATCACTTTCGGTATTGCTTGTTCTCTGTCTATCTCACAAACAATTATTATCAGATTTAAAAAAAAACTCGGATTATATTACTGTTGCACCGTAAGGAAGGTTGAGTTCGAATTTCGTGAAAATCATACCAAAATTGCCAGACGAACTGGTTACCGTTTGTGCGCGAATAGTGTAAAGGTAGGCTGGCACTGCCAGGCAGGATACGCCCACATTTTCGAGAGATGGACAGAGAACAAGCAATACTGAAAGTGATTTTTCCTACATCTTTAAGTCCTGTATTTCATACTGTATTGGGAGCAGCCATTTAGTTGGTCAGTTCCAGTCTGATATTAATGAAATTCGAAACCGACAATGATTATGGTGTGACGGTACACAACCTAGAAATGTGACTTTTCATCAAAATCGGATAAGAATTGTGATCTGTATAACCATGAATTTCAAGTTTCATCAAAATCGAATCAAAATTGTGTCCTCCACAGGGTCCACAACTTTGATATACCATTTTTTAACAGTATTCGCGTACAAACGGCGGCCATTTTGTATGGCAATTTTCGTCCGATTTTCCCGAAATTCGAACTCAACCTGCCTTAGGGTGTAACGGTGATATAATCAAACGATTTTTTAAATCGGATAATAATTGTGACCTCCAAGCTAAAGAAAAGGCGATTTTACGTATAATCACGGGCCAAAATTCAGGAAGTTACGATCCGATATGCGCAAATATCGAAAGGAAGCAAGATCTTTGGGTTATAACCATGAATTTCAAGTTTCATCAAAATCGAATCAAAATTGTGACCTCCACAGGGTCCACAACCTTGATATACCATTTTTTAACAGTATTCGCGTACAAACGGCGGCCATTTCGTATGGCAATTTTCGTCCGATTTTCCCGAAATTCGAACTCAACCTTCCTTAGGGTGTAACGGTGATATAATCAAACGGTTTTTTAAATCGAATAATAATTGTGACCTCCAGAGGGACCACAAGCTAAAAGATAGGTTGCCAGGCAACGAAACATACGCCCACAGCAGCTAAATCGTCCGGGCAGTCAACAAGGGTTGTCGCATATTTTTACTTTTTTTGGTAATGAAAAATTTGTAAAATACTAAAATCTGATAAAGAGTAACAACTCATTATGTAATTATCTGAAAATCAATAGAATTTGTTTGCTTTTTATAAAAGTTTTGCCCCAAGCTAACAATTAGTATAGGAAACATTTAATATCATGGATTTAGCCGTTCAGTTATCAAAATTCATTGAAAATCAAAATACTTGTTCGTTTCAACACATCAATCTGAAGTCAATCAATCGGATGATAAGTTTGGCCTTTGTAGCGTCACAAGGTTTTTTGAAGTGATCAAGGGAGACAACTCTGGATGTAATTATTTGAAATCGCTGAAAATCAACAGGCTTCTTTGTCTCATAACCTTAAACGGTGGCCATTTTGTATGGCAATTTTGGTCTGATTTTCCCGAAATTCGAACTCGAACTTCCTTACGGTGTAACGGTAATATAATAATCAAATGTTTTTTTAAATCGGATAATAATTGTGACCTCCAAGCTAAAAAAAGGGCGATTTTGCGTATAATCAGGGGCCATAATTCAGGAAGTTACGATCCGATATGCGCAAATATCGAAAGGAAGCAAGATCTTTGGGTTATAACCATGAATTTCAAGTTTCATCAAAATCGAATCAAAATTGTGACCTCCACAGGGTCCACAACCTTGATATACCATTTTTTAACAGTATTCGCGTACAAACGGCGGCCATTTTGTATGGCAATTTTCGTCCGATTTTCCCGAAATTCGAACTCAACCGTCCTTAGGGTGTAACGGTGATATAATTAAACGTTTTTTTTAAATCGAATAATAATTGTGACCTCCAAGCTAAAAAAAAAGGCGATTTTGCGTGTAATCAGGGGCCGTAATTCAGGAAGTTACGATCCGATATGCGCAAATATCGAAAGGAAGCAAGATCTTTGGGTTATAACCATGAATTTCAAGTTTCATCAAAATTGAATCAAAATTGTGACCTCCACAGGGTCCACAACCTTGATATACCATTTTTTAACAGTATTCGCGTACAAACGGCGGCCATTTTGTATGGCAATTTTCGTCCGATTTTCCCGAAATTCGAACACAACCTTCCTTAGGGTGTAACGGTGATATAATCAAACGTTTTTTTAAATCGAATTATAATTGTGACCTCCAGAGGGACCACAAGCTAAAAAGGGGCCATAATTCAGGAAATTACATTCCGATAGCCGCAAATATCGAAAGGAACCAAGATCTTTGGGTTACAAACATGCATGTCAAGTTTCAAGTTTCATCAAAATCGGTTCAAAATTGTGACCTCTATAGGGTCCACAAGCTAAAAACGTGATTTTTCGTACAATCAGGGGCCATAATCCATGAAGTTTTGATCCGATACATGTCAATATCGAAAGGGACCGAGATCTTTTGGGGATAAACCTATATTTCAAGTTTCGTCAAAATCGGATAAGAATTGTGACCTGTAGAGAGTCCACAATTAATTGTGGACGGACAGACGTCCGGACGGACAGGGGCGACGACATAATACGTCCACATGAAAATGTGGGCGTATAAAAATATGGTATATCATGGTTGTGGACTCTCTACAGGTCATAATTCTTATCCGATTTTGAGGAAAAGTAACATTTCTAGGTTGTGTACCGTTACACCATAATCATTGTCGGCTTCGAATTTCATGAATATCAGACTGGAACTGACCAACAAAATGGCTGCTCCCAATACAGTATGAAATACAGGACTTAATGATGTAGGAAAAATCACTTTCGGTATTGCTTGTTCTCTATTCATCTCTCAAAAATGTGGGCGTATCCTGCCTGGCAGTGCCAGCCTATCTTTTAGCTTGTGGCCCCTCTGTAGGTCAAAATTATTATCCGATTTAAAAAAACGTTTGATTATATCACCGTTACATTGTTGTAAAAGATGATATTGAATTTCGTAAACATTGGACCAAAATTGACAGACAAAATTGCCGCTGTTTGTACGCGAATAGTGTGAAAATATGTTATATCAAGGTTGTGGACCCTATAGAGGACACAATTTTGAACCGATTTTGATGAAACTTGAAATACATGTTTATAAGATAAAGATCTTGGTTCCTTTCGATATTCGATATTTACGCATATTGGATCGTAACTTCCTGAATTATGGCCCCTGATTGTACTAAAAATCGCCTTTATCACCTTGTGGTCCCTCTGGAGGTAACAATTATTACCTGATTTAAAAAAACGTTTCATTATATCACCTTTACAGGGTAATCTAGGTTGAGTTTGAATTTCATGAAAATCGTACCAAAATTGACAAACAAAATGACCGCCGTTTGTACGCGAATGGTGTAAAAATATGGTATATCAAGGTTGTGAACCATATGGCAGTGCATAAAAAGGGATATTAAAAGTTCATTTAATTTCTCCTACAACATTATATTACTGGATATCATGACTTTTATATTTATGTTTTTGTAGGTAGAGATGGGTGATTTTAGCAGTTAACGGATTATCCCTTTTAGCAGTGACTAGATGACCAAATGTAGAGTTGGTAAAAATGTCTATGTGCAAAATAGTTCCTGATATATTGTGACATGTAAAATAATTTTGAAGTTAACATTAAAATGTGTATAACTTGCTTTCTAATTATTATTTGGTAATGAAACTTGCCTATTGCAAAAAGGAACATGTCAGTAAATTCTGTTGAATACTTTCTGAGAAACTGGATGACTAAATTATACACAGATTTACCAAGCATTATTGTCCCCCGTCTGTCCGTCACACTTTTTGGGACACAATAACTCTCTTCCTAATTGAGCTAGAATGTTCAAACTTGTGTATGTGTTTATTAGGTCAATGCCTTGATGGAATTCGAAGATGAGCATTTTCCGCTTAGGGTAAGCAGAGATAAGCAATTTGATTGGTTGATGCTTTGGGACACGATAACTTTAGTTCTAATTTAGTGAGAGTGATGAAACTTGGTGTGCAGTTTCATCACAGTAATACCTTGGCTAAGTTCTATTTTTCTGCTCAGGATAAGCAGAGCGATACGCAATTTGATTGGTCGAGACTTTGGAACGCAATAACTCTCCTTCTAATTGAGTTAAAATGGTCAAACTTGGTGTATATGCTTATTAGGTCAATGTCTTGATGGAGTTCGAAGATGAGCATTTTCCGCTTAGGGTAAGCAGAGATAAGCAATTTGATTGGTTGATGCTTTGGGACACGATAACTTTAGTTCTAATTAAGTGAGAGTGATGAAACATGGTGTGTAGTTTCATTACAGTAATGCCTCGACTAAGATCGATAATGCATTTTCTGCTCAGGGTAAGCAGAGCGATAAGCAATTTGATTTGGCGAGACTTTGGAACACAATAACTCTCCTTCTATTTGAGTTAAAATGTTCAAATTTGGTGTGTATGCTTATTAGGTCAATGCCTTGATGGAGTTCGAAGATGAGCATTTTCTGCTTAGGGTAGGCAGAGATAAGCAATTTGGTTGGTTGATACTTTGGGACACGATGACTTAGGTTCATCTTGATTGATGATTTTTATGCCAACACAATGACTGCATTCCCATTCAGTAATGGAATCGACAGTAACAGTGTATAGAAATGATTGACTCAGACACGAGGGCCCTTTCGCTTGGCCAGAGGGGCCCTTTTGTCAAGCGTGGGGGCCCTTTTGTCTGTCTTTAGGGTCCCCCTTACTAGGGTACATTTTCATTTCTCTTCGGTTTTAGTATTTTTCTTTATAAAACACTTTTGAATGACACTTAATCTACAGTTTGATTGCTCTATAGTTTGAAAAAAATAAATGTGCGATTAATTAATATGTGTGATCTATTTATTTTGGGATTTCGGCGGGGGACATCAGCCTCACTGTTGGCTTGTTAAATTACGAAAAAATCATAAAAACTGATCCTGACAAATTTGTTTATTTCTTGGCAAAGGAAAGTGTTAGAAACTGACATGTACCCCATCAACTGTCACTCTGTATTTTCTGATGTTATTAATGTTATATTTTATGGTCTTTTAGCTGTGAATTTTGTTATACACCCATGTACATGCAGTCCTCGAAATTAAGAATTTTCTACCACGGCACAAAAAAATGAAAAATGCCGTGGCAGAATGGTACTGCTACGGCACCACGGCATTTTTTTGTATTTCAAAATCAATGCTTTTCTTAACTTTTCAAGATGAATAAAATTCATTTATTCACGCCACAAAATTTGACGCGAAGGATACCCACCAGTTACGTGTGGTCGCGCGAGCTCAAAAACATTGGTTACGCAAATTGAAATATCGGTTACGTTAACAAATTTCATTAACAAATTTATTCACATTTGATCAATATTTATACAGGATAACTTTGTGACACTTGTCTGAATTATTAGTATTATAGCACAAACTAAATTCATTCATTCTTCATTCTTGCCATTTCATTTCTCCATCAGTCTTACCGGTACTTTGAGTTTGACAGATGACGTATTTTTGACATCAGGTATTGATTGACTTAAAATGCCCCAAGCCTTAATTCTTTAAATGGTTAGTATTGCCATAAATATTCAAACATGTCAGCTATTTCCAAAGAATCGCTTGACGGCCAATGTAAACGGTTTTACTGTCCTGTCTATTTTAATATTATTTCATCACATCAAATTATTCTGTTTCCTTTTGAAACTTGGTTTGTAGATTGTTGAGGTTAATAAATACTATTTATTCAGGGGCGGATCCAGCGGGGGGGGGGGGGGTCCTACCCCCCCCCCCCTGCTCAGCTACATAAAAAAAAAATAATGCCTTGCATCAATGAAATTGCATCACAAAGTGATCCTACATAAGTATAAAAATGATTTCTCTGTTTAAAAAGCTCAATTTGTATGTATGCCTATGTAATTTAGAGACGATGATGGCAGATTTCCGTAACAGAAACCTGGCGAACCCCCTCCTGCAAAAATTCCTGGATCCGCACCTGTTATTTTGTCAATCAGTCGCTACCTCCGTTACATAGGGCGTAGTAATTATAAACAAAGGGTGTAAATCGGTCCAGGTCCACCGTATTTGACAAACGATAAAGTTAAAAATACAGATGACGAGAATGGTAACATTGTTCATGCATTAACCAGAGTAACTAGGTAACTTACAGTCCGTGCACGCTCTATCTATAGAAGACCAAATGGGACAATATTCATGATTCTTGTTTCTGCATTCCAGTTTGAACATTTTACACACGAACGCAACATTCTAAACTAATGATTCTTGTTTCTACATTCTTATGTCAACATTTCATGCACAAAATCAACATTTCAAACAAAAAATGGATTTATGTCTCAGTTTCGGCGTTTTATCAGTAACTTTTATATATCATTAAATATTAAAATTAAAAAATAATTTCTTAATTTCACATGACAAAGAAATCAATTCATTGGTTTCTGAAAGTATCTAAAAAAAAACTCTGGAATTTGAAGTCTTTATGAAAATATTTTCTACGTTTCAAAAAGTCTTGAAATTAAAATCTTGAAATGAAAATGTCCAGAAAAATATGATGAATTATCAACATTATTACACCAGAGGGCGCTAGACCGAATACAAATTGGTGACCTATTCGACTAGCGACCTAATATATTATTTTTTATCCATTCCTTTAGTTCAGAATAGAGGTGTAATTTTGCCATTATCTTACAAAATTCTAGACATCCAGCTATATATATTCCGAAAGGGAATTAAATAAGCGTTCCAAATATTATTAGTTGAAGTTGGCACAGTCATATTAAAAGGGTGAACTCTCATCCTAAAATTTCAAAGTGAAAGAAAATTCGGACCATCGTACAAAATTATGAGCATTCATCTATCTATATTCTGAAAGGTAATTTAATAAGCTTTCTTTAAATATTATTAGTAAAAGTTGGCTCAATCATATTAAAGTGGTGCGCTCTCAACCTGAACATAGCTAATTTTTCAATATTCTAAATGTAAAGATAAACCGGTATTTTTTTCGAAGTCCAAATTCGGATCATCGTACAAAATTCTGAGCGTAGAGAAATGTAGAGAATTTTGTAAGATAATGGCGAAATTACACCTCTACTCTGAATTTAAGGATTGGATAAAAAATAATATATTCTACTTTCATTTGATAGACGTTACATTGGATTTTATTGGTTGATAAATATAGATGAGTTTGGGTGACTGTTGTCTTTATTGTGAATAGGTTGCCATGCAGCTGGATCGGTCTAATAGGTCGCTAGTCGAATAGGTCGCCAATTTGTGTTAGGTCTAGCGCCCTCTGGTGTAATAATGTTGATAATTCATCATATTTGTCTGGACATTTTCATTTCAAGATTTTAATTTCAAGACTTTTTGAAACGTAGAAAATATTTTCATAAGAGTTAAAATTCCAGACTTTTTTTTAGATACTTTCAGAAACCAATGAATTGATTTCTTTGTCATGTGAAATTAAGAAATCATTTTTTAATTTTAATATTTAATGATATATAAAAGAAAAGTTACCGATAAAACGCCGAAAATGAAACATAAAATCAATTTTTTGTTTGAAATGTTGATTTTGTGCATATGAAATGCTGACATAAGAATGTAGAAACAAGAATCATTAGTTAAGAATGTTGCGTTCGTGTTCAAACTGGAATGTAGAAACAAGAATCATGAATATTGTCCTATTTGGTCTTCCATATCTATCATCTATGTCTATTTTATTTTATAATCGTTGAAAAAAAACTCCACTGTAAACGGTAAAGCATGGATATGCCTACAACACATGGGTTAAAAGTGTACCGGTATTCGGTAATTGCAATATATTTGTCAGACTTTCGTACACAAAATGATAAATATAGGACGTTATTACACTGTCCTGAAGACAACATCCTCTTGGTACTATTCTATAACCGGTACATTTACTCCATTTAGTCATAATTTTAAGGATAGTAAGATCTACCACGACAAAAAAAAATTAATTATGCCTTGGCAGACGAGGGTTGCGTCGGCTTTCACCACGGCTTTGCCGTTTGCCGTGGTTAATTTCGAGCGCTGATTATTATCCGATTAAACAAAAACGTCTGATTATATAACCGTTCAACAGTAAGGACGATTGAGTTCGAATTTCGTGAAAATTGTCGAAAAAGCCTATTGATTTTCCGTATCCGATTGACTTTAATTATATCCGATATACTCTTGATCACTTTGAAAAATCTTGTTAAGCTCCAGATTCTAAAGTTAATATCCGATTGACTTTAGATTTACACACAGTATTTAAGTTCATGAGACGAAGAAGCCGATTGGTTTTAAACGATTTCCAATAATTGATGCCAAAGTTATGGACCGTGATCATTTTGACACTCTAGAGGCTTATATTATCCTAAACGTTAGCATGGGGCAGAACTATATAAAAAGCAAACAAATTCTGATAATTACCTAATGAGTTGTTACTCTTAATCAGATTTTGTATTATAAATGTTGTATTACTGAAAAAAAAGTAAAAATATGCGACTGCCTGGACAATTTAGCTGCTATGGGCGTATGTTTCCTTGCCTGGCAACATATCTTTTTAGCTTGTGGACATTCTAAAAGTCACAATTTTCATCTGAAGTTGATGAAACTTAAAATGTATGTTAACAACCCAAAGATCTTGATTCCTTAATAAGCCAGTAAACTTAAGTCCCTGGCGTTGATGTAATAAGTCAGTAAACTTTAAAAATCCCTGGGATTGACGGTGGACGGAACAAGCCTGTAAACTTTTTCCTGCTGCCATCAAACATTGTCATGAAAGAGATGATATTAAAAGGAAAAAAAACCCAGACAACTGTGTAAAGTTTTCTTATATAAAACAAGCCAACAGCCAGGCTTATGTCACCCATGTCTTTTATCAAAATGTGGGTGTATCTTGTATGGCAAGCACTTGTTTAGCTTTTTCTACCCATCTTCTGCTAAATGTTGGTTCAACGCTTGTTTTATATTCTGTACATTGTCATCAATAAAAATATAGAATGAAGAACATGTTTTTCCTTTATTAGTTCATAGTTTGTTGCATTTTTTTGTACAGAGGAACAGGGCTGATATAATACCTGTACTACAGGGACCGTACAATATCATTACATTTATATTTTTATAAAATTTCGTCGTTTCTATACTAATAAATCCGTTTTTAAATAAGATAATCACGCAGGCATTTTATGACCCCCAGTTTCAGGGTTTTTTTGGACGGTGTTCAGTTAATGTTATGGTATGTATATACTTCATTGACTGGATATAAGTAATTTACTGTCGGTGCAGTTATATATAAAAAAAATTAATAATATTTTATAATGATAAAAACATGAAATGTCATGAAATATGGCAAAAACCTCATAAAAAAAAAAAAAAAAAAAACTTCCAGGAGAAACTTTATTAATATAAATTTATGACAAATATATGTGTACGGTGCCTGGTAATATTAAGACGAGAATGAATTTTTTTTATAAAAGACTGACAAATGAGCTGGGAAATGAAATGAAATTGGGATTAACGTTCTACTGTTCTGCTTGTACAGCAGTGCTAGGCCCTACAAGGATTCTTTTATGTGCCACCCACACGACCTCGTTTTCTGTCACATCGGAATGGCAAAGATGACCCTGTCCATTTTCGCACTGTTTGATGTGGATTGACGCGACGCCTGACCCCTTTTAGACAGGCAATAAGTACCAAATTTTCGGGGAAGGTATTTCAGTCTATCGCTCATCTTTCAGTCATATCTAGGGATCTCTTTTGACCAACAGTCCAAGTGGGACACCGTCATTCTAGGAGTTATTAATTTTATCAGGACATCTTGAGAGATTAATTCTTATTAGGACTATAAAATTTTAACTTCGAATCTGGCTTTCCTCCCCCCCCCCCCCACAGCAAACCAATGGGAATTACCATCTTCGGATGGCATAGAAATGTCATTTTATTTGCATCCTTGTGTCTCTATTGTTATTAGAGGCAACAATGCCTAAATATGGGATGTTAATGATGTAATCAGGGCAAGGGCACATGATTGTTGCCCCGGGTTAGGGTAAGGGCCCGATCTTGGGTTAGGACCTGGCGAAATCTGTAGGTGGCCGTGATATCTAGATCTAACCTGGGACATGCCTTTAGAGCAAAAGCATTTTATAGCGGAGGCGCTAGCCTCCTCGCGAAAAACCCCAAAGAAATTGAAAAAATAAAACAGAAGGAAAATGCTAAACCCGATGAGAAAAATGAAAATGTAACCCTAGTTGGGGGGGGGGGGGCTAAATAGACAAAAGGTCCCTACGTCTGACAAAAGGGCCCCTCTTGCCAAGGGAAAGGGGTCCCGAGTCAATCGTTTTCTATACACTGTTACTGTCGAATCCACTACTGAATGAGAATGCAGTATTTGCATTGGCACGAAAATCATCAATCAAGAAATCACCCTTTTCTGAAAACTTTCTAATAAGCTTTCTTCAAATATTATTTGAAATCCACCATATTCCATTAATTATTATTTGATTGAGCTTCGGGTACGAACACGTGATTTGTTTCGCAATCAGGCTTCAGATTAAACCGGGCTCGAGGATATTACAGAATGCACCAAAATGTTTTCTATTTCGCAAAATTTCTCGACCCCCCCCCCCTCCCCGCGAAATATGGCCCTCAAAATAGTATAGCCTCTGCCATGATAAACCTTAAAACGCCACTCATCTAGGATAGCAGAAATTTTGTACGCGATTTTCGAAACAACCTAAACACGTAGCTCCCTAACCAATTCGGTTATGCTCAATATCCATTACTTGAGTTTATGGAAGGACCATAGCCCCCGGTTATACTAACATAACACACAGGAAGAACAATCAACGGGCCATCGACCTGACCGCAACTCGAACCCCTACACGATACTGAATGGAAAGAAATTAGAAGACATGATATGGCAATAGGACGTATCTATAGAGGGCTCCCACGTGCTCACAAACATGACTATTACCAATGATAAATCAGTGTTTAAAGCTTTCATGACCAGTGCGAATGAAAAATGCCATACAGATGAATATTGCCTATAGTTTGCCTAAATACGGTACTGGCAAGAGTTTAGTGTCCCAGGAGTGCAGTTGGTACAGAGTGAATATTTCCCGATAAAATGACTCGCCCACAAAAAAGTGAGACAATGACCCGACAGGTCTGTTGTCCACGACTGAATTTGTCCCAATAAAATGTACTTTCCTTAATTTTTTACCTTATATGAAAATAAGAAGGAGTTCTTACGGTTGAAGGAACGCATCGCTCCTATTTACTGCATCATGTTTGGACTATTTAGATCTAACCTTGGACATGCGTTTATGGGGCCGACCACTTTTTTTAGGCAACTCGGTCTGATTTTCAGGTAATGTGATAACGGTGAATGTATTCGAACGACTTTTAAATCGGATAAAAATTGTAACCTGCAAAAGCTAAAAACACGATTTTTAATATAACCAGGGGCTATAATCAAGGAATTTACAATTCGATATGCGCGAATATGGATAGGATGAAAAATGTGACCTCTAGAGTGAACGTAAGCTAAAAACGTGATTTTTCGTACAATCAAAGATAATCTATGAAGATAATTTATGCCAATATCGAAAGTAACAAAACCGAGGGCTTTGGGAGATAGACCAATATTTCAAGTTTCCTAAATATCGGTTTAAAATTGTGACCTGATATTGTTGAACGGTTTTTACAATCAAATAACAACTGTTGCTTCTAGAGGGACCACACACTAAATGTGATTGTTCGTACAAACAGGGGCCATAATCCAAAAAAAGTGACGGTCCCCTGTATGCGCCAAAATCGAAGGAAACCGAGATCTTTCGGTAATAAACATACATTGTAAGTTTCGTCAAAATCGGATAAAACTTGTGATATTTAGTAGTCCGGGTTAATCTCATTTGTGTTTTGTTAAGTTCAGCATCACATGATTAAACCACCATCGACTATGTTTTTATGATAAAGGCGTTGAAAAAGAAATAAATTTCACTTCATTGCTGAGTAGTTCATTAGCCTGAAATCACCCAGAAGGTGTCTCCGACGATCTAGGCCCCCAAGAGCCTAAGCGGCCCCTAGACACTCGCCTAAGGACCTCGGATGGTAGCCCCCCCCCATCAATATTTGCTTTCGGCGGCCCCGTAAAGGTTTAGTCTTTTAATGGTATTCACCCTTCATAATTCCTCTTTGACAGAGGAGGGTCTGGCAAGGGATAACTTATAGTCGTTTGGTTGGGACAAAAAACCGACGTCCCACGTACATATCGGTGTGAACGTAAAATGCCCCCACACAGTTGGAATTGAATGGAAGTGTAGGCCGTAGCGCCGTCACAGGACAATGTTCCATCATTAGCCCAGTCGGAGCAGAACATAAGGACGTTAACCAGGATCAGTGTACATTTATCATACGATATATTGTGAGGAGCATGGCCTACAACCCGATATCACGACATTTGTACCAGACAATACGACATTTTCGCGCCAACCGGGCGCCGGGCGTCTATCATTCACCCTTCAACTTTTATTGACCCACTATCAATAGGAGCTAGTTATGGGCTTTTCTCGGGGGGTTGTCGTTTTTTGAAATATTGCTGCAATATTAACAATAATCGTTGGATTTTAACATTTGATACATTTTGACATAGCCAGAGACAAGACAGATAGGCACGGTTATGGGCTTTTCTCGGGGGTTGTCGTTTTTTGAAATATTGCCGCAATATTAACAATAATCGTTGGATTTTAACATTTGATACATTTTGACATAGCCAGAGACAAGACAGATAGGCACGGTTCTTTAGATTTTTTGATATTCGACGAATCTTCGGAGATATTTGTCGTTTTTAAATTTCAAATTTTGACAAAAAAATTTTTTATTATTGAATATATTTTTTGTGGCATTAATTTTGCCCAGGGTTTAAGGGTCGTCTATTTTGAGCAAAAATGTGAACATTTTTTTTTGGGGGGGGGGGGAGCTGAATGGTTAGCGTGCGCGCGCTGTATCATAAAGCCTGTTTCCAATCCCCGGTCGTACGTGTCAAGGAGTAGGGTCGCCTGTCCAACCTCGTGGGTTTTCTCTGGGTCCTCTGGTTTCCTCCCATTGCTAAAGACCCTATAAACGCAAAAGCGAATTATTGAAATAAAATTAAAACATATGTTAGTCCCGAAATGACCTAGTTTGTGTCTCTCCACAGTGCAAATTCTCATTTTTTTTTTTATCGGTAAAGTTTTCTATCAATGTCACCAGAAATGACGTAATTTGGGCAAAAACTGTATTTATAGCCTTTGAAAAAAATAATTTATTCAAATTGAGTTGTATTTGTTATTTGTTCAAAATTTTGATATTTGATGCCAATCAACTAATAGAATGAACACATACGACCATTTGGATATCACAAAATGGTTTAAAATTTTTAATTTAATGAAAAACAATATATTTGAGTAAATATGATAAATCTTAAAATGCCCCTGTGCTGTCCATTCATCTAGGATAGCAGAAATTTTGTACGCGATTTTCGAAACAACCTAAACACGTAGCTCCCTAACCAATTCGGTTATGCTCAATATCCATTACTTGAGTTTATGGAAGGCCCATAGCCCCGGGTTATCCTAACATAACACACAGGGAGAACAATCAACGGGCCATCGACCTGACCGCAACTCGAACCCCACACGATACTGAATGGAAAGAAATAAGGACGTATCTTTGGAGGGCTTCCACGTGCTCACAAACATGACCATTACCAATGATAAATCAGTGTTTAAAGCTTTCGTGACCAGTGCGAATGAAAAATGCCATACAGATGAATATTGCCTATAGTTTGCCTAAATACGGTACTGGCAAGAGTTTAAGGTCCCAGAAGTGCAGTTGGTACAGAGAGAATATTATGTCCCGATAAAATGACTCATTCCGACCAAAGTGAGACAATGACCCGATAGGTCTGTTGTCCACGACTGAATTTGTCCCAATAAAATGTACTTTCCTTAATTTTGTTCCTTATATGAAAATAAGGAGTTCTTACGGTTGAAGGAACGCATCGCTCCTATTTACTGCATCATATTTGGACTAGAGCTGGGGTTGGGAATGGCGAAATCTGTAGGTGGCCGTGATATTTAGATCTAATCTTGGACATGCGTTTATGGGGCCAACCACTTTTTTAGGCAGCTCGGTCTGATTTTCAGGAAATGTGATAACGGTGAATGTATTCGAACGCCTTTTAAATCGGATAAAAATTGTAACCTGCAAAAGCTAAAAATACGATTTTTAATATAACTAGGGGCTATAATCCAGGAATTTACAATTCGATATGCGCGAATATGGATAGGATGAAAAATGTGACCTCTATAGAGTGAACGTAAGCTAAAAACGTGATTTTTCGTACAATCAAAGATAATCTATGAACTATCCAATCGAACTATTGTATTTTCAGTAAAAGTCTGCTAAATGCGATATGCGAACTTGGGCCATTTTAAAAGGTATAATGTATATTGCGGGTAAAAACTATCCTTATATAATGATAGTGAGTTTCATATCATATGTTTGATTGATTTATGAATACTGTCTGAATGAAAGGTGGGTGAAAAATATTTAAGATACTCGATAACCGATGACACGTGAACTTAACTTATATATTTTAATCATTAAATAATTAAATCTTAACTAGATGAACAGTACTAATAACAATACAGTCTATAATCCTTTGTTTACTTAAATTTTCACACCCTACCCTCTAACACCAGTTGATTCGGGGGCACAGTGAGGGGGTGTTCTCATCCAGCTCAAAATATTGATTAAGGGGATTAAGGGTTTAGGGCTGGGGGATTATGGTCTGTAGCTGAAATGTGTTCACCTAATTAGATATGGATTAACCGTTTAATAAGTGTCATGTGAACTGTGTTTAATGAGTGATTTTTTTACAAAGTAATGAATCGATTTGGTTCAATTAAAACCTATTTAAGGGGGTGACATCTTCAGTTGATATGTCAAAATGGTAAATGTTCAGGTGCGGTTCTTACCAACATCTAAAGGTGGTCGTATATTAATGCATGCTGGTTTCGAATACCAAAAAGAACGGCTACAAAGACACGTTATGAAATGGCAGTTTACTTGCCCATATGAAATATATTTTTTTAATGTTGATGCTCATTTCATAGTGCTATTTATTTATTTATTTTTTATATTAAGTTTTTCCATTCACATTAAAAGTGTTAAAATAAACATGTTTTACTATAATAAATGTTGAATAAAACATTATCAACGATAAGGTTGAACCTAATGAAATAAACAGTGCCCGATGTGAAACAGACTACAGCTAATCCTTCTTTAGAAATTCCAATTAACACCTTAGTCACGCTAACCTGATTATTTAAGTTTTGTGCTGGGTGAGAATGAACCACAGTGAGATTAAACCCCAAAAACACCTTTTCGTGTTTGACCCAAGAGAGTTCTTGTTACGTTAGTCATAACGGCTCTAAACGATAACGGCCAATACTAGGTTTAGTTAAAACGGCCAATACTTAGGTCATTACGGCCAAACCATTTATAACGGCCAAACATTTTTAATTTAATGAAAAACAATATTTGAGTAAATATGAAACTTACCTTTGATAAAAAAAAACCCCCAAAACTGACTATTAAAGGGACAATAACACTCTCGCTGGCTTGTAAGCTCCAGAAAATAATAATATCCCTATCTAAGTACTAGATGTTTAAGTGTCCTACCTGTTGTGTAAATTATCCATTGCATCCTATTTTACTTGTCCAGAGCGTTCGAAAATATTTTTAAATCGAAGTTTCATTTAAAAAGGCTAATAAAATGCTAAAAGAAGAGCAGCCAATTTACAATCGAGAAAATCCAGAGAGCAGACAATAGAATAAGAGAAAAAAACAAGACCCAAAGGCAAAAGGGACTTAGATAAGGCCCAGCTTCTGCCGCTCCAATCTGCTTTGATATTTGAGGGGAAACTACGTCAGTAATTTGATAATAAAACGAACCGAAAAACAGGATTAATTTTTTAAGAAGGCAATGTTAGTGTGTCTATGCTGCTACGTGTATCGTGTATGTTCTCCAGTAGTTTAATCAAGAAAAAAACATATACCATGTAACCGGGTCTAATTTAATCACAAGACGAGGCTATTTAAATCTTTATTTTAAAGATCTCTGTGTTGAAACACCACTATATATGCTGCTAGAAGGTATCCTTAATTAGATCAATGAAGACTTGACCAAAAGTATCTTCCGTAAATGTAATAACTTATAAACTTTGAGCGCCAAATACAAGTTTTAAGATTTAGAAGGTAATCTTATACATCTGACACACTCAAAATCCTAAGTTGACTAATTTTGATTGTTACCCCTGTAACCCAGGAAGTTGGGTTTGTTAGAAAAAGTATCCAAGGAGATGATGAGGTGATAGTCAATGATGTTGTTACAAAGACCTGTCCAGAAGCTAAGCACCCAGTGACTATGAATACAAGGGTTCAAAGATCAGATGAAAGTGAAAGTTTGTTATTGTTTATTAAGCTGATATGTGTGAAGTGCAGTGTAGACTAAAACACCAAAATTCCACACTATCACACGTGTACATGTTAGCGATCACGTAAAATACCCTCTGATAGTTGGAATTCAATATAAAAGTAGGTCGTAGCGCCGCTATCCGGGTAAAGTTTTCCTAATAGCACACTGTCAGTCTTCATTAGCCCAACCAGAGGAGAACACTAGGACGTTAAACACAATTTCATTTCATTCAATTTCACTACGTTTCTGCACCTATCGGGCTATTGGAGATAGGCATACGCTATGTATAGTGCTATGACGGAAATTTTCAATGGAAGTGTCATTTCTTCATCGAAATTCAACTGTTAAGGATTCTTTTATGGGCACGTCAATATGTACACAGGAGCTTGTTTTTTGTCCCATCTACACAACTAAGCACCGTACTTTGCCAGATCCTTTGTCCTGCACTACCGATAGGGAAAAACCACGCTGCCAAATCCCGGGGAACTTTCTTCACCAACACCACGATTAGGGTATATAATCATAGTACTGAGGAAAATATGGCCGACATCACGACACAGCGACACCACGACAACACGACATTTTAACCCTACAATATGCCATTTTTACGTCAGGTGAAAATGTCGCATTGTCGGATTGTCGCCTTATAAAGGGCAACACGAAGAAACCACGACATGATACCAATCAGCCACCATACATTAATGAATCAGCTTCTGCGAATAACGTAATTTCATGAACTGATACGTTCAGACCCGTACCTAGCCCAAAAATGTAAGGGGGACAAGGGCTGCTGGGGGCGCCGATCGAGCTTCTGTGGGCGCCAATGTACCTGCAGTTGACGGTCCACGGAGAAGGTTCTAGCCCCAGAAAAGTTAAGAAAATATGGTTTGCACCTGAAAATGTCAGAAATATCAGTTTGCGATATTGGCGTATTATTATTTTTAAATATGAACATTATAAAAATTTGAAGGAAGGAATACGACATCAGCGTACCCATAATAATTTATGAGACAACCGAAAAGTTTGGAATCCGGTGCGAATGGTTTGAATTTTGATTATTATCACTCCTGGCGCGGGCTTAAATCAATCTCATCACCATCGGGAATTTAACCTGAAATCTCCAGTTGGCTTTCTTATGGTAGATTTCTTCTGGCGTCGGTCGGTGCGTCGCTATGTGGTCGGTTTCTTGGTTGATGTGTAATACAGCCAGGCCGTTTAGTCGCGTACAATCGGATGACATTTTGTCTGGCAATGTTCGTCCGATGTTATGAGAAAACCGAAAAGTTTGGAATCCGGTTAGAGTGCGACTTGTTTGAATTTTGATTATTATCACTCCTGGCGCGGGCTTGAATCAATCTCATCACCATCGGGAATTTAACCTGAAATCTCCAGTTGGCTTTCTTATGGTAAATTTCTTCGGGCGTCGGTTTGTTGTCAGTTTCTTGGTTGATGTGTAATAGTCGCGTACAATCGGCTGGCATTTTGTCTGGCAATGTTCGTCCGATGTTCGAACCCAACCTTTATTACGGTGTGATAGGGATATATTCAAACGGTTTTTAAAATCGGATAATAACTGTGACCTTCAGAGGGACAAGCTAAAATTGGTGATTTTTTTGTATTATCAGGGGCCTTACACTGGAAAATTGGTATGGTTTAACTTGGTGCATATAGCCCTAATTTCTCTTCTGTGTTGAACTATTCATAACTATTCATGTAATTTAATTTTGGCTAATAGTGTTCAACTTGTGCTTGTGTACAACTTAAATCACAGTGTTTAATTTTGATTACCAAGTGTCTAATTAACTAGTGTTTAGTTTGTTAATTCGACACTTGGTAATCAAATTTAACACCACGATTTAAGTTGTACACGAGTACAAGTTTAACACTATTAGCTGAAATTAAACTATAGTTATGAATAGTTCAACACAGAAGAGAAAATAGGGCTATATACACCACAATCTTGATATACCATATTTTTTTTTACACTATTCGCGTAAAAGTGGCGGCCATTTTGTCCGGCAGTTTTGGTCGGATGTTCACGAAATTCGTACTCAACCGTCATTACGGTGCGAAGGTGATATAATCGGATGATAATTGTAACCTCCAGAGAGACCACAAGCTACAAATGGCGATTTCTCGTACAATCAGGGGCCATAATTCAGGAAGTTACGATCCGATATGCACAAATATCGAAAGGAACTAAGATCTTTGGGTTATAAACATGCATTTCAAGTGTCATTAAAATCGGTTCAAAATTGTGACCTCTACTGTTTTCACAAGCTTAAAACGCGATTTGTCGCACAACCAGGGGCCATAATGAAGTAACGGTCCGATGTATGCCAATATCGAAAGGAAACGAGATCTTATGGTGATCAACCTATATTTCAAGTTTCATTGAAATCGCATAAAAATTGTGACCTGTAGTGTGTTCACAAACAATTGTGGACAGACGGACGGGGGCGACGACAATATACGTCCACATATAACCTTTTGCAGAATTCCATAAATACCATCTCCCGGTTCCGACCCCTGACTGTCGAGCCCCGGCCATTTTTCCGAGGTTACTAAAATTCAGATAAAAATATTAACGAATGGTTGAATTGTGGAGTCGGGTTTATATCGAACACATTATTATGTTAAAATCGAATTGCGTCGGAGAAAGCATCTGCAATCGGGCTCCTATCACCCACCCTCCAAATTATTTTGACGTACTACACACAGTGGCTGATCAATGAGCCTTTTCTAGGTGGTACTAACATGCCAAAGATGACTTCGTCAATTTTCGACCTATTGTCAGGTGGATGGACGAAACATCCGACCCTTTTACGGGGGCAGTAGGTACCAAATTTTCGGGACAGGTAACCCAGACAATCGCCCCTCTTTCAGCCATATTTGGACACCTTCAAATCAAGTACGGCCCCCTTTTTTAGAGAGAAATCGGCCAAATACATAACACTATCTTAGGAATCAAGGTTCAGACTATCGGACACCTCTGCCCACTCATCTAGGATAGCAGAAATTTTGTACGCGACTTTCCTAAACGTAGCTCCCAAACCAATTCGGTTATGCTCAATATCCATTACTTGAGTTTAGGGAAGGACCATAGCCCTGGGTTAATCCTAACATAGCACACACGAAGAACAATCAACGGGCCACCGACCTGACCGCAATTCGAACCACTTCCGATACTGAATCGAAAGAAATTAGAAGACATGATATGGCAATAGGACGTATCTATAGAGGGCTCCCACGTGCTCACAAATATGACTATTACCAATGATAAATCAGTGTTATAAGACCAGTGCGAATGAAAAATGCCATACAGATGAATATTGCCTATATTCTTGTCGGAAACAGTTGGGTCTTGTCGGGGCTGGTCCGGCATAAATACGATACTGGCGAAAGTTTAGTGTCCCAGGAGTGCAGTTGGTACAGAGAGAATATGTCCCGATAAAATGACTCACACCGACCCAAGTGAGATAATGACCCGATAGGTCTGTTGTCCAAGAGAGAATATGTCCCGATAAAATGACTCACCCCGACCATAGTGAGATAATGACCCGATAAAATTTACTCTCCTTTCTTTAATTTTTACCTTATACGAAAATAAGACGAAGTTCTTACGGTTGAAGGAACGTAACTCTCCTATTTACTGCGTCCTATTTGTGCTAGAGCTTGGGTTGGGATTGGCGAAATCTGTAGGTGGCCGTGATATTTAGATCTAACCTTGGACATGCGTTTATGGGGCCGACCACTTTTTTAGGCAGCTCGGTCTGATTTTCAGGAAACGTGATAACGGTGAATGTATTCGAACGCCTTTTAAATCGGATAAAAATTGTAACCTGCAAAAGCTACAAACGCGATTTTTCGTATAACCAGGGGCTATAATCCAGGAATTTACAATTCGATATGCGCGAATATGGATAGGATGAAAAATGTAACCTCTATAGAGTGAACGTAAGCTAAAAACGTGATTTTTCGTACAATCAAAGATAATCTATGAACTATCCAATCGAACTATTGTATTTTCAGTAAAAGTCTGCTAAATGCGATATGCGAACTTGGGCCATTTTAAAAGGTATAATGCATATTGCGGGTAACAACTATCCTTATATAATGATAGTGAGTTTCATATCATATGTTTGATTGATTTATGAATACTGTCTGAATGAAAGGTGGGTGAAAAATATTTAAGATACTCGTTAACCGATGACACGTGAACTTAACTTATATATTTTAATCATCAAATAATAAAATCTTAACTAGATGAACAGTAATACAGTCTATAATCCTTTGTTTACTTAAATTTTCACACCCTACCCTCTAACACCAGTTGATTCGGGGGCACAGTGAGGGGGTGTTCTCATCCAGCTCAAAATATTGATTAAGGGGATTAAGGGTTTAGGGCTGGGGGATTATGGTCTGTAGCTGAAATGTGTTCACCTAATTAGATATGGATTAAACGTTTAATAAGTGTCATGTGAACTGTGTTTAATGAGTGATTTTTTTACCAAGTAATGAATCGATTTGGTTCAATTAAAACCTATTTAAGGGAGTGACATCTTCAGTTGATATGTCAAAATGGTAAATGTTCAGGTGCGGTTCTTACCAACATCTAAAGGTGGTCGTATATTAATGCATGCTGGTTTCGAATACCAAAAAGAACGGCTACAAAGACACGTTATGAAATGGCAGTTTACTTGCCCATATGAAATATATTTTTTTAATGTTGATGCTCATTTCATAGTGCTATTTATTTATTTATTTTTTATATTAAGTTTTTCCATTTACATTAAAAGTGTTAAAATAAACATGTTTTACTATAATAAATGTTGAATAAAACATTATCAACGATAAGGTTGAACCTAATGAAATAAACAGTGCCCGATGTGAAACAGACTACAGCTAATCCTTCTTTAGAAATTCCAATTAACACCTTAGTCACGCTAACCTGATTATTTAAGTTTTGTGCTGGGTGAGAATGAACCACAGTGAGATTAAACCCAAAAAACACCTTTTCGTGTTTGACCCAAGAGAGTTCTTGTTACGTTAGTCATAACGGCTCTAAACGATAACGGCCAATACTAGGTTTAGTTAAAACGGCCAATACTTAGGTCATTACGGCCAAACCATTTATAACGGCCAAACATTTTTAATTTAATGAAAAACAATATTTGAGTAAATATGAAACTTACCTTTGATAAAAAAAAACAACCCAAAACTGACTATTAAAGGGACAATAACACTCTCGCTGGCTTGTAAGCTCCAGAAAATAATAATATCCCTATCTAAGTACTAGATGTTTAAGTGTCCTACCTGTTGTGTAAATTATCCATTGCATCCTATTTTACTTGTCCAGAGCGTTCGAAAATATTTTTAAATCGAAGTTTCATTTAAAAAGGCTAATAAAATGCTAAAAGAAGAGCAGCCAATTTACAATCGAGAAAATCCAGAGAGCAGACAATAGAATAAGAGAAAAAAACAAGACCCAAAGGGGAAACTACGTCAGTAATTTGATAATAAAACGAACCGAAAAACAGGATTAATTTTTTAAGAAGGCAATGTTAGTGTGTCTATGCTGCTACGTGTATCGTGTATGTTCTATAGTACATGGTCCGGTCCAGTAGTTTAATCAAGAAAAAAACATATACCATGTAACCGGGTCTAATTTAATCACAAGACGAGGCTATTTAAATCTTTATTTTAAAGATCTCTGTGTTGAAACACCACTATATATGCTGCTAGAAGGTATCCTTAATTAGATCAATGAAGACTTGACCAAACGTATCTTCCGTAAATGTAATAACTTATAAACTTTGAGCGCCAAATACAAGTTTTAAGATTTAGAAGGTAATCTTATACATCTGACACACTCAAAATCCTAAGTTGACTAATTTTGATTGTTACCCCTGTAACCCAGGAAGTTGGGTTTGTTAGAAAAAGTATCCAAGGAGATGATGAGGTGATAGTCAATGATGTTGTTACAAAGACCTGTCCAGAAGCTAAGCACCCAGTGACTATGAATACAAGGGTTCAAAGATCAGATGAAAGTGAAAGTTTGTTATTGTTTATTAAGCTGATATGTGTGAAGTGCAGTGTAGACTAAAACACCAAAATTCCACACTATCACACGTGTACATGTTAGCGATCACGTAAAATACCCTCTGATAGTTGGAATTCAATATAAAAGTAGGTCGTAGCGCCGCTATCCGGGTAAAGTTTTCCTAATAGCACACTGTCAGTCTTCATTAGCCCAACCAGAGGAGAACACTAGGACGTTAAACACAATTTCATTTCATTCAATTTCACTACATTTCTGCACCTATCTGGCTATTGGAGATAGGCATACGCTATGTATAGTGACGGAAATTTTCAATGGAAGTGTCATTTCTTCATCGAAATTCAACTGTTAAGGATTCTTTTATGGGCAAGTCAATATGTACACAGGAGCTTGTTTTTTGTCCCATCTACACAACTAAGCACCGTACTTTGCCAGATCCGTTGTCCTGCACTACCGATAGGGAAAAACCACGCTGCCAAATCCCGGGGAACTTTCTTCACCAACACCACGATTAGGGTATATAATCATAGTACTGAGGAAAATATGGCCGACATCACGACACAGCGACACCACGACAACACGACATTTTAACCCTACAATATGCCATTTTTACGTCGGGTGAAAATGTCGCATTGTCGGATTGTCGCCTTATAAAGGGCAACACGAAGAAACCACGACATGATACCAATCAGCCACCATACATTAATGAATCAGCTTCTGCGAATAACGTAATTTCATGAACTGATACGTTCAGACCCGTACCTAGCCCCAAAATGTAAGGGGGACAAGGGCTGCTGGGGGCGCCGATCGAGCTTCTGTGGGCGCCGATGTACCTGCAGTTGACGGTCCACGGAGAAGGTTCTAGCCCCAGAAAAGTTAAGAAAATATGGTTTGCACCTGAAAATGTCAGAAATATCAGTTTGCGATATTGGCGTATTATTATTTTTAAATATGAACATTATAAAAATTTGAAGGACATCAGCGTACCCATAATAATTTATGAGACAACCGAAAAGTTTGGAATCCGGTGCGAATGGTTTGAATTTTGATTATTATCACTCCTGGCGCGGGCTTAAATCAATCTCATCACCATCGGGAATTTAACCTGAAATCTCCAGTTGGCTTTCTTATGGTAGATTTCTTCTGGCGTCGGTCGGTGCGTCGCTATGTGGTCGGTTTCTTGGTTGATGTGTAATACAGCCAGGCCGTTTAGTCGCGTACAATCGGACGACATTTTGTCTGGCAATGTTCGTCCGATGTTATGAGAAAACCGAAAAGTTTGGAATCCGGTTAGAGTGCGACTTGTTTGAATTTTGATTATTATCACTCCTGGCGCGGGCTTGAATCAATCTCATCACCATCGGGAATTTAACCTGAAATCTCCAGTTGGCTTTCTTATGGTAAATTTCTTCGGGCGTCGGTATGTTGTCAGTTTCTTGGTTGATGTGTAATAGTCGCGTACAATCGGCTGGCATTTTGTCTGGCAATGTTCGTCCGATGTTCGAACCCAACCTTTATTACGGTGTGATGGGGATATATTCAAAGGGTTTTTAAAATCGGATAATAACTGTGACCTTCAGAGGGACAAGCTAAAATTGGTGATTTTTTTGTATTATCAGGGGCCTTACACTGGAAAATTGGTATGGTTTAACTTGGTGCATATAGCCCTAATTTCTCTTCTGTGTTGAACTATTCATAACTATTCATGTAGTTTAATTTTGGCTAATAGTGTTCAACTTGTGCTTGTGTACAACTTAAATCACAGTGTTTAATTTTGATTACCAAGTGTCTAATTAACTAGTGTTTAGTTTGTTAATTCGACACTTGGTAATCAAATTTAACACCACGATTTAAGTTGTACACGAGTACAAGTTTAACACTATTAGCTGAAATTAAACTATAGTTATGAATAGTTCAACACAGAAGAGAAAATAGGGCTACATACACCACAATCTTGATATACCATATTTTTTTTTACACTATTCGCGTAAAAGTGGCGGCCATTTTGTCCGGCAGTTTTGGTCGGATGTTCACGAAATTCGTACTCAACCGTCATTACGGTGCGAAGGTGATATAATCGGATGATAATTGTAACCTCCAGAGAGACCACAAGCTACAAATGGCGATTTCTCGTACAATCAGGGGCCATAATTCAGGAAGTTACGATCCGATATGCACAAATATCGAAAGGAACTAAGATCTTTGGGTTATAAACATGCATTTCAAGTGTCATTAAAATCGGTTCAAAATTGTGACCTCTACTGTTTTCACAAGCTTAAAACGCGATTTGTCGCACAACCAGGGGCCATAATGAAGTAACGGTCCGATGTATGCCAATATCGAAAGGAAACGAGATCTTATGGTGATCAACCTATATTTCAAGTTTCATTGAAATTGCATAAAAATTGTGACCTGTAGTGTGTTCACAAACAATTGTGGACAGACGGACGGGGGCGACGACAATATACGTCCACATATGACCTTTTGCAGAATTCCAAAAATACCATCTCCCGGTTCCGACCCCTGACTGTCGAGCCCCGGCCATTTTTCCGAGTTTACTCAAATTCAGATAAAAATATTAATGAATGGTTGAATTGTGGAGTCGGGTTTATATCGAACACATTATTATGTTAAAATCGAATTGCGTCGGAGAAAGCATCTGCAATCGGGCCCCTATCACCCACCCTCCAAATTATTTTGACGTAATACACACAATGGCTGATCAATGAGCCTTTTCTAGGTGGTACTAACATGCCAAAGATGACTTCGTCAATTTTCGACCTATTGTCAGGTGGATGGACGAAACATCCGACCCTTTTACGGGGGCAGTAGGTACCAAATTTTCGGGACAGGTAACCCAGACAATCGCCCCTCTTTCAGCCATATTTGGACACCTTCAAATCAAGTACGGCCCCCTTTTTTAGAGAGAAATCGGCCAAATACATAACACTATCTTAGGAATCAAGGTTCAGACTATCGGACACCTCTGCCCACTCATCTAGGAAAGCAGAAATTTTGTACGCGACTTTCCTAAACGTAGCTCCCAAACCAATTCGGTTATGCTCAATATCCATTACTTGAGTTTAGGGAAGGACCATAGCCCTGGGTTAATCCTAACATAGCACACACGAAGAACAATCAACGGGCCACCGACCTGACCGCAATTCGAACCACTTCCGATACTGAATCGAAAGAAATTAGAAGACATGATATGGCAATAGGACGTATCTATAGAGGGCTCCCACGTGCTCACAAATATGACTATTACCAATGATAAATCAGTGTTATAAGAACAGTGCGAATGAAAAATGCCATACAGATGAATATTGCCTATATTCTTGTCGGAAACAGTTGGGTCTTGTCGGGGCTGGTCCGGCATAAATACGATACTGGCGAAAGTTTAGTGTCCCAGGAGTGCAGTTGGTACAGAGAGAATATGTCCCGATAAAATGACTCACACCGACCCAAGTGAGACAATGACCCGAGAAGGTCTGTTGTCCAAGAGAGACTATGTCCCGATAAAATGACTCACCCCGACAAAAGTGAGATAATGACCCGATAGGTCTGTTGTCCAAGAGAGAATATGTCACGATAAAATGACTCACCCCGACCATAGTGAGATAATGACCCGATAAAATTTACTCTCCTTTCTTTAATTTTTACCTTATATGAAAATAAGACGAAGTTCTTACGGTTGAAGGAACGTAACTCTCCTATTTACTGCGTCCTATTTGTGCTAGAGCTTGGGTTGGGATTGGCGAAATCTGTAGGTGGCCGTGATATTTAGATCTAACCTTGGACATGCGTTTATGGGGCCGACCACTTTTTTAGGCAGCTCGGTCTGATTTTCAGGAAACGTGATAACGGTGAATGTATTCGAACGCCTTTTAAATCGGATAAAAATTGTAACCTGCAAAAGCTACAAACGCGATTTTTCGTATAACCAGGGGCTATAATCCAGGAATTTACAATTCGATATGCGCGAATTCGGAAAGGATGAAAATTGTGACCTCTAGAGTGAACGTGATTTTTCGTACAATCAAAGATTATCTATTAAGTTATAGTCCGATTTATGCCAATATCGAAGGTAACAAAACCGAGGTCTTTGGGAGATAGACCTATATTTCAAGTTTCCTAAATATCGTTTTAATATTGTGACCTGATATTGTTGAACGGTTTTTACAGTCAAATAACAACTGTTACTTCTAGAGGGTCCACAAACTAAATGTGATTGTTCGTACAAACATGGGCCATAATCCAGGAAGTGTATGCAAATACAATGTTTTTCATGACACCATAAGCATATTGCAATACTGCAACATTCATCAGCATGGTCTTCAATGTAAGAATAGTCATCTTTACTGTCGCTTATATTCTTCTTCCGACCAAAAGAGATGAAAGGTGCAGTATTGGAGGTAATGTCGGATAAGAATAAGGCCATTCTGTTAAAAGATTAACAGCAACGCCAGACCCGTACCTGGGAGGGGGGGTGCAGCGACAACACGACATTTTAACCCTACAATATGCCATTTTTACGTCGGGTGAAAATGTCGCATTGTCGGATTGTCGCCTTATAAAGGGCAACACTAAAACATCACGACATGATACCAATCAGTCACCATACATTAATGAATCAGCTTCTGCGAATAACGTAATTTCATGTACTGATACGTTCAGACCCGTACCTAGCCCAAAAATGTAAGGGGGACAAGGGCTGCTGGGGGCGCCGATCGAGCTTCTAGGGGGGCCGATGTACCTGCAGTTGACGGTCCACGGAGAAGGTTCTAGCCCCAGAAAAGTTAAGAAAATATGGTTTGCACCTGAAAATGTCAGAAATATCAGTTTGCGATATTGGCGTATTATGATATTTTAATATGAACATTATAAAAATTTGAAGGAAGGAATACGACATCAGCGTACCTATAACAATTTATGAGACAATCGAAAAGTTTGGAATCCGGTTAGAGTGCGACTTGTTTGAATTTTGATTTTTATCACTCCTGGCGCCGGCTTGAATCAATCTCATCACCATCGGGAATTTAACCTGAAATCTCCAGTTGGCTTTCTTATGGTAGATTTCTTCGGGCGTCGGTCGGTGCGTCGCTATGTGGTCGGTTTCTTGGTTGATGTGTAATACAGCCAGGGCGTTTAGTCGCGGACAATCGGCTGACATTTTGTCTGGCAATGTTCGTCCGATGTTATGAGAAAACCGAAAAGTTTGGAATCCGGTTAGAGTGCGACTTGTTTGAATTTTGATTATTATCACTCCTGGCGCGGGCTTGAATCAATCTCATCACCATCGGGAATTTAACCTGAAATCTCCAGTTGACTTTCTTATGGTAGATTTCTTCGGGCGTCGGTCGGTGCGTCGATATGTGGTCAGTTTCTTGGTTGATGTGTAATAGTCGCGTACAATCGGCTGACATTTTGTCTGGCAATGTTCGAACCCAACCTTTATTACGGTGTGACGGGGATATATTCAAACGGTTTTTAAAATCGGATAATAACTGTGACCTTCAGAGGGACAAGCTGAAATTGGTGATTTTTTTGTATTATCAGGGACAGGTAACCCAGACAATCGCCCCTCTTTCGGCCATATTTTGACACCTTCAAATCAAGTACGGCCCCCTTTTTTAGAGAGAAATCGGCCAAATACATAACACTATCTTAGGAATCAAGGTTCAGAGTATCGGACACCTCTGCCCACTCATCTAGGATAGCAGAAATTTTGTACGCGACTTTCCTAAACGTAGCTCCCAAACCAATTCGGTTATGCTCAATAACCATTACTTGAGTTTAGGGAAGGACCATAGCCCTGGGTTATCCTAACATAGCACACACGAAGAACAATCAACGGGCCATCGACCTGACCGCAATTCGAACCACTTCCGATACTAAATCGAAAGAAAGACATGATATGGCAATAGGACGTATCTATAGAGGGCTCCCACGTGCTCACAAACATGACTATTACCAATGATAAATCAGTGTTTAAAGCTTTCGTGACCAGTGCGAATGAAAAATGCCATACAGATGAATATTGCCTATATTCTTGTCGGAAACAGTTGGGTCTTGTCGGGTCTGGTCTGGCATAAATACGATACTGGCGAAAGTTTAGTGTCCCAGGAGTGCAGTTGGTATCGAGATTATATGTCCCGATAAAATGACCCACACCGACCCAAGTGAGACAATGACCCTATAGGTCTGTTGTCCAAGAGAGAATATGTCCCGATAAAATGACTCACCCCGACCAAAGTGAGATAATGACCCGATAGGTCTGTTGTCCAAGAGAGAATATGTCCCGATAAAATGACTCACACCGACCAAAGTGAGACAATGACCCGATAGGCCTGTTGTCCAAGAGAGAATATGTCCCGATAAAATGACTCACCCCGACCAAAGTGAGAATATATCCCGATAAAATTTACTCTCCTTTCTTTAATTTTTACCTTATATGAAAATAAGACGAAGTTATTACGGTTGAAGGAACGTAACTTTCCTATTTACTGCATTCTATTTGGGCTAGAGCTTGGGTTGGGATTGGCGAAATCTGTAGGTGGCCGTGATATTTAGATCTAACCTTGGACATGCGTTTATGGGGCCGACCACTTTTTTAGGCAGCTCGGTCTGATTTTCAGGAAACGTGATAACGGTGAATGTATTCGAACGCCTTTTAAATCGGATAAAAATTGTAACCTGCAAAAGCTACAAACGCGATTTTTCGTATAACCAGGGGCTATAATCCAGGAATTTACAATTCGATATGCGCGAATTTGGAAATGATGAAAATTGTGACCTCTAGAGTGAACTTAAGCTAAAAACGTGATTTTTCGTACAATCAAAGATTATCTATTAAGTTATAGTCCGATTTATGCCAATATCGAAGGTAACAAAACCGAGGTCTTTGGGAGATAGACCTATATTTCAAGTTTCCTAAATATCGTTTTAATATTGTGACCTGATATTGTTGAACGGTTTTTACAGTCAAATAACAACTGTTACTTCTAGAGGGTCCACAAACTAAATGTGATTGTTCGTACAAACATGGGCCATAATCCAGGAAGTGTATGCAAATACAATGTTTTTATACGCCCACATTTTCATGTGGACGTATATTGTCGTCGCCCCTGTTGGTCCGTCCGTCCGTCCACAATTGTTTGTGAACAGTCTACAGGTCACAATTTTTATCTGATTTCAATGAAACTTAAAATGTAGGTTTATCACCCTAAGATCTCAGTTCCTTTCGATATTGGCATGTAACGGACTGTAACTTCATGGGTTATGGCCCCTGATTGTACGAAAAATCATGTTTTTTAGCTTGTGAACAGTGTAGAGGTCACAATTTTGAACCAATTTGGATGAAACTTGAAATGCATGTTTATAACCCAAAGATCTTGGTTCCTTTCGATATTTGCGCCAATCGGATCGTAACTTCCTGAATTATGGCCCCTGATTGTCCGAAAAATCGCCCTTTTTAGCTTGTGGTCCCTCTGGAGGTCAAAATTGTTATCCGATTTAAAAAACCGTTTGAATATATCACCGTTGCATGGTTATGAAGGTTGTGTTCGAATTTCATGGAAATCAGACCAAAATTAATTGACGAACAAAATGGCCGCTGTTTGTACGCGAATAGTGTGAAAATATGTTATATCAAGGTTGTGGAGCTTATAGAGGTCACAATTTTAAACCAATTTTGATGAAACTTGACATGTATGTTTATAACCCAAAGATCTCGGTTCCTTGTGATATTTGCGCCCATCGGATCGTAACTTCCTGAATTATGGCCCCTGATTGTCCGAAAAACTGCCCTTTTTAGCTTGTGGTCCCTCTGGAGCTCAAAATTGTTATCCAATTTAAAAACCCGTTTGATTATATCACCGTTCCATGGTTATGAAGGTTGTGGTCGAATTTCATGGAAATCAGACCAAAATTGACGGACAACATGGCCGCTGTTTGTACGCGAATAGTGTGAAAATATGTTATATCAAGGTTGTGGACCTTATAGAGGACACAATTTTGAACCAATTTTGATGAAACTTGACATGTATGTTTATAACCCAAAGATCTTGGTTCCTTTCGATATTTGCGCACATCTTATCGTAACTTCCTGAATTATGGCCCCTGATTGTCCAAAAAATCGCCCTTTTTAGCTTGTGGTCCCTCTGGAGGTCAAAATTGTTATCCGATTTAAAAAAACGTTTGATTGTCACCATTCCATGGTTATGAAGGTTGAGTTTGAATTTTGTGAAAATCTGACCAAAATTGACGGACAAAATGGCCGCCTTTTGTAGGCGAATAGTGTGAAAATATACTCTTCAAAAAAAGAAACGCACAACCCATTTTTCATCATTTTTTTATTTGAACGAGGTCTTTGTTTCGGTAAATCTTACTTGTTTTTAATGCCATTATGTAAGGATAAAAGAAATTCATTATTGATTTTAAAGGTAGGGTCACTAATTGTGACTGGTCATCCTTTTTGTCGAAATTTTTTATCGCTTGATTGCACCAAGAAACATTAATTTAACAACTTAGCGAGCTTTTCGCGTGGAACCTAAATCTAAGGTCTTTAAAATCCCGGGGTTCTCGGTTTCCAAATCAGTTGCACATGTAAACACTCAAAGACCCAAGTGATGCCACATCCGAACGAAGACCAACGCATCAACACTATTGATGGATTACAAGCAGGTGACTCCAAGACAGATGTAGCCAGGCTGCTGAATGTTTACCTTAGTTCCATTTCTCGCCTTTGGGATAGGTACCGACAGCGAAGTTCAACACATGAACGCCCTAGCTCAGGCCAAACAAGTGTGGTCCCACTTGTCCTGGATCGTGACTTCCGGTTACGTCATTGGCATAAATGGTTTTCAACAGCGACCTCTACTGCAGCAGCAATTCCCGGACGGCGTAGAATCTCGTACCAGACAGTAGGCAAACGCCTACGTGAAACCGAATAACCGCAGACGTCCCCGTTAGAGCTTCTGTTTTGAAATACGCCGACACCATGAAATCCAACTTTAATGGGTTCAGGCACTGAGGGTATGGTCACAGCAACACTGGAGAGCAGTTTGGTTCAGCGACGTGTCGCCTTTTTTGTTGCAACAAGGCGATAGTAGAGCGAGGATATACTGACGACGAAATGTAACGTTGCGTTTCTTTTTTGGGAGAGTATATGTTATATCAAGGTTGTGGACCTTATAGAGGTCACAATTTTGAATCGATTTTGATGAAACTTGACATGTATGTTTATAACCCAAAGATCTTGGTTCCTTTAAATATTTGCGCCCATCTGGTCATTACTTCCTGAATTATGTCCCCTGATTGTACGAAAAATCACCCTTTTTAGCTTGTGGTCCCTCTGGAGGTCACAATTATTATCTGATTTAAAAAAAAACGTTTGATTATAAAAACCAAACAAATTCTAATGATTTTCTGATAATTCTTTAATATGCGACAACTCTTGTTGACTGCCCGGACGATTTTGCTGCTGTGTGGGCGTATGTTTCGTTGCCTGGCAACCTATTTTTCATGACACCATAAGCATATTGCAATACTGCAACATTCATCAGCATGGTCTTCAATGTAAGAATAGTCATCTTTACTGTCGCTTATATTCTTCTTCCGACCAAAAGAGATGAAAGGTGCAGTATGGAGGTAATGTCGGATAAGAATAAGGCCATTCTGTTAAAAGATTAACAGCAACGCCAGACCCGTACCTGGGAGGGGGGGGGGGGTGCAGCTGCCTCCCCCCATCGCCTGGAAAACACTACAACATATTTTAACCCTACAATATGCCATTTTTACGTCGGGTGAAAATGTCGCATTGTCGGATTGTCGCCTTATAAAGGGCAACACTAAGACATCACGACATGATACCAATCAGTCACCATACATTAATGAATCAGCTTCTGCGAATAACGTAATTTCATGAACTGATACGTTCAGACCCGTACCTAGCCCAAAAATGTAAGGGGGACAAGGGCTGCTGGGGGCGCCGATCGAGCTTCTAGGGGCGCCGATGTACCTGCAGTTGACGGTCCACGGAGAAGGTTCTAGTCCCAGAAAAGTTAAGAAAATATGGTTTGCACCTGAAAATGTCAGAAATATCAGTTTGCGATATTGGCGTATTATGATATTTTAATATGAACATTATAAAAATTTGAAGGAAGGAATACGACATCAGCGTACCTATAATAATTTATGAGACAACCGAAAAGTTTAGAATCCGGTTAGAGTGCGACTTGTTAGGGTTTCACACTGCGTAGCTTGTGTGAAACACTATTGTTTTTGTTAAAATTATTATTCTTATTATTATTATTATTATTATTATTATTCAGATTC
This sequence comes from Patella caerulea, assembly GCA_036850965.1. Classification (NCBI taxonomy): domain Eukaryota; kingdom Metazoa; phylum Mollusca; class Gastropoda; family Patellidae; genus Patella; species Patella caerulea. The sequence goes on along the minus strand of JAZGQO010000018.1, from coordinate 1,916,630 downwards.
CAATTTGAATAGATCTCAGCAACTACGTGTCGCATCGTTACGATTTCTTCGGTTTTACTGGGAAAGTGGGTGTGACTGCGTAGCTTGTGTGAAACACTATTGTTTTTGTTAAAATTATTATTCTTATTATTATTATTATTATTCAGATTCCAATTTGAATAGATCTCAGCAACTACGTGTCGCATCGTTACGATTTCTTCGGTTTTACTGGGAAAGTGGGTGTGACTTAGAGGATAAAGCTACTTTGAACGTTCTGCGACAATGCGAAATGTCCGAAATCACCGAAGTTATCGTTTTTGAAAATATTGCAGTAATTTTAACAATAATCATTGGATTTTAACTTTCGATACATTTTGGCATAGCCTGAGACAGGGCACATAGCTACGCTACTTTCGATTTTTGGTTTTCGGCAAATCTTCGAAGATATTAGGCGTCAAATTTCGAAAATTTAAAATTTTACAAAAAACTTTTTTATTTATGAATATTTTTTAGTCGTATTGTGCACAGAATTAAAGAGTCATCTGACTAGTGCAAAAATGTTAAAATTTTTTGTCTCAGTAATTTTCCTTGGCCGCCATTGGCTAATTCAGTTTTCAGGTTGGGTGCCTGAATGGTTAGCACGCGCGCCTGTCATTGAGTTAACTAGCGTGTTTTCGAATGCCCGGTTGTACGTGACAAGGAGTAAGGTCGCCTGTCCAACCTGCATTTTTAATTTTTTTTTCCCGCCATTTTCATTTCATTTTCTCATCCGTCTCATTACAGTAATACAAGTTTCAGTTATTTCCCTTTAGTTTTCAGATTATTGTTATGCCTGGGTGCAATGTTTCATACTATATTTAGACTTGTAACTTCGCGAGTTTTGGACCAATTTTAATAATTTTTTCTTCTTATCCTTTTATTTAGGATACTTGATACAATCAATGACACGTGACGATGAATATGAAAGCTTTCATATCTGCATGGGACAGTAGCAGATCTAGTTAAGCTTTCATATTACATATGAAAGCTTATTGTTTCTGTTAAAGTTATTAAGCTTTCATATTACATATGAAAGCTTATTGTTTCTGTTAAGATTATTAAGCTTTCATATTACATATGAAAGCTTATTGTTTCTGTTCAGATTATTATTATTATTTTTTTTTTTGTGTGTTTTCTGCAAATCGGATTTCTCAGAATCTATCCGTAGGATCTTTCTGAAATTTTGACCTACCTCCCCAAAACTGGGGTGCGAACCTTGATTAAATATATTTTCAAAACGTTTTACGAATCCGAAATCACCGAAATTTACGAACGACGAAATGGACAAAGCATGGTCGTAACTTTGTTATTTTTTGACCTATTTTACTAATTCTTTTTTCTTTGAATACCTTGAAAAAAATCATTTTCATCTGCAGTTTCACATTTTCGAATTTCGAAAATTCGTCGCTGTGATTTCGAACCGGAAGTTTAGACCAATTTGACAACTTCTTTAATAGTTGTACAATTGTCATGAAATTTAGTATATATGTAGACCTTACCGATGTGACTTCAAAAATATAATTAGAAATTTTCTAAATTATCTCCCCTTGACGAAATTAAAGATCAAAATTTTCAAAAAAATCATCGAAATATAGGTCAGAATGACCTGATTTTTTTTTTGGATACTAGACAAGTAATTACTGATTTGTACACAAAATATAAAGTTTGTTGATCGAACCGGAAGTGCCACCATCTTGAAACGTGAGAAATCCCTAAGGCTTTTTTGCTATTTTACTTACAGACACGGGGGTTATGTTTTCTGAATCCTTGAAAGATGGTCTAAAAATTGTTCAGAGAAGAATTTTGATTTAGGTCAATTGATGGTTGCCATTTTGAAGTGAATATGAAAAGTAGTAGCAATTTGAAGGGCCGAAACTTTGAAACACAATAACTCTCCTTCTAATTGAGCTAGAATGTTCAATCTTGGTGTAGACGTTCACTATTTCAATGTCATGATTGAGTTCAAAGATGAGCATTTTCTGCCTAGGGTAAGCAGAAATAAGCATGCTGATTTGTTGATTATTTAGGGCAAGATAACTTCGGTTATAATGAAGGGAGGGCGGTGAAACTCTTGTTAATCGAGAGTGTAATAGCTGGCCTGTTGTGTGAAATCGTTGTATCTTTTTTTTAAATATCAGGGATAGCTGAAAAAAAGAGATCGAAAATCCAAAAAGTCGTATGTTTACGATTTGGAGCATCTTTAAATTTTCTTTTCTCTTAAAGTCAACATAATACTTTCTGGGAACTTCTTCTACAAAGAGTCTTATCGGTAGTCTTTTATATGAAAACTTCGATCAACAGTCCAAAATATCTGGAGTAGAAGAATAAAAGGATCGAACATTGAAAACAGCATCCTTTCATTGTTAAGCGAAACATATAGTGTGTGTGACTACAATCTGCACATTTAGTCATTGTATAGAGCTTATTCAACAGTATCGAATTCCAACTGCTTAGGGATATTTTACGTGCACTCCAATGTGTACACGCGACCTTGGTTTTTCGTCCCACCCGAACGACTAGACAGCTGTCCTTGTCAGGCCCTCCGTTCTGCCTCACTGACAAGGGGGAACCACGCCGGAAAATCGAGATGATCTTCCTCGTTGCAGAACTTTCAATTCAGGCCAAACGTTGATTGCATACGATTAAGCTGGTCAGTTGGAGCTTATTTTCAAAAGTTTTGTAATAATCGGTTGGTAATTAAAATACCGTGCGAATTAAACTGTTAAAACAGAAAATTTCGCCCGGTTAAAATGTTTCTTGCTATAAGTCAGCAATTTCCAGATTTTAGGGAGGCTGAATGGTTAGCATACGCGCGCTGTATCGGTTTCCTCCCACGGCTAAAGACCCGTACGCGCAAGGGAAGTTTATAAATACAATTAAAAAACATATGTTGGTCCCGAAATGACCTAGTTTGTGTCGAATGGACGTTGAGCCGCATTTCTCTCTTTCTCTTTTATTTTTAAAGTTTTGTAATAATCGGTTGGTAATCAAAGGTACTGTAAACAAAAAGTCGTATGTTTACGATTTTGAGCATCTTTAAAGGTTCTTTTCTCTTAAAGTCAACATAATACTTTTTGGGAACTTCTTCTACAAAGAGTCTTATCGGTAGTCTTTTATATGAAAACTTCGATCAACAGTCCAAAATATCTGGAGTAGAAGAATAAAAGGATCGAACATTGAAAACGGCACCCTTTCATTGTTAAGCGAAACATGCAGTGTGTGTGACTACAATCTGCACATTTAGTCATTGTATAGAGCTTATTCAACAGTATCGAATTCCAACTGCTTAGGGATATTTTACGTGCACTCCAATGTGTACACGCGACCTTGGTTTTTCGTCCCACCCGAACGACTAGACAGCTGTCCTTGTCAGGCCCTCCGTTCTGCCTCACTGACAAGGGGGGACCACGGCGGAAAATCGAGATGATCTTCCTCGTTGCAGAACTTTCAATTCAGGCCAAACGTTTATTGCATACGATTAAGCTGGTCAGTTGGAGCTTATTTTCAAAAGTTTTGTAATAATCGGTTGGTAATTAAAATACCGTGCGAATTAAACTGTTAAAACATAAAATTTCGCCCGGTTATAATGTTTCTCACTTTAAAGTCAGCAATTTGCCGATTTTAGAGGGCAAATGTTTATTGCGAACAATTAAGCTGGTCAGGGGGAGCTTATTTTTAAGGGAGGCTGAATGGCTGAATGGTTAGCATGTGCACGCTGTATCGTAACGTCTGTCATTGAGTCAACGGGCGTCGTTTCGATTTCGAGATTGCACGTGACGTGGAGTATGGTGTCCAACCTCGTGGGTTTTCTCCGTGCCAATCGGTTTCCTCCCAACAGCTAAAGACCAGTACGCGCAAGGGGAGTTTTTAAATAAAATTAAAAAACATATGTTAGTCCCAAAATGACCTAGTTTGTGTCGAATGGACGTTAAGCCGCATTTCTCTCTTTTTTTTTATTTTTAAAGTTTTGTAATAATCGGTTGGTAATCAAAGATACTGTAAAAGTGATAAAACAGAAAAATTCACCCGGTTGTAATGTTTCTCACTTTAAAGTCAGCAATTTGCCGATTTTAAGGGGAAAACGTTTATTGCGAACGATTTAGCTGGTCAGGGGGAGCTTATTTTTAAAAGTTTTGTAATATTCGGTTGATAACTAAAGGTACCGTGCAAATTAAACTAATAAAATAGAAGATTTCGCCCGGTTGAAATGTTTCTATCTGTAGGTCAGCAATTTGCAGATTTTAGGGAGGTTGCGTGACTGAATGGTTAGCACGTGCGCTCTGTATCATAACGTCTGTCATTGAGTCAACTGGTGTTGTGTCGATTTCTTGGTTGTACGTGACCAATTTTGATAGTTTGTTATTCTTATCCTTTTATTTGAGATACTTGATATAATCTATGACACGTGACGATGAATATGAAAGTTTTCATATCTGCATGGGACAGTAGCAGATCTAGTTATTATTTTTTTTTTGTGTTTTATCCACAAATCGGATTTCTCAGAATCTAACCACAGTATCTTTATGAAACTTTTACCTACCCCCACAAAAATGGGTGGTAGCTGTTGATTAAATATATTTTCAAAACGTTTTACGAATCCAAAATCACCGAAATTTACGAACGACAAAATGGACATTGCATAGTCGTAACTTTATTGTTTTTTGACCGATTTTACTAATTCTTTTTTCTTTGATTACCTTGAAAAAAATCATTTTCATCTGCAGTTTCACATTTTCGAATTTCGAAAATTCGTCGCTGTGATTTCGAACCGGAAGTTTAGACCAATTTGACAACTTCTTTAATAGTTGTACGATTTTCATGAAATTTAGTATACAAGTAGATCTTACCGATGTGACTTCAAAAATATAATTAGAAATTTTCTAAATTATCTCCCCTTGGTGAAATTAAGGATCAAAGTTTTCAAAAAAATCGTCGAAATATAGGTCAGAATGACCTGAAAATTTTTTTCGATACTCGACAGGTAATTACTGATTCCTACACAAAATATGGAGTTTGTCGATCAAACCGGAAATGCCACCATCTTGAAACATGAAAAATCCCTAAGGCTTTTTTGCTATCCTTACTTACAGACACGGGAGTTATATTTTCTGAATCCTTGAATGATGGCCCAAAAATCGTAGGGAGCAGAATTTTGATTTCGGTCATGTGATGGTCACAATTTTGAATTGAAAATGAAAAATAGAAGCAATTTGAAAGGCCCGGACTTCGGAACACAATAACTCTCCTTCTAATTAAGCTAGAATGTTCAAACTTGGTGTAGACGTTCACTAGGTCAATGTTATGATTGAGTTCAAAGATGAGCATTTTTTGTTAGGGTAAGCCGAGATAAGCATGCTGATTTGTTGATTCTTTAGTGCACGATAACTTCGGTTATAATGAAGGGAGGGCGGTGAAACTTTTGTCAATAGAGAGTCTAATGGGTAGCCTGTTGTGTGAAATGATTGTATCATTTTTTTTAAATAGCCGAAAAAAAGAGATTGAAAATCCAAAAAGTCGTATTTTTACAATTTGGAGCATGTTTAGAGGTCTTTCTCGTAAAGTCAACATACTATTTTTTGGGAACTTCTTCTACAAAGAGTCTTATTGGTAGTCTTTTATATGAAACCATCGATCAGCAGTCCAACATATCAGGAGTAGAAGAACAAAAGGATCGAACATTGAAAACGGCACCCTTTCATTGTTGAGCGAAACATGAAGAGTGGGTGACTACAATCTACGCATTTAGTCATCGTATAGAGCTTATTCAACAGTATCGAATTCCAAATGCTTAGGGATATTTTACGTGCACTCCAATGTGTACACGGGACCTTGGTTTTTCGTCCCATCCGAAGGACTAGACAGCTGTACTTGTCAGGCCCTCCGTTCTGCCTTACTGACAAGGGAACCACGCCGGGAAATCGAGATGAACTTTCTCTGTACAGAACTTTCAATTCAGGCAAAACGTTTATTGCATACGATTAAGCTGGTCAGTTGGAGCTTATTTTCAAAAGTTTTGTAATAATCGGTTGGTAATTAAAGTACCGTGCACAATAAACTGTTAAAACAGAAAATTTCGCCCGGTTGAAAATGTTTCTTGCTATAAGTCAGCAATTTTCCGAATTCAGGGAGGCTGAATGGCTGAATGGTTAGCATATGCTCGCTGTATCGTAACCTTTGTCATTGAGTCAACGGGCGTCGTTTCGATCTCCAGGTTGCACGTGACATGGTGTATGATGTCCAACCTCGTGGGTTTTCTCCGTGTTCTTCGGTTTCCTCCCAACGGCTAAAGACCAGTACGTGCAAGGGGAGTTTTTAAATAAAATTAAAAAACATATAAGTATCAGTTATTTCCCTTAAGTTTTCAGATTACTCAATGTTTCATACTATGTTTAGACTTGTAACTTCGCGAGTTTTTGACCAATTTTGATAGTTTGTTATTCTTATCCTTTTATTTGAGATACTTGATATAATCGATGACACGTGACGATGAATATGAAAGCTTTCATATCTGCATGGGACAGTAGCAGATCTAGTTATTATTATTTTTTTTTTGTGTGTGTTTCCTGCAAATCGGATTTCTCAGAATCTATCCATAGGATCTTTCTGAAATTTTGACCTACCCCCCCAAAAATGGGGTCCGAACCTTGATTAAATATATTTTCGAAATCACCGAATTTTACGAACGAAAAAAATGACAATGCATAGTCGTAACTTTGTTATTTTTTGACCGATTTTACTAATTCTTTTTTCTTTGAATACCTTTAAAAAAAACATTTTCATCTGCAGTTTCACATTTTCGAATTTCGAAAATTCGTCGCTGTGATTTCGAACCGGAAGTTTAGACCAATTTGACAACTTCTTTAATAGTTGTACGATTTTCATGAAATTTAGTATCTAAGTAGATCTTACCGATGTGACTTCAAAAATATAATTAGAAATTTTCTAAATTATCTCCCCTTGACGAAATTAAGGATCAAAATTTTCAAAAAAATCATCGAAATATAGGTCAGAATGACCTGATTTTTTTTTTTGGATACTAGATAAGTAATTACTGATTTGTACACAAAATATGGAGTTTGTCGATCGAACCGGAAGTGCCGCCATATTTAAAAGTGAAAAATCAATAAGGCTTTTTTGCTATTTTACTTACAGACTCGGGAGTTATATTTTCTGAATCCTTGTAGGAAGGCCTAAAAAATGTCGCGAATAGAATTTTGATTTCGGTCACGTGATGGTCACCATTTTGAATTGAAAATGAAAAATAGAAGCAATTTGAAGGGTCGGGACTTTGGAACACAATTACTCTCCTTCTAATTAAGCTATAATGTTCAAACTTGGTGTAGACGTTCACTAGGTCAATGTTATGATTGAGTTTAAATATGAGCATTTTCTGCTTAGGGTAAGCAGAGATAAAATTTGTTGATTCTTTAGGGCACGATAACTTCGGTTATAATGAAGGGAGGGCGGTGAAACTTTTGTCAATAGAGAGTCTAATAGCTAGCCTGTTGTGTGAAATCATTGTATTATTTTTTCTAAATATCAGGGATAGCCGAAAAAAAGAGATTGAAAACCCAAAAAGTCGTATTTTTACAATTTGGAGCATGTTTAGAGGTCTTTCTCGTAAAGTCAACATAATATTTTTTGGGAACTTCTTGTACAAAGAGTCTTATTGGTAGTCTTTTATATGAAACCATCGATCAACAGTCCAACATATCAGGAGTAGAAGAACAAAAGGATCGAACATTGAAAACGGCACCCTTTCATTGTTAAGCGAAACATGCAGTGTGGGTAACTACAATCTACACATTTAGTCATCGTATAGAGCTTATTCAACAGTATCGAATTCCAACTGCTTAGGGATATTTTACGTGCACTCCAATGTGTACACGGGACCTTGGTTTTTCGTCCCATCCGAATGACTAGACAGCTGTGTTTGTCAGGCCCTCCGTTCTGCCTCACTGACAAGGGGAACCACGCCGGGAAATCGAGATGAACTTTCTCCGTGCAGAACTTTCAAATCAGGCGAAAACGTTTATTGCATACGATTAAGCTGGTCAGTTGGAGCTTATTTTCAAAAGTTTTGTAATAATCGGTTCGTAATTAAAGTACCGTGCACATTAAACCTTTAAAACAGAACATTTCGCCCGGTTGAAATGTTTCTTGCTATAAGTCAGCAATTTTCTGAATTCAGGGAGGCTGAATGGTTAGCATGTGCGCACTGTATCGTAACGTCTGTCATTGAGTCAACGGTGTCGTTTCGATCTCCAGGTTGCACGTGACATGGCATATGCCCGTCTTCATTAGCCCATTTTAGGAGCAGAACAGTCGGACGTTAAACCCCATTCAATTTCATTTCATTTTCTCTATGTTGCTTATTTATTATAGTGGATAAATATTTTTCTGGTTCTAGCAATTATTTAATTTCTGCATAGAAATCTTGCTTTGGCCAGTTTTTTTTTATTGCAGAGTGCCATTCTTGTTTAAACAAACATGATCCTTTGTTTAAAACATGCTTAAGAAGTCGTCACGATTTCCTACTTATAACCAAACATATTGGAAATATTAGTCTGGCATTATTAAATCCTAATTTTATTGGTCTTATTTAAAATTAAACTTTCATTTAACTATGAACAACCCTTAACGTGTCTCTTTAAAACTATTAAGTACTCTAAAACAGTAGCTCAACCTTTTGACCTAAACTCATTAATTTACCATTTTGTTGTGAGCGACTTCTTATTCTTCCTATATGACATATTGCACGTGTCTGATTTCAAAGGGGGGTTGAGTGGCTGAATGGTTAGCACACGCGCCTGTCATTGAGTTAACTAGCGTGTTTTCGAATGCCCGGTTGTACGTGACAAGGAGTAAGGTCGCCTGTCCAACCTGCTATTTTTAAAAAAATTTTCCCGCCATTTTCATTTCATTTTCTCATCCGTCTCATTACAGTAATACAAGTTTCAGTTATTTCCCTTTAGTTTTCAGATTATTGTTATGCCTGGGTGCAATGTTTCATACTATATTTAGACTTGTAACTTCGCGAGTTTTTGACCAATTTTAATAATTTTTTCTTCTTATCCTTTTATTTAGGTTACTTGATACAATCAATAACACGTGACGATGAATATGAAAGCTTTCATATCTGCATGGGACAGTAGCAGATCTAGTTATTATTTTTTTTTTTTTGTGTGTTTTCTGCAAATCGGATTTCTCAGAATCTATCCATAGGATCTTTCTGAAATTTTGACCTACCCCCCCAAAAATGGGGTGCGAACCTTGATTAAATATATTTTCGAAACGTTTTACGAATCCGAAATCACCGAATTTTACGAACGAAAAAAATGACACATAGTCGTAACTTTGTTATTTTTTGACCGATTTCACTAATTCTTTTTTCTTTGAATACCTTTAAAAAAATCATTTTCATCTGCAATTTCACATTTTCGAATTTCGAAAATTCGTCGCTGTGATTTCGAACCGGAAGTTTAGACCAATTTAACAACTTCTTTAATAGTTGTACGATTTTCATGAAATTTAGTTTCTAAGTAGATCTTACCGATGTGACTTCAAAAATATAATTAGAAATTTTCTAAATTATCTTCCCTTGACGAAATTAAGGATCAAAATTTTCAAAAAAATCATCGAAATATAGGTCAGAATGACCTGATTTTTTTTTTGGATAGTAGATAAGTAATTACTGATTTGTACACAAAATATGGAGTTTGTCGATCGAACCGGAAGTGCCGCCATATTTAAAAGTGAAAAATCAATAAGGCTTTTTTGCTATTTTACTTACAGACTCGGGAGTTATATTTTCTGAATCCTTGTAGGAAGGCCTAAAAAATGTCGCGAATAGAATTTTGATTTCGGTCACGTGATGGTCACCATTTTGAATTGAAAATGAAAAATAGAAGCAATTTGAAGGGTCGGGACTTTGGAACACAATTACTCTCCTTCTAATTAAGCTAGAATGTTCAAACTTGGTGTAGACGTTCACTAGGTCAATGTTATGATTGAGTTTAAAGATGAGCATTTTCTGCTTAGGGTAAGCAGAGATAAGCATGCTAATTTGTTGATTCTTTAGGGCACGATAACTTCGGTTATAATGAAGGGAGGGCGGTGAAACTTTTGTCAATAGAGAGTCTAATAGCTAGCCTGTTGTGTGAAATCATTGTATTATTTTTTCTAAATATCAGGGATAGCCGAAAAAAAGAGATTGAAAATCCAAAAAGTCGTATTTTTACATTTTGGAGCATGTTTAAAGGTCTTTCTCGTAGAGTCAACATAATATTTTTTGGGAACTTCTTCTACATAGAGTCTTATTGGTAGTCTTTTATATGAAACCATCGATCAACAGTCCAACATATCAGGAGTAGAAGAACAAAAGGATCGAACATTGAAAACGGCACCCTTTCATTGTTAAGCGAAACATGTAGTGTGGGTGACTACAATCTACACATTTAGTCATCGTATAGAGCTTATTCAACAGTATCGAATTCCAACTGCTTAGGGATATTTTACGTGCACTCCAATGTGTACACGGGACCTTGGTTTTTCGTCCCATCCAAATGACTAGACAGCTGTGCTTGTCAGGCCCCCCGTTCTGCCTCACTGACAAGGGGAACCACGCCGGGAAATCGAGATGAACTTTCTCCGTGCAGAACTTTCAATCCAGGCGAAAACGTTTATTGCATACGATTAAGCTGGTCAGTTGGAGCTTATTTTCAAAAGTTGTGTAATAATCGGTTGGTAATTAAAATACCGTGCACATTAAACTGTTAAAACAGAAAATTTCGCCCGGTTGAAATGTTTCTTGCTATTAGTCAGCAATTTTCTGAATTCAGGGAGGCTGAATGGCTGAATGGTTAGCATGTGCGCACTGTATCGTAACGTTTGTCATTGAGTCAACGGGCGTCGTTTTGATCTCCAGGTTGCACGTGACATGGTGTATGATGTCCAACCTCGTGGGTTTTCTCCGTGCCATTCGGTTTCCTCACAACGGCTAAAGACCAGTACGCGCAAGGGGGGGTTTTAAATAAAATTTAAAAACATATGTTAGTCCCGAAATGACCTAGTTTGTTTCGAATGGACGTTAGGCCGCATTTCTCTTTTTCTCTTTTATTTTTAAAGTTTTGTAATAATCGGTTGGTAATCAAAGGTACTGTAAAAGTGATAAAACAGAAGATTTCGCCCGGTTGTAATGTTTCTCACTTTAAAGTCAGCAATTTGCCGATTTTAAGGGGCAAACGTTTATTGCGAACGCTTAAGCTGGTCAGGGGGAGCTTATTTTTAAAAGTTTTGTAATATTCGGTTGATAACTAAAGGTACCGTGCAAATTAAACTGTTACAATAGAAAATTTGGCCCGGTTGAAATGTTTCTCGCTGTAGGTCAGCAATTTGCCGATTTTAGGGAGGTTGCGTGGCTGAATTGTTAGCACGTGCGCTCTGTATCATAACGTCTGTCATTGAGTCAACTGGCGTTGTTTCGATTTCTTGGTTGTACGTGACAAGGAGTATGGTCGCCTGTCCAACCTCGTAGGCCGTAACCGCCGCTGCCCGGGTAAAATGTATGGCATATGCCCGTCTTCATTAGCCCATTTTAGGAGCAGAACAGTCGGACGTTAAACCCCATTCAATCTCATTTCATTTTCTCTATGTTGCTTATTTATTATAGTGGATAAATATTCTTCTGGTTCTAGCAATTATTTAATTTCTGCATAGAAATCTTGCTTTGGCCAGTTTTTTTTATTGCAGAGTGCCATTCTTGTTTAAACAAACATGATCCTTTGTTTAAAACATGCTTAAGAAGTCGTTACGATTTCCTACTTATAACCAAACATATTGGAAATATTAGTCTGGCATTATCAAATCCTAATTTTATTGGTCTGATTTAAAATTAAACTTTCATTTAACTATGGACAACCCTTAACCTGTCTCTTTAAAACTATTAAGTACTCTAAAACAGTAGCTCAACCTTTTGACCTAAACTCGTTAATTTACCATTTTGTTGTGAGCGACTTCTTATTCTTCCTATATGACATATTGCACGTGTCTGATTTCAAAGGGGGGTTGGGTGGCTGAATGGTTAGCACGCGCGCCTGTCATTGATTTAACTAGCGTGTTTTTGAATGCCCGGTTGTACGTGACAAGGAGTAAGGTTTCCTGTCCAACCTGCCATTTTTAATTTTCCCGCCATTTTCGTACCATTTTCTCATCCGTCTCATTACAGTAATACAAGTTTCAGTTATTTCCCTTTAGTTTTCAGATTATTGTTATGCCTGGGTGCAATGTTTCATACTATATTTAGACTAGTAACTTAGCGAGTTTTTAACCAATTTTAATAATTTTTTCTTCTTATCCTTTTATTTAGGATACTTGATACAATCAATGACACGTGACGATGAATATGAAAGCTTTCATATCTGCATGGGACAGTAGCAGATCTAGTTATTTTTTTTGTGTGTTTTTCCTGCAAATCGGATTTCACAGAATCTATCCATAGGATGTTTCTGAAACTTTGACCTACCCCCCCCCCCCAAAAAAAATGGGTGGTGGCTGTTGATTAAATATATTTTCAAAACGTTTTGCGAATTCAAAATCACAGAATTTTACGAACGAAAAAACTGACAATGCATAGTCGTAACTTTGCTATTTTTTGACCGATTTTACTAATTCTTTTTTCTTTGAATACCTTTTAAAAAATCATTTTCATCTGCAGTTTCACTTTTTCGAATTTCGAAAATTCGTCGCTGTGATTTCGAACCGGAAGTTTAGACCAAATTGACAACTTCTTTAATAGTTGTACGATTTTCATGAAATTTAGAATATAAGTAGATCTTACCAATATGACTTCAAAAATATAATGAGAATTTTTCTAAATTATCTTCCCTTGGTGAAATTAAGGATCAAAGTTTTCAAAAAAATCGTCGAAATATAGGTCAGAATGATCTGAAATTTTTTTTCGATACTCGACAAGTAATTACTGATTCCTACACAAAATATGGAGTTTGTCGATCTAACCGGAAATGCCACCATCTTGAAACATGAGAATTCCCTAAGGCTTTTTTGCTATCTTACTTACAGACACGGGAGTTATATTTTCTGAATCCTTGAAGGATGGCCCAAATATCGCAGGGAGCAGAATTTTGATTTAGGTCAACTGATGGTTGCCATTTTGAAGTGAATATGAAAAGTAGTAGCAATTTGAAGGGCCGAGACTTTGAAACACAATAACTCTCCTTCTAATTGAGCTAGAATGTTCAATCTTGGTGTAGACGTTCACGAGGTCAATGTCATGATTGAGTGCAAAGATGAGCATTTTCTGCCTAGGGTAAACAGAGATAAGCATGCTGATTTGTTGATTCTTTAGGGCACAATAACTTCGGTTATAATGAAGGGAGGGTGATGAAACTCTTGTCAATCGAGAGCCTAATAGCTAGCCTGTTGTGTGAAATCATTGTATCATTTTTTTTAAATATCAGGGGTAGCAGAAAAAAGAGATCTAAAATCCAAAAAGTCGTATTTTTACGATTTGGAGCATTTTAAAAGGTCCTTTTCTCTAAAGTCAACATAATATTTTGGGGAACTTCTTCTACAAAGAGTCTTATTGGTAGTCTTTCATATGAAACCATCGATCAACAGTCCAAAATATCAGGAGTAGTAGAATAAAAGGATCGAAAATTGAAAACCGCACCCTTTCATTGTTAAGCAAAACATGCAGTGTCGGTGGCTACAATCTGCACATTTAGTCATCGTATAGAGCTTATTCAACAATATCGAATTCCAACTGCTAAGGAATCTTTTACGTGCACTCCAATGTGTACTCGGCGGATGGGGGGACGCGCCAGAATATCGAAATGAACTTTCTCGGCCAATGCAGGGATCGGACACCCGATCTCCTGGCTAGCAGGCCAACGCCTTAGCCACATAGTGTGGACACCCATTGTACATTTGATCCGTCAAATCAAATCATTTCATTGCATTAGACCAATAATTAATTATTCTTAATTTAAAACTTTATTTTAAAATTAGTCTGGCATTATTAAATCTCTTTAAAACAATTAAATACAAAAAACAAAAAACAAAAATCAATAAGCAGGTCAATTCAGGTAAGTATAACTACGGGTTCTGTCTACCTTCTCTCGTCTGCGGCCATACCACATTGAAAACACCAGTTCTCGTCCGATCACTGAAGTTAAGCAACGTCGGGCCCGGTTAGTACTTGGATGGGTGACCGCCTGGGAACACCGGGTGCTGTAGACGCCTTTTTGCCCTGATTCTTCGTGAAAAAATCACTTTTCCGCCAATCAGACCACAGCGCTTACTCTTTTGCACCACTCCAGCTATCCGCTCGGCCCGTCTCCCCAGGGAAAAAGACACAAAAAGAATTTGAGTAAACACAAGTATGGGTTCTGTCCACCTTCTCTCGTCTACGGCCACACCACGTTGAAAACACCAGTACTCGTCCGATCACTGAAGTTAAGCAACGTCGGGCCCGATGGGTGACCGCCTGGGAAGTATAACTACGGGTTCTGTCCACCTTCTCTCGTCTACGGCCACACCACGTTGAAACCACCAGTTCTCGTCCGATCACTGAAGTTAAACAGCGTCGGGCCCGGTCAGTACTTGGATGGGTGACCGCCTGGGAACACCGGGTGCTGTAGACGCCTTTTTAAAACCGCCCCCCCCCCCCGAAAAAAAAGATCAATAAGCAGGTCAATTTAGGAAAAGTATAACTACGGGTTCTGTCCACCTTCTCTCGTCTACGGCCACACCACGTTGAAAACACCAGTTCTCGTCAGATCACTGAGGTTAAGCAACGTCGGGACCGGTTAGTACTTGGATGGGTCACCGCCTGGGAACACCGGGTGCTGTAGACGCCTCTTTGCCCTGATTCTTCGTGAAAAAATCAATTTTCCGCCAATCAGGCCACAGCGCGCACTCTTTTGCACCACTCCAGCACTCCGCTCGGCCCGTCTCCTCAGGGAAAAAGACACAAAAAGAATTTGAGTAAGCACAAGTATGGGTTCTGTCCACCTTCTCTCTTCTACGGCCAAACCACGTTGAAAACACCAGTTCTCGTCCGATCACTGAAGTTAAGCAACGTTGGGCCCGGTCAGTACTTGGATGGGTGAGCGCCTGGGAACACCGGGTGCTGTAGACGCCTTTTTAAAACCGACAAAAACCTCCCAAAAAATCAATAAGCGGGTCAATTCAGGTAAGTATAACTACGGGATCTGTCCACCTTCTCTCGTCTACGGCCACACCACGTTGAAAACACCAGTTCTCGTCCGATCACTGAAGTTAAGCAACGTCGGGCCCGGTTAGTACTTGGATGGGTGACCGCCTGGGAACACCGGGTGCTGTAGACGCCTTTTTAAAACCGACAAAATCGGCCCAAAAAATCAATAAGCGGGTCAATTCAGGTAAGTATAACTACGGGTTCTGTCCACCCCTCTCGTCTACGGCCATACCACGTTGATGAAATTTGATATGTAAGTAAACCTTAATGATGCGACTTGAAAAATGACTTTAGAAATTTTCTAAATTATCTCCCCTTGGAGAAATTAAGGATCGAAATTTTCAAAAAAATCGACGAAATCTTGAATTTTTTGGGGGTTACTAGCTACGAGACCACTGATTCATACACAAAAAATGGAGTTTGTAGCTCAACCCGGAAGTGCCACCATCTTGAAATGTAAAAACCTCAAACGCCATTTTGCTATTTTACTTACAGACACGGGAATTATATTTTCTGAATCCTTGGAGGAAGGCCTAAAAAATTGTCGGGAGTAGAATTTTCATTTAGGTCAACTGGGAGTCACCATTTTGAATTGAAAATGAAAAATAGAAGCAATTTGAAGGGCCGAGTTTTTGGAACACAATAACTCTCCTTCTAATTAAACTAGAATGTTTAAACTGGGGGTAGACGTTCACTAGGTCAATGTCATGATTGAGTGTAAGGATGAGCATTTTCTGCCTGGGGTAAGCAGAGATAAGCATGCTGATTTGTTAATTTTCTAGGGCACAATAACTTCGGTTATAATGAAGGGAGGGTGGTGAAACTCTTGTAAATCGAGAGTCTAATAGCTAGCCTGTTGTGTGAAATCATTGTTTTAAAGATCAGGGATAGCAGAAAAAAGAGATCGAAAATCCAAAAAATCGTATTTTTACGATTTAGCGGATTTTTAAAGGTCCTTTTCTCTTAAAGTGAACATAATATTTTTGGGGAACTTCTTGTACAAAGAGTCTTATCGGTAGTCTTTTATATGAAACCATCGATCAACGGTCCAAAATATCAGGAGTAGAAGAATAAAAGGATCGAAAATTGAAAACGGCACCCTTTCATTGTTAAGCAAAACATGCAGTGTGGGTGGCTACAATCTGCACATTTAGTCATCGTATAGAGCTTATTCAACATTATCGAATTCCAACTGCTAAGGAATCTTTTACGTGCACTCCAATGTGTACACGCCGGTGGGAGGACACGCCAGAAAATCGAGATGAACTTTCTCGGCCAATGCAGGGATCGAACACCCGACCTCCTGGCTAGCAGGTCAACGCCTTCGCCACATAGTGTGGACACCCATCGTATAAATCAAAGCATTTCATTGCATTAGACCAATAATTAATTATTCTTAATTTTTAAACTTTATTTTAATATTATTAAATCCTCATTTTATTGGTAGACGTTCGTCTTATTTAAAATTAAACTTTCGTTTAACTATGAATAACCCTTAACGTGTCTCTTTAAAACAATTAAATATTCTAAAACAGTAGCTCAACCTTTTGACCTAAGCTCATTAATTTACCACTTTGTATGTGAGCGACTTGTTATTCTTCTTATATGACATATTGCACGTGTCTGATTTCAAAGGAGAGTTTGGTGGCTGAATGCTTAGCACGCGCGCGCTGTATCGTAAAGCCTGTCATCGAGTCAGCTAGCGTGTTTTCGAATCTCCGGTCGTACCTGACAAGGAGTAAGGTCGCCTGTCCATCTTGGTGGGTTTTCTTCATTTCCTCCGGTTTCCTTCAACTGCTAAAGATCTCTACGCGCAAGCGAAATATTGAAATAAAATCGAACTATATGTTAGTCCCGAAATGATCTAGTTTGGGACACAATAACTCTCTTTCTAATTCAGCTACACTTGGTGTGGGTGTTTATTAGGCCAATACCTTGATGACTCTGGAACACAATAACTCTTCTTCTAATTGGGGTACAAAGTTCAAACTTGGTATAGGCATTCACTAGGTCAATGTCTTGATGAAGTTCGAAGTAGAATTTTGATTTAGGTCAACTGGTAGTCACCATTTTGAAGTGAATATGAAACATAGTGAAAAATCGACATTTACGGACTTGTAAACAAACACAATAGAACATAGTATGTTCAATGCGTCTCCTATGTCTGAAATTAATACATTTCAGGATAGTCGGGATACGGTATTTGAATATTTCAAAAATTCGATTTTTGCCTATGATGTTTTTCGTGCTGACAAAATTCTTTACGAGTGAAAAATCACACTAACTTCACTAGATTGTGACCGATTTTAATGATTTTTTTTCCTCGTTCGGATTATTCATATGACCCATGACATGTGACAGGAAGTGACTGTCAATATGAAAGCTTTCATATCTGCATGGGACAGTAGCAGATCTAGTTATTAGGGTTTCACACTGCGTAGCTTGTGTGAAACACTATTTATTTTGTTAAAATTATTACGGTTTCACACTGCGTAGCTTGTGTGAAACACTATTGTTTTTGTTAAAATTATTATTAGGCTTTCAGACTTTCGTCTGAAAGCCTATTGAGATTACTAAAATTATTATTAAGCTTTCATATTACATATGAAAGCTTATTGTTTCTGTTAAAGTTATTATTATTATTATTTTTTTTTTTGTGTGTTTTCTGCAAATCGGATTTCTCAGAATCTATCCATAGGATCTTTCTGAAATTTTGACCTACCCCCCCAAAAATGGGGTGCGAACCTTGATTAAATATATTTTCGAAACGTTTTACGAATCCGAAATCACCGAATTTTACGAACGAAAAAAATGACAATGCATAGTCGTAACTTTGTTATTTTTTGACCGATTTTACTAATTCTTTTTTCTTTGAATACCTTTAAAAAAACCATTTTCATCTGCAGTTTCACATTTTCGAATTTCGAAAATTCGTCGCTGTGATTTCGAACCGGAAGATTAGACCAATTTGACAACTTCTTTAATAGTTGTACGATTTTCATGAAATTTAGTATCTAAGTAGATCCTACCGATGTGACTTCAAAAATATAATTAGAAATTTTCTAAATTATCTCCCCTTGACGAAATTAAGGATCAAAATTTTCAAAAAAATCATCGAAATATAGGTCAGAATGACCTGATTTTTTTTTTGGATACTAGATAAGTAATTACTGATTTGTACACAAAATATGGAGTTTGTCGATCGAACCGGAAGTGCCGCCATATTTAAAAGTGAAAAATCAATAAGGCTTTTTTGCTATTTTACTTACAGACTCGGGAGTTATATTTTCTGAATCCTTGTAGGAAGGCCTAAAAAATGTCGCGAATAGAATTTTGATTTCGGTCACGTGATGGTCACCATTTTGAATTGAAAATGAAAAATAGAAGCAATTTGAAGGGTCGGGACTTTGGAACACAATTACTCTCCTTCTAATTAAGCTAGAATGTTCAAACTTGGTGTAGACGTTCACTAGGTCAATGTTATGATTGAGTTCAAAGATGAGCATTTTCTGCTTAGGGTAAGCAGAGATAAACAAGCTAATTTGTTGATTCTTTAGGGCACGATAACTTCGGTTATAATGAAGGGAGGGCGGTGAAACTTTTGTCAATAGAGAGTCTAATAGCTAGCCTGTTGTGTGAAATCATTGTATTATTTTTTCTAAATATCAGGGATAGCCGAAAAAAAGAGATTGAAAACCCAAAAAGTCGTATTTTTACAATTTGGAGCATGTTTAGAGGTCTTTCTCGTAAAGTCAACATAATATTTTTTGGGAACTTCTTGTACAAAGAGTCTTATTGGTAGTCTTTTATATGAAACCATCGATCAACAGTCCAACATATCAGGAGTAGAAGAACAAAAGGATCGAACATTGAAAACGGCACCCTTTCATTGTTAAGCGAAACATGCAGTGTGGGTAACTACAATCTACACATTTAGTCATCGTATAGAGCTTATTCAACAGTATCGAATTCCAACTGCTTAGGGATATTTTACGTGCACTCCAATGTGTACACGGGACCTTGGTTTTTCGTCCCATCCGAATGACTAGACAGCTGTGCTTGTCAGGCCCTCCGTTCTGCCTCACTGACAAGGGGAACCACGCCGGGAAATCGAGATGAACTTTCTCCGTGCAGAACTTTCAATTCAGGCGAAAACGTTTATTGCATACGATTAAGCTGGTCAGTTGGAGCTTATTTTCAAAAGTTTTGTAATAATCGGTTGGTAATTAAAGTACCGTGCACATTAAACTGTTAAAACAGAAAATTTCGCCCGGTTGAAATGTTTCTTGCTATAAGTCAGCAATTTTCTGAATTCAGGGAGGCTGAATGGCTGAATGGTTAGCATGTGCGCACTGTATCGTAACGTCTGTCATTGAGTCAACGGGCGTCGTTTCGATCTCCAGGTTGCACGTGACATGAAGTATGATGTCCAACCTTGTGGGTTTTCTCCGTGTTCTTCGGTTTCCTCCCAACGGCTAAAGACCTGTAAGCGCAGGGGGAGTTTTTAAATAAAATTAAAAAACATATGTTAGTCCCGAAATGACCTAGTTTGTGTCGAATGGACATTAGGCCGCATTTCTCTCTTTCTCTTTTATTTTTAAAGTTTTGTAATAATCGGTTGGTAATCAAAGGTACTGTAAAAGTGATAAAACAGAAAATAATCGGTTGGTAATCAAAGGTACTGTAAAAGTCATAAAACAGAAAATTTCGCCCGGTTGTAATGTTTCTCACTTTAAAGTCAGCAATTTCCCGATTTTAAGTGGCAAACGTTTATTGCGAACGCTTAAGCTGGTCAGGGGGGAGCTTATTTTTAAAAGTTTTGTAATATTCGGTTGATAACTAAAGGTACCGTGCAAATTAAACTGTTACAATAGAAAATTTGGCCCGGTTGAAATGTTTCTCGCTGTAGGTCAGCAATTTGCCGATTTTAGGGAGGTTGCGTGGCTGAATGGTTAGCACGTGCGCTCTGTATCATAACGTCTGTCATTGAGTCAACTGCCGTTGTTTCGATTTTTTGGTTGTACGTGACAAGGAGTATGGTTGCCTGTCCAACCTCGTAGGCCGTAACCGCCGCTGCCCGGGTAAAATTTCCCTCATTGCACACATTATGGCATATGCCCGTCTTCATTAGCCCATTTTAGGAGCAGAACAGTCGGACGTTAAACCCCATTCAATTTCATTTCATTTTCTCTATGTTGCTTATTTATTATAGTGGATAAATATTTTTCTGGTTCTAGCAATTATTTAATTTCTGCATAGAAATCTTGCTTTGGCCAGTTTTTTTTATTGCAGAGTGCCATTCTTGTTTAAACAAACATGATCCTTTGTTTAAAACATGCTTAAGAAGTCGTCACGATTTCCTACTTATAACCAAACATATTGGAAATATTAGTCTGGCATTATTAAATCCTAATTTTATTGGTCTTATTTAAAATTAAACTTTCATTTAACTATGAACAACCCTTAACGTGTCTCTTTAAAACTATTAAGTACTCTAAAACAGTAGCTCAACCTTTTGACCTAAACTCATTAATTTACCATTTTGTTGTGAGCGACTTCTTATTCTTCCTATATGACATATTGCACGTGTCTGATTTCAAAGGGGGGTTGAGTGGCTGAATGGTAAGCACGCGCGCCTGTCATTGAGTAAACTAGCGTGTTTTCGAATGCCCGGTTGTACGTGACAAGGAGTAAGGTCGCCTGTCCAACCTGCCATTTTTAATTTTTTTTTCCCGCCATTTTCATTTCATTTTCTCATCCGTCTCATTACAGTAATACAAGTTTCAGTTATTTCCCTTTAGTTTTCAGATTATTGTTATGCCTGGGTGCAATGTTTCATACTATATTTAGACTTGTAACTTCGCGAGTTTTTGACCAATTTTAATAATTTTTTCTTCGTATCCTTTTATTTAGGTTACTTGATACAATCAATGACACGTGACGATGAATATGAAAGCTTTCATATCTGCATGGGACAGTAGCAGATCTAGTTATTGTTATTTTTTTTTTGTGTTTTATCCACAAATCGGATTTCTCAGAATCTAACCACAGTATCTTTATGAAACTTTTACCTACCCCCCCAAAAATGGGTGGTAGCTGTTGATTAAATATATTTTCAAAACGTTTTACGAATCCGAAATCACCGAAATTTACGAACGACAAAATGGACAATGCATAGTCGTAACTTTATTGTTTTTTGACCGATTTTACTAAATCTTTTTTCTTTGAATACCTTGAAAAAAATCATTTTCATCAGCAGTTTCACATTTTCGAATTTCGAAAATTCGTCGCTGTGATTTCGAACCGGAAGTTTAGACCAATTTGACAACTTCTTTAATAGTTGTGCGACTTTCATTCAATTTAGTATATAAGAAGATCCTACCGATGTGACTTCAAAAATATAATTAGAAATTTTCTAAATTATCTCCCCTTGGTGAAATTAAGGATCAAAGTTTTCAAAAAAATCGTCGAAATATAGGTCAGAATGACCTAATTTTTTTTTTCGATACTAGCCAAGGAATTACTGATTCGTACACAAAATATGGAGTTTGTCGATCGAACCGGAAGTGCCACCATCTTGAAACGTGAAAAATCAATAAGGCTTTTTTGCCATTTTACTTACAGACTCGGGAGTTATATTTTCTGAATCCTTGTAGGAAGGCCTAAAAAATGTCGCCAACAGAATTTTGATTTAGGTCAACCGGGAGTCACCATTTTGAATTGAAAATCAAAAATAGAAGCAATTTGAAGGGCCGAGACTTTTGAGCACAATAACTCTCATTCTAATTAAGCTAGAATGTTCTAACTTGGTGTAGACGCTCACTAGGTCAATGTTATGATGAAGTTCAAAGATGAGCATTTTCTGCTTAGGGTAAGCAGAGATAAGCATATTGATTTGTTGATTCTTTAGGGCACGATAACTTCGGTTATAATGAAGGGAGGGCGGTGAAACTTTTGTCAATAGAGAGTCTAATAGCTAGCCTGCTGTGTGAAATCATTGTATTATTTTTTCTAAATATCAGGGATAGCCGAAAAAAAAGAGATTGAAAATCCAAAAAGTCGTATTTTTACAATTTGGAGCATGTTTAGAGGTCTTTCTCGTAAAGTCAACATAATATTTTTTGGGAACTTCTTCTACAAAGAGTCTTATTGGTAGTCTTTTATATGAAACCATCGATCAACAGCCCAACATATCAGGAGTAGAAGAACAAAAGGATCGAACATTGAAAACGGCACCCTTTCATTGTTAAGCGAAACATGCAGTGTGGGTGACTACAATCTACACATTTAGTCATCGTATAGAGCTTATTCAACAGTATCGAATTCCAACTGCTTAGGGATATTTTACATGCACTCCAATGTGTACACGGGACCGTGGTTTTCGTCCCATCCGAACTAGACAGCCGTTCTGCCTCACTGACAAGGGGGAACCACGCTGGGAAATCGAGATGAACTTTCTCTGTGCAGAACTTTCAATTCAAGCCAAACTTTTATTGCATACGATTACGCTGGTCAGTTGGAGCTTATTTTCAAAAGTTTTGTAATAATCGGTTGGTAATTAAAGTACCATGCACATTAAACTGTTAAAACAGAAAATTTCGCCCGGTTCAAATGTTTCTTGCTATAAGTCAGCAATTTTCCGAATTCAGGGAGGCTGAATGGCTGAATGGTTAGCATGTGCGCGCTGTATCGTAACGTCTGTCATTGAGTCAACGGGCGTCGTTTCGATCGCCAGGTTGCACGTGACATGGAATATGATGTCCAACCCCGTTTATTGCGAACGATTAAGCTGTTCAGGGGGAGCTTATTTTTAAAAGTTTTGTAATATTCGGTTGATAACTAAAGGTACCGTGCAAATTAAACTGTTAAAATAGAAAATTTGGCCCGGTTGAAATGTTTCTCGCTGTAGGTCAGCTAGAATGTTCAAACTTGATCGAGTTCACAGCAGATATAACAGTGAAACGATCAACGAACTCATAGCAGAAATAACAGTGCAAAACTTAACGAATTCATAGCAGAAATGAAATGGGGTTTTACGTCCTACTCTTCTGCACCTGACCTGGGCTAATGGAAGACGGCCATACGCCACACAGTGTGCTATGAGGGAATTTTTGCCCGGCCAAGGGATCTTTTACGTGCACTCCAATGTGTACACGGGACCTCGGTTTTTCGTCCCATCCGAACGACTAGGCAGCTGTCCTTATCAGGCCCTCCTTCTGCATCACTGACAAGAGGAAACCACGCCGGAAAATCGAGATGAGCTTTCTCGGCCAATGCAAGGATCGAACACCCGACCTCCAGGCTAACGAGCCAGCGCCTTGCCCACTTAGCCACCGTGATTCCCATAAATAGCAATGAAACGATCAACGAATTTATAGCAGTAATCACACTTCAACAATTAACGAATTCGTAGCAGAAATAACGATGAAACAATTAACGAATTCGCAGCAGAAATAACAATGAAACGTTCAACGAAATCATAGCCGAAATAAGAGTGGAACAATGAACGAATTAATAGTAGACGAGTTCATAGTAGAAAAAACAGCGAAACAATGAACGAATCATAGCAGAAACCAGAAGGCTATCAATACACTGTGAAATTTGAAACCTAAATGGCCCGGCTAGGAACAATATCTACATGCCCGTAAAAGACTACTTAACAGTTGGAATTCGAAAGAAAATACCGTAACGACGCTGTCCGATCAAACTTTAGTTAATTCAGTCGGCGCAAAAAGATAGGTCGTTAAAACAATTTCTGTTCAGTTCATTCCATTTCCTTAAATCTATGAAAGTTGTGTGAATTGGGAATCGCGTATTACTCAACAGTTTCAGGGGAGATAAGCCGTCTTTGAGATTGGAAATCAATTTTTGATATCGACTGTGTATGATTGCTACTAGATCGATTGTGATTCAGGTTCTAATCAGTTTGGATTGAAGAATCGGGGTGGTATATGTGTGTGTGATGGGGTGGGGGTGGTGGCACAAGACGCTATATCCCATTCGCAACCACACACCTAACAAATGCAGGGTGTAGGTTGCGATCAGTTCTTTCAAGATTTTCATATATTTAAGTCACTTTATTACACGCCTCATCTGAAATGTCTGTGTTAGTGTAGATACATGTTGACCAAATAACATCTTTCACCATTTTGACTTTCAGTTACAGAACTAGCATAGGGGCGTTTATCATGGCGGAGGCTGTACTATTTTGAGGGCCCTCTGTCGCGAGGGGAGGTTCTTGATTGATGATTGTCACCCCAATGCAATGGCTGCATTCTCATTCAGTAGTGGATTCGACAGTAACAGTGTATAGAAAACGATTGAGTTGGACTCGGGGGCCCTTTCCCCCTAGGGCACATTTTCATTTTTCGCATCGGTTTTAGCATTTTTCTCCCGTTTTATTTTTTCAACTGCTTTGATTTTTTTCGCGGGGAGGCTGGCGCCTCCAGCGCCTCAGCTATAAAACGCTTTTGAACTAACAGTACTATTGACATAATACCGTTTTTTCCAGTAATGGTAACTCACTCGTTTCTTCAAGAATCATTCGGCATTCCAGGTATGCTACATTCTATTCGCTGTCTTCCATAGGAGCGGTAAGATGAGACCTGTTTGTGGGAAAATCCCTAAACAATATGCGAGGGTGGAATAATCGTACATTACTTTAAGGTTTGCGTGAAGTAATTGACATATCGAAATTACAGTTATATGCACTGAATAACCATGACACGGAGAGAGAGAGAGAGAGAGAGAGAGAGAGAGAGAGAGAAATGGGGTTTAACGTCCATTCGACGCAAACTAGGTCATTTTGGGACTAACATATGGTTTAATTTTATTTCAATAATCTGACCGCGCATATTAACAGTTGGAGGAAACCGCAGGTCCCGGGATAAACCCAGGAGATTGGACAGGCGAGATTGTAGGTTAGGGTTAGGGTAAGCGCTAAGGTTAGGTCTTGGGTTAGGATTAGGATTAGCGATATCCCTATTTACATCTCGTGACCTTTGACCAAACGTAATGAAGACAGGATGTGACGTATATATGCACATTGAGGTTATCAAGCTATAGACCGGACTAGTAGTAAGCTATAAACGGATAAATAACAAGAGTTTAAATCCGTTTCCAATTATACCGTGTCTGATACCGTCACCAACGATACCATGACCAATTCCGTGTCTAACAATACCGTGTCCGATACCGTTACCAACGATGTCATGCCCAATGCCGTTACCAATCTTTCCATGTCCAATAAGTCCGTGTCCGATTCCGTTTCCAATGATACCATGTCCGATACCGTTACCAACGATACCATGACCAATTCCGTTTCCAACAATACCGTGTCCGATACCGTTACCAACGATGCCATGCCCAATGCCGTTACCAATCTCTCCATGTCCAATAAGTCCGTGTCCGATTCCGTTTCCAATGATACCATGTCCGATACCGTTACCAACGATACCATGACCAATTCCGTTTCTAACAATACCGTGTCCAATACCGTTACCGATACCGTTACCAACAATACCATTACCAATTCCGTTACCAATAACACCGACTTTGCCAACAGCTACTATTCCGTGTCTGAGTCGGTTTCCTTGGATACCATGTCCAATACCATGGTTGAGTCCGTTGCCAATAGCTCCTACACCAACAAGACCATGTCCAACACCGGCATGTCTTCTTCCATATCCTTTACCAATTCCGTTTGCAAAGACACCAACACCATGTCCGAAACCGTGTCCGATTTTAGCATCGATGTATTGGGAAGCAGCTACTGTCAAACAGACAGCGAAAGCGACAAAAGCCTGAAAAAGAAAAAAAAACATGTGTTTTACAGAAATAGCCGTAGATTTGATTCCATACTAAAAAAAAATCGCAAGGGTTTATTTATAACCAAAAACTTGACAATCAAGAAATTTTACTGTGCCGCCATTATTTAGTACATGATCGAGTTTTGGCGTTACCAGGCAAAATCACAAGTAATGTTCAACTCTGGGTAATAATTTACACTTTTTATAATTTACCGTTCTGGCCCTATGAATATAAAACTGCCTTTAATACAATGTCAAGGGCGATAAGCAATAATACAACAGTGACGATGCAATACCATGTTCTACCAGTTTTAAATTTAAAGATGGACCTATGGGTATGCATGTCAAGTGCGATAAGCAATCATATAAAAATTTAGTATGTAATGAAACTTATTAGTGCTATACCAAATTAGATATCAGGTTTCTTGTCTAGAAAGTTCAAGTATATCCCATCTGGGTCACGATCCTTGTCACTACATACCGCTAATTAGAAGTATTGAAGATTATTTAGTCAACAAGTTAAATTTACTCTCTGTAGATTGTTACAATTTTTTACTGTATTAGCCCAGTCTGTACAGAACAGAGGGCGAAAAGCAAGTCCCATTTAAGATTTCAGGGACCGGGTATGCTTATCTTAAAACTTCAAAGATTTGAAATCTTATACGGAGTAGGGCAAAAGTCCTACTTTATACACCGACTGGACCATTGAAGACAAACAGGTAGATTTTGCCCGGACATCTGTATCACGATATACTCTATCAAGGAATCTTTTACGTGCACGCCAATGTGCACACTGAACATTGCTTTTCGTCCCATCCTGACAATTAGACACTATTCCCTGTCAGACCGGGCAGACCTACTGTCCTGTACAGCTAACAAGGGCAGTCAAGCCTGTACAATTGACTTTCTGGTCAAACCCCGGGAGAGAGCCCAAGACCTACTGGTTAGTTAATCAGTGTCTCTTATCACTGAGCCACCATGATCCCCATACATTAAAAACGCGGAGTTCGTAGATGAGCATATTATGCTTAGGGTAAGCAGAGATAAGCAATTAGATTGGTTGATGATTTTGGACACTTTCACTTCAGTCAGAGTGATGAAACTTGGTGCATAGTTTCATTACATCAATACCTTGAATACGTTCGACAATGAGCATTGTCTGCCCTGGATAAGCAGAGCGATGAGCAATTTGATTGGTCGAGAATTTGAAACAAAATAACTCTCCTTCTAATTGGGGCAGAATGTTCAATCTTGGTGAAGGCGTTCATTAGGTCAGTGCCAAAAAGGAGTGCGAAGATGAGCATTGTCTGCTTATAGTAAGCAGAGATAAGCAATCTGATTGGTTAATTCTTTGGGGCACGATAACTTTGGTTATAATGAAGTGAGAGTGACAAAATTCCAAATATAGATTCATTATGTCATTACCTTGACTAAGTTTGATGTTGAGAATTTCTGCGTAGATTTAGGAGCAATAAGCAATTTGACAGATCACATTGGAACATAACACCTCTGTTTCTAATTAAGGTAGAATTTGAACCGGTTGAATTGTTTCTCGTTATAACTCGGTGAGTTTTTGGCGGATTTCATTAATTCTTTCTCCTTTTTAAGATTCTTTATATAACTCTTGAGATGCGATAGAAACTGACCGTGAATATGAAAGCTTTAATATCTGCTAAGCAGATCTAGTTAAGCTTTCATATTACATATGAAAGCTTATTGTTTCTGTTAAGATTATTATTAAGCTTTCATATTACATATGAAAGCTTATTGTTTCTGTTAAGATTATTATTATTATTATTTTTTTTGTGTGTTTTCTGCAAATCGGATTTCTCAGAATCTATCCGTAGGATCTTTCTGAAATTTTGACCTACCCCCCCAAAAATGGGGTGCGAACCTTGATTAAATATATTTTCAAAACGTTTTACGAATCCGAAATCACCGAAATTTACGAACGACGAAATGGACAAAGTATAGTCGTAACTTTGTTATTTTTTGACCGATTTTACTAATTCTTTTTTCTTTGAATACCTTGAAAAAAATCATTTTCATCTGCAGTTTCACATTTTCGAATTTCGAAAATTCGTCGCTGTGATTTCGAACCGGAAGTTTAGACCAATTTGACAACTTCTTTAATAGTTGTACGATTGTCATGAAATTTAGTATATATGTAGACCTTACCGATGTGACTTCAAAAATATAATTAGAAATTTTCTAAATTATCTCCCCTTGACGAAATTAAAGATCAAAATTTTCAAAAAAATCATCGAAATATAGGTCAGAATGACCTGATTTTTTTTTTGATACTAGACAAGTAATTACTGATTTGTACACAGAATATAAAGTTTGTTGATCGAACCGGAAGTGCCACCATCTTGAAACGTGAAAAACCCCTAAGGCTTTTTTGCTATTTTACTTACAGACACGGGATTTATGTTTTCTGAATCCTTGAAAGATGATCTAAAAATTGTTCAGAGAAGAATTTTGATTTAGGTCAATTGATGGTTGCCACTTTGAAGTGAATATGAAAAGTAGTAGCAATTTGAAGGGCCGAAACTTTGAAACACAATAACTCTCCTTCTAATTGAGCTAGAATGTTCAATCTTGGTGTAGACGTTCACTATGTCAATGTCATGATTGAGTTCAAAGATGAGCATTTTCTGCCTAGGGTAAGCAGAAATAAGCATGCTGATTTGTTGATTCTTTAGGGCAAGATAACTTCGGTTATAATGAAGGGAGGGCGGTGAAACTCTTGTTAATCGAGAGTGTAATAGCTGGCCTGTTGTGTGAAATCGTTGTATCTTTTTTTTAAATATCAGGGATAGCTGACAAAAAGAGATCGAAAATCCAAAAAGTCGTATGTTTACGATTTGGAGCATCTTTAAAGGTTCTTTTCTCTTAAAGTCAACATAATACTTTTTGGGAACTTCTTCTACAAAGAGTCTTATCGGTAGTCTTTTATATGAAAACTTCGATCAACAGTCCAAAATATCTGGAGTAGAAGAATAAAAGGATCGAACATTGAAAACGGCACCCTTTCATTGTTAAGCGAAACATATAGTGTGTGTGACTACAATCTGCACATTTAGTCATTGTATAGAGCTTATTCAACAGTATCGAATTCCAACTGCTTAGGGATATTTTACGTGCACTCCAATGTGTACACGCGACCTTGGTTTTTCGTCCCACCCGAACGACTAGACAGCTGTCCTTGTCAGGCCCTCCGTTCTGCCTCACTGACAAGGGGGGACCACGCCGGAAAATCGAGATGATCTTCCTCGTTGCAGAACTTTCAATTCAGGCCAAACGTTTATTGCATACGATTAAGCTGGTCAGTTGGAGCTTATTTTCAAAAGTTTTGTAATAATCGGTTGGTAATTAAAATACCGTGCGAATTAAACTGTTAAAACAGAAAATTTCGCCCGGTTAAAATGTTTCTTGCTATAAGTCAGCAATTTCCAGATTTTAGGGGGGCTGAATGGTTAGCATACGCGCGCTGTATCGTAACGTCTGTCATTGAGTCAACCGGCGTCGTTTCGATTTCCAAGTTGCACGTGACATGGAGTATGGTGTCCAACCTCGTGGGTTTTCTCCGTGTCCTTCGGTTTCCTCCCACGGCTAAAGACCCGTACGCGCAAGGGAAGTTTATAAATACAATTAAAAAACATATGTTGGTCCCGAAATGACCTAGTTTGTGTCGAATGGACGTTGAGCCGCATTTCTCTCTTTCTCTTTTATTTTTAAAGTTTTGTAATAATCGGTTGGTAATCAAAGGTACTGTAACCAAAAAGTCGTATGTTTACGATTTGGAGCATCTTTAAAGGTTCTTTTCTCTTAAAGTCAACATAATACTTTTTGGGAACTTCTTCTACAAAGAGTCTTATCGGTAGTCTTTTATATGAAAACTTCGATCAACAGTCCAAAATATCTGGAGTAGAAGAATAAAAGGATCGAACATTGAAAACGACACCCTTACATTGTTAAGAGAAACATGCAGTGTGTGTGACTACAATCTGCACATTTAGTCATTGTATAGAGCTTATTCAACAGTATCGAATTCCAACTGCTTAGGGATATTTTACGTGCACTCCAATGTGTACACGCGACCTTGGTTTTTCGTCCCACCCGAACGACTAGACAGCTGTCCTTGTCAGGCCCTCCGTTCTGCCTCACTGACAAGGGGGGACCACGCCGGAAAATCGAGATGATCTTCCTCGTTGCAGAACTTTCAATTCAGGCCAAACGTTTATTGCATACGATTAAGCTGGTCAGTTGGAGCTTATTTTCAAAAGTTTTGTAATAATCGGTTGGTAATTAAAATACCGTGCGAATTAAACTGTTAAAACATAAAATTTCGCCCGGTTATAATGTTTCTCACTTTAAAGTCAGCAATTTGCCGATTTTAGAGGGCAAATGTTTATTGCGAACAATTAAGCTGGTCAGGGGGAGCTTATTTTTAAGGGAGGCTGAATGGCTGAATGGTTAGCATGTGCACGCTGTATCGTAACGTCTGTCATTGAGTCAACGGGCGTCGTTTCGATTTCGAGATTGCACGTGACATGGAGTATGGTGTCCAACCTCGTGGGTTTTCTCCATGCCATTCAGTTTCCTCCCAACAGCTAAAGACCAGTACGCGCAAGGGAAGTTTTTAAATAAAATTAAAAAACATATGTTAGTCCCGAAATGACCTAGTTTGTGTCGAATGGACGTTAAGCCGCATTTCTCTCTTTTTTTTTATTTTTAAAGTTTTGTAATAATCGGTTGGTAATTAAAGATACTGTAAAAGTGATAAAACAGAAAAATTCACCCGGTTGTAATGTTTCTCACTTTAAAGTCAGCAATTTGCCGATTTTAAGGGGAAAACGTTTATTGCGAACGATTTAGCTGGTCAGGGGGAGCTTATTTTTAAAAGTTTTGTAATATTCGGTTGATAACTAAAGGTACCGTGCAAATTAAACTAATAAAATAGAAGATTTCGCCCGGTTGAAATGTTTCTATCTGTAGGTCAGCAATTTGCAGATTTTAGGGAGGTTGCGTGACTGAATGGTTAGCACGTGCGCTCTGTATCATAACGTCTGTCATTGAGTCAACTGGCGTTGTTTCGATTTCTTGGTTGTACGTGACAAGGAGTATGGTCGCCTGTCCAACCTCGTAGGCCGTAACGCCGCTGCCCGGGTAAAATTTCCCTCATTGCACACTTTATGGCGTATGCCCGTCTTCATTAGCCCATTTTAGGAGCAAAACAGTAGGACGTTAAACAACCATTCAATTTGATTTCATTTTCTCTATGTTGCTTATTTATTATAGTGGATAAATGTTTTTCTGGTTCTATTAATTATTTCATTTCTGCATAGAAACCTTGCTTTGAACAGTTTTTTTTTTATTGCAAAGTGCCATTCTTGTATATTGCAGTCTATGACCCTTTGTTTAAAACATGCTTAAGAAGTTGTCACGATTTCCTACTTATAACCAAACATATTGGAAACCATAATTATGTAACATATCTCTAATTTTGGAAGCCCGATTACAGCTATACAAGTTTGGGTTATTTCCCTTTAGTTTAAAGATTATTTTTTTGCCGAGGGTGCAATGTTTCTCACTACATTTAAATTTGTAACTTTGTGAGTTTTGACCGATTTTGATAATTATGTCTTTATAATTTTCCAAATTTACATATTTAACGTAAATATTCAAACAATTGGAATCAACATGATTCGAAAGTTTTTAGTTTAGTTCAAAGTTTTCTCATTTAATTTTTCGATGTTTTCTTACCATTTTCATTTCATTTTTCTGAAAGTTTTGAAGTGGGAAGTCATCCCGATTACAGCAACACAAGTATCAGTTATTTCCCTTTAGTTTTCAGATTATGCAATGTTTCATACTATATTTAGACTTGTAACTTCGCGAGTTTTTGACCAATTTTGATAGTTTGTTATTCTTATCCTTTTATTTGAGATACTTGATATAATCTATGACACGTGACGATGAATATGAAAGCTTTCATATCTGCATGGGACAGTAGCAGATCTAGTTATTTTTTTTTTTGTGTATTTTCTGCAAATCGGATTTCTCAGAATCTAACCATGGGATCTTTCTGAAACTTTGACCTACCCCCCAAAAATGGGGTGCGAACGTTGTTTAAATATATTTTCAAAACGTTTTACGAATCCGAAATCACCGAATTTTACGAACGTAAAAACTGACAATGCATAGTCGTAACTTTGTTATTTTTTGACCGATTTTACTAATTCTTTTTTCTTTGAATACCTTGAAAAAAATCGTTTTCATCTGCAGTTTCACATTTTCGAATTTCGAAAATTCGTCGCTGTGATTTCGAACCGGAAGTTTAGACCAATTTGACAACTTCTTTAATAGTTGTACGATTTTCATGAAATTTAGTATACAAGTAGATCTTACCAATGTGACTTCAAAAATATAATTAGAAATTTTCTAAATTATCTCCCCTTGGTGAAATTAAGGATCAAAGTTTTCAAAAAAATCGTCGAAATATAGGTCAGAATGACCTAAAAAAAAATTTCGATACTCGACAAGTAATTACTGATTCGTACACAAAATATGGAGTTTGTCGATCGAACCGGAAGTGCCACCATCTTGAAACATGAAAAATCCCTAAGGCTTTTTTGCTATTTTACTTACAGACACGGGAGTTATATTTTCTGAATCCTCGAAGGATGGCCCAAAAATCGTAGGGAGCAGAATTTTGATTTCGGTCACGTGATGGTCACCATTTTGAATTGAAAATGAAAAGTAGTAGCAATTTGAAGGGCCGAGACTTTGAAACACAATAACTCTCCTTCTAATTGAGCTAGAATGTTCAAACTTGGTGTAGACGTTCACTAGGTAAATGTCATGATTGAGTTCAAAGATGAGCATTTTCTGTCTAGGGTAAGCAGAGATAGGCATGCTGATTTGTTGATTCTTTAGGGCACGATAACTTCGGTTATAATGAAGGGAGGGCTGTGAAACTTTTGTCAATAGAGAGTCCAATAGCTAGCCTGTTGTGTGAAATCATTGTATCATTTATTTTAAATATCAGGGATAGGCGAAAAAAAGAGATTGAAAATCTAAAAAGTCGTATTTTTACAATTTGGAGCATGTTTAGAGGTCTTTCTCGTAAAGTCAACTTAATATTTTTGGGGAACTTCTTCTACAAAGAGTCTTATTGGTAGTCTTTTATATAAAACCATCGATCAACAATCCAACATATCAGGAGTAGAAGAACAAAAGGATCGAACATTGAAAACGGCATCCTTTCATTGTTAAGCGAAACATGCAGTGTGGGTGACTACAATCTACACATTTAGTCATCGTATACAGCTTATTCAACAGTATCGAATTCCAACTGCTTAAGGATATTTTTTTTTCGTCCCATCCGAACGACTAGACAGCTGTGCTTGTCAGGCCCTCCGTTCTGCCTCAATGACAACGGGGAACCACGCCGGGAAATCAAGATGAACTTTTTCCGTGCAGAACTTTCAATTCAGGCCAAACGTTTATTGCATACGATTAAGCTGGTCAGTTGGAGCATATTTTCAAAAGTTTAGTAATAATCGGTTGGTAATTAAAATACCGTGCACATTAAGCTGTTAAAACAGAAAATTTCGCCCGGTTGAAATGTTTCTTGCTATAAGTCAGCAATTTTCCAAATTCAGTGAGGCTGAATGGCTGAATGGTTAGCATGTGCGCGCTGTATCGTAACGTCTGTCATTGAGTCAACGGGCGTCGTTTCGATCTCCACGTTGTACGTGACATGGTGTATGATGTCCAACCTCGTGGTTTTTCTCCGTGTTCTTCGGTTTCCACCCAACGGCTAAAGACCAGTACGCGCAATGGGAGTTTTTAAATAAAATTAAAAAACATATGTTAGCCCAAAAATGACCTAGTTTGTGTCGAATGGACGTTAGGCCGCATTTCTCTCTTTCTCTTTTTAAAGTTTTGTAATAATCGGTTGGTAATCAAAGGTACTGTAAAAGTGATAAAACAGAAAATTTGGCCCGGTTGTAATGTTTCTTACTTTAAAGTCAGCAATTTGTCGATTTTAAGGGTCAAACGTTTATTGTGAACGATTAAGCTGGTCAGGGGGAGCTTATTTTTAAAAGTTTTGTAATATTCGGTTGATAAATAAAGGTACCGTGCAAATTAATCTGTTAAAATAGAAAATTTGGCCCGATTGAAATGTTTCTCGCTGTAGGTCAGCAATTTGCCGATTTTAGTGAGGTTGCGTGGCTGAATGGTTAGCACGTGCGCTCTGTATCATAACGTCTGTCATTGAGCCAACTGGCGTTGTTTCGATTTCTTGGTTGTACGTGATAAGGAGTATGGTCGCCTTACCAACCTCGTAGGCCGTAACGGCGCTGCCCGGGTAAAATTTTCCTCATTACACACTTTATGGCGTATGCCCGTCTTCATTAGCCCATTTTAGGAGCAAAACAGTAGGACGTTAAACAACCATTCAATTTCATTTCATTTTCTCTATGTTGCTTATTTATTATAGTGGATAAATATTTTTCTGGTTCTAGCAATTATTTAATTTCTGCATAGAAATCTTGCTTTGGCCAGTTTTTTTTATTGCAGAGTGCCATTTTTGTATAATTCAGTCTATGATCCTTTGTTTAAAACATGCTTAAGAAGTCGTCACGATTTCGTACTTATAACCAAAGATATTGGAAATATTAGTCTGGCATTATTAAATCCTAATTTTATTGGTCTTATTTAAAATTAAACTTTCATTTAACCATGAACAACCCTTAACGTGTCTCTTTAAAACTATTAAGTACTCTAAAACAGTAGCTCAACCTTTTGACCTAAACTCATTAATTTACCATTTTGTTGTGAGCGACTTCTTATTCTTCCTATATGACATATTGCACGTGTCTGATTTCAAAGGGGGGTTGGGTGGCTGAATGGTTAGCACGTGCGCCTGTCATTGAGTAAACCAGCGTGTTTTCGAATGCCCGGTTGTACGTGACAAGGAGTAAGGTCGCCTGTCCAACCTGCCATTTTTAATTTTTTTCCCGCCATTTTCATTTCATTTTCTCATCCGTCTCATTACAGTAATACAAGTTTCAGTTATTTCCCTTTAGTTTTCAGATTATCGTTATGCCTGGGTGCAATGTTTCATACTATATTTAGACTTGTAACTTCGCGAGTTTTTGACAAATTTTGATAATTTTTTCTTCTTATCCTTTTATTTAGGATACTTGATACAATCAATGACACGTGACGATGAATATGAAAGCTTTCATATCTGCATGGGACAGTAGCAGATCTAGTTAAGCTTTCATATTACATATGAAAGCTTATTGTTTCTGTTAAGATTATTAAGCTTTCATATGTATTACATATGAAAGCTTATTGTTTCTGTTAAAGTTATTATTATTATTATTTTTTTTTTTGTGTGTTTTCTGCAAATCGGATTTCTCAGAATCTATCCATAGGATCTTTCTGAAATTTTGACCTACCCCCCCAAAAATGGGGTGCGAACCTTGATTAAATGTATTTTCAAAACGTTTTACGAATCCGAAATCACCGAATTTTACGAACGAAAAAACTGACAATGCATAGTCGTATCTTTGTTATTTTTTGACCGATTTTACTAATTCTTTTTTCTTTGAATACCTTGAAAAAAATCGTTTTCATCTGCAGTTTCACATTTTCGTATTTCGAAAATTCGTCGCTGTGATTTCGAACCGGAAGTTTAGACCAATTTGACAACTTCTTTAATAGTTGTACGATTTTCATGAAATTTAGTATACAAGTAGATCTTACCGATGTGACTTCAAAAATATAATTAGAAATTTTCTAAATTATCTCCCCTTGGTGAAATTAAGGATCAAAGTTTTCAAAAAAATCGTCGAAATATAGGTCAGAATGACCTAAAAAAAATTTTCGATACTCGACAAGTAATTACTGACTCCTACACAAAATATGGAGTTTGTCGATCGAACCGGAAGTGCCACAATCTTGAAACATGAAAAATCCCTAAGGCTTTTTTGCTATTTTACTTACAGACACGGGAGTTATATTTTCTGAATCCTTGAAGGATGGCCCAAAAATCATAGGGAGCAGAATTTTGATTTCGGTCACGTGATGGTCACCATTTTGAATTGAAAATGAAAAGTAGTAGCAATTTGAAGGGCCGAGACTTTGAAACACAATAACTCTCCTTCTAATTGAGCTAGAATGTTCAAACTTGGTGTAGACGTTCACTAGGACAATGTCATGATTGAGTCCAAAGATGAGCATTTTCTGCCAAGGGTAAGCAGAGATGGGCATGCTGATTTGTTGATTCTTTAGGGCACGATAACTTCGGTTATAATGAAGGGAGGGCTGTGAAACTTTTGTCAATAGAAGGTCCAATAGCTAGCCTGTTGTGTGAAATCATTGTATCATTTATTTTAAATATCAGGGATAGGCGAAAAAAAGAGATTGAAAATCCAAAAAGTCGTATTTTTACAATTTGGAGCATGTTTAGAGGTCTTTCTCGTAAAGTCAACTTAATATTTTTTGGGAACTTCTTCTACAAAGAGTCTTATTGGTAGTCTTTCATATAAAACCATCGATCAACAATCCAACATATCAGGAGTAGAAGAACAAAAGGATCGAACATTGAAAACGGCATCCTTTCATTGTTAAGCGACACATGCAGTGTGGGTGACTACAATCTACACATTTAGTCATCGTATACAGCTTATTCAACAGTATCGAATTCCAACTGCTTAGGGATATTTTTTAGAATCTAACCATAGGATCTTTCTAAAACTTTGACCTACCCCCCCAAAAATGGGGTGCGAACCTTGATTAAATATATTTTCAAAACGTTTTTCGAATCCAAAATCACCGAATTTTACGAACGAATGCTTTTGACCTACAATGCTGTAACTTTGTGACTATTTGACCTATTTAATTAATTCTTTTTTCTATGAGTACTTTGAGACATTTACTTCAAATCTGCAATTTCGGATTTTCGAATTTCGAAAATTCGTCGCTGTGATTTCGAACCGGAAGTTTAGACCAACTCGACAACTTCTT
Source organism: Patella caerulea (assembly GCA_036850965.1). Taxonomy (NCBI): domain Eukaryota; kingdom Metazoa; phylum Mollusca; class Gastropoda; family Patellidae; genus Patella; species Patella caerulea. The sequence goes on along the minus strand of JAZGQO010000018.1, from coordinate 1,879,517 downwards.
TAGTAGTTTTACGATTTTCATGAAATTTAATATGTAAGTAAACCTTAATGATGCGACTTGAAAAAATACTTTGGAAATTTTCTAAATTATCTCCCCTTGGAGAAATTGAGGATCGAAATTTTCAAAAAAATCGACGAAATATAGGTCAAATCATCTTGAATTTTTTTTTTAGGTACTAGCTACGAGACCACTGATTAGTACACAAAAAATGGAGTTTGTAGCTCAATCCGGAAGTGCCACCATCTTGAAATGTAAAAACCTCAAACGCCATTTTGCTATTTTACATACAGACACGGGGGTTATATTTTCTGAATCCTTGAAGGGATGGCTATAAAATGTTGGCAGTAGAATTTTGATTTAAGTCAATGGATAGTCACCATATTGAATTGAATATCAGAAATAGTGAAAAATGGACATTAACGGGCATGTAAATTATCAGAACAGACCGTAGTTTGTTGAATTCGTTTCTTATCTTTGAAATTAATACATTTGGGGATAGCCTAGCTCATTGTCGAATTTTTGGTATTTGCAAATTTCAAAATTTCAAATTTCGCCTTTGATGTTTTCCGTGCCGACAAAGTTGTTTTCGCGTGAATAACTCCGATTAACAGCTTGAAAATAATCAAATGGATCGCAGTTTCGCGATTTTGTCTCAAATCTGGGAAATCAATACATTTCTGGTTAGCCTCCTTTCAAAAATGGGTGGTGGCCTTGGAATCAATATATTTTCAAAACGTTTTGCGAATCCAAAATCACCGAAAACAACTGATGAAAAAATTGACCTTGACAGCTGTGTTACTTCGTGATTTTGTGATCTATTTTACTTTTCTGGTTAGCCTCCTTTCAAAAATGGGTGGTGGCCTTGGAATCAATATATTTTCAAAACGTTTTGCGAATCCAAAATCACCGTAAATAACTGATGAAAAAATTGAGCTTTGATGGAAACTATATAGAAAAATAAAAGGAAACATCAACAATATATAGGTCTTGCACACATAGGCTTAGAACTTTGCAGCCAGTCCTCATATTAATTGAAATTGAATAGGTTTGATTTGATATAATTATTTGTTTTCTATTTTAAAACTATCTAAAAAAAATATTTTTAATCATTTATGTTATTGATTTAGATTAATACTGTTTATATTGTGTACATTTTAACACCTTCATCGATTAATAATGGTTTGCATAGTCATCGTATAGAGCTTATTCAACAGTATCGAATTCCAACTGCTTAGGGATATTTTACGTGCACTCCAATGTGTACACCGGACCTTGGTTTTTCGTCCCATCTATATGTTAGTTTGTGTCGAATGGAGGTTAAGCCGCATTTATCTCTTTCTCTTTTATTTTTAAAGTTTTGTAATAATCGGTTGTACTGTACTGTAAAAGTGATAAAACAGAAAATTTCGCCCGGTAGTAATGTTTCTCACATTAAAGTCACCAATTTGCTCATTTTAGGGGGCAAACGTTTATTGCGAACAATTAAGCTGGTCAGGGGGGGGGGGGCTTATTTTTAAAAGTTTTGTAATATTCGGTTGATAATTAAAGGTACCGTGCAAATTAAACTGTTAAAATAGAAAATTCCGCCCGGTTGAAATGTTTCTCCTTGTAGGTCAGCAATTTGCCAAATTTAGGGAGGTTGCGTGGCTAAATGGTTAGCACCTGCGCACTGTATCGTAACGTCTGTCATTGAGTCAACTGGCGTTGTTTCGATTGAAATGCCCGGTTGAAATGTTTCTTGCTATAAGTCAGCAATTTATCGATTTTAGGGAGCCTGAATGGCTGTATGGTTAGCATGTGCGCGCTGTATCGTAACGTCTGTCATTGAGTCAACCGGCATCGTTTCGATTTCCAGGTTGCACGTGACATGGAGTATGGTGTCCAACCTCGTGGGTTTTCTCCGTGTCCTTCGGTTTCCTCCCACGGCTGATTTCAGATTATTGTTATGACTGGGTGCAATGTTTCATACTATATTTAGATTTGTAACTTCGCGAGTTTTTGACCAATTTTGATAATTTTTTCTTCTTATCCTTTTATTTAGGATACTTGATACAATCAATGACACGTGACCATGAATATGAAAGCTTTCATATCTGCATGGGACAGTAGCAGATCTAGTTATTATTTTTTTTTTTTTGTGTATTTTCTGCAAATCGGATTTCTCAGAATCTAACCATGGGATCTTTCTGAAACTTTGACCTACCCCCCCAAAAATGGGGTGCGAACGTTGTTTAAATATATTTTCAAAACGTTTTACGAATCCGAAATCACCGAATTTTACGAACGAAAAAACTGACAATGCATAGTCGTAACTTTGTTATTTTTTGACCGATTTTACTAATTCTTTTTTCTTTGAATACCTTGAAAAAAATCGTTTTCATCTGCAGTTTCACATTTTCGAATTTCGAAAATTCGTCGCTGTGATTTCGAACCGGAAGTTTAGACCAATTTGACAACTTCTTTAATAGTTGTACGATTTTCATGAAATTTAGTATCTAAGTAGATCTTACCGATGTGACTTCAAAAATATGATTAGAAATTTTCTAAATTATCTCCCCTTGGTGAAATTAAGGATCAAAGTTTTCAAAAAAATTGTCGAAATATAGGTCAGAATGACCTAAAAAATTTTTTCGATACTCGACAAGTAATTACTGATTCGTACACAAAATATGGAGTTTGTCGATCGAACCGGAAGTGCCACCATCTTGAAACGTGAAAAAACAATTGAACTTTTGCGATATTGCACTTACAGACACGGGAGTTATATTTTCTGAATCCTTGAAGGATGGCCCAAAAATCGTAGGGAGCAGAATTTTGATTTCGGTCACGTGATGGTCACCATTTTGAATTGAAAATGAAAAGTAGTAGCAATTTGAAGGGCCGAGACTTTGAAACACAATAACTCTCCTTCTAATTGAGCTAGAATGTTCAAACTTGGTGTAGACGTTCACTAGGTCAATGTTATGATTGAGTTCAAAGATGAGCATTTTCTGCTTAGGGTAAGCAGAGATAAACAAGCTAATTTGTTGATTCTTTAGGGCACGATAACTTCGGTTATAATGAAGGGAGGGCGGTGAAACTTTTGTCAATAGAGAGTCTAATAGCTAGCCTGTTGTGTGAAATCATTGTATTATTTTTTCTAAATATCAGGGATAGCCGAAAAAAAGAGATTGAAAACCCAAAAAGTCGTATTTTTACAATTTGGAGCATGTTTAGAGGTCTTTCTCGTAAAGTCAACATAATATTTTTTGGGAACTTCTTGTACAAAGAGTCTTATTGGTAGTCTTTTATATGAAACCATCGATCAACAGTCCAACATATCAGGAGTAGAAGAACAAAAGGATCGAACATTGAAAACGGCACCCTTTCATTGTTAAGCGAAACATGCAGTGTGGGTGACTACAATCTACACATTTAGTCATCGTATAGAGCTTATTCAACAGTATCGAATTCCAACTGCTTAGGGATATTTTACGTGCACTCCAATGTGTACACGGAACCTTGGTTTTTCGTCCCATCCGAATGACTAGACAGCTGTGCTTGTCAGGCCCTCCGTTCTGCCTCACTGACAAGGGGAACCACGCCGGGAAATCGAGATGAACTTTCTCCGTGCAGAACTTTCAATTCAGGCGAAAACGTTTATTGCATACGATTAAGCTGGTCAGTTGGAGCTTATTTTCAAAAGTTTTGTAATAATCGGTTGGTAATTAAAGTACCGTGCACATTAAACTGTTAAAACAGAAAATTTCGCCCGGTTGAAATGTTTCTTGCTATAAGTCAGCAATTTTCTGAATTCAGGGAGGCTGAATGGCTGAATGGTTAGCATGTGCGCACTGTATCGTAACGTCTGTCATTGAGTCAACGGGCGTCGTTTCGATCTCCAGGTTGCACGTGACATGAAGTATGATGTCCAACCTTGTGGGTTTTCTCCGTGTTCTTCGGTTTCCTCCCAACGGCTAAAGACCTGTAAGCGCAGGGGGAGTTTTTAAATAAAATTAAAAAACATATGTTAGTCCCGAAATGACCTAGTTTGTGTCGAATGGACATTAGGCCGCATTTCTCTCTTTCTCTTTTATTTTTAAAGTTTTGTAATAATCGGTTGGTAATCAAAGGTACTGTAAAAGTGATAAAACAGAAAATAATCGGTTGGTAATCAAAGGTACTGTAAAAGTCATAAAACAGAAAATTTCGCCCGGTTGTAATGTTTCTCACTTTAAAGTCAGCAATTTCCCGATTTTAAGTGGCAAACGTTTATTGCGAACGCTTAAGCTGGTCAGGGGGGAGCTTATTTTTAAAAGTTTTGTAATATTCGGTTGATAACTAAAGGTACCGTGCAAATTAAACTGTTACAATAGAAAATTTGGCCCGGTTGAAATGTTTCTCGCTGTAGGTCAGCAATTTGCCGATTTTAGGGAGGTTGCGTGGCTGAATGGTTAGCACGTGCGCTCTGTATCATAACGTCTGTCATTGAGTCAACTGCCGTTGTTTCGATTTTTTGGTTGTACATGACAAGGAGTATGGTTGCCTGTCCAACCTCGTAGGCCGTAACCGCCGCTGCCCGGGTAAAATTTCCCTCATTGCACACATTATGGCATATGCCCGTCTTCATTAGCCCATTTTAGGAGCAGAACAGTCGGACGTTAAACCCCATTCAATTTCATTTCATTTTCTCTATGTTGCTTATTTATTATAGTGGATAAATATTTTTCTGGTTCTAGCAATTATTTAATTTCTGCATAGAAATCTTGCTTTGGCCAGTTTTTTTTATTGCAGAGTGCCATTCTTGTTTAAACAAACATGATCCTTTGTTTAAAACATGCTTAAGAAGTCGTCACGATTTCCTACTTATAACCAAACATATTGGAAATATTAGTCTGGCATTATTAAATCCTAATTTTATTGGTCTTATTTAAAATTAAACTTTCATTTAACTATGAACAACCCTTAACGTGTCTCTTTAAAACTATTAAGTACTCTAAAACAGTAGCTCAACCTTTTGACCTAAACTCATTAATTTACCATTTTGTTGTGAGCGACTTCTTATTCTTCCTATATGACATATTGCACGTGTCTGATTTCAAAGGGGGGTTGAGTGGCTGAATGGTAAGCACGCGCGCCTGTCATTGAGTAAACTAGCGTGTTTTCGAATGCCCGGTTGTACGTGACAAGGAGTAAGGTCGCCTGTCCAACCTGCCATTTTCATTTCATTTTCTCATCCGTCTCATTACAGTAATACAAGTTTCAGTTATTTCCCTTTAGTTTTCAGATTATTGTTATGCCTGGGTGCAATGTTTCATACTATATTTAGACTTGTAACTTCGCGAGTTTTTGACCAATTTTAATAATTTTTTCTTCGTATCCTTTTATTTAGGTTACTTGATACAATCAATGACACGTGACGATGAATATGAAAGCTTTCATATCTGCATGGGACAGTAGCAGATCTAGTTATTATTTTTTTTTTTTGTGTTTTATCCACAAATCGGATTTCTCAGAATCTAACCATAGGATCGTTCTGAAACTTTTACCTATCCCCCCAAAAATGGGCGGTGGCTGTTGATTAAATATATTTTCAAAACGTTTTACGTATCCGAAATCACCGAATTTTACGAACGAATGCATTTGACCTACAATGCTGTAACTTTGTGACTATTTGACCTATTTTACTAAATTTTTTTTCTTTGAGTACCTTGAGACAATTACTATAAATCTGCAGTTTCAGATTTTCGAATTTCGAAAATTCGTCGCTGTGATTTCGAACCGGAAGTTTAGACCAATTTGACAACTTCTTTAATAGTTGTACGATTTTCATGAAATTTAGTATCTAAGTAGATCTTACCGATGTGACTTCAAAAATATAATTAGAAATTTTATAAATTATCTCCCCTTGACGAAATTAAGGATTAAAATATTCAAAAAAATCGTCGAAATATAGGTCAGAATGACCTGATTTTTTTTTTGGATACTAGATAAGTAATTACTGATTTGTACACAAAATATGGAGTTTGTCGATCGAACCGGAAGTGCCGCCATATTTAAAAATGAAAAATCAATAAGGCTTTTTTGCTATTTTACTTACAGACTCGGGAGTTATATTTTCTGAATCCTTGATGGAAGGCCTAAAAAATGTCGCGAATAGAATTTTGATTTCGGTCACGTGATGGTCACCATTTTGAATTGAAAATGAAAAATAGAAGCAATTTGAAGGGTCGGGACTTTGGAACACAATTACTCTCCTTCTTATTAAGCTAGAATGTTCAAACTTGGTGTAGACGTTCACTAGGTCAATGTTATGATTGAGTTTAAAGATGAGCATTTTCTGCTTAGGGTAAGCAGAGATAAGCACGCTAATTTGTTCATTCTTTAGGGCACGATAACTTCAGTTATAACGAAGGGAGGGCGGTGAAACTTTTGTCAATAGAGAGTCTAATAGCTAGCCTGTTGTGTGAAATCATTGTATTATTTTTTCTAAATATAAGGCATAGCCGAAAAAAAGAGATTGAAAATCCAAAAAGTCGTATTTTTACAATTTGGAGCATGTTTAGAGGTCTTTCTCGTAAAGTCAACATAATATTTTTTGGGAACTTCTTCTACAAAGAGTCTTATTGGTAGTCTTTTATATGAAACCATCGATCAACAGTCCAACATATCAGGAGTAGAAGAACAAAAGGATCGAACATTGAAAACGGCACCCTTTCATTGTTAAGCGAAACATGCAGTGTGGGTGACTACAATCTACACATTTAGTCATCGTATAGAGCTTATTCAACAGTATCGAATTCCAGCTGCTTAGGGATATTTTACGTGCACTCCAATGTGTACACGAGACCTTGGTTTTTCGTCCCATCCGAATGACTAGACAGCTGTGCTTGTCAGGCCCTCCGTTCTGCCTCACTGACAAGGGGAACCACGCCGGGAAATCGAGATGAACTTTCTCCGTGCAGAACTTTCAATTCAGGCGAAAACGTTTATTGCATACGATTAAGCTGGTCAGTTGGAGCTTATTTTCAAAAGTTTTGTAATAATCGGTTGGTAATTAAAGTACCGTGCACATTAAACTGTTAAAACAGAAAATTTCGCCCGGTTGAAATGTTTCTTGCTATAAGTCAGCAATTTTCTGAATTCAGGGAGGCTGAATGGCTGAATGGTTAGCATGTGCGCACTGTATCGTAACGTCTGTCATTGAGTCAACGGGCGTCGTTTCGATCTCCAGGTTGCACGTGACATGAAGTATGATGTCCAACCTCGTGGGTTTTCTCCGTGTCCTTCGGTTTCCTCCCAACGGCTAAAGACCTGTAAGCGCAACGGGAGTTTTTAAATAAAATTAAAAACATATGTTAGTCCCGAAATGACCTAGTTTGTGTCGAATGGACATTAGGCCGCATTTCTCTCTTTCTCTTTTATTTTTAAAGTTTTGTAATAATCGGTTGGTAATCAAAGGTACTGTAAAAGTGATAAAACAGAAAATTTCGCCCGGTTGTAATGTTTCTCACTTTAAAGTCAGCAATTTGCCGATTTTAAGGGGCAAACGTTTATTGCGAACGCTTAAGCTGGTCAGGGGGAGCTTATTTTTAAAAGTTTTGTAATATTCGGTTGATAACTAAAGGTACCGTGCAAATTAAACTGTTACAATAGAAAATTTGGCCCGGTTGAAATGTTTCTCGCTGTAGGTCAGCAATTTGCCGATTTTAGGGAGGTTGCGTGGCTGAATGGTTAGCACGTGCGCTCTGTATCATAACGTCTGTCATTGAGTCAACTGGCGTTGTTTCGATTTCTTGGTTGTACGTGACAAGAAGTATGGTCGCCTGTCCAACCTCGTAGGCCGTAACCGCCGCTGCCCGGGTAAAATTTCCCTCATTGCACACTTTATGGCATATGCCCGTCTTCATTAGCCCATTTTAGGAGCAGAACAGTCGGACGTTAAACCCCATTCAATTTCATTTCATTTTCTCTATGTTGCTTATTTATTATAGTGGATAAATATTTTTCTGGTTCTAGCAATTATTTAATTTCTGCATAGAAATCTTGCTTTGGCCAGTTTTTTTTATTGCAGAGTGCCATTCTTGTTTAAACAAACATGATCCTTTGTTTAAAACATGCTTAAGAAGTCGTCACGATTTCCTACTTATAACCAAACATATTGGAAATATTAGTCTGGCATTATTAAATCCTAATTTTATTGGTCTTATTTAAAATTAAACTTTCATTTAACTGTGAACAACCCTTAACGTGTCTCTTTAAAACTATTAAGTACTCTAAAACAGTAGCTCAACCTTTTGACCTAAACTCATTAATTTACCATTTTGTTGTGAGCGACTTCTTATTCTTCCTATATGACATATTGCACGTGTCTGATTTCAAAGGGGGGTTGGGTGGCTGAATGGTTAGTACGCGCGCCTGTCATTGAGTTAACTAGCGTGTTTTCGAATGCCCGGTTGTACGTGACAAGGAGTAAGGTCGCCTGTCCAACCTGCCATTTTTATTTTTTTTTCCCGCCATTTTCATTTCATTTTCTCATCCGTCTCATTACAGAAATACAAGTTTCAGTTATTTCCCTTTAGTTTTCAGATTATTGTTATGCCTGGGTGCAATGTTTCATACTATATTTAGACTTGTAACTTCGCGAGTTTTTGGCCAATTTTAATATTTTTTTCTTCTTATCCTTTTATTTAGGATACTTGATACAATCAATGACACGTGACGATGAATATGAAAGCTTTCATATCTGCATGGGACAGTAGCAGATCTAGTTATTATTAAGCTTTCATATTACATATGAAAGCTTATTGTTTCTGTTAAGATTATTATTGTTATTTTTTTTTTGTGTTTTGTCCACAAATCGGATTTCTCAGAATCTAACGATAGGATCGTTCTGAAACTTTTACCTATCCCCCCAAAAATGTGTGGTGGCTGTTGATTAAATATATTTTCAAAACGTTTTACGAATCCGAAATCACCGAATTTTACGAACGAAAAAACTGAAAATGCATAGTCGTAACTTTGTTATTTTTTGACCGATTTTACTAATTCTTTTTTCTTTGAATACCTTGAAAAAAATCATTTTCATCTGCAGTTTCGCATTTTCCAATTTCGAAAATTCGTCGCTGTGATTTCGAACCGGAAGTTTAGACCAATTTGAGAACTTCTTTAATAGTTGTACGATTTTCATGAAATTTAGTGTATAAGTAGATGTTACCTATGTGACTTCAAAAATATAATTATAAATGTTCTAAATTATCTCCCCTTGACGAAATTAAGGATCAAAGTTTTCAAAAAAATCGTCGAAATATAGGTCAGAATGACCTAATTTTTTTTTTTGATACTAGACAAGTAATTACTGATTCGTACACAAAATATGGAGTTTGTCGATCGAACCGGAAGTGCCACCATCTTTAAACGTGAAAAATCAAAAAGGCTTTTTTGCTATTTTACTTACAGACTCGGGAGTTATATTTTCAGAATCCTTGAAGGAATGCCTAAAAATCTATCGGATCCGAATTTTGATTTCGGTCACGTGATGGTCACCATTTTGAATTGAAAATGAAAAATAGAAGCAATTTGAAGGGCCGGGACTTTGGAACACAATAACTCTCCTTCTAATTAAGCTAGAATGTTCAAACTTGGTGTAGACGTTCACTAGGTCAATGTCATGATTGAGTTCAAAGATGAGCATTTTCTGCCTAGGGTAAGCAGAGATAAGGATGCTGATTTGTTGATTCTTTAGGGCACGATAACTTCGGTTATAATGAAGGGAGGGCGATGAAACTTTTGTCAATAGAGAGTCTAATAGCTAGCCTGTTGTTTGAAATCATTGTATCATTTTTTTAAATATCAGGGATAGCCGAAAAAAATAGATTGAAAATCCAAAAAGTCGTATTTTTACAATTTGGAGCATGTTTAGAGGTCTTTCTCGTAAAGTCAACATAATATTTTTTTGGGAACTTCTTCTACAAAGATTCTTATTGGTAGTCTTTTATATGAAACCATCGATCAACAGTCCAACATATCTGGAGTAGAAGAACAAAAGGATCGAAAATTGAAAACGGCACCCTTTCATTGTTAAGCGAAACATGCAGTGTGGGTGACTACAATCTACACATTTAGTCATCGTATAGAGCTTATTCAACAGTATCGAATTCCAACTGCTTAGGGATATTTTACGTGCACTCCAATGTGTACACGGGACCTTGGTGTTTCATCCCATCCGAACGACTAGACAGCTGTGCTTGTCAGGCCCTCCGTCCTGCCTCACTGACAACGGGGAACCACGCCGGGAAATCAAGATGAACTTTCTCCGTGCAGAACTTTCAATTCAGGCCAAACGTTTATTGCACACGATTAAGCTGGTCAGTTGTAATAATCGGTTGGCAATTAAAGTACCGTGCACATTAAACTGTTAAAACAGAAAATTTCGCCCGGTTGAAATGTTTCTTGCTATAAGTCAGCAATTTTCCGAATTCAGGGAGGCTGAATGGTTAGCATGTGCGCGCTGTATCGTAACGTCTGTCATTGAGTCAACGAGCGTCGTTTCGATCTCCAGGTTGCACGTGACATGAAGTATGATGTCCAACCTCGTGGGTTTTCTCCGTGTCCTTCGGTTTCCTCCCAAAGGCTAAAGACCAGTAAGCGCAAGGGGAGTTTTTAAATAAAATTAAAAAACATATGTTAGTCACAAAATGACCTAGTTTGTGTCGAATGGACATTAGGCCGCATTTCTCTCTTTCTCTTTTATTTTTAAAGTTTTGTAATAATCGGTTGGTAATCAAAGGTACTGTAAAAGTGATAAAACAGAAAATTTCGCCCGGTTGTAATGTTTCTCACTTTAAAGTCAGCAATTTGCAGATTTTAAGGGGCAAACGTTTATTGCGAACGCTTCAGCTGGTCAGGGGGAGCTTATTTTTAAAAGTTTTGTAATATTCGGTTGATAACTAAAGGTACCATGCAAATTAAACTGTTCAAATAGAAAATTTGGGCCGGTTGAAATGTTATAACCAAACATATTGGAAATATTTGTCTGGCATTATTAAATCCTAATTTTATTGGTCTTATTTAAAATTAAACTTTCATTTAACTATGAACAACCCTTAACGTGTCTCTTTAAAACTATTAAGTACTCTAAAATAGTAGCTCAACCTTTTGACCTAAACTCATTAATTTACCATTTTGTTGTGAGCGACTTCTTATTCTTCCTATATGACATATTGCACGTGTCGGATTTCAAAGGGGGGGTTGGATGGCTGAATGGCTAGCACGCGCGAATGTCATTGAGTTAACTAGCGTGTTTTCGAATGCCCGGTTGTACGTGACAAGGAGTAAGGTCGCCTGTCCAACCTGACATTTTTTTTTTTTTTTTCCCGCCATTTTCATTTCATTCTCTCATCCGTCTCATTACAGTAATACAAGTTTCAGTTATTTCCCTTTAGTTTTCAGATTATTGTTATGCCTGGGTGCAATGTTTCATACTATATTTAGACTTGTAACTTCGCGAGTTTTTGACCAATTTTGATAATTTTTTCTTCTTATCCTTTTATTTAGGATACTTGATACAATCAATGACACGTGACGATGAATATGAAAGCTTTCATATCTGCATGGGACAGTAGCAGATCTAGTTATTATTATTATTATTTACCGCGGGAGCCTAGATCACCATGATCGAAAACAGATATCGATCTGGAATTAGATTTTCTGTCGGGAAACCATGTGGTGGCTACTTGATAAAATATTTTTCAAATTTCTGCGCATACCGGAAGTGACCGAACTTTGTATTTTGTCTAAAAATTGAAAATAGACCATAGTTTCGTCAATTCTTTATCCATATTCAAACAAATTACCTTTTTGGAATCCCTGAATCTTTTCTTAGACAATGGCTATCTCACATTTTTCGATTTCGAACATTCGTCTATGACTTTTAGCGTTCGAAAATTGAAAACATGTTGCTTACGAGACAATTTTTGTTATTTTTCAAAATTTTCAAATTTGACCTATATTTTTGGATACCTGACGTCCATGCAATTCCAGTAATATAAGTTTCATTCAGAGTTATCGCCCTTTATTTTTCGATTTTTTTCGAATTTTCTTCCCATTTTGTGAGCTCGGGTTTCGTTTTATGGCAGAATTGACGTTTCTGAAACTTCTGGAACATGAAGTTATAGTCCAATACCAACAAATAAAGCAATTTCGACAAGAATCCTTAAACCGGAAGTAGTCGAAATAATGTGCAATATTTTGAAAAAAATGCAAAAAATGGATATTTTTGGGAAAAACACGATTTCTCCGCCCGATATAAATGGATTAAAGACATTAGGGTACCATTGGACTGCACTGGGATTGCACTATCGTATGATACCAAATTCATACGGATACTATGAACAGGCAGCAAAATATGGCACGCTGAAAATCAAGTATTTTCTGATTTTTAGCATTTTTGGACGCCTGTATCTCGAAAACTACTCCAGCGATTTTTATGAAACTTTCTCTATCGAGAGACCTTGTGGTAGTCTGAAGTACGAAACATTCCATTACGACTTTGAAATATCTGGAATAGGTGAAATAACGGACTGAAAATCGAAAAAAGTCGAAAAATCGTGAAATTTTGGAAAATGCTCTACTATTTTTTTATTTTAAGAGATTTTCGAAAAAAGGTTGTATTTTCAGATAGCTGACCTAATTACGATTCTAACGATGTATAATATGTATGTAGTTATTGAAAGTTAATTTTCGATATTTTAATTTTTTTGCATTTTTCTCACTTTTGGACATAGGATTTCTCAGTGGCATTTTATCTGATCAGTAAATGTAATATATCATTACAGAGCCCTATGACTATTTTAGTACCCAAACCGGCTATTTAAACTATTCCGACAATAATAACCATACCGGAAGTATTCAAAAAATAAAAAAAAAGGTTAAAAACATTGTCGCACTTGCGAAAAACTTGATGTCTCCCTTAGGTAATAGCGGACTAAAAGAACTAAAGTGTCGTTGGATAGCCTATTAATGGACCATCATACGGTATGTAAATAATACGATTTCGATGGCAAGGAAATAAATTATTGTATGCCAAATATCCAGTATTTTCCGATTTTTTAACATTCTGAGACGCCCTTTTCTCGAAAACGACGCCTACGATTTTTCTCAAACTTTTCTTACTCAAAGTCGTATCGATTGTCTATATAGTGAATCCAAAATGAAAAGCATTGAAATAATATAGGTGGTCCAAAAATAGCATCAAACTTTGAAAAAAATTCAAAAATCGTTAAATTTTTGTAAACGCTCTTTATTTTATCTTTTCTTCCAAAACTACTCAATAGATGTTTCTGACACTTCTGGTACAGAAAGCTAAGTATCCAAAGAACTTCGTAAAGCTATCACGACAACAATCGTAAAACCGGAAGTAGTCGAAAAAATGTCCGATATTTTGAAAAAAAATTTTTTTTTTACGAAAACCTTTTTTATTTATGAATATTTTTTGACGATATTTTACACTGGGTTAAAATATCATCCTACTTGAGCAGAAATGAGAAAAAAAATTGTCTCGGTAATTTGCATTAGCCGCCATCGGCTAATTTAGTTTTTCGTACCCAGAAAAATTATTTATTGTGCAATTTATATAAAACAAAGTTCATAAGCTCCGTGGTCCCAATTGTAATTTTTTTTGTTACGCTGAAATTTTTCTGTCGGCAACGGAAATGACGTAATATTAATAAAAACTACAATTTTGACAGTTCGGTACCACTTTTTGAAAGCATATATTAATTTTTTTCAAAACTGATATAACTAAAATGATGCACCCTGCAAAGGTGCACAATATCCTTAGCTCAGACTTTTTAATTTCAATTTCATTTTCGGGCAATTTCGAATAAAATGTAAAATAAAGTGTAAAATTCAGTTGTTTGCAATTCATTCAGCTCTTCATATTTTGAAATATTTATTTGTAATTTTCATAAACTCGTAGCAATAATCCAGACGAAGAGAATGCATGCGAAAATTAGTTTGTAATGTGAACAGTTGCCGAGAAATATGCAATTTTGCATGCATCACTTTTCACGTTATTTTGCCTATAAAAGAATGAATTATTATTCGATTTGCAATTTGTTTTCCCCATTTGATGCTTAATGCCATTTTGGACTAGGTCAAGCCAATTTTACATTTTCATTGTGACCGGAAATGACGTCATTTGGGCAAAAACTGTACTTTTAACCTAAAAAACAAATATTTTATTCAAATGAGTCTGCCTTATAATATTTTTAGAATTATGATATTTTATTCCCATCAACGAATAGAATCAAGCCATACGACCATACAGATGCCACAAAATGGTTTCTAACTTGTATGGTTACAGAGAAATAGGCGATCTTCTATAAGTCACTTTTCAAGGTTTTTGGTCTATAAAAGTGTCAATTATTATTCGATTTTTATAATATTTTTACCATTTGATGCCTTATGCCATTTATGACTTCAATGAACTAAGTTAACATTTTCAATATCACCGGAAGTAATGTAATTTTTGCAAAAAACGTATTTTTAGCCTTCAAAACAAAACATTTTTTTTGAAGGGATTTATATTTATTATTCAATTAACTTTATAACGTCTGACTCTAATGGGCAGTAAGATTGAATCAATACCATCATATCGATATCAAGAAAAGGCTTCTAGCATGTTCCCTTGTCGAATAATAGCCAATTTTCCCAGGGTCACTTTTAATTTTTTTACCTTCTTAATTTCAGTTGATGGGTTACAGGTTAGTTATTTATTGCCCGATACGTATAAAACAAAGTTTGTATTTTGTATGTTATGAATTTTCGACTTATTTTTCCCCTATAAAAATTTCTTTCGGCACCGGAAGTGACGTAATTTTGCGATATTTTACAATTTTGGCCCGTCTTTTCGCCAGCACATATTACTTTTATATATGATAGAAGGTTTCACTGTAGCAAAACATCTAAAGTATAGTTCGGTAGCTCAATGGATCGGCTATGGTATAATAAACTTCCTGTATGATTCCTGAAAGCCGGTTCAGTGCTGCTTGCAGGTCTAGTTAATCTTTCATATTACATATGAAAGCTTATTGTTTCTGTTAAGATTATTATTATTTTTTTTTTTTGTGTATTTTCTGCAAATCGGATTTCTCAGAATCTAACCATGGGATCTTTCTGAAACTTTGACCTACCCCCCCAAAAATGGGGTGCGAACGTTGTTTAAATATATTTTCAAAACGTTTTACGAATCCGAAATCACCGAATTTTACGAACGAAAAAACTGACAATGCATAGTCGTAACTTTGTTATTTTTTGACCGATTTTACTAATTCTTTTTTCTTTGAATACCTTGAAAAAAATCGTTTTGATCTGCAGTTTCACATTTTCGAATTTCGAAAATTCGTCGCTGTGATTTCGAACCGGAAGTTTAGACCAATTTGACAACTTCTTTAATAGTTGTACGATTTTCATGAAATTTAGTATACAAGTAGATCTTACCGATGTGACTTCAAAAATATAATTAGAAATTTTCTAAATTATCTCCCCTTGGTGAAATTAAGGATCAAAATTTTCAAAAAAATCGTCGAAATATAGGTCAGAATGACCTAAAAAGTTTTTTCGATACTCGACAAGTAATTACTGATTCCTACACAAAATATGGAGTTTGTCGATCGAACCGGAAGTGCCACCATCTTGAAACGTGAAAAAACAAATGAACTTTTGCGATATTGCACTTACAGACACGGGAGTTATATTTTCTGAATCCTTGAAGGATGGCCCAAAAATCGTAGGGAGCAGAATTTTGATTTCGGTCACGTGATGGTCACCATTTTGAATTGAAAATGAAAAGTAGTAGCAATTTGAAGGGCCGAGACTTTGAAACACAATAAATCTCCTTCTAATTGAGCTAGAATGTTCAAACTTGGTGTAGACGTTCACTAGGTCAATGTCATGATTGAGTTAAAAGATGAGCATCTTCTGTCTAGGGTAAGCAGAGATAGGCATGCTGATTTGTTGATTCTTTAGGGCACGATAACTTCGGTTATAATGAAGGGAGGGCTGTGAAACTTTTGTCAATAGAGAGTCCAATAGCTAGCCTGTTGTGTGAAATCATTGTATCA
The DNA here is from genome assembly GCA_036850965.1 of Patella caerulea. Classification (NCBI taxonomy): domain Eukaryota; kingdom Metazoa; phylum Mollusca; class Gastropoda; family Patellidae; genus Patella; species Patella caerulea. The sequence goes on along the minus strand of JAZGQO010000018.1, from coordinate 1,863,414 downwards.
TTTATTTTAAATATCAGGGATAGGCGAAAAAAAGAGATTGAAAATCCAAAAAGTCGTATTTTTACAATTTGGAGCATGTTTAGAGGTCTTTCTCGTAAAGTCAACTTAATATTTTTGGGGAACTTCTTCTACAAAGAGTCTTATTGGTAGTCTTTTATATAAAACCATCGATCAACAATCCAACATATCAGGAGTAGAAGAACAAAAGGATCGAACATTGAAAACGGCACCCTTTCATTGTTAAGCAAAACATGCAGTGTGGGTGGCTACAATCTGCACATTTAGTCATCGTATAGAGCTTATTCAACAGTATCGAATTCCAACTGCTAAGGGATCTTTTACGTGCACTCCAATGTGTACACGGCGGGTGGGGGGACACGCCAGAAAATCGAGATGAACTTTCTCGGACAATGCAGGGATCGAACACCCGACCTCCTGGCTAGCAGGCCAACGCCTTAGCCACATAGTGTGGACATCCATCGTACATTTCATCCGTCAAATCAAAGCATTTCATTGCATTAGACCAATAATTAATTATTCTTAATCGAAAACTTTATTTTAATATTAGTCTGGCATTATTAAATCCTAATTTTATTGGTCTTATTTAAAATTAAACTTTCATTTAAGTATGAACAACCCTTAACGTGTCTCTTTAAAACATAAAAAAAAATACTCTAAAACAGTAGCTCAACCTTTTGACCTAAACTCATTAATTTACCATTTTTTGTGAGCCACTTGTTATTTTTCCTATGACATATTACACGTGTCTTATTTTAAAGGGGGGTTGGGTGGCTGAATGGTTAGCACGCGCGCCTGTCATTGAGTTAACTAGCGTGTTTTCGAATGCCCGGTTGTACGTGACAAGGAGTAAGGTCGCCTGTCCAACCGGTCATTTTTAATTTTTTTCCCGCCATTTTCATTTCATTTTCTCATCCGTCTCATTACAGTAATACAAGTTTGAGGTATTTCCCTTTAGTTTTCAGATTATTGTTATGCCTGGGTGCAATGTTTCATACTATATTTAGACTTGTAACTTCGCGAGTTTTTGACCAATTTTGATAATTTTTTCTTCTTATCCTTTTATTTAGGATACTTGATACAATCAATGACACATGACGATGAATATGAAAGCTTTCATATCTGCATGGGACAGTAGCAGATCTAGTTATTATTTTTTTTTTTTGTGTTTTATCCACAAATCGGATTTCTCAGAATCTAACCATAGGATCGTTCTGAAACTTTTACCTATCACCCCAAAAATGGGTGGTGGCTGTTGATTAAATATATTTTCAAAACGTTTTACGTATCCGAAATCACCGAATTTTACGAACGAATGCATTTGACCTACAATGCTGTAACTTTGTGACTATTTGACCTATTTTACTAAATCTTTTTTCTTTGAGTACCTTGAGACAATTACTATAAATCTGCAGTTTCAGATTTTCGAATTTCGAAAATTCGTCGCTGTGATTTCGAACCGGAAGTTTAGACCAATTTGACAACTTCTTTAATAGTTGTACGATTTTCATGAAATTTAGTATCTAAGTAGATCTTACCGATGTGACTTCAAAAATATAATTAGAAATTTTCTAAATTATCTCCCCTTGACGAAATTAAGGATCAAAATTTTCAAAAAAATCTTCGAAATATAGGTCAGAATGACCTGATTTTTTTTTTGGATACTAGATAAGTAATTACTGATTTGTACACAAAACATGGAGTTTGTCGATCGAACCGGAAGTGCCGCCATATTTAAAAGTGAAAAATCAATAAGGCTTTTTTGCTATTTTACTTACAGACTCGGGAGTTATATTTTCTGAATCCTTGATGGAAGGCCTAAAAAATGTCGCGAATAGAATTTTGATTTCGGTCACGTCATGGTCACCATTTTGAATTGAAAATGAAAAATAGAAGCAATTTGAAGGGTCGGGACTTTGGAACACAATTACTCTCCTTCTAATTAAGCTAGAATGTTCAAACTTGGTGTAGACGTTCACTAGGTCAATGTTATGATTGAGTTTAAAGATAAGCATTTTCTGCTTAGGGTAAGCAGAGATAAGCATGCTAATTTGTTGATTCTTTAGGGCACGATAACTTCGGTTATAATGAAGGGAGGGCGGTGAAACTTTTGTCAATAGTGAGTCTAATAGCTAGTCTGTTGTGTGAAATCATTGTATTATTTTTTCTAAATATCAGGGATAGCCGAAAAAAAGAGATTGAAAATCCAAAAAGTCGTATTTTTACAATTTGGAGCATGTTTAGAGGTCTTTCTCGTAAAGGTTTAGAGGTCTTTCTCCAACTTCTTCTACAAAGAGTCTTATTGGTAGTCTTTTATATGAAACCATCGATCAACAGTCCAACATATCAGGAGTAGAAGAACAAAAGGATCGAACATTGAAAACGGCACCCTTTCATTGTTAAGCGAAACATGCAGTGTGGGTGACTACAATCTACACATTTAGTCATCGTATAGAGCTTATTCAACAGTATCGAATTCCAGCTGCTTAGGGATATTTTACGTGCACTCCAATGTGTACACGAGACCTTGGTTTTTCGTCCCATCCGAATGACTAGACAGCTGTGCTTGTCAGGCCCTCCGTTCTGCCTCACTGACAAGGGGAACCACGCCGGGAAATCGAGATGAACTTTCTCCGTGCAGAACTTTCAATTCAGGCGAAAACGTTTATTGCATACGATTAAGCTGGTCAGTTGGAGCTTATTTTTAAAAGTTTTGTAATATTCGGTTGATAACTAAAGGTACCGTGCAAATTAAACTGTTACAATAGAAAATTTGGCCCGGTTGAAATGTTTCTCGCTGTAGGTCAGCAATTTGCCGATTTTAGGGAGGTTGCGTAGCTGAATGGTTAGCACGTGCGCTCTGTATCATAACGTCTGTCATTGAGTCAACTGGCGTTGTTTCGATTTCTTGGTTGTACGTGACAAGGAGTATGGTCGCCTGTCCAACCTCGTAGGCCGTAACCGCCGCTGCCCGGGTAAAATTTCCCTCATTGCACACTTTATGGCATATGCCCTTCTTCATTAGCCCATTTTAGGAGCAAAACAGTCGGACGTTAAACCCCATTCAATTTCATTTCATTTTCTCTATGTTACTTATTTATTATAGTGGATAAATATTTTTCTGGTTCTAGCAATTATTTAATATCTGCATAGAAATCTTGCTTTGGCCAGTTTTTTTATTGCAGAGTGCCATTCTTGTTTAAACAAACATGATCCTTTGTTTAAAACATGCTTAAGAAGTCGTCACGATTTCCTACTTATAACCAAACATATTGGAAATATTAGTCTGGCATTATTAAATCCTAATTTTATTGGTCTTATTTAAAATTAAACTTTCATTTAACTATGAACAACCCTTAACGTGTCTCTTTAAAACTATTAAGTACTCTAAAACAGTAGCTCAACCTTTTGACCTAAACTCATTAATTTACCATTTTGTTGTGAGCGACTTCTTATTCTTCCTATATGACATATTGCACGTGTCTGATTTCAAAGGGGGGTTGGGTGGCTGAATGGTTAGCACGCGCGCCTGTCATTGAGTTAACTAGCGTGTTTTCGAATGCCCGGTTGCACGTGACAAGGAGTAAGGTCGCCTGTCCAACCTGCCATTTTTATTTTTTTTCCCGCCATTTTCATTTCATTTTCTTATCCGTCTCATTACAGTAATACAAGTTTCAGTTATTTCCCTTTAGTTTTCAGATTATTGTTATGCCTGGATGCAATGTTTCATACTATATTTAGACTTGTAACCTCGCGAGTTTTGACCAATTTTAATAATTTTTTCTTCTTATCCTTTTATTTAGGATACTTGATACAATCAATGACACGTGACGATGAATATGAAAGCTTTCATATCTGCATGGGACAGTAGCAGATCTAGTTAAGCTTTCATATTACATATGAAAGCTTATTGTTTCTGTTAAGATTATTATTATTTTTTTTTTTTGTGTATTTTCTGCAAATCGGATTTCTCAGAATCTAACCATGGGATCTTTCTGAAACTTTGACCTACCCCCCCCAAAAATGGGGTGCGAACGTTGTTTAAATATATTTTCAAAACGTTTTACGAATCCGAAATCACCGAATTTTACGAACGAAAAAACTGACAATGCATAGTCGTAACTTTGTTATTTTTTGACCGATTTTACTAATTCTTTTTTCTTTGAATACCTTGAAAAAAATCGTTTTCATCTGCAGTTTCACATTTTCGAATTTCGAAAATTCGTCGCTGTGATTTCGAACCGGAAGTTTAGACCAATTTGACAACTTCTTTAATAGTTGTACGATTTTCATGAAATGGCTATCTCACATTTTTCGATTTCGAACATTCGTCTATGACATTTAGCGTTCGAAAATTGAAAACATGTTGTTTACGAGACAATTTTTGTTATTTTTCAAAATTTTCAAATTTGACCTATATTTTTGGATATCTGACGTCCATGCGATTCCAGTAATATAAGTTTCATTCAGAGTTATCGCCCTTTATTTTTCGATTTTTTTCGAATTTTCTTCCCATTTTGTGAGCTCGGGTTTCGCTTTATGGCAGAATTGACGTTTCTGAAACTTCTGGAACATGAAGTTATTGTCCAATACCAACGAATAAAGCAATTTCGACAAGAATCCTTAAACCGGAAGTGGTCGAAATAATGTGCAATATTTTGAAAAAAATGCAAAAAATGGATATTTTTGGGAAAAACGCGATTTCTCCGCCCGATATAAATTGATTAAAGAAATTAGGATACCAATGGACTGCACTAGGAGTGCACTATCGTATGATACCAAATTCATACGGATACTATGAACAGGCAGCAAAATATGGCACGCTGAAAATCAAGTATTTTCTGATTTTTAGCATTTTTGGACGCCTGTATCTCGAAAACTACTCCAGCGATTTTTATGGAACTGTCTCTATCGAGAGACCTTGTGGTAGTCTTAAGTACGAAACATTCCATTACGACTTTGAAATATCTGGAATAGGTGAAATAACGGACTGAAAATCGAAAAAAGTCGAAAAATGGTGAAATTTTGGAAAATGCTCTACTATCTTTTTATTTTAAGAGATTTTCGAAAAAAGGTTGTATTTTCAGATAGCTGACCTAATTACGATTCTAACGATGTATAATATGTATGTAGTTATTGAAAGTTAATTTTCGATATTTTAAATTTTTTGCATTTTTCTCACTTTTGGACATAGGATTTCTCAGTGGCATTTTATCTGATCAGTAAATGTAATATATCATTACAGAGCCATATGACTATTTTAGTACCCAAACAGGCTATTTAAACTATTCCGACAATAATAACCATACCGGAAGTATTCAAAAAATAAAAAAAAAGGTTAAAAACATTGTCGCACTTGTGAAAATCTTGATTTCTCCCTTAGGTAATAGCGGACCAAAAGAACTAAAGTGTCGTTGGATAGCCTATTAATGGACCATCATACGGTATGTAAATAATACGATTTCGATGGCAAGGAAATAAATTATTGTATGCCAAAAATCCAGTATTTTCCGATTTTTTAACATTCTGAGACGCCCTTTTCTCGAAAACGACGCCTACGATTTTTCTCAAACTTTTCTTACTCAAAGTCCTATCGATTGTCTATATAGTGAATCCAAAATGAAAAGCATTGAAATAATATAGGTGGTCCAAAAATAGCATCAAACTTTTAAAAAAATTCAAAAATCGTTCAATTTTTGTAAACGCTCTTTATTTTATCTTTTTTTCCAAAACTACTCAATAGATGTTTCTGACACTTCTGGTACAGAAAGTTAAGTATCCAAAGAACTTCGTAAAGCTATCACGACAACAATCGTAAAACCGGAAGTAGTCGAAAAAATGTCCGATATTTTGAAAAAAATTATTTTTTTTACGAAAACCTTTTTTATTTATGAATATTTTTTGACGATATTTTACACTGGGTTAAAATATCATCCTACTTGAGCAGAAATGAGAAAAAAAATTGTCTCGGTAATTTGCGTTAGCCGCCAGAAAAATTATTTATTGTTCGATTTATATAAAACAAAGTTCATAAGCTCCGTGGTCCCAATTGTAATTTTTTTTGTTACGGTGAAATTTTTCTGCCGGCAACGGAAGTGACATAATATTAATAAAAACTACAATTTTGACAGTTCGGTACCACTTTTTGAAAGCAAATATTAATTTTTTTCAAAACTGATGTAACTAAAAGGATGCACCCTGCAAAGGTGCACAATATCCTTAGCTCAGACTTTTTAATTTCAATTTCATTTTCGGGCAATTTCGAATAAAATGTAAAATAAAGTGTAATATTCAGTTGTTTGCAATTCATTCAGCTCTTCATATTTTGAAATATTTATTTGTAATTTTCATCAACTCGTAGCAATAATCCAGACGAAGAGAATGCATTCGAAAATTAGTTTGTAATGTGAACAGTTGCCGAGAAATATGCAATTTTGCATGCATCACTTTTCACGTTATTTTGCCTATAAAAGAATGAATTATTATTCGATTTGCAATTTTTTTCCCCATTTGATGCTTAATGCCATTTTGGACTAGGTCAAGCCAATTTTACATTTTCATTGTGACCGGAAATGACGTCATTTGGGCAAAAACTGTATTTTTAACCTAAAAAAACAAATATTTTATTCAAATGAGTCTGCCTTATAATATTTTTAGAATTATTATATTTGATTCCCATCAACGAATAGAATCAAGCCATACGACCATACAGATGCCACCAAATGGTTTCTAACTTGTACGGTTACAGAAAAATAGGCGATCTTCTATAGGTCACTTTTCAAGGTTTTTGGTCTATAAAAGTGTCAATTATTATTCGATTTTTGTAATATTTTTACCATTTGATGCCTTATGCCATTTATGACTTCAATGAACTAAGTTAACATTTTCAATATTTTTTTGAAGGGATTTATATTTATTATTCAATTAACTTTATAACGTCTGACTCTAATGGGCAGTAAGATTGAATCAATACCATCATATCGATATCAAGAAAAGGCTTCTAGCATGTTCCCTTGTCGAATAATAGCCAATTTTCCCAGGGTCACTTTTAATTTTTTTACCTTCTTAATTTCAGTTGATGGGTTACAGGTTAGTTATTTATTGCCCGATACGTATAAAACAAAGTTTGTATTTTGTATGTTACGAATTTTCGACTTATTTTTCCCCTATAAAAATTTCTTTCGACACCGGAAGTGACGTAATTTTGCGATAATTTACAATTTTGGCCTGTCTTTTCGCCAGCAAATATTACTTTTATATATGATAGAAGGTTTCACTGTAGCAAAACAACTAAAGTATAGTTCGGTAGCTCAATGGATCGGCTATGGTATAATAAACTTCCTGTATGATTCCTGAAAGCCGGTTCAGTGCTGCTTGCAGGTCTAGTTAGGCTTTCAGACTTTCGTCTGAAAGACTATTGTTTTTACTAAAATTATTATTAAGCTTTCATATTACATATGAAAGCTTATTGTTTCTGTTAAGATTATTAAGCTTTCATATTACATATGAAAGCTTATTGTTTCTGTTAAGATTATTAAGCTTTCATATTACATATGAAAGCTTATTGTTTCTGTTAAGATTATTATTGTTATTTTTTTTTTGTGTTTTATCCACAAATCGGATTTCTCAGAATCTAACCACAGTATCTTTATGAAACTTTTACCTACCCCTCCAAAAATGGGTGGTAGCTGTTGATTAAATATATTTTCAAAACGTTTTACGAATCCGAAATCACCGAAATTTACGAACGACAAAATGGACATTGCATAGTCGTAACTTTATTGTTTTCTGATCGATTTTACTAAATCTTTTTTCTTTGAATACCTTGAAAAAAATCATTTTCATCAGCAGTTTCACATTTTAGAATTTCGAAAATTCGTCGCTGTGATTTCGAACCGGAAGTTTAGACGAATTTGACAACTTCTTTAATAGTTGTGCGATTTTCATTCAATTTAGTATATAAGTAGATCCTACCGATGTGACTTCAAAAATATAATTAGAAATTTTCTAACTTATCTCCCCTTGGTGAAATTAAGGATCAAAGTTTTCAAAAAAATCGTCGAAATATAGGTCAGAATGACCTAATTTTTTTTTTTTGATACTAGACAAGGAATTACTGATTCGTACACAAAATATGGAGTTTGTCGATGGAACCGGAAGTGCCACCATCTTTAAACGTGAAAAATCACTAAGGCTTTTTTGCTATTTTACTTACAGACTCGGGAGTTATATTTTCTGAATCCTTGTAGGAAGGCCCAAAAAATGTCGCGAATAGAATTTTGATTTAGGTCAACCGGGAGTCACCATTTTGAATTGAAAATGAAAAATAGAAGCAATTTGAAGGGCCGAGACTTTGGAGCACAATAACTCTCATTCTAATTAAGCTAGAATGTTCAAACTTGGTGTAGACGTTCACTAGGTCAATGTTATGATGGAGTTCAAAGATGAGCATTTTCTGCTTAGGGTAAGCAGAGATAAGCATGTTGATTTGTTGATTCTTTAGGGCACGATAACTTCGGTTATAATGAAGGGAGGGCGGTGAAACTTTTGTCAATAGAGAGTCTAATAGCCAGCCTATTGTGTGAAATCATTGTATCATTTTTTTTTAAATATCAGGGATAGCCGAAAAAAAGAGATTGAAAATCCAAAAAGTCGTATTTTTACAATTTGGAGCATGTTTAGAGGTCTTTCTCGTAAAGTCAACATAATATTGGTTGGGAACTTCTTCTACAAAGAGTCTTATTGGTAGTCTTTTATATGAAACCATCGATCAACAGTCCAACATATCAGGAGTAGAAGAACAAAAGGATCGAACGTTGAAAACGGCACCCTTTCATTGTTAAGCGAAACATGCAGTGTGGGTGACTACAATCTACACATTTAGTCATCGTATAGAGCTTATTCAACAGTATCGAATTCCAACTGCTTAGGGATATTTTACGTGCACTCCAATGTGTACACGGGACCGTGGTTTTCGTCCCATCCGAACTAGACAGCTGTGCTTGTCAGGTCCTCCGTTCTGCCACACTGACAAGGGGGAACCACGCCGGGAAATCGAGATGAACTTCCTACGTGCAGAACTTTCAATTCAAGCCAAACTTTTATTGCATACGATTAAGCTGGTCAGTTGGAGCTTATTTTCAAAAGTTTTGTAATAATCGGTTGGTAATTAAAGTACCGTGCACATTAAACTGTTAAAACAGAAAATTTCGCCCGGTTGAAATGTTTCTTGCTATAAGTCAGCAATTTTCCGAATTCAGGGAGGCTGAATGGCTGAATGGTTAGCATGTGCGCGCTGTATCGTAACGTCTGTCATTGAGTCAATGGGCGTCGTTTCGATCTCCAGGTTGCACGTGACATGGGATATGATGTCCAACCCCGTTTATTGCGAACGATTAAGCTGTTCAGGGGGAGCTTATTTTTAAAAGTTTTGTAATATTCGGTTGATAACTAAAGGTACCGTGCAAATTAAACTGTTAAAATAGAAAATTTGGCCCGGTTGAAATGTTTCTCGCTGTAGGTCAGCTAGAATGTTCAGACTTGGTGTAGACGTTCACTAGGTCATTGTCTTGATCGAGTTCACAGCAGAAATAACAGTGAAACGATCAACGAACTCATAGCAGAAATAACAGTGCAAAACTTAACGAATTCATAGCATAAATAGCAGAAATGAAATGGGGTTTTACGTCCTACTCTTCTGCACCTGACCTGGGCTAATGGAAGACGGGCATACGCCATACAGTGTGCTATGAGGGAATTTTTGCCCGGGCAGCGGCGCTACCGCCTACTCTTATATCGAATTCCAACTGCCAAGGGATCTTTTACGTGCACTCCAATGTGTACACGGGACCTCGGTTTTTCGTCCCATCCGAACTACTAGGCAGCTGTCCTTATCAGGCCATCCTTCTGCATCACTGACAAGAGGAAACCACGCCGGAAAATCGAGATGAACTTTCTCGGCCAATGCAAGGATCGAACACCCGACCTCCAGGCTAACGAGCCAGCGCCTTGCCCACTTAGCCACCGTGATTCCCATAAATAGCAATGAAACGATCAACGAATTTATAGCAGTAATAACACTTCAACAATTAACGAATTCGTAGCAGAAATAACAATGAAACGTTCAACGAAATCATAGCCGAAATAAGAGTGAAACAATCAACGAATTAATAGTCGACGAGTTCATAGTAGAAAAAACAGTGAAACAATGAACGAATCATAGCAGAAACCAGAAGGCTATCAATACACCGTGAAATTTGAAACCTAAATGGGCCGGCTAGGAACAATATCTACATGCCCGTAAAAGACTACTTAACAGTTGGAATTCGAAAGAAAAGACAGTAACGACGCTGTCCGATCAAAATTTAGTTAATTCAGTCGGCGCAGAAAGATAGGTCGTTAAAACCATTTCTGTTCAGTTCATTCCATTTCCTTAAATCTATGAAAGTTGCGTGAATTGGGAATCGCGTATTAGCCAACAGTTTCAGGGGAGATAAGCCGTCTTTGAGATTGGAAATCAATTTTTGATATCGACTGTGTATGATTGCTACTAGATCGATTGTGATTCAGGTTCTAATCAGTTTGGATTGAAGAATCGGGGTGGTATATGCTGACAATCAAACCACGTGATGTAAATAATTAGCCATGCGGTGTGAATTGGTCCACAGCGGACTGTTCAGTGTGAGTGAATTTACGCGACGGCTTTGTGTACTAAACGTTAAAAAAACATAAATTCGTGTTTATAATATCATAACAAACAGTCCATTTCATCAGATTTTTGGCCCAAGGACGGGACGTGAATACAATACATCAGTAAACTTATGCCAAATCTGTATGCTTTCTATAGAGCCCAGTGAGCGTGTTGAACCAACTATGTCACTTCCGGTTTTAATGAAAATTAATTTCTCGTTCACAAAAACTTTTTTACTTTTTTTACAGTGGGGATTCTTTCTGAATATATATTTCAGATTTATGGAAACCTTGTTGAAAATCGTTGGTCTTCCCCTTTAACAGTGGGAGGAAACCGCAGGTCCCGGGGTAAACCCAGGAGATAGGACAGGCGAGATTGTAGGTTAGGGTTAGGGTAAGCGCTAAGGTTAGGTCTTGGGTTAGGATTAGGATTAGCGATATCCCTATTTACATCTCGTGACCTTTGACCAAACGTAATGAAGACAGGATGTGACGTATATATGCACATTGAGGTTATCAAGCTATAGACCGGACTAGTAGTAAGCTATAAAACGGATAAATAACAAGAGTTTATATGTATATTATTTTATTAAATTTATATATATCTTAACTCCCTGATTTACGTATATACATTATGCATGAACAGTAGAAACTATATACTAGTATTTATAAGTATTAAAGCTATGGTAATATTATGCTATCAAATAGCCGTATTGTCTTAATATTTGTTGTAACCGCAACCTTGATAGTTATTGTAAGAAGGATAACGGTTGTAGTTGTTGTATCCGTTACCGTATCCGTTGTTATTGTAGTTGTTATATCCCTTCCCATATTCGTTGTTATTGTGGCCATTGTTGTAACCGTTGTTGTAATTGTAGGGGCCGTTGTAACTATTGTATCCTTTATTATTGTATTGGTTGTACTTGTATGGTCCGTTGTTGTATCGGTTGTATGGCCCGTCGTAGTTGTATGATTGTTTGTAAGCTCCAATCTTTCCATGTCCAACAAGTCCGTTTCCAATTATACCGTGTCCGATACCGTAACCAACGATGTCATGCCCAATGCCGTTACCAATCTTTCCATGTCTAATAAGTCCGTGTCCGATTCCGTTTCCAATGATACCATGTCCGGTACCGTTACCAACGATACCATGACCAATTCCGTTTCCAACAATACCGTGTCCGATACCGTTACGAACGATGCCATGCCCAATGCCGTTACCAATCTGTCCATGTCCAATAAGTCCGTGTCCGATTCCGTTTCCAATGATACCATGTCCGATACCGTTACCAACGATACCATGACCAATTCCGTTTCCAACAATACCGTTTCCGATACCGTTACCAACGATACCATGACCAATTCCGTTTCCAACAATACCGTGTCCGATACCGTTACCAACAACACCATGACCAATTCCGTTACCAATAACACCGACTTTGCGAGGGTTTATTTATAACCAAAAACTTGACAATCAAGAAATTTTACTGTGCCGCCATTATTTAGTACATGATCGAGCTTTGGTGTTACCAGGCAAATCACAAATAATGTTCAACTCTGGGTAATAATTTACACTTTTTATAATTTACCGTTCTGGCCCTATGAATATAAAACTGCCTGTAATACAATGTCAAGGGCGATAAGCAATAATACAACGGTGACGATGCAATACCATGTTCAACCCTCGGTAATTTCTAGCGGTTTTAAATTTAAAGATGGACCTATGGGTATGAATGCCAAGTGCGATAAGCAATCATATAAAAATTTAGTATGTAATGAAACTTATTAGTGCTATACCAAATTAGAAATCAGGTTTCTTGTCTAGAAAGTTCAAGTATATCCCATCTGGGTCACGATCCTTGTCACTACATACCGCTAATTGGAAGTATTGAAGATTATTTAGTCAACAAGTTAAATTTACTCTCTGTAGATTGTTACAATGTTTTATTGTATTAGCCCAGTCTGTACAGAACAGGAGGGCGAAAAAGCAAGTCCCATTTAAGATTTCAGGGACCGGGTATACTTATCTTAAAACTTCAAAGATTTGAAATCTTATACGGAGTAGGGCAAAAGTCCTACTTTATACACCGACTGGACCAATGAAGACAAACAGATAGATTTTGCCCGGACATCTACATTACGATATACTCTATCAAGGACTCTTTTACGTGCACGCCAATGTGTACACTGAACATTGCTTTTCGTGCCATCCTGACAATTAGACACTATTCCCTGTCAGGCCGGGCAGACCTACTGTCCTGTACAATTGACTTTCTGGTCAAACCCCGGGAATGAGAGAGAGAGAGAGAGAAATGGGGTTTAACGTCCACTCAACACAACCAGGTCATTTCGAGACTAACATATGGTTTCAATTTTATTTCAATAATTCGCATGCGCGTAGGGGTCTTTAGAGGTGGGAGGCAACCGGAGTGCCCGGAGGCAACGCACGAGGTTGAGAAGACGCCCCTATCTCCATGCCACATACGCTCACACCGGGGCTCGAAACCACAGCCGCAAGCCAGAGGTGACCGGCCAGCTAGAGGTCGAAGCGCGGCACTCTAGACCACTAGGCCCCCCCCCCCCCGCGGAGAGAGCCCAAGACCTACTGGTTAGTTAATCAGTGTCTCATATCACTGAGCCACCATCATGATCCCCATACATTAAAAACATGGAGTTCGAAGATGAGCATTTTATGCTTAGGGTAAGCAGAGATAAGCAATTAGATTGGTTGATGATTTCGGACACTTTCACTTCAGTCAGATTGATGAAACTTGGTGTATAGTTTCATTACATCAATACCTTGAATACGTTCGACAATGAGCATTGTCTGCCCTGGATAAGCAGAGCGATGAGCAATTTGATTGGTCGAGAATTTGAAACAAAATAACTCTCCTTCTAATTGGGGCAGAATGTTCAATCTTCGTGAAGGCGTTCATTAGGTCAGTGCCATGAAGGAGTGCGAAGATGAGCATTGTCTGCTTACAGTAAGCAGAGGTAAGCAATCTGATTGGTTGATTCTTTGGGGCACGATAACTTTGGTTATAATGAAGTGAGAGTGACAAAATTCCAAATATAGATTCATTATGTCATTACCTTGACTAAGTTTGATGTTGAGAATTTCTGCGTAGATTTAGGAGCAATAAGCAATTTGACTGATCACATTGGAACATAACACCTCTAATGTGAACCGGTGGAATTGTTTCTCGTTATAACTCGGTGAGTTTTTGGCGGATTTCATTAATTCTTTTTCCTTTTTAAGATTCTTTATATAACTCATGAGATGCGACAGAAACTGACCGTGAATATGAAAGCTTTAATATCTGCTTAGCAGATCTAGTTATTATTTTTTTTTTGTGTTTTATCCACAAATCGGATTTCTCAGAATCTAACCACAGTATCTTTATGAAACTTTTACCTACCCCCCCAAAAATGGGTGGTAGCTGTTGATTAAATATATTTTCAAAACGTTTTACGAATCCGAAATCACCGAAATTTACGAACGACAAAATGGACATTGCGTAGTCGTAACTTTATTGTTTTTTGACCAATTTTACTAAATCTTTTTTCTTTGAATACCTTGAAAAAAATCATTTTCATCAGCAGTTTCACATTTTCGAATTTCGGAAATTCGTCGCTGTGATTTCGAACCGGAAGTTGAGACCAATTTGACAACTTCTTTAATAGTTGTGCGATTTTCATTCAATTTAGTATATAAGTAGATTATACCAATGTGACTTCAAAAATATAATTAGAAATTTTCTAAATTATCTCCCCTTGGTGAAATTAAGGATCAAAATTTTCAAAAAAATCGGCGAAATATAGGTCAGAATGACCTAAAAAAAATTTTTGATACTAGACAAGGAATTACTGATTCGTACACAAAATATGGAGTTTGTCGATCGAACCGGAAGTGCCACCATCTTTAAACGTGAAAAATCACTAAGGCTTTTTTGCTATCTTACTTACAGACACGGGAGTTATATTTTCTGAATCCTTGAAGGATGGCCCAAAAATCGTAGGGAGCAGAATTTTGATTTCGGTCATGTGATGGTCATAATTTTGAATTGAAAATGAAAAATAGAAGCAATTTGAAAGGCCCGGACTTCGGAACACAATAACTCTCCTTCTAATTAAGCTAGAATGTTCAAACTTGGTGTAGATGTTCACTAGGTCAATGTTATGATTGAGTTCAAAGATGAGCATTTTCTGCTTAGGGTAAGCCGAGATAAGCATGCTGATTTGTTGATTCTTTAGGGCACGATAACTTCGGTTATAATGAAGGGAGGGCGGTGAAACTTTTGTCAATAGAGAGTCTAATGGGTAGCCTGTTGTGTGAAATGATTGTATCATTTTTTTTAAATATCAGGGATAGCCGAAATAAAGAGATTGAAAATCCAAAAAGTCGTATTTTTACAATTTGGAGCATGTTTAGAGGTCTTTCTCGTAAAGTCAACATACTATTTTTTGGGAACTTCTTCTACAAAGAGTCTTATTGGTAGTCTTTTATATGAAACCATCGATCAACAGTCCAACATATCAGGAGTAGAAGAACAAAAGGATCGAACACTGAAAACGGCACCCTTTCATTGTTGAGCGAAACATGAAGTGTGGGTGACTACAATCTACGCATTTAGTCATCGTATAGAGCTTATTCAACAGTATCGAATTCCAACCGCTTAGGGATATTTTACGTGCACTCCAATGTGTACACGGGACCTTGGTTTTTCGTCCCATCCGAAGGACTAGTTATTATTATTATTATTATTTTTTTTTTGTGTATTTTCTGCAAATCGGATTTCTCAGAATCTAACCATAGGATCTTTCTGAAACTTTGACCTACCCCCCCCCCATAAAAATGGGGTGCGAACCTTGATTAAATATATTTTCAAAACGTTTTTCGAATCCGAAATCACCGAATTTTACGAACGAATGCTTTTGACCTACAATGCTGTAACTTTGTGACTATTTGACCTATTTAATTAATTCTTTTTTCTATGAGTACTTTGAGACATTTACTTCAAATCTGCAATTTCGGATTTTCGAATTTCGAAAATTCGTCGCTCTGATTTCGAACCGGAAGTTTAGACCAACTCGACAACTTCTTTAGTAGTTGTACGATTTTCATGAAATTTAATATGTAAGTAAATCTTAATGATGCGACTTGAAAAAATACTTTAGAAATTTTCTAAATTATCTCCCCTTGGAGAAATTGAGGATCGAAATTTTCAAAAAAATCGACGAAATATAGGTCAAATCATCTTGAATTTGTTTTTTAGGTACTAGCTACGAAACCACTGATTCGTACACAAAAAATGGAGTTTGTAGCTCAATCCGGAAGTGCCACCATCTTGAAATGTAAAAACCTCAAACGCCATTTTGCTATTTTACATACAGACACGGGGGTTATATTTTCTGAATCCTTGAAGGGATGGCTATAAAATGTTGGCAGTAGAATTTTGATTTAAGTCAATGGATAGTCACCATATTGAATTGAATATCAGAAATAGTGAAAAATGGACATTAACGGGCATGTAAATTATCAGAACAGACCGTAGTTTGTTGAATTCGTTTCTTATCTTTGAAATTAATACATTTGGGGATAGCCTGGCTCATTGTCGAATTTTTGGTATTTGCAAATTTCAAAATTTCAAATTTCGCCTTTGATGTTTTCCGTGCCGACAAATTTGTTTTCGCGTGAATAACTCCGATTAACAGCTTGAAAATAATCAAATGGATCGCAGTTTCGCGATTTCGTCTCAAATCTGGGAAATCAATACATTTCTGGTTAGCCTCCTTTGAAAAATGGGTGGTGGCCTTGGAATCAATATATTTTCAAAACATTTTGCGAATCCAAAATCACCGAAAACAACTGATGAAAAAATTGACCTTGACAGCTGTGTTACTTCGTGATTTTGTGATCTATTTTACTTTTCTGGTTAGCCTCCTTTCAAAAATGGGTGGTGGCCTTGGAATCAATATATTTTCAAAACGTTTTGCGAATCCAAAATCACCGTAAATAACTGATGAAAAAATTGAGCTTTGATGGAAACTATATAGAAAAATAAAAGGAAACATCAACAATATATAGGTCTTGCACACATAGGCTTAGAACTTTGCAGCCAGTCCTCATATTAATTGAAATTGAATAGGTTTGATTTGATATAATTATTTGTTTTCTATTTTAAAACTATCTAAAAAAAATATTTGTAATCATTTATGTTATTGATTTAGATTAATACTGTTTATATTGTGTACATTTTAACACCTTCATCGATTAATAATGGTTTGCATAGTCATCGTATAGAGATTATTCAACAGTATCGAATTCCAACTGCTTAGGGATATTTTACGTTCACCCCAATGTGTACACCGGACCTTGGTTTTTCGTCCCATCTATATGTTAGTTTGTGTCGAATGGACGTTAAGCCGCATTTATCTCTTTCTCTTTTATTTTTAAAGTTTTGTAATAATCGGTTGTACTGTACTGTACTGTAAAAGTTATAAAACAGAAAATTTTCACTTTATGTTTCTCACTTTAAAGTCACCAATTTGCAAATTTTAGGGGGCAAACGTTTATTGCGAACGATTAAGCTGGTCAAGGGGAGCTTATTTTTAAAAGTTTTGTAATATTCGGTTGATAATTAAAGGTACCGTGCAAATTAAACTGTTAAAATAGAAAATTTCGCCCGGTTGAAATGTTTCTCCTTGTAGGTCAGCAATTTGCCAAATTTAGGGAGGTTGCGTGGCTAAATGGTTAGCACCTGCGCACTGTATCGTAACGTCTGTCATTGAGTCAACTGGCGTTGTTTCGATTGAAATGCCCGGTTGAAATGTTTCTTGCTATAAGTCAGCAATTTATCGATTTTAGGGAGCCTGAATGGCTGTATGGTTAGCATGTGCGCGCTGTATCGTAACGTCTGTCATTGAGTCAACCGGCATCGTTTCGATTTCCAGGTTGCACGTGACATGGAGTATGGTGTCCAACCTCGTGGGTTTTCTCCGTGTCCTTCGGTTTCCTCCCATGGCTGATTTCAGATTATTGTTATGACTGGGTGCAATGTTTCATACTATATTTAGATTTGTAACTTCGCGAGTTTTTGACCAATTTTGATAATTTTTTCTTCTTATCCTTTTATTTAGGATACTTGATACAATCAATGACACGTGACGATGAATATGAAAGCTTTCATATCTGCATGGGACAGTAGCAGATCTAGTTATTAAGCTTTCATATTACATATGAAAGCTTATTGTTTCTGTTAAGATTATTATTAAGCTTTCATATTACATATGAAAGCTTATTGTTTCTGTTAAGATTATTAAGCTTTCATATTACATATGAAAGCTTATTGTTTCTGTTAAGATTATTATTATTTTTTTTTTGTGTATTTTCTGCAAATCGGATTTCTCAGAATCTAACCATGGGATCTTTCTAAAACCTTGACCTACCTCCCCAAAAATGGGGTGCGAACGTTGTTTAAATATATTTTCAAAACGTTTTACGAATCCGAAATCACCGAATTTTACGAACGAAAAAACTGACAATGCATAGTCGTAACTTTGTTATTTTTTGACCGATTTTACTAATTCTTTTTTCTTTGAATACCTTGGAAAAAATCATTTTCATCTGCAGTTTCACATTTTCGAATTTCGAAAATTCGTCGCTGTGATTTCGAACCGGAAGTTTAGACCAATTTGACAACTTCTTTAATAGTTGTACGATTTTCATGAATTTTAGTATACAAGTAGATCTTACCGATGTGACTTCAAAAATATAATTAGAAATTTTCTAAATTATCTCCCCTTGGTGAAATTAAGGATCAAAGTTTTCAAAAAAATCGTCGAAATATAGGTCAGAATGACCTAATTTTTTTTTTCGATACTAGACAAGGAATTAATGATTCGTACACAAAATATGGAGTTTGTCGATCGAACCGGAAGTGCCACCATCTTTAAACGTGAAAAATCAAAAAGGCTTTTTTGCTATTTTACTTACAGACTCGGGAGTTATATTTTCGGAATCCTTGAAGGAATGCCTAAAAATCTATCGGATCAGAATTTTGATTTCGGTCATGTGATGGTCACAATTTTGAATTGAAAATGAAAAATAGAAGCAATTTGAAAGGCCCAGACTTCGGAACACAATAACTCTCCTTCTAATTGAGCTAGAATGTTCAAACTTGCTGTAGACGTTCACTAGGTCACTATCTTGATTGAGTTCAAAGATGAGCATTTTCTGCTTAGGGTAAGCAGAGATAAGCATGCTGATTTGTTGATTCTTTAGGGCACGATAACTTCGGTTATAATGAAGGGAGGGCGGTGAAACTTTTGTCAATAGAGAGTCTAATAGGTAGCCTGTTGTGTGAAATGATTGTATCATTTTTTTTAAATATCAGGGATAGCCGAAAAAAAGAGATTGAAAATCCAAAAAGTCGTATTTTTACAATTTGGAGCATGTTTAGAGGTTTTTCTCGTTAAGTCAACATACTATTTTTTTGGAACTTCTTCTACAAAGAGTCTTATTGGAAGTCTTTTATATGAATCCATCGATCAACAGTCCAACATATCAGGAGTAGAAGAACAAAAGGATCGAACATTGAAAACGGCACCCTTTCATTGTTGAGCGAAACATGAAGTGTGGGTGACTACAATCTACGCATTTAGTCATCGTATAGAGCTTATTCAACGGTATCGAATTCCAACTGCTTAGGGATATTTTACGTGCACTCCAATGTGTACACGGGACCTTGGTTTTTCGTACCATCCGAAGGACTAGCTAGACAGCTGTGCTTGTCTGGCCCTCCGTTCTGCCTTACTGACAAGGGAACCACGCCGGGAAATCGAGATGAACTTTCTCTGTGCAGAACTTTCAATTCAGGCAAAACATTTATTGCATACGATTAAGCTGGTCAGTTGGAGCTTATTTTCAAAAGTTTTGTAATAATCGGTTGGTAATTAAAGTACCGTGCACATTAAACTGTTAAAACAGAAAATTTCGCCCGGTTGAAATGTTTCTTGCTATAAGTCAGCAATTTTCCGAATTCAGGGAGGCTGGATGGCTGAATGGTTAGCATGTGCTCGCTGTATTGTCATTGAGTCAACGGGCGTCGTTTCGATCTCCAGGTTGCACGTGACATGGCGTATGATGTCCAACCTCGTGGGTTTTCTCCGTGTTCTTCGGTTTCCTCCCAACGGCTAAAGACCAGTACGTGCAACGGGAGTTTTTAAATAAAATTAAAAAACATGTTAGTCCCGAAATGACCTAGTTTGTGTCGAATGGACGTTAGGCCGCATTTCTCTCTTTCTCTTTTTAAAGTTTTGTAATAATCGGTTGGTAATCAAAGGTACTGTAAAAGTTATAAAACAGAAAATTTGGCCCGGTTGTAATGTTTCTCACTTTAAATTCAGCAATTTGTCGATTTTAAGGGGCAAACGTTTATTGCGAACGATTAAGCTGGTCAGGGGGAGCTTATTTTTAAAAGTTTCGTAATATTCGGTTGATAACTAAAGGTACCGTGCAAATTAAACTGTTAAAATAGAAAATTTGGCCCGGTTGAAATGTTTCTCGCTGTAGGTCAGCAATTTGCCGATTTTAGGGAGGTTGCGTGGCTGAATGGTTAGCACGTGCGCTCTGTATCATAACGTCTGTCATTGAGTCAACTGTCCTTGTTTCGATTTCTTGGTTGTACGTGATAAGGAGTATGGTCGCCTTACCAACCTCGTAGGCCGTAACGGCGCTGCCCGGGTAAAATTTCCCTCATTGCACACTTTATGGCGTATGCCCGTCTTCATTAGCCCATTGTAGGAGCAGAACAGTAGGACGTTAAACCCCATTCAATTTCATTTCATTTTCTCTATGTTGCTTATTTATTATAGTGGATAAATATTTTTCTGGTTCTAGCAATTATTTAATTTCTGCATAGAAATCTCTGGCCAGTTTTTTTTTATTGCAGAGTGCCATTCTTGTATATTGCAGTCTATGACCCTTTGTTTGAAACATGCTTAAGAAGTTGTCACGATTTCCTACTTATAACCAAACATACTGGAAACCATAATTATATAACATATCTCTAATTTTGGAAGCCCGATTACAGCTATACAAGTTTAGGTTATTTCCCTTTACTTTAAAGATTATTTTTTTGCCCGGGTTCAATGTTTCTCACTACATTTAAATTTGTAACTTTGTGAGTTTTTGAACGATTTTGATATTATGTCTTTATAATTTTCCAAATCTACATATTTAACGTACATATTCAAACAGTTGAGTTCAACCTGATTCAAAAAGTTTTAGTTTTGTTCAAAGTTATCTCATTCATCCCGATTACAGCAACACACGTATCAGTTATTTCCCTTTAGTTTTCAGATTACTCAATGTTTCATACTATATTTAGACTTGTAACTTCGCGAGTTTTTGACCAATTTTGATAGTTTGTTATTCTTATCCTTTTATTTGAGATACTTGATATAATCGATGACACGTGACGATGAATATGAAAGCTTTCATATCTGCATGGGACAGTAGCAGATCTAGTTATTATTTTTTTTTTTGTGTATTTTCTGCAAATCGGATTTCTCAGAATCTAACCATGGGATCTTTCTAAAACTTTGACCTACCCCCCCCAAAAATGGGGTGCGAACGTTGTTTAAATATATTTTCAAAACGTTTTACGAATCCGAAATCACCGAATTTTACGAACGAAAAAACTGACAATGCATAGTCGTAACTTTGTTATTTTTTGACCGATTTTACTAATTATTTTTTCTTTGAATACCTTGAAAAAAATCATTTTCATCTGCAGTTTCACATTTTGGAATTTCGAAAATTCGTCGCTGTGATTTCGAACCGGAAGTTTAGACCAATTTGACAACTTCTTTAATAGTTGTACGATTTTCATGAAATTTAGTATACAAGTAGATCTTACCGATGTGACTTCAAAAATATAATTAGAAATTTTCTAAATTATCTCCCCTTGGTGAAATTAAGGATCAAAGTTTTCAAAAAAATCGTCGAAATATAGGTCAGAATGACCTAATTTTTTTTTTCGATACTAGACAAGGAATTACTGATTCGTACACAAAATATGGAGTTTGTCGATCGAACCGGAAGTGCCACCATCTTTAAACGTGAAAAATCAAAAAGGCTTTTTTGCTATTTTACTTACAGACTCGGGAGTTATATTTTCGGAATCCTTGAAGGAATGCCTAAAAATCTATCGGATCAGAATTTTGATTTCGGTCATGTGATGGTCACAATTTTGAATTGAAAATGAAAAATAGAAGCAATTTGAAAGGCCCGGACTTCGGAACACAATAACTCTCCTTCTAATTAAGCTAGAATGTTCAAACTTGGTGTAGACGTTTACTAGGTCAATGTTATGATTGAGTTCAAAGATGAGCATTTTCTGCTTAGGGTAAGCAGAGATAAGCATGCTGATTTGTTGATTCTTTAGGGCACGACAACTTCGGTTATAATGAAGGGAGGGCGGTGAAACTTTTGTCAATAGAGAGTCTAATAGGTAGCCTGTTGTGTGAAATCATTGTATCATTTTTTTTAAATATCAGGGATAGCCGAAAAAAAGAGATTGAAAATCCCAAAAGTCGTATTTTTACAATTTGGAGCATGTTTAGACGTCTTTCTCGTAAAGTCAACATACTATTTTTTGGGAACTTCTTCTACAAAGAGTCTTATTGGTAGTCTTTTATATGAAACCATCGATCAACAGTCCAACATATCAGGAGTAGAAGAACAAAAGGATCGAACATTGAAAACGGCACCCTTTCATTGTTGAGCGAAACATGAAGTGTGGGTGACTACAATCTACGCATTTAGTCATCGTATAGAGCTTATTCAACAGTATCGAATTCCAACTGCTTAGGGATATTTTACGTGCACTCCAATGTGTACACGGGACCTTGGTTTTTCGTCCCATCCGAAGGATTAGACAGCTGTGCTTGTCAGGCCCTCCGTTCTGCCTTACTGACAAGGGAACCACGCCGGGAAATCGAGATGAACTTTCTCTGTGCAGAACTTTCAATTCAGGCAAAACGTTTATTGCATACGATTAAGCTGGTCAGTTGGAGCTTATTTTCAAAAGTTTTGTAATAATCGGTTGGTAATTAAAGTACCGTGCACATTAAACTGTTAAAACAGAAAATTTCGCCCGGTTGAAATGTTTCTTGCTATAAGTCAGCAATTTTCCGAATTCAGGGAGGCTGGATGGCTGAATGGTTAGCATGTGCTCGCTGTATCGTAACCTTTGTCATTGAGTCAACGGGCGTCGTTTCGATCTCCATGTTGCACGTGACATGGTGTATGATGTCCAACCTCGTGGGTTTTCTCCGTGTTCTTCGGTTTCCTCCCAACGGCTAAAGACCAGTACGTGCAAGGGGAGTTTTTAAATAAAATTAAAAAACATATGTTAGTCCCAAAATGACCTAGTTTGTGTCGAATGGACGTTAGGCCGCATTTCTCTCTTTCTCTTTTTAAAGTTTTGTAATAATCGGTTGGTAATCAAAGGTACTGTTAAAGTGATAAAACCGAAAATTTGGCCCGGTTGTAATGTTTCTCACTTTAAAGTCAGCAATTTGTCGATTTTAAGGGGCAAACGTTTATTGCGAACAATTAAGCTGGTCAGGGGGAGCTTATTTTTAAAAGTTTTGTAATATTCGGTTGATAACTAAAGGTACCGTGCAAATTAAACTGTTAAAATAGAAAATTTGGCCCGGTTGAAATGTTTCTCGCTGTAGGTCAGCAATTTGCCGATTTTAGGGAGGTTGCGTGGCTGAATGGTTAGCACGTGCGCTCTGTATCATAACGTCTGTCATTGAGTCAACTGGCGTTGTTTCGATTTCTTGGTTGTACGTGACAAGGAGTATGGTCGCCTTACCAACCTCGTAGGCCGTAACGCCGCTGCCCGGGTAAAATTTCCCTCATTGCACACTTTATGGCGTATGCCCGTCTTCATTAGCCCATTGTAGGAGCAGAACAGTAGGACGTTAAACCCCATTCAATTTCATTTCATTTTCTCTATGTTGCTTATTTATTATACTGGATAAATATTTTTCTGGTTCTAGCAATTATTTAATTTCTGCATAGAAATCTCAGGCCAGTTTTTTTTTATTGCAGAGTGCCATTCTTGTATATTGCAGTCTATGACCCTTTGTTTAAAACATGCTTAAGAAGTCGTCACGATTTCCTACTTATAACCAAACATATTGGAAACCATAATTATATAACATATCTTGGAAGCCCGATTACAGCTATACAAGCTTCAGTTATTTCCCTTTAGTTTAAAGATTATTTTTTTGCCCGGGTGCAATGTTTCTCACTACATTTAAATTTGTAACTTTGTGAGTTTTTGGCCGATTTTGATATTATGTCTTTATAATTTTCCAAATCTACATATTTAACGTACATATTCAAACAGTTGAGTTGAACCTGATTCAAAAAGTTTTAGTTTTGTTCAAAGTTATCTCATTTAATTTTTCGATGTTTTCTTACCATTTTCATTTCATTTTTCTGAAAGTTTTGAAATCGGAAGTCATCCCGATTACAGCAACACAAGTACCAGTTATTTCCCTTTAGTTTTCAGATTACTCAATGTTTCATACTATATTTAGACTTGTAACTTCGCGAGTTTTTGACCAATTTTGATAGTTTGTTATTCTTATCCTTTTATTTGAGATACTTGATATAATCGATGACACGTGACGATGAATATGAAAGCTTTCATATCTGCATGGGACAGTAGCAGATCTAGTTATTATTTTTTTTTTTTGTGTGTTTTCTGCAAATCGGATTTCTCAGAATCTATCCGTAGGATCTTTCTGAAATTTTGACCTACCCCCCCAAAAATGGGGTGCGAACCTTGATTAAATATATTTTCAAAACGTTTTACGAATCCGAAATCACCGAAATTTACGAACGACGAAATGGACAAAGCATAGTCGCAACTTTGTTATTTTTTGACCGATTTTACTAATTCTTTTTTCTTTGAATACCTTGAAAAAAATCATTTTCATCTGCAGTTTCACATTTTCGAATTTCGAAAATTCGTCGCTGTGATTTCGAACCGGAAGTTTAGACCAATTTGACAACTTCTTAAATAGTTGTACGATTGTAATGAAATTTAGTATATGTGTAGACCTTACCGATGTGACTTCAAAAATATAATTAGAAATTTTCTAAATTATCTCCCCTTGACGAAATTAAAGATCAAAATTTTCAAAAAAATCATCGAAATATAGGTCAGAATGACCTGATTTTTTTTTTGGATACTAGACAAGTAAATACTGATTTGTACACAAAATATAAAGTTTGTTGATCGAACCGGAAGTGCCACCATCTTGAAACGTGAAAAATCCCTAAGGCTTTTTTGCTATTTTACTTACAGACTCGGGAGTTATATTTTCTGAATCCTTGAAAGATGGTCTAAAAATTGTTCAGAGAAGAATTTTGATTTAGGTCAATTGATGGTTGCCATTTTGAAGTGAATATGAAAAGTAGTAGCAATTTGAAGGGCCGAAACTTTGAAACACAATAACTCTCCTTCTAATTGAGCTAGAATGTTCAATCTTGGTGTAGACGTTCACTATGTCAATGTCATGATTGAGTTCAAAGATGAGCATTTTCTGCCTAGTGTAAGCAGAAATAAGCATGCTGATTTGTTGATTCTTTAGGGCAAGATAACTTCGGTTATAATGAAGGGAGGGTGGTGAAACTCTTGTTAATCGAGAGTGTAATAGCTGGCCTGTTGTGTGAAATCGTTGTATCTTTTTTTTTAAATATCAGGGATAGCAGAAAAAAAGAGATCGAAAATCCAAAAAGTCGTATGTTTACGATTTGGAGCATCTTTAAAGGTTCTTTTCTCTTAAAGTCAACATAATACTTTTTGGGAACTTCTTCTACAAAGAGTCTTATCGGTAGTCTTTTATATGAAAACTTCGATCAACAGTCCAAAATATCTGGAGTAGAAGAATAAAAGGATCGAACATTGAAAACGGCACCCTTTCATTGTTAAGCGAAACATGCAGTGTGTGTGACTACAATCTGCACATTTAGTCATTGTATAGAGCTTATTCAACAGTATCGAATTCCAACTGCTTAGGGATATTTTACGTGCACTCTAATGTGTACACGCGACCTTGGTTTTTCGTCCCACCCGAACGACTAGACAGCTGTCCTTGTCAGGCCCTCCGTTCTGCCTCACTGACAAGGGGGGACCACGCCGGAAAATCGAGATGAACTTTCTCGTTGCAGAACTTTTAATTCAGGCCAAACGTTTATTGCATACGATTAAGCTGGTCAGTTGGAGCTTATTTTCAAAAGTTTTGTAATAATCGGTTGGTAATTAAAATACCGTGCGAATTAAACTGTTAAAACAGAAAATTTCGCCCGGTTAAAATGTTTCTTGCTATAAGTCAGCAATTTCCAGATTTTAGGGAGGCTGAATGGTTAGCATACGCGCGCTGTATCGTAACGTCTGTCATTGAGTCAACCGGCGTCGTTTCGATTTCCAAGTTGCACGTGACATGGAGTATGGTGTCCAACCTCGTGGGTTTTCTCCGTGTCCTTCGGTTTCCTCCCACGGCTAAAGACCCGTACGCGCAAGGGAAGTTTATAAATACAATTAAAAAAACACATGTTGGTCCCGAAATGACCTAGTTTGTGTCGAATGGACGTTGAGCCGCATTTCTCTCTTTCTCTTTTATTTTTAAAGTTTTGTAATAATCGGTTGGTAATCAAAGGTACTGTAAAAGTGATAAAACATAAAATTTCGCCCGGTTATAATGTTTCTCACTTTAAAGTCAGCAATTTGCCGATTTTAGAGGGCAAATGTTTATTGCGAACAATTAAGCTGGTCAGGGGGAGCTTATTTTTAAGGGAGGCTGAATGGCTGAATGGTTAGCATGTGCACGCTGTATCGTAACGTCTGTCATTGAGTCAACGGGCGTCGTTTCGATTTCGAGATTGCACGTGACATGGAGTATGGTGTCCAACCTCGTGGGTTTTCTCCGTGCCATTCGGTTTCCTCCCAACAGCTAAAGACCAGTACGCGCAAGGGGAGTTTTTAAATAAAATTAAAAAACATATATTAGTCCCGAAATGACCTAGTTTGTGTCGAATGGACGTTAAGCCGCATTTCTCTCTTTTTTTTTATTTTTAAAGTTTTGTAATAATCGGTTGGTAATCAAAGATACTGTAAAAGTGATAAAACAGAAAAATTCGCCCGGTTGTAATGTTTCTCACTTTAAATTCAGCAATTTGCCGATTTTAAGGGGAATACGTTTATTGCGAACGATTTAGCTGGTCAGGGGGGAGCTTATTTTTAAAAGTTTTGTAATATTCGGTTGATAACTAAAGGTACCGTGCAAATTAAACTAATAAAATAGAAGATTTCGCCCGGTTGAAATGTTTCTATCTGTAGGTCAGCAATTTGCAGATTTTAGGGAGGTTGCGTGACTGAATGGTTAGCACGTGCGCTCTGTATCATAACGTCTGTCATTGAGTCAACTGGCGTTGTTTCGATTTCTTGGTTGTACGTCACAAGGAGTATGGTCGCCTGTCCAACCTCGTAGGCCGTAACGCCGCTGCCCGGGTAAAATTTCGCTCATTGCACACTTTATGGCGTATGCCCGTCTTCATTAGCCCATTTTAGGAGCAAAACAGTAGGACGTTAAACAACCATTCAATTTGATTTCATTTTCTCTATGTTGCTTATTTATTATAGTGGATAAATGTTTTTCTGGTTCTATTAATTATTTCATTTCTGCATAGAAATCTTGCTTTGACCAGTTTTTTTTATTGCAAAGTGCCATTCTTGTATATTGCAGTCTATGACCCTTTGTTTAAAACATGCTTAAGAAGTTGTCACGATTTCCTACTTATAACCAAACATATTGGAAACCATAATTATATAACATATCTCTAATTTTGGAAGCCCGATTACAGCTATACAAGTTTGGGTTATTTCCTTTTAGTTTAAAGATTATTTTTTTGCCGAGGGTGCAATGTTTCTCACTACATTTAAATTTGTAACTTTGTGAGTTTTGACCGATTTTGATAATTATGTCTTTATAATTTTCCAAATTTACATATTTAACGTAAATATTCAAACAATTGGGATCAACCTGATTCAAAAGTTTTTAGTTTTGTTCAAAGTTTTCTCATTTAATTTTTCGATGTTTTCTTACCATTTTCATTTCATTTTTCTGAACGTTTTGAAGTGGGAAGTCATCCCGATTACAGCAACACAAGTATCAGTTATTTCCCTTTAGTTTTCAGATTATGCAATGTTTCATACTATATTTAGACTTGTAACTTCGCGAGTTTTTGACCAATTTTGATAGTTTGTTATTCTTATCCTTTTATTTGAGATACTTGATATAATCTATGACACGTGACGATGAATATGAAAGCTTTCATATCTGCATGGGACAGTAGCAGATCTAGTTATTATTTTTTTTGTGTGTGTGTTTTCTGCAAATCGGATTTCTCAGAATCTATCCGTAGGATCTTTCTGAAATTTTGACCTACCCCCCCAAAAATGGGGTGCGAACCTTGATTAAATATATTTTCAAAACGTTTTACGAATCCGAAATCACCGAAATTTACGAACGACGAAATGGACAAAGCATAGTCGTAACTTTGTTATTTTTTGACCGATTTTACTAATTCTTTTTTCTTTGAATACCTTGAAAAAAATCATTTTCATCTGCAGTTTCAAATTTTCGAATTTCGAAAATTCGTCGCTGTGATTTCGAACCGGAAGTTTAGACCAATTTGACAACTTCTTTAATAGTTGTACGATTGTCATGAAATTTAGTATATATGTAGACCTTACCGATGTGACTTCAAAAATATAATTAGAAATTTTCTAAATTATCTCCCCTTGACGAAATTAAAGATCAAAATTTTCAAAAAAAATCATCGAAATATAGGTCAGAATGACCTGATTTTTTTTTTTGGATACTAGACAAGTAATTACTGATTTGTACACAAAATATAAAGTTTGTTGATCGAACCGGAAGTGCCACCATCTTGAAACGTGAAAAATCCCTAAGGCTTTTTTGCTATTTTACTTACAGACACGGGAGTTATATTTTCTGAATCCTTGAAAGATGGTCTAAAAATTGTTCAGAGAAGAATTTTGATTTAGGTCAATTGATGGTTGCCATTTTGAAGTGAATATGAAAAGTAGTAGCAATTTGAAGGGCCGAAACTTTGAAACACAATAACTCTCCTTCTAATTAAGCTAGAATGTTCAATCTTGGTGTAGACGTTCACTATGTCAATGTCATGATTGAGTTTAAAGATGAGCATTTTCTGCCTAGGGTAAGCAGAAATAAGCATGCTGATTTGTTGATTCTTTAGGGCAAGATAACTTCGGTTATAATGAAGGGAGGGCGGTGAAACTCTTGTTAATCGAGAGTGTAATAGCTGGCCTGTTGTGTGAAATCGTTGTATCTTTTTTTTAAATATCAGGGATAGCTGAAAAAAGGAGATCGAAAATCCAAAAAGTCGTATGTTTACGATTTGGAGCATCTTTAAAGGTTCTTTTCTCTTAAAGTCAACATAATACTTTTTGGGAACTTCTTCTACAAAGAGTCTTATCGGTAGTCTTTTAAATGAAAACTTCGATCAACAGTCCAAAATATCTGGAGTAGAAGAATAAAAGGATCGAACATTGAAAACGGCACCCTTTCATTGTTAAGCGAAACATGCAGTGTGTGTGACTACAATCTGCACATTTAGTCATTGTATAGAGCTTATTCAACAGTATCGAATTCCAACTGCTTAGGGATATTTTACGTGCACTCCAATGTGTACACGCGACCTTGGTTTTTCGTCCACCCGAACGACTAGACAGCTGTCCTTGTCAGGCCCTCCGTTCTGCCTCACTGACAAGGGGGGACCACGCCGGAAAATCGAGATGATCTTCCTCGTTGCAGAACTTTCAATTCAGGTCAAACGTTTATTGCATACGATTAAGCTGGTCAGTTGGAGATTATTTTCAAAAGTTTTGTAATAATCGGTTGGTAATTAAAATACCGTGCGAATTAAACTGTTAAAACAGAAAATTTCGCCCGGTTATAATGTTTCCCACTTTAAAGTCAGCAATTTGCCGATTTTAGAGGGCAAATGTTTATTGCGAACAATTAAGCTGGTAAGGGGGAGCTTATTTTTAAGGGAGGCTGAATGGCTGAATGGTTAGCATGTGCACGCTGTATCGTAACGTCTGTCATTGAGTCAACGGGCGTCGTTTCGATTTCGAGATTGCACGTGACAATGGAGTATGGTGTCCAACCTCGTGGGTTTTCTCCGTGCCATTCGGTTTCCTCCCAACAGCTAAAGACCAGTACGCGCAAGGGGAGTTTTTAAATAAAATTAAAAAACATATGTTAGTCCCGAAATGACCTAGTTTGTGTCGAATGGACGTTAAGCCGCATTTCTCTCTTTTTTTTATTTTTAAAGTTTTGTAATAATCGGTTGGTAATCAAAGATACTGTAAAAGTGATAAAACAGAAAAATTCACCCGGTTGTAATGTTTCTCACTTTAAAGTCAGCAATTTGCCGATTTTAAGGGGAAAACGTTTATTGCGAACGATTTAGCTGGTCAGGGGGAGCTTATTTTTAAAAGTTTTGTAATATTCGGTTGATAACTAAAGGTACCGTGCAAGTTAAACTAATAAAATAGAAGATTTCGCCCGGTTGAAATGTTTCTATCTGTAGGTCAGCAATTTGCAGATTTTAGGGAGGTTGCGTGACTGAATGGTTAGCACGTGCACTCTGTATCATAACGTCTGTCATTGAGTCAACTGGCGTTGTTTCGATTTCTTGGTTGTACGTGACAAGGAGTATGGTCGCCTGTCCAACCTCGTAGGCCATAACGCCGCTGCCCGGGTAAAATTTCCCTCAATGCACACTTTATGGCGTATGCCCGTCTTCATTAGCCCATTTTAGGAACAAAACAGTAGGACGTTAAACAACCATTCAATTTGATTTCATTTTCTCTATGTTGCTTATTTATTATAGTGGATAAATGTTTTTCTGGTTCTATTACTTATTTCATTTCTGCATAGAAATCTTGCTTTGAGCAGTTTTTTTTTATTGCAAAGCGCCATTCTTGTATATTGCAGTCTATGGCCCTTTGTTTAAAACATGCTTAAGAAGTTGTCACGATTTCCTACTTATAACCAAACATATTGGAAACCATAATTATATAACATATCTCTAATTTTGGAAGCCCGATTACAGCTATACAAGTTTGGGTTATTTCCCTTTAGCTTAAAGATTATTTTTTTGCCGACGGTGCAATGTTTCTCACTACATTTAAATTTGTAACTTTGTGAGTTTTGACCGATTTTGATAATTATGTCTTTATAATTTTCCAAATTTACATATTTAACGTAAATATTCAAACAATTGGAATCAACCTGATTCAAAAGTTTTTAGTTTTGTTCAAAGTTTTCTCATTTAATTTTTCGATGTTTTCTTACCATTTTCATTTCATTTTTCTGAAAGTTTTGAAGTGGGAAGTCATCCCGATTACAGCAACACAAGTATCAGTTATTTCCCTTTAGTTTTCAGATTATGCAATGTTTCATACTATATTTAGTCTTGTAACTTCGCGAGTTTTTGACCAATTTTGATAGTTTGTTATTCTTATCCTTTTATTTGAGATACTTGATATAATCTATGACACGTGACGATGAATATGAAAGCTTTCATATCTGCATGGGACAGTAGCAGATCTAGTTAAGCTTTCATATGTATTACATATGAAAGCTTATTGTTTCTGTTAAGATTAATTAAGCTTTCATATGTATTACATATGAAAGCTTATTGTTTCTGTTAAGATTAATTAAGCTTTCATATGTATTACATATGAAAGCTTATTGTTTCTGTTAAGATTAATATTATTAAGCTTTCATATTACATATGAAAGCTTATTGTTTCTGTTAAAGTTATTATTATTATTTTTTTTTTTGTGTGTGTTTTCTGCAAATCGGATTTCTCAGAATCTATCCATAGGATCTTTCTGAAATTTTGACCTACCCCCCCAAAAATGGGGTGCGAACCTTGATTAAATATATTTTCGAAACGTTTTACGAATCCGAAATCACCGAATTTTACGAACGAAAAAAATGACAATGCATAGTCGTAACTTTGTTATTTTTTGACCGATTTAACTAATTCTTTTTTCTTTGAATACCTTTAAAAAAATCATTTTCATCTGCAGTTTCACATTTTCGAATTTCGAAAATTCGTCGCTGTGATTTCGAACCGGAAGTTTAGATCAATTTGACAACTTCTTTAATAGTTGTACGATTTTCATGAAATTTAGTATCTAAGTAGATCATACCGATGTGACTTCAAAAATATAATTAGAAATTTTCTAAATTATCTCCCCTTGACGAAATTAAGGATCAAAATTTTCAAAAAAATCATCGAAATATAGGTCAGAATGACCTGATTTTTTTTTTGGATACTAGATAAGTAATTACTGATTTGTACACAAAATATGGAGTTTGTCGATCGAACCGGAAGTGCCGCCATATTTAAAAGTGAAAAATCAATAAGGCTTTTTTGCTATTTTACTTACAGACTCGGGAGTTATATTTTCTGAATCCTTGTAGGAAGGCCTAAAAAATGTCGCGAATAGAATTTTGATTTCTGTCACGTGATGGTCACCATTTTGAATTGAAAATGAAAAATAGAAGCAATTTGAAGGGTCGGGACTTTGGAACACAATTACTCTCCTTCTAATTAAGCTAGAATGTTCAAACTTGGTGTAGACGTTCACTAGGTCAATGTTATGATTGAGTTTAAAGATCAGCATTTTCTGCTTAGGGTAAGCAGAGATAAGCATGCTAATTTGTTGATTCTTTAGGGCACGATAACTTCGGTTATAATGAAGGGAGGGCGGTGAAACTTTTGTCAATAGAGAGTCTAATAGCTAGCCTGTTGTGTGAAATCATTGTATTATTTTTTCTAAATATCAGGGATAGCCGAAAAAAAGAGATTGAAAATCCAAAAAGTCGTATTTTTACAATTTGGAGCATGTTTAGAGGTCTTTCTCGTAAAGTCAACATAATATTTTTTGGGAACTTCTTCTACAAAGAGTCTTATTGGTAGTCTTTTATATGAAACCATCGATCAACAGTCCAACATATCAGGAGTAGAAGAACAAAAGGATCGAACATTGAAAACGGCACCCTTTCATTGTTAAGCGAAACATGCAGTGTGGGTGACTACAATCTACACATTTAGTCATCGTATAGAGCTTATTCAACAGTATCGAATTCCAACTGCTTAGGGATGTTTTACGTGCACTCCAATGTGTACACGGGACCTTGGTTTTTCGTCCCATCCGAATGACTAGACAGCTGTGCTTGTCAGGCCCTCCGTTCTGCCTCACTGACAAGGGTAACCACGCCGGGAAATCGATTAAGCTGGTCAGTTGGAGCTTATTTTCAAAAGATTTGTAATAATCGGTTGGTAATTAAAGTACCGTGCACATTAAACCGTTAAAACAGAAAATTTCGCCCGGTTGAAATGTTTCTTGCTATAAGTCATCAATTTTCTGAATTCAGGGAGGCTGAATGGCTGAATGGTTAGCATGTGCACACTGTATCGTAACGTCTGTCATTGAGTCAACGGGCGTCGTTTCGATCTCCAGGTTGGACGTGACATGAAGTATGATGTCCAACCTCGTGGGTTTTCTCCGTGTCCTTCGGTTTCCTCCCAACGGCTAAAGACTTGTAAGCGCAAGGGGAATTTTTAAATAAAATTAAAAAACATACGTTAGTCCCGAAATGACCTAGTTTGTGTCGAATGGACATTAGGCCGCATTTCTCTCTTTCTCTTTTATTTTTAAAGTTTTGTAATAATCGGTTGGTAATCAAAGGTACTGTAAAAGTGATAAAACAGAAAATTGCCCCCGGTTGTAATGTTTCTCACTTTAAAGTCAGCAATTTGCCGATTTTAAGGGGCAAACGTTTATTGCGAACGCTTAAGCTGATCAGTGGGAGCTTATTTTTAAAAGTTTTGTAATATTCGGTTGATAACTAAAGGTACCGTGCAAATTAAACTGTTACAATAGAAAATTTGGCCCGGTTGAAATGTTTCTCGCTGTAGGTCAGCAATTTGCCGATTTTAGGGAGGTTGCGTGGCTGAATGGTTAGCACGTGCGCTCTGTATCATAACGTCTGTCATTGAGTCAACTGGCGTTGTTTCGATTTCTTGGTTGTACGTGAAGGAGTATGGTCGCCTGTCCAACCTCGTAGGCCGTAACGCCGCTGCCCGGGTAAAATTTCCCTCATTGCAGACCATATGGCATATGCCCGTCTTCATTAGCCCATTTTAGGATCAGAACAGTCGGACGTTAAACCCCATTCAATTTCATTTCATTTTCTCTATGTTGCTTATTTATTATAGTGGATAAATATTTTTCTGGTTCTAGCAATTATTTAATTTCTGCATAGAAATCTTGCTTTGGCCAGTTTTTTTTTATTGCAGAGTGCCATTCTTGTTTAAACAAACATGATCCTTTGTTTAAAACATGCTTAAGAAGTCGTCACGATTTCCTACTTATAACCAAACATATTGGAAATATTAGTCTGGCATTATTAAATCCTAATTTTATTGGTCTTATTTAAAATTAAACTTTCATTTAACTATGAACAACCCTTAACGTGTCTCTTTAAAACTATTAAGTACTCTAAAACAGTAGCTCAACCTTTTGACCTAAACTCATTAATTTACCATTTTGTTGTGAGCGACTTCTTATTCTTCCTATATGACATATTGCATGTGTCTGATTTCAAAGGGGGTTGGGTGCCTGAATGGTTAGCACGCGCGCCTGTCATTGAGTTAACTAGCGTGTTTTCGAATGCCCGGTTGTACGTGACAAGGAGTAAGGTCGCCTGTCCAACCTGCCATTTTTAATTTTTTTTCCCGCCATTTTCATTTCATTTTCTCACCCGTCTCATTACAGTAATACAAGTTTCAGTTATTTCCCTTTAGTTTTCAGATTATTGTTATGCCTGGGTGCAATGTTTCATACTATATTTAGACTTGTAACTTCGCGAGTTTTTGACCAATTTTAATAATTTTTTCTTCTTATCCTTTTATTTAGGATACTTGATACAATCAATGACACGTGACGATGAATATGAAAGCTTTCATATCTGCATGGGACAGTAGCAGATCTAGTTATTATTTTTTTTTTTTTGTGTTTTATTCACAAATCGGATTTCTCAGAATCTAACCATAGGATCGTTCTGAAACTTTTACCTATCCCCCCAAAAATGGGTGGTGGCTGTTGATTAAATATATTTTCAAAACGTTTTACGTATCCGAAATCACCGAATTTTACGAACGAATGCATTTGACCTACAATGCTGTAACTTTGTGACTATTTGACCTATTTTACTAAATCTTTTTTATTTGAGTACCTTGAGACAATTACTATAAATCTGCAGTTTCAGATTTTCGAATTTCGAAAATTCGTCGCTGTGATTTCGAACCGGAAGTTTAGACCAATTTGACAACTTCTTTAATAGTTGTACGATTTTCATGAAATTTAGTATCTAAGTAGATCTTACCGATGTGACTTCAAAAATATAATTAGAAATTTTCTAAATTATCTCCCCTTGACGAAATTAAGGATCAAAATTTTCAAAAAAATCGTCGAAATATAGGTCAGAATGACCTGATTTTCTTTTTGGATAATAGATAAGTAATTACTGATTTGTACACAAAATATGGAGTTTGTCGATTGAACCGGAAGTGCCGCCATATTTAAAAGTGAAAAATCAATAAGGCTTTATTGCTATTTTACTTACAGACTCGGGAGTTATATTTTCTGAATCCTTGATGGAAGGCCTAAAAAATGTCGCGAATAGAATTTTGATTTCGGTCACGTGATGGTCACCATTTTGAATTGAAAATGAAAAATAGAAGCAATTTGAAGGGTCGGGACTTTGGAACACAATTACTCTCCTTCTAATTAAGCTAGAATGTTCAAACTTGGTGTAGACGTTCACTAGGTCAATGTTATGATTGAGTTTAAAGATGAGCATTTTCTGCTTAGGGTAAGCAGAGATAAGCATGCTAATTTGTTGATTCTTTAGGGCACGATAACTTCGGTTATAATGAAGGGAGGGCGGTGAAACATTTGTCAATAGAGAGTCTAATAGCTAGCCTGTTGTGTGAAATCATTGTATTATTTTTTCTAAATATCAGGGATAGCCGAAAAAAGAGATTGAAAATCCAAAAAGTCGTATTTTTACAATTTGGAGCATGTTTAGAGGTCTTTCTCGTAAAGTCAACATAATATTTTTTGGGAACTTCTTCTACAAAGAGTCTTATTGGTAGTCTTTAATATGAAACCATCGATCAACAGTCCAACATATCAGGAGTAGAAGAACAAAAGGATCGAACATTGAAAACGGCACCCTTTCATTGTTAAGCGAAACATGCAGTGTGGGTGACTACAATCTACACATTTAGTCATCGTATAGAGCTTATTCAACAGTATCGAATTCCAGCTGCTTAGGGATATTTTACGTGCACTCCAATGTGTACACGAGACCTTGGTTTTTCGTCCCATCCGAATGACTAGACAGCTGTGCTTGTCAGGCCCTCCGTTCTGCCTCACTGACAAGGGGAACCACGCCGGGAAATCGAGATGAACTTTCTCCGTGCAGAACTTTCAATTCAGGCAAAAACGTTTATTGCATACGATTAAGCTGGTCAGTTGGAGCTTATTTTCAAAAGTTTTGTAATAATCGGTTGGTAATTAAAGTACCGTGCACATTAAACTGTTAAAACAGAAAATTTCGCCCGGTTGAAATGTTTCTTGCTATAAGTCAGCAATTTTCTGAATTCAGGGAGGCTGAATGGCTGAATGGTTAGCATGTGCGCACTGTATCGTAACGTCTGTCATTGAGTCAACGGGCGTCGTTTCGAACTCCAGGTTGCACGTGACATGAAGTATGATGTCCAACCTCGTGGGTTTTCTCCGTGTCCTTCGGTTTCCTCACAACGGCTAAAGACCTGTAAGCGCAAGGGGAGTTTTTAAATAAAATTAAAAACATATGTTAGTCCCGAAATGACCTAGTTTGTGTCGAATGGACATTAGGCCGCATTTCTCTCTTTCTCTTTTATTTTTAAAGTTTTGTAATAATCGGTTGGTAATCAAAGGTACTGTAAAAGTGATAAAACAGAAAATTTCGCCCGGTTGTAATGTTTCTCACTTTAAAGTCAGCAATTTGCCGATTTTAAGGGGCAAACGTTTATTGCGAACGCTTAAGCTGGTCAGGGGGAGCTTATTTTTAAAAGTTTTGTAATATTCGGTTGATAACTAAAGGTACCGTGCAAATTAAACTGTTACAATAGAAAATTTGGCCCGGTTGAAATGTTTCTCGCTGTAGGTCAGCAATTTGCCGATTTTAGAGAGGTTGCGTGGCTGAATGGTTAGCACGTGCGCTCTGTATCATAACGTCTGTCATTGAGTCAACTGGCGTTGTTTCGATTTCTTGGTTGTACGTGACAAGGAGTATGGTCGCCTGTCCAACCTCGTAGGCCGTAACCGCCGCTGCCCGGGTAAAATTTCCCTCATTGCACACTTTATGGCATATGCCCGTCTTCATTAGCCCATTTTAGGAGCAGAACAGTCGGACGTTAAACCCCATTCAATTTCATTTCATTTTCTCTATGTTGCTTATTTATTATAGTGGATAAATATTTTTCTGGTTCTAGCAATTATTTAATTTCTGCATAGAAATCTTGCTTTGGCCAGTTTTTTTATTGCAGAGTGCCATTCTTGTTTAAACAAACATGATCCTTTGTTTAAAACATGCTTAAGAAGTCGTCACGATTTCCTACTTATAACCAAACATATTGGAAATATTTGTCTGGCATTATTAAATCCTAATTTTATTGGTCTTATTTAAAATTAAACTTTCATTTAACTATGAACAACCCTTAACGTGTCTCTTTAAAACTATTAAGTACTCTAAAACAGTAGCTCAACCTTTTGACCTAAACTCATTAATTTACCATTTTGTTGTGAGCGACTTCTCATTCTTCCTATATGACATATTGCACGTGTCTGATTTCAAAGGGGGGTTGGGTGGCTGAATGGTTAGCACGCGCGCCTGTCATTGAGTTAACTTGCGTGTTTTCGAATGCCCGGTTGTACGTGACAAGGAGTAAGGTCGCCTGTCCAACCTGCCATTTTTATTTTTTTTTTCCGCCATTTTCATTTCATTTTCTCATCCGTCTCATTACAGTAATACAAGTTTCAGTTATTTCCCTTTAGTTTTCAGATTATTGTTATGCCTGGGTGCAATGTTTCATACTATATTTAGACTTGTAACTTCGCGAGTTTTTGACCAATTTTAATAATTTTTTCTTCTTATCCTTTTATTTAGGATACTTGATACAATCAATGACACGTGACGATGAATATGAAAGCTTTCATATCTGCATGGGACAGTAGCAGATCTAGTATTATTAAGCTTTCATATTACATATGAAAGCTTATTGTTTCTGTTAAGATTATTATTATTTTTTTTTTGTGTATTTTCTGCAAATCGGATTTCTCAGAATCTAACCATGGGATCTTTATGAAACTTTGACCTACCCCCCCATAAATGGGGTGCGAACGTTGTTTAAATATATTTTCAAAACGTTTTACGAATCCGAAATCACCGAATTTTACGAACGAAAAAACTGACAATGCATAGTCGTAACTTTGTTATTTTTTGACCGATTTTACTAATTCTTTTTTCTTTGGATACCTTGAAAAAAATCATTTTCATCTGCAGTTTTACATTTTCGAATTTTGAAAATTCGTCGCTGTGATTTCGAACCGGAAGTTTAGACCAATTTGACAACTTCTTTAATAGTTGTACGATTTTCATGAAATTTAGTGTATAAATAGATCTTACCGATGTGACTTCAAAAATATAATTAGAAATTTTCTAAATTATCTCCCCTTGACGAAATTAAGGATCAAATTTTTCAAAAAAATCAAAGAAATATAGGTCAGAATAACCTAATTTTTTTCTTGGATACTAGAGATGTAAGTACTGATTCGTACACAAAATATGGAGTTTGTCGATCGAACCGGAAGTGCCACCATCTTGAAAAGTGAAAAATCAAAAAGGCTTTTTTGCTATTTTACTTACAGACTCAGGAATTATATTTTCGGAATCCTTGAAGGAATGCCTAAATATCTGTCGGATCAGAATTTCGATTTCGGTCACGTGATGGTCACCATTTTGAATTGAAAATGAAAAATAGAAGCAATTTAAAGGGTCGGGACTTTGGAACACAATTACTCTCCTTCTAATTAAGCTAGAATGTTCAAACTTGGTGTAGACGTTCACTAGGTCAATGTTATGATTGAGTTCAAAGATGAGCATTTTCTGCTTAGGGTAAGCAGAGATAAGCATGCTGATTTGTTGA
Source organism: Patella caerulea (assembly GCA_036850965.1). Classification (NCBI taxonomy): domain Eukaryota; kingdom Metazoa; phylum Mollusca; class Gastropoda; family Patellidae; genus Patella; species Patella caerulea. Next base: position 1,824,227 of record JAZGQO010000018.1, on the reverse strand, counting down.
TTCTTTAGGGCACGATAACTTCGGTTATAATGAAGGGAGGGCGGTGAAACTTTTGTCAATAGAGAGTCTAATAGCTAGCCTGTTGTGTGAAATCATTGTATCATTTTTTTTAAATATCAGGCATAGCCTGAAAAAAGAGATTGAAAATCGAAAAAGTCGTATTTTTACAATTTGGAGCATATTTAGAGAGGTCTTTCTCGTAAAGTCAACATAATATTTTTGGGGAACTTCTTCTACAAAGAGTCTTATTGCTAGTCTTTTATATGAAACCAGTTCAACATATCAGGAGTAGAAGAACAAAAGGATCGAACATTGAAAACGGCACCCTTTCATTGTTAAGCGAAACATGCAGTGGGGGTGACTACAATCTACGCATTTAGTCATCGTATAGAGCTTATTCAACAGTATCGAATTCCAACTGCTTAGGGATATTTTACGTGCACTCCAATGTGTACACGGGACCTTGGTTTTTCGTCCCATCCGAAAGACTAGACAGCTGTGCTTGTCAGGCCCTCCGTTCTGCCTCACTGACAAGGGGAACCACGCCGGGAAATCGAGATCAACTTTTTCCGTGCAGAACTTTTAATTCAGGCAAAACGTTTATTGCATACGATTAAGCTGGTCAGTTGGAGCTTATTTTCAAAAGTTTTGTAATAATCGGTTGGTAATTAAAGTACCGTGCACATTAAACTGTTAAAACAGAAAATTTCGCCCGGTTGAAATGTTTCTTGCTATAAGTCAGCAATTTTCCGAATTCAGGGAGGCTGAATGGCTGAATGGTTAGCATGTGCGCGCTGTATCGTAACGTCTGTCATTGAGTCAACGGGCGTCGTTTCGATCTCCATGTTGTACGTGACATGGTGTATGATGTCCAACCTCGTGGTTTTTCTCCGTGTTCTTCGGTTTCCACCCAACGGCTAAAGACCAGTACGCGCAATGGGAGTTTTTAAATAAAATTAAAAAACATATGTTAGCCCCAAAATGACCTAGTTTGTGTCGAATTTCTCTCTTTCTCTTTTTAAAGTTTTGTAATAATCGGTTGGTAATCAAAGGTACTGTAAAAGTGATAAAACAGAAAATTTGGCCCGGTTGTAATGTTTCTTACTTTAAAGTCAGCAATTTGTCGATTCAAACGTTTATTGTGAACGATTAAGCTGGTCAGGGGGAGCTTATTTTTAAAAGTTTTGTAATATTCGGTTGATAAATAAAGGTACCGTGCAAATTAAACTGTTAAAATAGAAAATTTGGCCCGGTTGAAATGTTTCTCGCTGTAGGTCAGCAATTTGCCGATTTTAGTGAGGTTGCGTGGCTGAATGGTTAGCACGTGCGCTCTGTATCATAACGTCTGTCATTGAGTCAACTGGCGTTGTTTCGATTTCTTGGTTGTACGTGACAAGGAGTATGGTCGCCTGTCCAACCTCGTAGGCCGTAACCGCCGCTGCCCGGGTAAAATTTCCCTTATTGCAAACTTTATGGCATATGCCCGTCTTCATTAGCCCATTTTAGGAGCAGAACAGTAGGACGTTAAACCCCATTCAATTTCATTTCATTTTCTCTATGCTGCTTATTTATTATAGTGGATAAATATGTTTCTGGTTCTAGCAATTATTTAATTTCTGCATAGAAATCTTGCTTTGGCCAGTTTTTTTTATTGCAGAGTGCCATTCTTGTATAATTCAGTCTATGATCCTTTGTTTAAAACATGCTTAAGAAGTCGTCACGATTTCGTACTTATAACCAAACATATTGGAAATATTAGTCTGGCATTATTAAATCCTAATTTTATTGGTCTTATTTAAAATTAAACTTTCATTTAACTATGAACAACCCTTAACGTGTCTCTTTAAAACTATTAAGTACTCTAAAACAGTAGCTCAACCTTTTGACCTAAACTCATTAATTTACCATTTTATTGTGAGCGACTTCTTATTCTTCCTATATGACATATTGCACGTGTCTGATTTCAAAGGGGGGCTGGGTGGCTGAATGGTTAGCACGTGCGCCTGTCATTGAGTAAACCAGCGTGTTTTCGAATTCCCGGTTGTACGTGACAAGGAGTAAGGTCGCCTGTCCAACCTGCCATTTTTAATTTTTTTCCCGCCATTTTCATTTCATTTTCTCATCCGTCTCATTACAGTAATACAAGTTTCAGTTATTTCCCTTTAGTTTTCAGATTATCGTTATGCCTGGGTGCAATGTTTCATACTATATTTAGACTTGTGACTTCCCGATTTTTTGACAAATTTTGATAATTTTTTCTTCTTATCCTTTTATTTAGGATACTTGATACAATCAATGACACGTGACGATGAATATGAAAGCTTTCATATCTGCATGGGACAGTAGCAGATCTAGTTATTATTTTTTTTTTTTGTGTTTTATCCACAAATCGGATTTCTCAGAATCTAACCATAGGATCGTTCTGAAACTTTTACCTATCCCCCCAAAAATGGGTGGTGGCTGTTGATTAAATATATTTTCAAAACGTTTTACGTATCCGAAATCACCGAATTTTACGAACGAATGCATTTGACCTACAATGCTGTAACTTTGTGACTATTTGACCTGTTTTACTAAATCTTTTTTCTTTGAGTACCTTGAGACAATTACTATAAATCTGCAGTTTCAGATTTTCGAATTTCGAAAATTCGTCGCTGTGATTTCGAACCGGAAGTTTAGACCAATTTGACAACTTCTTTAATAGTTGTACGATTTTCATGAAATTTAGTATCTAAGTAGATCTTACCGATGTGACTTCAAAAATATAATTAGAAATTTTCTAAATTATCTCCCCTTGACGAAATTAAGGATCAAAATTTTCAAAAAAATCGTCGAAATATAGGTCAGAATGACCTGATTTTTTTTTTGGATACTAAATAAGTAAGTACTGATTTGTACGCAAAATATGGAGTTTGTCGATCGAACCGGAAGTGCCGCCATATTTAAAAGTGAAAAATCAATAAGGCTTTTTTGCTATTTTACTTACAGACTCGGGAGTTATATTTTCTGAATCCTTGATGGAAGGCCTAAAAAATGTCGCAAATAGAATTTTGATTTCGGTCACGTGATGGTCACCATTTTGAATTGAAAATGAAAAATAGAAGCAATTTGAAGGGTCGGGACTTTGGAACACAATTATTCTCCTTCTAATTAAGCTAGAATATTCAAACTTGGTGTAGACGTTCACTAGGTCAATATTATGATTGAGTTTAAAGATGAGCATTTTCTGCTTAGGGTAAGCAGAGATAAGCATGCTGATTTGTTGATTCTTTAGGGCACGATAACTTCGGTTATAATGAAGCGAGGGCGGTGAAACTTTTGTCAATACAGAGTCTAATAGCTAGCCTGTTGTGTGAAATCATTGTATTATTTTTTCTAAATATCAGGGATAGCCGAAAAAAAGAGATTGAAAATCCAAAAAGTCGTATTTTTACAATTTAGAGCATGTTTAGAGGTCTTTCTCGTAAAGTCAACATAATATTTTTTGGGAACTTCTTCTACAAATAGTCTTATTGGTAGTCTTTTATATGAAACCAACGATCAACAGTCCAACATATCAGGAGTAGAAGAACAAAAGGATCGAACATTGAAAACGGCACCCTTTCATTGTTAAGCGAAACATGCAGTGTGGGTGACTACAATCTACACATTTAGTCATCGTATAGAGCTTATTCAACAGTATCGAATTCCAGCTGCTTAGGGATATTTTACGTGCACTCCAATGTGTACACGAGACCTTGGTTTTTCGTCCCATCCGAATGACTAGACAGCTGTGCTTGTCAGGCCCTCCGTTCTGCCTCACTGACAAGGTGAACCACGCCGGGAAATCGAGATGAACTTTCTCCGTGCAGAACTTTCAATTCAGGCGAAAACGTTTATTGCATACGATTAAGCTGGTCAGTTGGAGCTTATTTTCAAAAGTTTTGTAATAATCGGTTGGTAATTAAAGTACCGTGCACATTAAACTGTTAAAACAGAAAATTTCGCCCGGTTGAAATGTTTCTTGCTATAAGTCAGCAATTTTCTGAATTCAGGGAGGCTGAATGGCTGAATGGTTAGCATGTGCACACTGTATCGTAACGTCTGTCATTGAGTCAACGGGCGTCGTTTCGATCTCCAGGTTGCATGTGACATGAAGTATGATGTCCAACCTCGTGGGTTTTCTCCGTGTCCTTCGGTTTCCTCCCAACGGCTAAAGACCTGTAAGCGCAAGGGGAGTTTTTAAATAAAATTAAAAACATATGTTAGTCCCGAAATGACCTAGTTTGTGTCGAATGGACATTAGGCCGCATTTCTCTCTTTCCCTTTTATTTTTAAAGTTTTGTAATAATCGGTTGGTAATCAAAGGTACTGTAAAAGTGATAAAACAGAAAATTTCGCCCGGTTGTAATGTTTCTCACTTTAAAGTCAGCAATTTGCCGATTTTAAGGGGCAAACGTTTATTGCGAACGCTTAAGATTGTCAGGGGGAGCTTATTTTTAAAAGTTTTGTAATATTCGGTTGATAACTAAAGGTACCTTGCAAATTAAACTGTTACAATAGAAAATTTGGCCCGGTTGAAATGTTTCTCGCTGTAGGTCAGCAATTTGCCGATTTTAGGGAGGTTGCGTGGCTGAATGGTTAGCACGTGCGCTCTGTATCATAACGTCTGTCATTGAGTCAACTGGCGTTGTTTCGATTTCTTGGTTGTACGTGACAAGGAGTATGGTCGCCTGTCCAACCTCGTAGGCCGTAACCGCCGCTGCCCGGGTAAAATTTCCCTCATTGCACACTTTATGGCATATGCCCGTCTTCATTAGCCCATTTTAGGAGCAGAACAGTCGGACGTTAAACCCCATTCAATTTCATTTCATTTTCTCTATGTTGCTTATTTATTATAGTGGATAAATATTTTTCTGGTTCTAGCAATTATTTAATTTCTGCATAGAAATCTTGCTTTGGCCAGCTTTTTTATTGCAGAGTGCCATTCTTGTTTAAACAAACATGATCCTTTGTTTAAAACATGCTTAAGAAGTCGTCACGATTTCCTACTTATAACCAAACATATTGGAAATATTAGTCTGGCATTATTAAATCCTAATTTTATTGGTCTTATTTAAAATTAAACTTTCATTTAACTATGAACAACCCTTAACGTGTCTCTTTAAAACTATTAAGTACTCTAAAACAGTAGCTCAACCTTTTGACCTAAACTCATTAATTTACCATTTTGTTGTGAGCGACTTCTTATTCTTCCTATATGACATATTGCACGTGTCTGATTTCAAAGGGGGGTTGGGTGGCTGAATGGTTAGCACGCGCGCCTGTCATTGAGTTAACTAGCGTGTTTTCGAATGCCCGGTTGTACGTGACAAGGAGTAAGGTCGCCTGTCCAACCTGCCATTTTTATTTTTTTTCCCGCCATTTTCATTTCATTTTCTCATCCGTCTCATTACAGTAATACAAGTTTCAGTTATTTCCCTTTAGTTTTCAGATTATTGTTATGCCTGAGTGCAATGTTTCATACTATATTTAGACTTGTAACTTCGCGAGTTTTTGACCAATTTTAATAATTTTTTCTTCTTATCCTTTTATTTAGGATACTTGATACAATCAACGACACGTGACGATGAATATGAAAGCTTTCATATCTGCATGGGACAGTAGCAGATCTAGTATTATTATTATTTTTTTTTTTTGTGTTTTATCCACAAATCGGATTTCTCAGAATCTAACCATAGGATCGTTCTGAAACTTTTACCTATCCCCCCAAAAATGGGTGGTGGCTGTTGATTAAATATATTTTCAAAACGTTTTACGTATCCGAAATCACCGAATTTTACGAACGAATGCATTTGACCTACAATGCTGTAACTTTGTGACTATTTGACCTATTTTACTAAATCTTTTTTCTTTGAGTACCTTGAGACAATTACTATAAATCTGCAGTTTCAGATTTTCGAATTTCGAAAATTCGTCGCTGTGATTTCGAACCGGAAGTTTAGACCAATTTGACAACTTCTTTAATAGTTGTACGATTTTCATGAAATTTAGTATACAAGTAGATCTTACCGATGTGACTTCAAAAATATAATTAGAAATTTTCTAAATTATCTCCCCTTGACGAAATTAAGGATCAAAATTTTCAAAAAAATCGTCGAAATATAGGTCAGAATGACCTGATTTTTTTTTTGGATACTAGATAAGTAATTACTGATTTGTACGCAAAATATGGAGTTTGTCGATCGAACCGGAAGTGCCGCCATATTTAAAAGTGAAAAATCAATAAGGCTTTTTTGCTATTTTACTTACAGACTCGGGAGTTATATTTTCTGAATCCTTGATGGAAGGCCTAAAAAATGTCGCAAATAGAATTTTGATTTCGGTCACGTGATGGTCACCATTTTGAATTGAAAATGAAAAATAGAAGCAATTTGAAGGGTCGGGACTTTGGAACACAATTATTCTCCTTCTAATTAAGCTAAACTTGGTGTAGACGTTCACTAGGTCAATGTTATGATTGAGTTTAAAGATGAGCATTTTCTGCTTAGGGTAAGCAGAGATAAGCATGCTGATTTGTTGATTCTTTAGGGCACGATAACTTCGGTTATAATGAAGCGAGGGCGGTGAAACTTTTGTCAATACAGAGTCTAATAGCTAGCCTGTTGTGTGAAATCATTGTATTATTTTTTCTAAATATCAGGGATAGCCGAAAAAAGAGATTGAAAATCCAAAAAGTCGTATTTTTACAATTTAGAGCATGTTTAGAGGTCTTTCTCGTAAAGTCAACATAATATTTTTTGGGAACTTCTTCTACAAAGAGTCTTATTGGTAGTCTTTTATATGAAACCAACGATCAACAGTCCAACATATCAGGAGTAGAAGAACAAAAGGATCGAACATTGAAAACGGCACCCTTTCATTGTTAAGCGAAACATGCAGTGTGGGTGACTACAATCTACACATTTAGTCATCGTATAGAGCTTATTCAACAGTATCGAATTCCAGCTGCTTAGGGATATTTTACGTGCACTCCAATGTGTACACGAGACCTTGGTTTTTCGTCCCATCCGAATGACTAGACAGCTGTGCTTGTCAGGCCCTCCGTTCTGCCTCACTGACAAGGGGAACCACGCCGGGAAATCGAGATGAACTTTCTCCGTGCAGAACTTTCAATTCAGGCGAAAACGTTTATTGCATACGATTAAGCTGGTCAGTTGGAGCTTATTTTCAAAAGTTTTGTAATAATCGGTTGGTAATTAAAGTACCGTGCACATTAAACTGTTAAAACAGAAAATTTCGCCCGGTTGAAATGTTTCTTGCTATAAGTCAGCAATTTTCTGAATTCAGGGAGGCTGAATGGCTGAATGGTTAGCATGTGCACACTGTATCGTAACGTCTGTCATTGAGTCAACGGGCGTCGTTTCGATCTCCAGGTTGCACGTGACATGAAGTATGATGTCCAACCTCGTGGGTTTTCTCCGTGTCCTTCGGTTTCCTCCCAACGGCTAAAGACCTGTAAGCGCAAGGGGAGTTTTTAAATAAAATTAAAAACATATGTTAGTCCCGAAATGACCTAGTTTGTGTCGAATGGACATTAGGCCGCATTTCTCTCTTTCTCTTTTATTTTTAAAGTTTTGTAATAATCGGTTGGTAATCAAAGGTACTGTAAAAGTGATAAAACAGAAAATTTCGCCCGGTTGTAATGTTTCTCACTTTAAAGTCAGCAATTTGCCGATTTTAAGGGGCAAACGTTTATTGCGAACGCTTAAGCTGGTCAGGGGGAGCTTATTTTTAAAAGTTTTGTAATATTCGGTTGATAACTAAAGGTACCGTGCAAATTAAACTGTTACAATAGAAAATTTGGCCCGGTTGAAATGTTTCTCGCTGTAGGTCAGCAATTTGCCGATTTTAGGGAGGTTGCGTGGCTGAATCGTTAGCACGTGCGCTCTGTATCATAACGTCTGTCATTGAGTCAACTGGCGTTGTTTCGATTTCTTGGTTGTACGTGACAAGGAGTATGGTCGCCTGTCCAACCTCGTAGGCCGTAACCGCCGCTGCCCGGGTAAAATTTCCCTCATTGCACACTTTATGGCATAGCCCATTTTAGGAGCAGAACAGTCGGACGTTAAACCCCATTCAATTTCATTTCATTTTCTCTATGTTGCTTATTTATTATAGTGGATAAATATTTTTCTGGTTCTAGCAATTATTTAATTTCTGCATAGAAATCTTGCTTTGGCCAGTTTTTTTATTGCAGAGTGCCATTCTTGTTTAAACAAACATGATCCTTTGTTTAAAACATGCTTAAGAAGTCGTCACGATTTCCTACTTATAACCAAACATATTGGAAATATTAGTCTGGCATTATTAAATCCTAATTTTATTGGTCTTATTTAAAATTAAACTTTCATTTAACTATGAACAACCCTTAACGTGTCTCTTTAAAACTATTAGGTACTCTAAAACAGTAGCTCAACCTTTTGACCTAAACTCATTAATTTACCATTTTGTTGTGAGCGACTTCTTATTCTTCCTATATGACATATTGAACGTGTCTGATTTCAAAGGGGGGTGGGTGGCTGAATGGTTAGCACGCGCGCCTGTCATTGAGTTAACTAGCGTGTTTTCGAATGCCCGGTTGTACGTGACAAGGAGTAAGGTCGCCTGTCCAACCTGCCATTTTTATTTTTTTTCCCGCCATTTTCATTTCATTTTCTCATCCGTCTCATTACAGTAATACAAGTTTCAGTTATTTCCCTTTAGTTTTCAGATTATTGTTATGCCTGGGTGCAATGTTTCATACTATATTTAGACTTGTAACTTCGCGAGTTTTTGACCAATTTTAATAATTTTTTCTTCTTATCCTTTTATTTAGGATACTTGATACAATCAATGACACGTGACGATGAATATGAAAGCTTTCATATCTGCATGGGACAGTAGCAGATCTAGTTATTATTTTTTTTTTTGTGTGTGTTTTCTGCAAATCGGATTTCTCAGAATCTATCCATAGGATCTTTCTGAAATTTTGACCTACCCCCCCAAAAATGGGGTGCGAACCTTGATTAAATATATTTTCGAAACGTTTTACGAATCCGAAATCACCGAATTTTACGAACGAAAAAAATGACAATGCATAGTCGTAACTTTGTTATTTTTTGACCGATTTTACTAATTCTTTTTTCTTTGAATACCTTTAAAAAAATCATTTTCATCTGCAGTTTCACATTTTCGAATTTCGAAAATTCGTCGCTGTGATTTCGAACCGGAAGTTTAGACCAATTTGACAACTTCTTTAATAGTTGTACGATTTTCATGAAATTTAGTATCTAAGTAGATCTTACCGATGTGACTTCAAAAATATAATTAGAAATTTTCTAAATTATCTCCCCTTGACGAAATTAAGGATCAAAATTTTCAAAAAAATCATCGAAATATAGGTCAGAATGACCTGATTTTTTTTTTGGATACTAGATAAGTAATTACTGATTTGTACACAAAATATGGAGTTTGTTGATCGAACCGGAAGTGCCGCCATATTTAAAAGTGAAAAATCAATAAGGCTTTTTTGCTATTTTACTTACAGACTCGGGAGTTATATTTTCTGAATCCTTGTAGGAAGCCCTAAAAAATGTCGCGAATAGAATTTTGATTTCGGTCACGTGATGGTCACCATTTTGAATTGAAAATGAAAAATAGAAGCAATTTGAAGGGTCGGGACTTTGGAACACAATTACTCTCCTTCTAATTAAGCTAGAATGTTCAAACTTGGTGTAGACGTTCACTAGGTCAATGTTATGATTGAGTTTAAAGATGAGCATTTTCTGCTTAGGGTAAGCAGAGATAAGCATGCTAATTTGTTGATTCTTTAGGGCACGATAACTTCGGTTATAATGAAGGGAGGGCGGTGAAACTTTTGTCAATAGAGAGTCTAATAGCTAGCCTGTTGTGTGAAATCATTGTATTATTTTTTCTAAATATCAGGGATAGCCGAAAAAAAGAGATTGAAAATCCAAAAAGTCGTATTTTTACAATTTGGAGCATGTTTAGAGGTTTTTCTCGTAAAGTCAACATAATATTTTTTGGGAACTTCTTCTACAAAGAGTCTTATTGGTAGTCTTTTATATGAAACCATCGATCAACAGTCCAACATATCAGGAGTAGAAGAACAAAAGGATCGAACATTGAAAACGGCACCCTTTCATTGTTAAGCGAAACATGCAGTGTGGGTGACTACAATCTACACATTTAGTCATCGTATAGAGCTTATTCAACAGTATCGAATTCCAACTGCTTAGGGATATTTTACGTGCACCCCAATGTGTACACGGGACCTTGGTTTTTCGTCCCATCCGAATGACTAGACAGCTGTGCTTGTCAGGCCCTCCGTTCTGCCTCACTGACAAGGGGAACCACGCCGGGAAATCGAGATGAACTTTCTCCGTGCAGAACTTTCAATTCAGGCGAAAACGTTTATTGCATACGATTAAGCTGGTCAGTTGGAGCTTATTTTCAAAAGTTTTGTAATAATCGGTTGGTAATTAAAGTACCGTGCACATTAAACTGTTAAAACAGAAAATTTCGCCCGGTTGAAATGTTTCTTGCTATAAATCAGCAATTTTCTGAATTCAGGGAGGCTGAATGGCTGAATGGTTAGCATGTGCGCACTGTATCGTAACGTCTGTCATTGAGTCAATGGGCGTCGTTTCGATCTCCAGGTTGGACGTGACATGAAGTATGATGTCCAACCTCGTGGGTTTTCTCCGTGTCCTTCGGTTTCCTCCCAACGGCTAAACCCTGTAAGCGCAAGGGGAGTTTTTAAATAAAATTAAAAAACATATGTTAGTCCCGAAATGACCTAGTTTGTGTCGAATGGACATTAGGCCGCATTTCTCTCTTTCTCTTTTATTTTTAAAGTTTTGTAATAATCGGTTGGTAATCAAAGGTACTGTAAAAGTGATAAAACAGAAAATTTCGCCCGGTTGTAATGTTTCTCACTTTAAAGTCAGCAATTTGCCGATTTTAAGGGGCAAACGTTTATTGCGAACGCTTAAGCTGGTCATGGGGAGCTTATTTTTAAAAGTTTTGTAATAATCGGTTGATAACTAAAGGTACCGTGCAAATTAAACTGTTACAATAGAAAATTTGGCCCGGTTGAAATGTTTCTCGCTGTAGGTCAGCAATTTGCCGATTTTAGGGAGGTTGCGTGGCTGAATGGTTAGCACGTGCGCTCTGTATCATAACGTCTGTCATTGAGTCAACTGGCGTTGTTTCGATTTCTTGGTTGTATGTGACAAGGAGTATGGTCGCCTGTCCAACCTCGTAGGCCGTAACCGCCGCTGCCCGGGTAAAATTTCCCTCATTGCACACTTTATGGCATATGCCCGTCTTCATTAGCCCATTTTAGGAGCAGAACAGTCGGACGTTAAACCCCATTCAATTTCATTTCATTTTCTCTATGTTGCTTATTTATTATAGTGGATAAATATTTTTCTGGTTCTAGCAATTACTTAATTAGAAATCTTGCTTTGGCCAGTTTTTTTTATTGCAGAGTGCCATTCTTGTTTAAACAAACATGATACTTTGTTTAAAACATGCTTAAGAAGTCGTCACGATTTCCTACTTATAACCAAACATATTGAAAATATTAGTCTGGCATTATTAAATCCTAATTTTATTGGTCTTATTTAAAAATAAACTTTCATTTAACTATGAACAACCCTTAACGTGTCTCTTTAAAACTATTAAGTACTCTAAAACAGTAGCTCAACCTTTTGGCCTAAACTCATTAATTTACCATTTTGTTGTGAGTGACTTCTTATTCTTCCTATATGACATATTGCACGTGTCTGATTTCAAAGGGGGGTTGGGTGCCTGAATGGTTAGCACGCGCACCTGTCATTGAGTTAACTAGCTTGTTTTCGAATGCCCGGTTGTACGTGACAAGGAGTAAGGTCGCCTGTCCAACCTGCCATTTTTATTTTTTTTCCCGCCATTTTCATTTCATTTTCTCATCCTTCTCATTACAGTAATACAAGTTTCAGTTATTTCCCTTTAGTTTTCAGATTATTGTTATGCCTGGGTGCAATGTTTCATACTATATTTAGACTTGTAACTTCGCGAGTTTTTGACCAATTTTAATAATTTTTTCTTCTTATCCTTTTATTTAGGATACTTGATACAATCAATGACACGTGCCGACGAATATGAAAGCTTTCATATCTGCATGGGACAGTAGCAGATCTAGTTATTATTATTATTTATCCCCGGAGCCTATTTCTCCATGATCGAAAACAGATATCGATCTGGAACCAAATATTCTATCGGGAAACTAGGTGGTGGCTACTCATTAAATCACTTTTGAAACTTCTGCGCAGACCGGAAGTGACAGAATTTCGTGCGGTACCAAAAAATAAAAAAACGGCCGTAGATTCGTCAATTCTGTACCTATTTTCATACAAATGACATTTTCGGAAACCCTGAGTCTTTTCTCGGACGATAGGAGTTGAAAATTTCGAAATTTTGAAACTTCGTCGCTGACTTCTAGCGTTCGAAAACTGAAAAAAAGAGACATTTTTGTTATTTTTCAAAATTTTTAAATTTCACCTACATTTTTGGATACCTGAAGACCATCCGATTCCAGAAATACAAGTTTCACTCCGAGTTATTGCCCTTTATTTTTCGATTTTTTTCGAATTTTCTGCCATTTTTCGAACCCTTATATTTTTTGGAAAGAATAATCCGATATTTCTGTAAGCTCTGGTACATAAAGCTATATAGTCAGACCTTTTTATAAAGCAATTTCAACAACGATCTGTAAAACGGAAGTAGTGGAAATAATGCCCGATATTTCGAAAAAAACGCAACAAATGGGTGTTTGGGGGAAAAACCCGATTTCTCCGTCCAATATCAATGGATTAAACGAATTAAGCTTTCGTTGAGTGGCTCGGGGAATGGACTGTCGTATGATGCCCAATTTATACGGATACTATGACCAAGCAGCAAAATATGACACTCTGGAAATCAAGTATTTTCTGATTTGGAGCGTTTTTGGACGCCTTTATCTCGAAAACTGCTCCAGCGATTTTTCTTAAACTGTCTCTATCTAGAGACCTTTCGATAGTCTTGTGTATCAAACATTCCGTTAAGACTTTGAAATATTTGTAATAGGTCAAATACCGAACTGAAAATCGAAAAAAGTCGAAAAATCGTAAAATTTTGAAAAAAGCTCTATAAATTTATTTTTTTTACAGATTTTCAAAAAATATTTTTATATTTATATATTTAGATAGCTCATCTAATGCCGATTCCAATAATGTATAATATGTATTCAGTTATTGAAATTTAATTTCAATATATTGACATTTTTGCATTTTTGGCACTTTTAAACATAGGATTTCTCAGGGGCATTTTATCTGATCAGATAATGTAATATATTATTACAGAGCCTTGTGGCTATATAATTGCCGAACCCGGTTATTAAAACTATCCTGAAAATAATCTCCATACCGGAAGTATTAAAAAAATGAAAAAAAAAGGTTTAAAAATAGGCGCTCTTCCGAAAAGCTTGATTTCGCCGACAGGTATTACCGGACCAAAAGAAGTAAAGTGTCTTTGGATAGTCCCATTAAAGGACTGTTATATGGCATCTCAATGGTACGATTTCGATGGTTAGAAAATAAATAACGGTACGTCGAAAATCTAGTATTTTCCCTTTTTGGAGCCTTTTTAGACGCTATTTTCTCGAAAACAACCCCTACGATTCTTCTGAATCTTTTTTAACGCAGAGTCCTATCGGTGGTCTGTTGCGTGAATTCAACATGAAAAGGTTTGAAATAATATAAGTGGTCCAAAAATGGCCTCAATCTTTGAAAAAAGTTGAAAAATCGTTAAATTATTGAAAATGTTCTTTTATTTATCTTTTCTACAAAAACTACTGAATAGATATTTCTGACACTTATGGGAAAGAAAGTTAAGTATGTAAACAACTTGTTAAAAAATACCGACAAAGATCCAAAAACCGGAAGTAGTGGAAAAAATGTTTGATATTTTGAGAAAATACAGTGAAGAATTGGTACTCTTGCAAAATTTGCGAGTTCTCAGGCTATTCAGACGATTTTATCTCGAAAAGTAGTCTTATTTCTTTTCTTACACTTCTGTTACTTAGAATCCTAATTGTGGTCTAGTGCGTGAATCGAAATTAAAAAGCCTCTATATAGTATAATTGATCCAAAAAGGTCCACAATCTTTGAACAAATTAGAAAAATTGTTGTATTTTAAACTACAGGTTGGGATGGAATCAGGCCACTAATTATTTACTAATTTTCCTTTTGATTTATATTACATAATGGATGTTTCTGAAAATTCTAGTACTTGAAGTTAAGTATCCAGACAACTTGCTAAAATTATCTCAACAATGATTTGTAAACCGGGAATAGTCCAAAAATGATCCGATATTTTGAATAAACCTATAAATAAGTAAAATAAATGTAGACTTTGCAAAAAAACGTGAATTCTACGGCAGATTTCACCCAATCGAAACAAATAGAGTGTCGTTAAATAGCGCGGATAATTTACTTTTATTTGATATCAGAATGATACAAATGCAATGGTAGGCAATAGATTATGAGATGCCGAAAATGTAGCATTTTCTTCTATTTTTGGAGCCTATTCAGACTCGTTTATCTCGAAAACTACTTCTATTTCTCTTCTTAAACTTCTGTTATCCCGAGTTCTATCGGTCGTTTAGAGTATAAATGTACATTTAAAGGCATGGCAATGATATAAAGGACCCTGAAAGCCGATTCAGCACTGCTATGCAGGTCTAGTTATTATTATTATTCAGATTCCAATTTGAATAGATCTCAGCAACTACGTGTCGCATCGTTACGATTTCTTCAGTTTTACTGGGAAAGTGGGTGTGACTTAGAGGATAAAGCTATTTTGAACCTTCTGCGACAATGCGAAATGTCCGAAATCACCGAAGTTATCGTTTTTGAAAATATTGCAGTCATTTTTACAATAATCATTGGATTTTAATTTTCGATACATTTTGGCATAGCCTGAGACAGGGCACATAGCTACGCTACTTTCGATTTTTGATTTTCGGCAAATCTTCTAAGATATTAGGCGCCAAATTTCGAAAATTTAAAAATTTTACAAAAAACTTTTTTATTTATGAATATTTTTTAGTCGTATTGTGCACAGAATTAAAGAGTCATCTGACTAGTGCAAAAATGTTAAAAAATTTTGTCCCAGTAATTTACCTTGGCCGCCATTGGCTAATTCAGTTTTTCAGTCCTAGATTAATTTTTTATTGTTCGATTTGTATAACACAAAGTTCATATGCTTCGTTGTATCAATTGTCATTTTTTTTATTACCAAAAGTGTTATCTGTCGGCACCGGAAGTGGCATAATTTTACCAAAAACTACAATTTTGACAGTTATTTTCCTATTTCGAAAACAAATATTATTTTTTGGAAAAATTATTTGACTCAAAGAGTGTGCCCTTTCAAGGCGCAAAAAATGTAGGAAGCAGTTTTTTTAATTTCGATTTCATTTTCGAGCAAATTCGATTAAGAGGCTAAAAATGGTGTAAAATTATTCAGGCTTTTCAGATTTTAAAATATTTCTTCGTAACTTTTATAAACTTGTAGCTATAATCCATACGAAGAAAATGTATGTTAAAATTCGTTTGTAATATAAGCAGTTACCAAGAAATGGGCAGTTCTGTACAAGTCACTGTTTTCGTTATTTTGCCTGTAAAATAATCAATTATGATTGAATTTTTATAAAAGTGACATCATTTGATTCAAAAAGCATGCAGCGTCATATCAAGTTGATTACAATTTAAAATTGACACCGGAAGTGACATCATTTGGTCAAAAAATGCATTTTAAACTTTTTAAATCAATGTTTTATTCAACCAAGAATAACTTAATATGTATTAATAATTTTAACTTTTGGTTTAAATTCACATATAAACAAAACTCATATGGTCATATAGATATCATAAAATGGTTTCTAACTTGTTCGGTTGCCGAGAAATAGACGGTTTTCTACAGGTCACTTTTGAAGGTTTCGGGGCCATAAAAGGGTCAATTATTATTCGATTTTCATAAACGTCACACCATGTTATACCTAATGCCATTTGGGATTTCATACAAGTAATTTAAGATTTTCATTATCACCGGAAGTAACGTCATTTTGGCCAAAACTGTATTTTTAGCCTCCAAAACAGATATTTTATTCAAATGAGTCTGTTTTGAAATCTTTTTCAAATTATGGTATTTGATGCCAATCAACAAATAGAATGAACCCATACGATCATACAGATACCACAAAATGGTTTCTAACTTGTACGGTTGCAGAGAAATAGCCGATTTTCTACAAGTCACTTTTCAAGTTTTTTGGTCTTTAAAAGTGGCAATTATTATTCGATTTACATAAAATTTTCACTATATGATATCGTATGCCATTTCTGATTTCATAGGAGTAATTGAACATTTGCATTAACACCGGGAGTAATTTAATTTTGTCAAGATCATTTACAAGTAACAAATGTATAAAATGAATTGATATTGCTGGATTTTGTTGATTCTGCGTCCATTTTATTTGTGTGCAATGTTAATTTGGAAACCTGTTTAGTGGTTTCGCTGGTACCGGAAGTGACATATATTCAAGGGTAACTTGGCACCGGAAGTGACATGTTTAAGGGTAACGTGGCACCAGTGAAACCCGTCATTCCTGCATGCAGGTCTAGTTCTTATTATTATTAGGGTTTCACACTGCGTAGCTTGTGTGAAACACTATTGTTTTTGTTAAAATTATTAAGCTTTCATATTTCATATGAAAGCTTATTGTTTCTGTTAAGATTATTATTATTTTTTTTTGTGTTTTTCCTGCAAATCGGATTTCACAGAATCTATCCATAGGATGTTTCTGAAACTTTGACCTACCCCCCCCCCCCCCGCCCAAAAAAATGGGTGGTGGCTGTTGATTAAATATATTTTCAAAACGTTTTGCGAATTCGAAATCACCGAATTTTACGAACGAAAAAACTGACAATGCATAGTCGTAACTTTGCTATTTTTTGACCGATTTTACTAATTCTTTTTTCTTTGAATACCTTGAAAAAAATCATTTTCATCTGCAGTTTCACATTTTCGAATTTCGAAAATTCGTCGCTGTGATTTCGAACCGGAAGTTCAGATCAATTTGACAACTTCTTTAATAGTTGTATGATTTTCATGAAATTTAGTATTTAAGTAGATCTTACCAATGTGACTTCAAAATTATAATGAGAAATTTTCTAAATTATCTCCCCTTGGTGAAATTGAGGATCAAAGTTTTAAAAAAAATCGTCGAAATATAGGTCAGAATGACCTGAAATTTTTTTTCGATACTCAACAGGTAATTACTGATTCCTACACAAAATATGCAGTTTGTCGATCAAACCGGAAATGCCACCATCTTGAAACATGAAAAATCGCTAAGGCTTTTTTGCTATCTTACTTACAGACACGGGAGTTATATTTTCTGAATCCTTGAAGGATGGCCCAAAAATCGCAGGGAGCAGAATTTTGATTTAGGTCAACTGATGGTTGCCATTTTGAAGTGAATATGAAAAGTAGTAGCAATTTGAATGGCCGAGACTTTGAAACACAATAACTCCCCTTTTAATTGAGCTAGAATGTTCAATCTTGGTGTAGACGTTCACTAGGTCAATGTCATGATTGAGTGCAAAGATGAACATTTTCTGCTTAGGGTAAGCAGAGATAAGCATGCTGATTTGTTGATTCTTTAGGGCACAATAACTTCGGTTATAATGAAGGGAGGGTGATGAAACTCTTGTCAATCGAGAGTCTAATAGCTAGCCCGTTGTGTGAAATCATTGTATCATTTTTTTTAAATATCAGGGGTAGCAGAAAAAAGAGATCGAAAATCCAAAAAGTCGTATTTTTACGATTTGGAGCATTTTCAAGGGTCCTTTTCTCTAAAGTCAACATAATATTTTGGGGGAACTTCTTGTACAAAGTGTCTTATCGGTAGTCTTTTATATGAAACCATAGATCAACAGTCAAAAATATCAGGAGTAGTAGAATAAAAGGATCGAAAATTGAAAACCGCACCCTTTCATTGTTAAGCAAAACATGCAGTGTGGGTGGCTACAATCTGCACATTTAGTCATCGTATAGAGCTTATTCAACAATATAGAATTCCAACTGCTAAGGGATCTTTTACGTGCACTCCAATGTGTACACGGCGGATAGGGGGACACGCCAGAATATCGAGATGAACTTTCTCGGCCAATGCAGGGATCGAACACCCGACCTAGCAGGCCAACGCCTTAGCCACATAGTGTGGACACCCATCGTACATTTCATCCGTCAAATCAAATCATTTCATTTCATTGCATTAGACCAATAATTAATTATTCTTAATTTAAAACTTTATTTTAATATTAGTCTGGCATTATTAAATCTCTTTAAAACAATTAAATACAAAAAACAAAAAAAAAATCAATAAGCGGGTCAATTCAGGTAAGTATAACTACGGGTTCTGTCCACCTTCTCTCGGCTACGGCCATACCACGTTGAAAACACCAGTTCTCGTCCGATCACTGAAGTTAAACAACGTCGGGCCCGGTTAGTACTTGGATGGGTGACCGCCTGGGAACACCGGGTGCTGTAGACGCCTTTTTGCCCTGATTCTTCGTGAAAAAATCAATTTTCCGTCAATCAGACCACAGCGCGCACTCTTTTGCACCACTCCAGCTCTCCGCTCGGCCCGTCTCCCCAGGGAAAAAGACACAAAAAGAATTTGAGTAACCACAAGTATGGGTTCTGTCCACCTTCTCTCGTCTACGGCCACACCACGTTGAAAACACCAGGGTCCGTATTCAAAGATATTCTAAAAGTTAAGTAAAAATACTTAATTTTTCCACTAAATCAAGTGTCTTACCTTAAATCGGTATTCAAAGGTTGTATTTTACACATACTTGGCTATGTGAAAAGTTAACTGCACACTTAAATTATGGAATACTCACATTCGCCAAAAAGCATGATTTTTTTTATTTATGGAATACCCTCCACTGCCAAAAATCACGAATTACTGACATTGCCAGCTTGTTATGCCCCTTAAGAGCATCGCTATATTCTATTAAATTCTTAGTTTACATCACCAGGAAAATGTTTGTCGAAATATTATATTGTAACCCATGAAAATAGTATGATTATAATTTAAGATAAATTATGATAGTGTGCATCCTTTGCCGGAACAGCTGTTTTCATACACTTTTTTTTAAAATAAAATCCATCCAAATAGATTACAATAAATAGTGGTAGTATAATAATGGATATTGTAAGCTTTAATTTTTTTAACAATATAACGCGAATAGAAAACAACATATTATTAACAATACACAGTGACCCTTGTCTTCTAAGTTAGACTGGACAAATTATACAGTGTTGTTTGTTAATCTATCATTTGAGAAATTCATAGATATTGTGTAAGTACCTACACTTTAGATTTTGACAGGTCTGGCATTGTGTGTACGAAATATTCAGGCTTCATTATATTTTAACTAAATAAATACTACCGATTATGTATATATGGGAATGAGTTGTAAAAATTAGATCATGCCTTGCTTCTAGCGGTAGTATAAATAATTTCCAAAATCTATAAAGCAAAGTCTCCACAAATGAATTTAACTATATTTTATGACAGCCATGGAGACATACAAACATAACATGATAAATGATCGGGAAAAGATATCCTTAACTACATCGGTGGTAATAACCTTATACTCTATTATGGCACTACAACATCAAAGTTGACGACGAAAAAATAAATTGGAAGTCAGCTACGCTCGGCGACATTGTCTTTGTTTTAATCTGAATTCCCTTTCTTTTAAAATCGTCACTACGGGACTGCTTTTACAGCATTAAAAGAAGTCATTATAATCTCACTTAACTTTAAGGTACCTCCCGTAGGTCACTTAAAGTTAAGTGGATATTTCTCACTTAAACTGGCCTTTGAATACCACTTGAAGACTAACACTCAAAAGTTAAGGCAGCTTAACTTTAAGGGAAAATTTGATACTTAACAGCGCCTTTGAATACCAATTGCCCTTAACTTACAGGAAGTTACGTATATTTTAGTGAAAGCTAGTAGTTAAGTGACTATCTTACACTTAAGATATCCTTATCAATGACACGTGACGATGAATATGAAAGCTTTCATATCTGCATGGGACAGTAGCAGATCTAGTTCTTATTATTATTCTTCTTATTATTATTTTTTTTTTTCCAATTTGCTTATATCTCAGCAACTACTTGTCGGATCGATACAATGTATTCAGTTTTACTGGGAAAGTGGGTGTGACTTAGAGATTAAAGCTATTCCCGGCATTCTGCGACATTGCGAAACGTCCGAAATCACCGAAAATGTCGTTTTTTGAAATATTGCCGTAATATTAACAATATTCAATGTATTTTAGCATATGATGCTTTTTGACATAGCCAGAAACAGGGGACATAGCTATGTTACTTCTGATTTTTGATTTTCGACGAATCTTGGAAGATATTAGGCGCCAAATTTTGAAAATTTAAATTTTTTTACAAAAAACTTTTTTATTTATTAATATTTTTATATGACATTTTAACCAAGGTTAAAGAGTCATCTGATTTGAGCAAAAGTGTCAACATTTTTTGTTTCCGTAATTTTCCTTGGCCGCTATTGGCTAATTCAGTTTTTCAGTCCTACATTAATTATTTATTGTTCGATTTGTATAAAACCATGTTCATATGTTCCGTGGTTCAAAATGTCATTTTTTTGTTACCGGTAAAGTTTCCTGAAGGCACCGGAAGTGACGTAAATTCAGAAAAAACTGCAATATTGACAGTTCGGTACCACTTTTTGAAAGCAAATACTATTTTCTACAAATCTGATCTTACTCAAAAGATGCGCCCTGTAAAGGTGCACAAAATCTCGGACTCAGTTTTTTTAATTTCGATTTTGTTTTCGGGCCATTTCGATTAAAAGGTAAAAAAAGGGGTAAAAATAAGCTATTTACAACCCATCCAGTGTCTTCATATTTTAAAATATTTCTTCGATACTTTCATAAACTTGTAGCAATAATCCATACAAAGAGAATGTATGTGAAATTTAGTTTGTAATATGAGCCGTTGCCGAGAAATGGACAATTTTGCATCAGTCACTTGTCACGTTATTTTGGCTGTAAAAGAAGCAATTATTATTCGATTTTCAATTTTTTTATCACTGTCTGTTGCCTATTTCCACAGTCGACTATTCCAAACCATTTTAACACTTCCACTGTCATTTAGGCAATAACGGGATTTTTAGCCTTAAAAATACATTTTTTATTCAAATGAGTATTATTTGTAATATTTTCAGAATTATGAAATTTGGTTCCCATCGACAAATAGAATGAACCCATACGATCATATAGATACCACAAAATGTTTTCTAACTTGTACGGTTGCAGAGAAATGGACGATTTTCCACAAGTCACTTTTTACTTTATTTTGGCTCTAAAACAACCAGTTATTATTCGATTTTCATAAAATGTTCACCATATGATGTCTTATGTCATTTACGATTTCATAGAACTAATTTAAATTTTTTGGTATCACCGGAAGTGATGCCATTTTGGCAAAAACTGAATTTTTAGCCTTCAAAACAGATATTTTATTCAAATGAGTCTGATTTGTAACGTTTTCAAAATTATGATATTTTATTCCAATCAACAAATAGATTGAACCCATACGATCATACAGATACCACAAAATTTGTTTCTAACTTGTGCGGTTGCAGAGAAATAGGCGATTGTCTACAAGTCACTTTTCAAGGTTTTTGGACTATAAAAGTGGCAATTATTATTCTATTTACATAACATTTTCACTATATGATATCAAAAGGCAATTCGGATTTCATAAAACTAATTGAACATTTTCATTATCACCGGAAGTAATGTATTTTTGTCAGGATCACGTACAAGTAACAAAAGTATAAAATGAATTGATATTGCTGGATTTGGTTGATTCTGCGTCCAATTTATTTGAAGTGTGCAATGCTTATGGGGAAACCTGTTTAATGGTTTCATTGGTATCGGAAGTGACATATGTTCAAAGGTAACGTTGCACCGGAAGTGACATGTTAAAGGGTGACGTGGCACCAATGAAACCTCGTCATTCCTGCATGCAGGTCTAGTTATTATTATTATTATTCAGATTCCAATTTGAATAGATCTCAGCAACTACGTGTCGCATCGTTACGATTTCTTCGGTTTTACTGGGAAAGTGGGTGTGACTATTACGGCAGATTCACGTCACACCACTCAGTCAGCAGACGGCTGTCTCCCTAGCTAGTCTTTTCCTTTGCTTCTTTGTATTCAGTTGTGTTTTTGTTTCTGTGACGGTTGCAATGTTTGTTCTAAATGCATTTATATACTTCAATCCTTTTATTGATTTGTTTTTGAACTAGGCCTACTTCTGATACATTTAACTATGTGGTTACTTGTGTAGCGGAATTTATACAACAATATGCTTGCATTCGTAATTCTTGCAACAATAGATCATGACTCATGCTGACACTATATAATTATTTCTTTGGGTTGCATTCCCAATTGTTTTCAAATATGAGTGAAGTCTGTGTCACCACAGGCCCGGGACTGTACAGCGCAGTGGACGCTTACGGCTAGCCCCCGGATCCATTCACTCTTATTGATTTGTTTATGTTTGTGGTCTTTGATTATGATGTCTTGTCCATATATTTGTTTTTGTGTAAAATTGTGTGTGGTGCAACCCTCCTGCACTTACTATTAGAGTAGAGTTCTTAACCCTTCGTACTGTAGAATGTTCTCGTTGTCGGGTTTTGCTCCTGTTTGCTCACTGCACATTTTTTCATTTTCATTATCATTATCATCTTTATTTATTTATTTATTTAAATATATCCGATTTCAAACAAATGGTTTTAACAAAAATAAATGTAAGCACCAGTGGGCAGCCCCCACCTGATGTAGCCTGCCATAGGGCTAACAACCCTTTGAGAAATTTTGTCCCTCTACACGGAACACCTTACGTGCCTCCGCATGTCAACCTCACCAATAAGAATCTAGCAGGTAGTTCTGATGAATTGGCTGCGGGGGGAGGAATTTCGAATAAGTAATTAATAATCTTACCCATACGGGTAATAAAAGTAGTCAAACTAGTAATTCAATATGTTCAAATATAAATTGTGAATTTTGTAGTCTGTCTTTTGGTGCTTGTAACCATAGACAGTGTAAATTATGTACTGATTACAATGAAGCCCACACATTTAGTAGCTCCGTTACTGGCAGATGCTACCATGTTTCTACAGATCAAAACCTTAATTGTAATACACAAAATATAGTATATTTATTAACCTGCAATTACTGCAAACTACAGTATGTTGGGGAAACAAGTAAATCTTGTAAAACTAGATTTAATAATCATAGATCTGCAGGAAATTCTGAAAATGCACACAAACTATTATATCGACATTTTAAACAAAATCCCTGTAAAGAATTTGGATATAGTATACAAATAATTGAAAAACTTCCCGGTTCTGGACACCATACTAATGGTAAAATTGATCCTGCTAATACACAAATTAGAACGCACGCAGAAGAAACTTGGATTATTAAACTACAGACCATTTTCCCTTATGGTCTTTATGATAGATTTAAAAATATCGATTATAACAACCGGAATGAAAACACTTTGATCACCAGAAATTGCTATAAAAAACTTGACCATAATTTTAAAAATAAAAAACGTTCCATTAAAAAAACGAAATTTCAAAAAGATCCGGAAAGTATTTTGAACGAATTGTATTCTGCATGCCAGTGCCATACTTCCGACAAATTATCTTGTGCAGCTTGTGTACTTAATCTAGCTCGACAAATTGTACATACCTTGAAAAAATCAACAGCTAAGAAACTTGGTGTCCTCATACAAGATATTATCTATTCTAATCAACTTAATGAAAGCTTTCTTCCTCAATATTACGATGTTATTACCGATTTGATAAATAGTAAATTTTCACCTAAACATTCAGCACAGCAAAATGAAGTACATAAGAAAAAACCCGAGATTTTATGTAAAATACTTTTTACAGATAAACATATACAAGATATTGGACTAAATAGAATTTTCCGAGATAGATCTGTAATCAAATCTATACCAGATACTATTCCTAAAATTTCACCTACAGTCGTATACAAATTTTTACCTCCAATTCGTAATAAAATATTTAACTACCATGAAACTATAGCAAACCTTAACGTTCAAGAATTTATTAACAGTTACGACAATACAATATGTCAATGTCATAACTCTCCTTTTAAAGATAAATTTCACGACCATGTACTGACTGGAAACTTCGATATTGTTGAAGACAATAATCTTAAAAAACTATTTCGCTTTGGACCACAATTTCGAGAACAGCCTAATAAAACTAACTTCAAAAAATTACATAATAATCTAAAATCAGAAATCCGAAAATGCATAGTAGCTTGGTCAGATAAATTTCGTGCACCAATAGAATCTTTTGGAGAATGGAGAAACACCTGTTTTGACCTCTTATCAAAGAGAATCAAACATATTAAAAACAACCCAAGACATCCACCACCCGAAGTCCTAAAAAAATGCATCTGCAGCTGAATGCCTTTCTGCTCTTCAAGAGAAATTTGTTCTAACACCTGTCGATAAGCCAGCAATAACATTGCCTTTATCTGTAAAAAGTACTATATTAAAAATATCCTTACCGAAGTTGGACTTTGGCCTAACACCAATAATAACACTTATAAATGTATTACGGAATTATCTAAACTAGATATTTTACAAAATCAATATTCGTTTAACAGGAGTAATGATATAAAAGACAATGTAAAAGTAGATGCCCTTCCATATATTTATTCTATACCGAAATTTCATAAAAAACCAGTAAAATTCAGATACATAATTTCCTCCAGACAAAACCTCTAGCAGTGACTATTACGAAAGGACTTAAATTATGCCAGGCCCAACATGCCATTTGGTGCAAAACACTTCGCAATTATACTGGGATTAATAGCTTTTTCATAATTGATAAAAATAAACCAATAGTAGACACTTTAGATAAAATCAATCAAAAAGACAATGCAAAATCAATAGAAACTTTCGACTTTTCTACTTTATATACTATGCTACAACATGCAGACCTTAAAAAGAATTTGGATTGGTTCGTGGATAAGGCCTTTAATGGTGCTTTTGGAAAAGGCAGAAATCTGATGGCCATCTACTCACAAGATGCAAGATGGATCATAAAACGGCGCAATGCCAATACTGTAGTTTTCGATAAAGAAAAATTTCAAAATATTATACATTTTCTCATTGACAATGCCATATTTGAGGTTGGGGAGCAGATAATACAACAAACTATTGGTTTACCAATGGGAACTGACCCCGCCCCATTTATGGCAAATGCACATTTATATAAATACGAATTCGACTTTCAAGACCATAAAAGAAAAACAGATTACAAGGTAGCAAAGAGTCTAAATTATACCTTCCGTTACATATATGACATAACACCTATCAATGATAATGGTAATTTCAATAAATACAAAGATGAAATATATCCTCCTGAACTTATATTAAATGAAGAAAATTCTGGCACTATTAATGCATCTGTCCTTGACTTGGACATCAATATAATTAATAACAAATTTAATGTCGGTATATTCGATAAAACGGACAAATTTGGTTTTGAAGTAGTAAAATACCCGTCAGCTCATAGTAACATACCAGATACGACACTATACAATGTTTTCTATTCACAGGCATTACGATTTTTAAAAATATGCAACAATAAAGAACTATTTCTTTCCCGAATAAAAACTCTTAATTTTAAGTGCACGGCCAAAGGTGGTACACAATTACGCATTTTGAAAGAAATTTCAAAACTTCCATTTCTTCAACATAACAAGTTTTACATTTCTTATAATGATATTACTGACTACATATTGGATAATGATTCTATATAAATTGCTTCTAGATGTCTAGTCCTATCTGGATTATCGCCCTTTTTTTTAGGCCTTTATGAATACACTAATAACTTACGATTTCTTTAGCATTCCTGTTTTGCATTTCTTACGTGGGACATTATATAATAATTATACTATGGTTTGTACAATTACATGGTCTTTAAAACTAATAGTTTTTATATTTTAACGTAATTTTATCTAGGTTATCGCCCTTTTATCGGGAAATTGCACCTTCTAAACCACGACGTCATAACAACTATTACGGCAGATTCACGTCACACCACTCAGTCAGCAGACGGTTGTCTCCCTAGCTAGTCTTTTCCTTTGCTTCTTTGTATTCAGGTGTGTTTTTGTTTCTGTGACGGTTGCAATGTTTGTCCTAAATGCATTTATATACTTCAATCCTTTTATTGATTTGTTTTTGAACTAGGCCTACTTCTGATACATTTAACTATGTGGTTACTTGTGTAGCGGAATTTATACAACAATATGCTTGCATTTGTAATTCTTGCAACATATAATAGATCATGACTCATGCTGACACTATATAATTATTTCTTTGGGTTGCATTCCCAATTGTTTTCAAATATGAGTGAAGTCTGTGTCACCACAGGCCCGGGACTGTACAGCGCAGTGGACGCTTACGGCTAGCCCCCGGATCCATTCACTCTCTTTGATTTGTTTATGAGTGGTCTTTGAGTATGATGTCTTGTCCATATATTTGTTTTTGTGTAAAATTGTGTGTGGTGCAACCCTCCTGCACTTACTATTAGAGTAGAGCTCTTAACCCTTCGTACTGTAGAATGTTCTCGTTGTCGGGTTTTGCTCCTGTTTGCTCACTGCACATTTTTTCATTTTCATTATCATTATCATCTTTATTTATTTATTTATTTAAATATATCCGATTTCAAACAAATGGTTTTAACAAAAATAAATGTAAGCACCAGTGGGCAGCCCCCACCTGATGTAGCCTGCCATAGGGCTAACAACCCTTTGAGAAATTTTGTCCCTCTACACGGAACACCTTACGTGACTCCGCATGTCAACCTCACCAATAAGAATGTAGCAGGTAGTTCTGATGAATTGGCTGCGGGGGGAGGAATTTCGAATAATGTAATTAATAATCTTACCCATACGGGTAATCAAAGTAGTCAAACTAGTAATTCAATATGTTCAAATATAAATTGTGAATTTTGTAGTCTGTCTTTTGGTGCTTGTAACCATAGACAGTGTAAATTATGTACTGATTACAATGAAGCCCACACATTTAGTAGCTCCGTTACTGGTAGATGCTACCATGTTTCTACAGATCAAAACCTTAATTGTAATACACAAAATATAGTATATTTATTAACCTGCAATTACTGCAAACTACAGTATGTTGGGGAAACAAGTAAATCTTGTAAAACTAGATTTAATAATCATAGATCTGCAGGAAATTCTGAAAATGCACACAAACTATTATATCGACATTTTAAACAAAATCCCTGTAAAGAATTTGGATATAGTATACAAATAATTGAAAAACTTCCCGGTTCTGGACACCATACTAATGGTAAAATTGATCCTGCTAATACACAAATTAGAACGCACGCAGAAGAAACTTGGATTATTAAACTACAGACCATTTTCCCTTATGGTCTTAATGATAGATTTAAAAATATCGATTATAACAACCGGAATGAAAACACTTTGATCACCAGAAATTGCTATAAAAAACTTGACCATAATTTTAAAAATAAAAAACGTTCCATTAAAAAATCGAAATTTCAAAAAGATCCGGAAAGTATTTTGAACGAATTGTATTCTGCATGCCAGTGCCATACTTCCGACAAATTATCTTGTGCAGCTTGTGTACTTAATCTAGCTCGACAAATTGTACATACCTTGAAAAAATCAACAGCTAAGAAACTTGGTGTCCTCATACAAGATATTATCTATTCTAATCAACTTAATGAAAGCTTTCTTCCTCAATATTACGATGTTATTACCGATTTGATAAATAGTAAATTTTCACCTAAACATTCAGCACAGCAAAATGAAGTACATAAGAAAAAACCCGAGATTTTATGTAAAATACTTTTTACAGATAAACATATACAAGATATTGGACTAAATAGAATTTTCCGAGATAGATCTGTAATCAAATCTATACCAGATACTATTCCTAAAATTTCACCTACAGTCGTATACAAATTTTTACATCCAATTCGTAATAAAATATTTAACTACCATGAAACTATAGCAAACCTTAACGTTCAAGAATTTATTAACAGTTACGACAATACAATATGTCAATGTCATAACTCTCCTTTTAAAGATAAATTTCACGACCATGTACTGACTGGAAACTTCGATATTGTTGAAGACAATAATCTTTAAAAAACTATTTCGCTTTGGACCACTATTTCGAGAACAACCTAATAAAACTAACTTCAAAAAATTACATAATAATCTAAAATCAGAAATCCGAAAATGCATAGTAGCTTGGTCAGATAAATTTCGTGCACCAATAGAATCTTTTGGAGAATGGAGAAACACTGTTTTTGACCTCTTATCAAAGAGAATCAAACATATTAAAAACAACCCAAGACATCCACCACCCGAAGTCCTAAAAAATGCATCTGCAGCTGAATGCCTTTCCGCTCTTCAAGAGAAATATGTTCTAACACCTGTCGATAAGGCCAGCAATAACATTGCCTTTATCTGTAAAAAGTACTATATTAAAAATATCCTTACCGAAGTTGGACTTTGGCCTAACACCAATAATAACACTTATAAATGTATTACGGAATTATCTAAACTAGATATTTTACAAAATCAATATTCGTTTAACAGGAGTAATGATATAAAAGACAATGTAAAAGTAGATGCCCTTCCATATATTTATTCTATACCGAAATTTCATAAAAATCCAGTAAAATTCAGATACATAATTTCCTCCAGCATCTGCCAGACAAAACCTCTAGCAGTGACTATTACGAAAGGACTTAAATTATGCCAGGCCCAACATGCCATTTGGTGCAAAACACTTCGCAATTATACTGGGATTAATAGCTTTTTCATAATTGATAAAAATAAACCAATAGTAGACACTTTAGATAAAATCAATCAAAAAGACAATGCAAAATCAATAGAAACTTTCGACTTTTCTACTTTATATACTATGCTACAACATGCAGACCTTAAAAAGAATTTGGATTGGTTCGTGGATAAGGCCTTTAATGGTGCTTTTGGAAAAGGCAGAAATCTGATGGCCATCTACTCACAAGATGGATCATAAAACGGCGCAATGCCAATACTGTAGTTTTCGATAAAGAAAAATTTCAAAATATTATACATTTTCTCATTGACAATGCCATATTTGAGGTTGGGGATCAGATAATACAACAAACTATTGGTTTACCAATGGGAACTGACCCCGCCCCATTTATGGCAAATGCACATTTATATAAATACGAATTCGACTTTCAAGACCATAAAAGAAAAACAGATTACAAGGTAGCAAAAAGTCTAAATTATACCTTCCGTTACATTGATGACATAACACCTATCAATGATAATGGTAATTTCAATAAATACAAAGATGAAATATATCCTCCTGAACTTATATTAAATAAAGAAAATTCTGGCACTATCAATGCATCTGTCCTTGACTTGGACATCAATATAATTAATAACAAATTTAATGTCGGTATATTCGATAAAACGGACAAATTTGGTTTTGAAGTAGTAAAATACCCGTCAGCTCATAGTAACATACCAGATACGACACTATACAATGTTTTCTATTCACAGGCATTACGATTTTTAAAAATATGCAACAATAAAGAACTATTTCTTTCCCGAATAAAAACTCTTAATTTTAAGTGCACGGCCAAAGGTGGTACACAATTACGCATTTTGAAAGAAATTTCAAAACTTCCATTTCTTCAACATAACAAGTTTTACATTTCTTATAATGATATTACTGACTACATATTGGATAATGATTCTATATAAATTGCTTCAAGATGTCTAGTCCTATCTGGATTATCGCCCTTTTTTTTAGGCCTTTATGAATACACTAATAACTTACGATTTCTTTAGCATTCCTGTTTTGCATTTCTTACGTGGGACATTATATAATAATTATACTATGGTTTGTACAATTACATGGTCTTTAAAACTAATAGTTTTTATATTTTAACGTAATTTTATCTAGGTTATCGCCCTTTTATCGGGAAATTGCACCTTCTAAACCACGACGTCATAACAACTATTACGGCAGATTCACGTCACACCACTCAGTCAGCAGACGGCTGTCTCCCTAGCTAGTCTTTTCCTTTGCTTCTTTGTATTCAGTTGTGTTTTTGTTTCTGTGACGGTTGCAATGTTTGTCCTAAATGCATTTATATACCTCAATCCTTTTATTGATTTGTTTTTGAACTAGGCCTACTTCTGATACATTTAACTATGTGGTTACTTGTGTAGCGGAATTTATACAACAATATGCTTGCATTCGTAATTCTTGCAACATATAATAGATCATGACTCATGCTGACACTATATAATTATTTCTTTGGGTTGCATTCCCAATTGTTTTCAAATATGAGTGAAGTCTGTGTCACCACAGGCCCGGGACTGTACAGCGCAGTGGACGCTTACGGCTAGCCCCCCCCCCCCCCGGATCCATTCACTCTCTTTGATTTGTTTATGTTTGTGGTCTTTGAGTATGATGTCTTGTCCATATATTTGTTTTTGTGTAAAATTGTGTGTGGTGCAACCCTCCTGCACTTACTATTAGAGGATAAATCTATTTTGAACGTTCTGCGACAATGCGAAATGTCCGAAATCACCGAAGTTATTGTTTTTTAAAATATTGCATTAATTTTAACAATAATCACTGGATTTTAACTTTCGATACATTTTGGCATAGCCAAATAGCTACGCTACTTTCGATTTTTGATTTTCGGCAAATCTTCGAAGATATTAGGCGCCAAATTTCGAAAATTTAAAATTTTACAAAAAACTTTTTTATTTATGAATATTTTTTAGTCGTATTGTGCACAGAATTAAAGAGTCATCTGACTAGTGCAAAAATGTTATAAAAATTTTGTCTCAGTAATTTTCCTTGGCTGCCATTGGCTAATTCACATTTTCAGTCCTAGATTATTTTTTTATTGTTCGATTTGTATAAAACAAAGTTCATATGCTTCGTTGTCTCAATTGTCATTTTTTTTGTTACCGATAATGTTATCTGTCGGCACCGGAAGTGGCATAATTTTACCAAAAACTTTTCAAAAACTTTTTTGAAAAATTATATGACTCAAAGAGTGTGTCCTTTCAAGGCGCAAAAAATGTAGGAAGCAGTTTTTTTAATTTCGATTTCATTTTCGAGCAAATTCGATTAAGAGGCTAAAAATGGTGTAAAATTGGCCTATTTACAACCTATTCAGGCTTTTCAGATTTTAAAATATTTCTTCGTAACTTTTATAAACTTGTAGCTATAATCCATACGAAGAAAATGTATGTTAATATTCGTTTGTAATATAAGCAGTTACCAAGAAATGGGCAGTTCTGTACAAGTCACTGTTTTCGTTATTTTGCCTGTAAAATAGTCAATTATGATTGGATATTTATAAAAGTGACATCATTTGATTCAAAAAGCACGTAGCGTCATATCAAGTTGATTACAATTTAAAATTGACACCGGAAGTGACATCATTTGGTCAAAAATGCATTTTAAACTTTTTAAATCAATGTTTTATTCAACCAATAATAACTTAATATGTATTAATAATTTTAACTTTTGGTTTTAATTCACATATAAACAAAACTCATATGGTCATATAGATATCATAAAATGGTTTCTAACTTGTTCGGTTGCCGAGAAATAGACGGTTTTCTACAGGTCACTTTTGAAGGTTTCGGGGCCATAAAAGGGTCAATTATTATTCGATTTTCATAAACGTAACACCATGTTATACCTATTGCCATTTGGGATTTCATACAAGTAATTTAAGATTTTCATTATCACCGGAAGTAACGTCATTTTGGCAAAAACTGTATTTTTAGCCTCCAAAACAGATATTTTATTCAAATGAGTCTGTTTTGAAATCTTTTTCAAATTATGGTATTTGATGCCAATCAACAAATAGAATGAACCCATACGATCATACAGATACCACAAAATGGTTTCTAACTTGTACGGTTGCAGAGAAATAGCCGATTTTCTACAAGTCACTTTTCAAGTTTTTTGGTCTTTAAAAGTGGCAATTATTATTCGATTTACATAAAATTTTCACAATATGATATCGTATGCCATTTCTTATTTTTATAAGACTAATTGAACATTTTCATTAACACAGGAAGTAATTTAATTTTGTCAAGATCATTTACAAGTAACAAATGTATAAAATGACTTGATATTGCTGGATTGATTGGTTGATTCTGCGTCCATTTTATTTGTGTGCAATGTTAATTTGGAAACTTGTTTAGTGGTTTCGTTGGTACCGGAAGTGACATATGTTCAAGGGTAACTTGGCACCGGAAGTGACATGATTAAGAGTAACTTGGCACCAGTGAAACCCGTCATTCCTGCATGCAGGTCTAGTTTGAATTTTGATTATTATCACTCCAGGCGCGAGCTTGAATCAATCTTATCACCATCGGGAATTTAACCCGAAATCTCCAGTTGGCTTTCTTATGGTAGATTTCTTCTGGCGTCGGTCGGTGCGTCGCTATGTGGTCGGTTTCTTGGTTGATGTGTAATACAGCCAGGCCGTTTAGTCGCGTACAATCGGCTGACATTTTGTCTGGCAATGTTCGTCCGATGTTATGAGAAAACCGAAAAGTTTGGAATCCGGTTAGAGTGCGACTTGTTTGAATTTTGATTATTATCACTCCTGGCGCGGGCTTGAACAGGGCTGGGGCCATTACATTACCAATATCGGTATGTTGTCAGTTTCTTGGTTGATGTGTTATAGTCGCGTACAATCGGCTGACATTTTGTCTGGCAATGTTCGTCCGATGTTCGAACCCAACCTTTATTACGGTGTGACGGGGATATATTCAAACGGTTTTTAAAATCGGATAATAACTGTGACCTTCAGAGGGACAAGCTAAAATTGGTGATTTTTTTGTCTTATCAGGGGCCTTACACTGGAAAATTGGTATGGTTTAACTTGGTGCATATAGCCCTAATTTCTCTTCTGTGTTGAACTATTCATAACTATTCAGGAAGTTACGCTCCGATATGCACAAATATCGAAAGGAACCAAGATCGTTAGGTTATAAATATGCATTTAAATTTTCATTAAAATCAAATTAAAATTGTGACCTCTACAGGGTTCACAATCTTGATATACCATATTTTTTTTAAACTATTGGCGTAAAAATGGCGGCAATTTTGTCCGGCAGTTTTGGTTGGATTTTCACGAAATTCGTACTCAACCTTCATAATCGGATGATAATTGTAACCTCCACAGAGACCACAAGCTACGAATGGCGATTTCTCGTACAATCAGGGGCCATAATTCAGGAAGTTACGATCCGATATGCACAAATATCGAAAGGAACTAAGATCTTTGGGTTATAAACATGCATTTCAAGTTTCATTCAAATCGGTTCAACATGTGACCTCTACTGTTTTCACAAGCTTAAAACGCGATTTGTCGCACAATCAGGGACCATAATGAAGTAACGGTCCGATGTATGCCAATATCGAAAGAAACCGAGATTTTATGGTGATCAACCTATATTTCAAGTTTCATATATTGTGTTCACAAACAATTGTGGACAGACGGACGGGGGCAACGACAATATACGTCCACATGACATTTTGCAGAATTCCATAAATACCATCTCCCGGTTCCGACCCCTGACTGTCGAGCCCCGGCCATTTTTCCGAGGTTACTAAAATTCAGATAAAAATATTAATGAATGGTTGAATTGTGGAGTCGGGTTCATATCGAACACATTATTATGTTAAAATCGAATTGCGTCGGAGAAAGCATCTGCAATCGGGCCCCTATCAACCACCCTCCAAATTATTTTGACGTACTACACACAGTGGCTGATCAATGAGCCTTTTCTAGGTGGTACTAACATGCCAAAGATGACTTCGTCAATTTTCGACCTATTGTCAGG
The DNA here is from genome assembly GCA_036850965.1 of Patella caerulea. Lineage (NCBI taxonomy): Eukaryota > Metazoa > Mollusca > Gastropoda > Patellidae > Patella > Patella caerulea. The sequence goes on along the minus strand of JAZGQO010000018.1, from coordinate 1,790,043 downwards.
TGGATGGACGATACACCCGACCCTATTACGGGGGCGGTAGGTACCAAATTTTCGGGACAGGTAACCCAGACAATCGCCCATCTTTCAGCCATATTTGGACACCTTCAAATCAAGTACGGCCCCCTTTTTTAGAGAGAAATCGGCCAAATACATAACACTATCTTAGGAATCAAGGTTCAGAGTATCGGACACCTCTGCCCACTCATCTAGGATAGCAGAAATTTTGTACGCGACTATCCTAAACGTAGCTCCCAAACCAATTCGGTTATGCTCAATATCCATTACTTGAGTTTAGGGAAGGACCATAGCCCTGGGTTATCCTAACATAGCACACACGAAGAACAATCAACGGGCCATCGACCTGACCGCAATTCGAACCACTTCCGATACTGAATCGAAAGAAATTAGAAGACATGATATGGCAATAGGATGTATCTATAGAGGGCTCCCACGTGCTCACAAACATGACTATTACCAATGATAAATCAGTGTTTAAAGCTTTCGTGACCAGTGCGAATGAAAAATGCCATACAGATGAATATTGCCTATATTCTTGTCGGAAACAGTTGGGTCTTGTCGGGGCTGGTCTGGCATAAATACGATACTGGCGAAAGTTTAGTGTCCCAGGAGTGCAGTTGGTACAGAGAGAATATGTCCCGATAAAATGACTCACACCGACCCAAGTGAGACAATGACCCGATAGGTCTGTTGTCCAAGAGAGAATATGTCCCGATAAAATGACTCACACCGACCAATGTGAGATAATGACCCGATAGGTCTGTTCTCCAAGAGAGAATATGTCCCGATAAAATGACTCACCCCGACCAAAGTGAGAATATGTCCCGATAAAATTTACTCTCCTTTCTTTAATTTTTACCTTATATGAAAATAAGACGAAGTTCTTACGGTTGAAGGAACGTAACTCTCCTATTTACTGCATTCTATTTGGGCTAGAGCTTGGGTTGGGATTGGCGAATTCTGTAGGTGGCCGTGATATTTAGATCTAACCTTGGACATACGTTTATGGGGCCGACAACTTTTTTAGGCAGCTCGGTCTGATTTTCAGGAAACGTGATAACGGTGAATGTATTCGAACGCCTTTTAAATCGGATAAAAATTGTAACCTGCAAAAGCTACAAACGCGATTTTTCGTATAACCAGGGGCTATAATCCAGGAATTTACAATTCGATATGCGCGAATTTGGAAAGGATGAAAATTGTGACCTCTAGAGTGAACTTAAGCTAAAAACGTGATTTTTCGTACAATCAAAGATTATCTATTAAGTTATAGCCCGATTTATGCCAATATCGAAGGTAACAAAACCGAGGTCTATATTTCAAGTTTCCTAAATATCGTTTTAATATTGTGACCTGATATTGTTGAACGGTTTTTACAGTCAAATAACAACTGTTACTTCTAGAGGGTCCACAAACTAAATGTGATTGTTCGTACAAACATGGGCCATAATCCAGGAAGTGTATGCAAATACAATGTTTTTCATGACACCATAAGCATATTGCAATACTGCAACATTCATCAGCATGGTCTTCAATGTAAGAATAGTCATCTTTACTGTCGCTTATATTCTTCTTCCGACCAAAAGAGATGAAAGGTGCAGTATGGAGGTAATGTCGGATAAGAATAAGGCCATTCTGTTAAAAGATTAACAGCAACGCCAGACCCGTACCTGGGAGGAGCGGGGGGGGGGGGGGGTGCAGCTGCCCCCCCCCCTCGCCTGGAAAACACGACAACACGACATTTTAACCCTACAATATGCCATTTTTACGTCGGGTGAAAATGTCGCATTGTCGGATTGTCGCCTTATAAAGGGCAACACTAAGACATCAAGACATGATACCAATCAGTCACCATACATTAATGAATCAGCTTCTGCGAATAACGTAATTTCATGAACTGATACGTTCAGACCCGTACCTAGCCCAAAAATGTAAGGGGGGCAAGGGCTGCTGGGGGCGCCGATCGAGCTTCTAGGGGCGCCGATGTACCTGCAGTTGACGGTCCACGGAGAAGGTTCTAGCCCCAGAAAAGTTAAGAAAATATGGGTTGCACCTGAAAATGTCAGAAATATCAGTTTGCGATATTGGCGTATTATGATATTTTAATATGAACATTATAAAAATTTGAAGGAAGGAATACGACATCAGTGTACCTATAATAATTTATGAGACAACCGAAAAGTTTGGAATCCGGTTAGAGTGTGACTTGTTTGAATTTTGATTATTATCACTCCAGGCGCGAGCTTGAATCAATCTTATCACCATCGGGAATTTAACCCGAAATCTCCAGTTGGCTTTCTTATGGTAGATTTCTTCTGGCGTCGGTCGGTGCGTCGCTATGTGGTCGGTTTCTTGGTTGATGTGTAATACAGCCAGGCCGTTTAGTCGCGTACAATCGGCTGACATTTTGTCTGGCAATGTTCGTCCGATGTTATGAGAAAACCGAAAAGTTTGGAATCCGGTTAGAGTGCGACTTGTTTGAATTTTGATTATTATCACTCCTGGCGCGGGCTTGAATCAATCTCATCACCATCGGGAATTTAACCTGAAATCTCCAGTTGACTTTCTTATGGTAGATTTCTTCGGGCGTCGGTCGGTGCGTCGGTATGTGGTCAGTTTCTTGGTTGATGTGTAATAGTCGCGTACAATCGGCTGACATTTTGTCTGGCAATGTTCGAACCCAACCTTTATTACGGTGTGACGGGTATATATTCAAACGGTTTTTAAAATCGGATAATAACTGTGACCTTCAGAGGGACAAGCTGAAATTGGTGATTTTTTTGTATTATCAGGGACAGGTAACCCAGACAATCGCCCATCTTTCGGCCATATTTGGACACCTTCAAATCAAGTACGGCCCCCTTTTTTAGAGAGAAATCGGCCAAATACATAACACTATCTTAGGAATCAAGGTTCAGAGTATCGGACACCTCTGCCCACTCATCTAGGATAGCAGAAATTTTGTACGCGACTTTCCTAAACGTAGCTCCCAAACCAATTCGGTTATGCTCAATATCCATTACTTGAGTTTAGGGAAGGACCATAGCCCTGGGTTATCCTAACATAGCACACACGAAGAACAATCAACGGGCCATCGACCTGACCGCAATTCGAACCACTTCCGATACTGAATCGAAAGAAATTAGAAGACATGATATGGCAATAGGACGTATCTATAGAGGGCTCCCACGTGCTCACAAACATGACTATTACCAATGATAAATCAGTGTTTAAAGCTTTCGTGACCAGTGCGAATGAAAAATGCCATACAGATGAATATTGCCTATATTCTTGTCGGAAACAGTTGGGTCTTGTCGGGGCTGGTCTGGCATAAATACGATACTGGCGAAAGTTTAGTGTCCCAGGAGTGCAGTTGGTACAGAGAGAATATGTCCCGATAAAATGACTCACACCGACCCAAGTGAGACAATGACCCGATAGGTCTGTTGTCCAAGAGAGAATATGTCCCGATAAAATGACTCACCCCGACAAAAGTGAGATAATGACCCGATAGGTCTGTTGTCCAAGAGAGAATATGTCCCGATAAAATGACTCACACCGACCAAAGTGAGATAATGACCCGATAGGTCTGTTGTCCAAGAGAGAATATGTCCCGATAAAATGACTCACCCCGACCAAAGTGAGAATATGTCCCGATAAAATTTACTCTCCTTTCTTTAATTTTTACCTTATATGAAAATAAAACGAAGTTCTTACGGTTGAAGGAACGTAACTCTCCTATTTACTGCATTCTATTTGGGCTAGAGCTTGGGTTGGGATTGGCGAAATCTGTAGGTGGCCGTGATATTTAGATCTAACCTTGGACATGCGTTTATGGGGCCGACCACTTTTTTAGGCAGCTCGGTCTGATTTTCAGGAAACGTGATAACGTTGAATGTATTCGAACGCCTTTTAAATCGGATAAAAATTGTAACCTGCAAAAGCTACAAACGCGATTTTTCGTATAACCAGGGGCTATAATCCAGGAATTTACAATTCGATATGCGCGAATTTGGAAATGATGAAAATTGTGACCTCTAGAGTGAACTTAAGCTAAAAACGTGATTTTTCGTACAATCAAAGATTATCTATTAAGTTATAGTCCGATTTATGCCAATATCGAAGGTAACAAAACCGAGGTCTTTGGGAGATAGACCTATATTTCAAGTTTCCTAAATATCGTTTTAATATTGTGACCTGATATTGTTGAACGGTTTTTACAGTCAAATAACAACTGTTACTTCTAGAGGGTCCACAAACTAAATGTGATTGTTCGTACAAACATGGGCCATAATCCAGGAAGTGTATGCAAATACAATGTTTTTCATGACACCATAAGCATATTGCAATACTGCAACATTCATCAGCATGGTCTTCAATGTAAGAATAGTCATCTTTACTGTCGCTTATATTCTTCTTCCGACCAAAAGAGATGAAAGGTGCAGTATTGGAGGTAATGTCGGATAAGAATAAGGCCATTCTGTTAAAAGATTAACAGCAACGCCAGACCCGTACCTGGGAGGGGGGTGCAGCGACAACACGACATTTTAACCCTACAATATGCCATTTTTACGTCGGGTGAAAATGTCGCATTGTCGGATTGTCGCCTTATAAAGGGCAACACTAAGACATCACGACATGATACCAATCAGTCACCATACATTAATGAATCAGCTTCTGCGAATAACGTAATTTCATGAACTGATACGTTCAGACCCGTACCTAGCCCAAAAATGTAAGGGGGACAAGGGCTGCTGGGGGCGCCGATCGAGCTTCTAGGGGCGCCGATGTACCTGCAGTTTACGGTCCACGGAGAAGGTTCTAGCCCCAGAAAAGTTAAGAAAATATGGTTTGCACCTGAAAATGTCAGAAATATCAGTTTGCGATATTGGCGTATTATGATATTTTAATATGAACATTATAAAAATTTGAAGGAAGGAATACGACATCAGCGTACCTATAACAATTTATGAGACAACCGAAAAGTTTGGAATCCGGTTAGAGTGCGACTTGTTTGAATTTTGATTTTTATCACTCCTGGCGCCGGCTTGAATCAATCTCATCACCATCGGGAATTTAACCTGAAATCTCCAGTTGGCTTTCTTATGGTAGATTTCTTCGGGCGTCGGTCGGTGCGTCGCTATGTGGTCGGTTTCTTGGTTGATGTGTAATACAGCCAGGGCGTTTAGTCGCGGACAATCGGCTGACATTTTGTCTGGCAATGTTCGTCCGATGTTATGAGAAAACCGAAAAGTTTGGAATCCGGTTAGAGTGCGACTTGTTTGAATTTTGATTATTATCACTCCTGGCGCGGGCTTGAATCAATCTCATCACCATCGGGAATTTAACCTGAAATCTCCAGTTGACTTTCTTATGGTAGATTTCTTCGGGCGTCGGTCGGTGCGTCGATATGTGGTCAGTTTCTTGGTTGATGTGTAATAGTCGCGTACAATCGGCTGACATTTTGTCTGGCAATGTTCGAACCCAACCTTTATTACGGTGTGACGGGGATATATTCAAACGGTTTTTAAAATCGGATAATAACTGTGACCTTCAGAGGGACAAGCTGAAATTGGTGATTTTTTTGTATTATCAGGGACAGGTAACCCAGACAATCGCCCATCTTTCGGCCATATTTGGACACCTTCAAATCAAGTACGGCCCCCTTTTTTAGAGAGAAATCGGCCAAATACATAACACTATCTTAGGAATCAAGGTTCAGAGTATCGGACACCTCTGCCCACTCATCTAGGATAGCAGAAATTTTGTACGCGACTTTCCTAAACGTAGCTCCCAAACCAATTCGGTTATGCTCAATAACCATTACTTGAGTTTAGGGAAGGACCATAGCCCTGGGTTATCCTAACATAGCACACACGAAGAACAATCAACGGGCCATCGACCTGACCGCAATTCGAACCACTTCCGATACTAAATCGAAAGAAATTAGAAGACATGATATTGCAATAGGACGTATCTATAGAGGGCTCCCACGTGCTCACAAACATGACTATTACCAATGATAAATCAGTGTTTAAAGCTTTCGTGACCAGTGCGAATGAAAAATGCCATACAGATGAATATTGCCTATATTCTTGTCGGAAACAGTTGGGTCTTGTCGGGTCTGGTCTGGCATAAATACGATACTGGCGAAAGTTTAGTGTCCCAGGAGTGCAGTTGGTATCGAGATTATATGTCCCGATAAAATGACTCACACCGACCCAAGTGAGACAATGACCCGATAGGTCTGTTGTCCAAGAGAGAATATGTCCCGATAAAATGACTCACCCCGACCAAAGTGAGATAATGACCCGATAGGTCTGTTGTCCAAGAGAGAATATGTCCCGATAAAATGACTCACACCGACCAAAGTGAGATAATGACCCGATAGGCCTGTTGTCCAAGAGAGAATATGTCCCGATAAAATGACTCACCCCGACCAAAGTGAGAATATATCCCGATAAAATTTACTCTCCTTTCTTTAATTTTTACCTTATATGAAAATAAGACGAAGTTATTACGGTTGAAGGAACGTAACTTTCCTATTTACTGCATTCTATTTGGGCTAGAGCTTGGGTTGGGATTGGCGAAATCTGTAGGTGGCCGTGATATTTAGATCTAACCTTGGACATGCGTTTATGGGGCCGACCACTTTTTTAGGCAGCTCGGTCTGATTTTCAGGAAACGTGATAACGGTGAGTGTATTCGAACGCCTTTAAAATCGGATAAAAATTGTAACCTGCAAAAGCTACAAACGCGATTTTTCGTATAACCAGGGGCTATAATCCAGGAATTTACAATTCGATATGCGCGAATTTGGAAATGATGAAAATTGTGACCTCTAGAGTGAACTTAAGCTAAAAACGTGATTTTTCGTACAATCAAAGATTATCTATTAAGTTATAGTCCGATTTATGCCAATATCGAAGGTAACAAAACCGAGGTCTTTGGGAGATAGACCTATATTTCAAGTTTCCTAAATATCGTTTTAATATTGTGACCTGATATTGTTGAACGGTTTTTACAGTCAAATAACAACTGTTACTTCTAGAGGGTCCACAAACTAAATGTGATTGTTCGTACAAACATGGGCCATAATCCAGGAAGTGTATGCAAATACAATGTTTTTATACGCCCACATTTTCATGTGGACGTATATTGTCGTCGCCCCTGTTGGTCCGTCCGTCCGTCCACAATTGTTTGTGAACAGTCTACAGGTCACAATTTTTATCCGATTTCAATGAAACTTAAAATGTAGGTTTATCACCCTAAGATCTCAGTTCCTTTCGATATTGGCATGTAACGGACTGTAACTTCATGGGTTATGGCCCCTGATTGTACGAAAAATCATGTTTTTTAGCTTGTGAACAGTGTAGAGGTCACAATTTTGAACCAATTTGGATGAAACTTGAAATGCATGTTTATAACCCAAAGATCTTGGTTCCTTTCGATATTTGCGCCAATCGGATCGTAACTTCCTGAATTATGGCCCCTGATTGTCCGAAAAATCGCCCTTTTTAGCTTGTGGTCCCTCTGGAGGTCAAAATTGTTATCCGATTTAAAAAACCGTTTGAATATATCACCGTTGCATGGTTATGAAGGTTGTGTTCGAATTTCATGGAAATCAGACCAAAATTAATTGACGAACAAAATGGCCGCCTTTTGTACGCGAATAGTGTGAAAATATGTTATATCAAGGTTGTGGAGCTTATAGAGGTCACAATTTTAAACCAATTTTGATGAAACTTGACATGTATGTTTATAACCCAAAGATCTCGGTTCCTTGTGATATTTGCGCCCATCGGATCGTAACTTCCTGAATTATGGCCCCTGATTGTCCGAAAAACTGCCCTTTTTAGCTTGTGGTCCCTCTGGAGCTCAAAATTGTTATCCAATTTAAAAACCCGTTTGATTATATCACCGTTCCATGGTTATGAAGGTTGTGGTCGAATTTCATGGAAATCAGACCAAAATTGACGGACAACATGGCCGCTGTTTGTACGCGAATAGTGTGAAAATATGTTATATCAAGGTTGTGGACCTTATAGAGGACACAATTTTGAACCAATTTTGATGAAACTTGACATGTATGTTTATAACCCAAAGATCTTGGTTCCTTTCGATATTTGCGCACATCTTATCGTAACTTCCTGAATTATGGCCCCTGATTGTCCAAAAAATCGCCCTTTTTAGCTTGTGGTCCCTCTGGAGGTCAAAATTGTTATCCGATTTAAAAAAACGTTTGATTGTCACCATTCCATGGTTATGAAGGTTGAGTTTGAATTTTGTGAAAATCTGACCAAAATTGACGGACAAAATGGCCGCCTTTTGTAGGCGAATAGTGTGAAAATATGTTATATCAAGGTTGTGGACCTTATAGAGGTCACAATTTTGAATCGATTTTGATGAAACTTGACATGTATGTTTATAACCCAAAGATCTTGGTTCCTTTCGATATTTGCGCCCATCTGGTCATTACTTCCTGAATTATGTCCCCTGATTGTACGAAAAATCACCCTTTTTAGCTTGTGGTCCCTCTGGAGGTCACAATTATTATCTGATTTAAAAAAAAACGTTTGATTATAAAAACCAAACAAATTCTAATGATTTTCTGATAATTCTTTAATATGCGACAACTCGTGTTGACTGCCCGGACGATTTTGCTGCTGTGTGGGCGTATGTTTCGTTGCCTGGCAACCTATTTTTCATGACACCATAAGCATATTGCAATACTGCAACATTCATCAGCATGGTCTTCAATGTAAGAATAGTCATCTTTACTGTCGCTTATATTCTTCTTCCGACCAAAAGAGATGAAAGGTGCAGTATGGAGGTAATGTCGGATAAGAATAAGGCCATTCTGTTAAAAGATTAACAGCAACGCCAGACCCGTACCTGGGAGGGGGGGGGGTGCAGCTGCCTCCCCCCCCCCCTCGCCTGGAAAACACGACAACACGACATTTTAACCCTACAATATGCCATTTTTACGTCGGGTGAAAATGTCGCATTGTCGGATCGTCGCCTTATAAAGGGCAACACTAAGACATCACGACATGATACCAATCAGTCACCATACATTAATGAATCAGCTTCTGCGAATAACGTAATTTCATGAACTGATACGTTCAGACCCGTACCTAGCCCAAAAATGTAAAGGGGACAAGGGCTGCTGGGGGCGCTGATCGAGCTTCTAGGGGCGCCGATGTACCTGCAGTTGACGGTCCACGGAGAAGGTTCTAGCCCCAGAAAAGTTAAGAAAATATGGTTTGCACCTGAAAATGTCAGAAATATCAGTTTGCGATATTGGCGTATTATGATATTTTAATATGAACATTATAAAAATTTGAAGGAAGGAATACGACATCAGCGTACCTATAACAATTTATGAGACAACCGAAAAGTTTGGAATCCGGTTAGAGTGCGACTTGTTTGAATTTTGATTTTTATCACTCCTGGCGCGGGCTTGAATCAATCGCATCACCAACGGGAATTTAACCTGAAATCTCCAGTTGGCTTTCTTATGGTAGATTTCTTCGGGCGTCGGTCGGTGCGTCGCTATGTGGTCGGTTTCTTGGTTGATGTGTAATACAGCCAGGGCGTTTAGTCGCGGACAATCGGCTGACATTTTGTCTGGCAATGTTCGTCCGATGTTATGAGAAAACCGAAAAGTTTGGAATCCGGAAGGAGTGCGACTTGTTTGAATTTTGATTATTATCACTCCTGGCGCGGGCTTGAATCAATCTCATCACCATCGGGAATTTAACCTGAAATCTCCAGTTGACTTTCTTATGGTAGATTTCTTCGGGCGTCGGTCGGTGCGTCGGTATGTGGTCAGTTTCTTGGTTGATGTGTAATAGTCGCGTACAATCGGCTGACATTTTGTCTGGCAATGTTCGAACCCAACCTTTATTACGGTGTGACGGGGATATATTCAAACGGTTTTTAAAATCGGATAATAACTGTGACCTTCAGAGGGACGAGCTGAAATTGGTGATTTTTTTGTATTATCAGGGGCCTTACACTGGAAAATTGGTATGGTTTAACTTGGTGCATATAGCCCTAATTTCTCTTCTGTGTTGAACTATTCATAACTATTCATGTAGTTTAATTTTGGCTAATAGTGTTCAACTTGTGCTTGTGTACAACTTGTGTATAAGTGTCTAATTAACTAGCGTTTAGTTTGTTAAACTACATGAATAGTTATGAATAGTTCAACACAGAAGAGAAATTAGGGCTATATACACCAAGTTAAACCACACCAATTTTCCAGTGATAATTCAGGAAGTTACGCTCCGATATGCACAAATATCGAAAGGAACCAAGATCGTTAGGTTATAAACATGCATTTAAATTTTCATTAAAATCAGATTAAAATTGTGACCTCTACAGGGTTCACAATCTTGATATACCATATTTTTTTTACACTATTCGCGTAAAAATGGCAGCAATTTTGTCCGGCAGTTTTGGTCGGATTTTCACGAAATTCGTACTCAACCTTCATTACGGTGCAACGGTGATATAATCGGATGATAATTGTAACCTCCAGAGAGACCACAAGCTACGAATGGCGATTTCTTGTACAATCAGGGGCCATAATTCAGGAAGTTACGATCCGATATGCACAAATATCGAAAGGAACTAAGATCTTTGGGTTATAAACATGCATTTCAAGTTTCATTAAAATCGGTTCAACATTGTGACCACTACTGTTTTCACAAGCTTAAAACGCGATTTGTCGCACAATCAGGGGCCATAATGAAGTAACGGTCCGATGTATGCCAATATCGAAAGGAACCGAGATTTTATAGTGATCAGCCTATATTTCAAGTTTCATTGAAATCGAATAAAAATTGTGACCTGTAGTGTGTTCACAAACAATTGTGGACAGACGGACGGGGGCAACGACAATATACGTCCACATTGCAGAATTCCATAAATACCATCTCCCGGTTCCGACCCCTGACTGTCGAGCCCCGGCCATTTTTCCGAGGTTACTAAAATTCAGATAAAAATATCAATGAATGGTTGAATTGTGGATTCGGGTTCATATCGAACACATTATTATGTTAAAATCGAATTGCGTCGGAGAAAGCATCTGCAATCGGGCCCCTATCAACCACCCTCCAAATTATTTTGACGTACTACACACAGTGGCTGATCAATGAGCCTTTTCTAGGTGGTACTAACATGCCAAAGATGACTTCGTCAATTTTTGACCTATTGTCAGGTGGATGGACGATACATCCGACCCTATTACGGGGGCGGTAGGTACCAAATTTTCGGGACAGGTAACCCAGACAATCGCCCATCTTTCAGCCATATATGGACACCTTCAAATCAAGTACGGCCCCCTTTTTTAGATAGAAATCGGCCAAATACATAACACTATCTTAGGAATCAAGGTTCAGAGTATCGGACACCTCTGCCCACTCATCCAGGATAGCAGAAATTTTGTACGCGACTTTCCTAAACGTAGCTCCCAAACCAATTCGGTTATGCTCAATATCCATTACTTGAGTTTAGGGAAGGACCATAGTCCTGGATTATCCTAACATAGCACACACGAAGAACAATCAACGGGCCATCGACCTGACCGCAATTCGAACCACTTCCGATACTGAATCGAAAGAAATTAGAAGACATGATATGGCAATAGGACGTATCTATAGAGGGCTCCCACGTGCTCACAAACATGACTATTACCAATGATAAATCAGTGTTTAAAGCTTTCGTGACCAGTGCGAATGAAAAATGCCATACAGATGAATATTGCCTATATTCTTGTCGGAAACAGTTGGGTCTTGTCGGGGCTGGTCTGGCATAAATACGATACTGACGAAAGTTTAGTGTCCCAGGAGAGCAGTTGGTACAGAGAGAATATGTCCCGATAAAATGACTCACACCGACCCAAGTGAGACAATGACCCGATAGGTCTGTTGTCCAAGAGAGAATATGTCCAGATAAAATGACTCACCCCGACCAAAGTGAGAATATGTCCCGATAAAATTTACTCTCCTTTCTTTAATTTTTACCATATATGAAAATAAGATGAAGTTCTTACGGTTGAAGGAACGTAACTCTCCTATTTACTGCATCCTATTTGGGCTAGAGCTTGGGTTGGGATTGGCGAAATCTGTAGGTGGCCGTGATATTTAGATCTAACCTTGGACATGCGTTTATGGGGCCGACCACTTTTTTAGGCAGCTCTGTCTGATTTTCAGGAAACGTGATAACGGTGAATGTATTCGAACGCCTTTTAAATCGGATAAAAATTGTAACCTGCAAAAGCTACAAACGCGAATTTTTGTATAACCAGGGGCTATAATCCAGGAATTTACAATTCGATATGCGCGAATTTGGAAAGGATGAAAATTGTGACCTCTAGAGTGAACTTAAGCTAAAAACGTGATTTTTCGTACAATCAAAGATTATCTATTAAGTTATAGTCCGATTTATGCCAATATCGAAGGTAACAAAACCGAGGTCTTTGGGAGATAGACCTATATTTCAAGTTTCCTAAATATCGTTTTAATATTGTGACCTGATATTGTTGAACGGTTTTTACAGTGAAATAACAACTGTTACTTCTAGAGGGTCCACAAACTAAATGTGGTTGTTCGTACAAACATGGGCCACAATCCAGGAAGTGTATGCAAATACAATGTTTTTCATGACACCATAAGCATATTGCAATACGACAACATTCATCAGCAAGGTCTTCAATGTAAGAATAGTCATCTTTACTGTCGCTTATATTCTTCTTCCGACCAAAAGAGATGAGGTAATGCAGTATGGAGGTAATGTCGGATAAGAATAAGGCCATTCTGTTAAAAGATTAACAGCAACGCCAGACCCGTACCTTGGGGGGGGGGGAATTGCAGCTGCCCCCCCCCCCCGGAAAAAATCGGCGCCCTTTCCATTGAACACAATACGAGGCCAGCGACTCACATGCCCATATCAATATGGGCGCCTCATAAAGCCGAATGACATAGGTTGGGGCACACACGACGAGATTGGCAGGGAGCCCAATGCAATGTCACTTGGTTTTATGGGAGCGTCACCAATCATGTCGTTATAATGCGAGGCGCCCCTCAAATAGTGGGGCGCCTCATAATGAGTCACACGATGAACACCACAACATGATGGGGCGTCAAAAACGCCGTGATCTGTGGTGCACCTTATCCCAGAGGACCTTCCATAATGACATGAATGGTGGGGCGCCTTATAATGACAATATGATTGTTGGGCCGCATATAATGCATAATGTCTTTATCTATTGCGGGAAAACTCTGCTCCCCTAATGGGTGCCAAAGGCGCCCTTTTCATTGGACGCAATACGAAGCCAACGACTAACGTGTCCATATCAGTATGGGCGCTCTATAAAGCTGTGTGACTTTGGTGGGGCGCGCACTACAAGATTGATGGGACGCCTAACCAATGTCATTTCTATTCATGTCGTTATATATATATGGTGGGCGCCTCATAATGAATCACACGATTAACACCTAACTTGAGGGGGCGTCCAAAACTGTGTGTGATCTGTGGTGTGGCTTATCCCGGAGGGGCGGCAATATTGACATGATTGGAGGGGCGCATTATAATGACAATGTATGTTTGTCGGTCCGCACATAATAAATAATGTGGAGCGAGATTGGTTGTGCGCTCCTTGGTCAAACAGCGCACCCCCGCATGATCATGGTCAGACAATTCATTGTATCTTGTGTTTGTGGACTTGACGTCGCTTGCTCAGATAGACATTTTAGTTCAGCAAGGGTTGTTTAAAGGTCTGCCACTGGAATTATTAGTGAATCTCACCAGTTATTGATATTTCACTGGCATCCTTCGTATATTCTTTGGATTTACTACAACGTCCTCTCGCAATAAAAAAATTAGTGAATTCATTACAAAAATTATTCTAGATATTGAACTCGTTCAAGGTACAAACCGTATTTGTTGCCGTTTATCGCATTATACAATAGATCTGGCATTGCTGCGCTCGATCTTTTTTTAAAGTGTCAGATACTGTCGCAAACCTGGGCGCCTTGTTTCAAGTATAGATTCAGCATCCCATTCGTATTAGTATTTCAGATTTAGCACCCAATTATGGGTCCTTACCCGTTCCCGGCGATATTTTAGGGAATTTTTAGAATTCGCGGTTTTTTTTTTTGCCAAGAATCTGTCGTGAAGTGTAAAGTAGCAGGAATCAAACTTGTATTCTATTACTGTCAAGTATATAACGGTTCCCGATACATACAGCATCGATGTTGTATAACGTCGATACTAAACTGTGTATCAGATTCCAGTGTGAAGACATGGCCCCGAAAAAGAAGCCGGGCGTGCGAGAGATCATTTTCTTGTTTGCGGCGACTGAAGACATGGCAGATATCTACAATGACGGAAACGCGACTAAACGGCCTGGCTGTATTACACATCAACCAAGAAACCAACCACATACCGACGCACCGACCGACGCCAGAAGAAATCTACCATAAGAAAGCCAACTGGAGATTTCAGGTTAAATTCCCGATGGTGATGAGATTGATTCAAGCCCACGCCAGGAGTGATAATAATCAATATTCAAACAAGTCGCACTCTAACCGGATTCCAAACTTTTCGGTTGTCTCATAAATTATTATAGGTACGCTGATGTCGTATTCCTTCCTTCAAATTTTTATAATGTTCATATCAAAATATAATAATACGCCAATATCGCAAACTGATATTTCTGACATTTTCAGGTGCAAACCATATTTTCTTAACTTTTCTGGGGCTAGACCCTTCTCTGTGGACCGTCAACTGCAGGTACATCCGCGCACCCAGAAGCCCCATCGGCGCCCCCAGCAGCCCTTGCCCCCCTAACATGTTTGGGCTAGGTACGGGTCTGAACGTATCAGTTCATGAAATTACGTTATTCGCAGAAGCTGATTTATTAATGTATGGTGGCTGATTGGTATCATGTCGTGGCTTCTTAGTGTTGCCCTTTATAAGGCGACAATCCGACAATGCGACATTTTCACCCGACGTAAAAATGGCATATTGTAGGGTTAAAATGTCGGGTTGTCGTGGTGTCGTGATATCGGCCATATTTTTCTCATTACTATGATTATATACCCTAATCCTGGTGTTGGTCAAGAAAGTTCCCCGGGATTTGGCAGCGTGTTTTTTCCCTGTCGGTAGTGCCGGACAAAGGATCTGGCAAAGTAGGGTGTCTAGTTGTGTTGATGGGACAAAAAACAAGCTCCTGTGTACATATTGACGTGCCCATAAAATAATCCTTAACGGCGTGGTTCCTCCTGCACCAGTGATTGACAAGGAGGGACCACACCGGAAAATCCCGATGAACTTTCTCGGCCAACGCAGGGATGGAACATGGGAACACCAAGATAGCAGGCCAACGTCTTATTAACTGAACCACGTTGGGTAGCCAAATAAGGTTTGGCATTGAATCAAGTGACGTAGTTTTGATTCCTGCCTTGTGCATGGCAAAAGGAGGGTCGGGTCACCTGTTCAACCGTTTTCTTTCGTGTGTTCTTGTTTGCTCCTACTGCTAATTACCCCTACGCACAACACAAGAAAATTGTTAAAATAAAATGTAGCCATATGTTAGCCCCGAAATGACCTAGTTTGTGTCGAGTAGACGTTAAACCCCACCTGTCTGTTGGTGGAAAATAAAAAAAGAATATCTGGCGCGCGCCGGGTAATAACTAGCGCGCCGGATAATTAACTCGCGCACGTCGGATAAATAACTTGCGCGCGCCGGATATTAACTCGGTTATCGTCACTACATGCATGTCGCATGGATCAAAATAGACTAACACTCATTCGTAAATACTTTCACTTGGGTGTTAGTTATGTATAGGATATTAACCTACCCGAGGTTGATATGATAGAGAACACGCGGGCGCAGCCCAAGTGTTCTCTATCATATCAATCCGAGGGAGAGTAGGTTTATATCTGACATATACAACGTTCACCCTTAAATTTAATGGACTCTTCTAAAAAAGGCAACAGTGATTGGTTAATTGCTCGACAGCACGTGACGTGTTTGTTTATACAATCGCCATTTTGTAGTAATTGAACTGAAGAAAGCTAAAACAAAATGGATAGTAAAACGAAGTCAGACGAATAATCAATCCTTTTTAGTCATCATATTGACGATAGAATAGATGTGAATGCAACTATGATGAGGATCTATACAAAGTCTGAAGAAAATTTGGATCAAAAGGCAATCTTTTCCGATAACTCTGACCATGAACAGTGACTGAAGGTTACTTTTCGGTATGTTCAGAGAAAGATTTGACCGACTGTTTTGAGTGGATTGTAGCCGTAGCCAAAAATACTGTACAAAGGAACTCTTCTCTTGGGTGATAAATACTTTCACGTCTTGGGATGTGTGGAGAAATGATTTGGGAAGAAAGAAAATTCTGAAAAATATCTTAGAAATGGACTGGAGTGTGGATAGCCGATTTAAATAAGCCGATAAGTACGCCGTCTATTTAGGTCCTGAATGCTACAAACTGTACCAAAACAATTTTTTTTTTTTTATTGTCAAAAGAATAAAATTTTATTTCTGTGTTCTTTGTATTATTTCGATCATCTACGTCAAGCGCGGTTGGTATGAGCCGAATATATCGACCTGTAATGACGTCATCAGCGGTTGATATGAAATATCAACCTCTCAGAACGTCATCAGCGGTTGATATGAACCGAATATATCAACCTCTGATGACGTCACGAGAGGTTGTTATAAGATATAACTGCTATGGACATCAAAGAAAACAAGCCAAAAGTGAGGCTGATGTCCCCCGCCGAAATCACAAAATAAATAGATGACACATATTAATTAATCGCACATTTATTTTTTTCAAACGTATCGACCAATGAAACTGAACACGAAGTGTCATCCAAAAATTGCTTATCTCTGCCTACCGTAAGAAGAAAATGCTCATCTTCGAACTCCATCAAGGCATTGACCTAATAAGCATACACACCAATTTTGAACATTTTAACTCAATTCGAAGGAGAGTTATTGTGTTCCAAAGTCTCCGCAAATCAAATTGCTTATCGCTCTGCTTACCCTGAGCAGAAAATGCTCATTATCGATCTTAGTCAAGGTATTACTGTAATGAAACTATACACCAAGTTTCATCACTCTCACTTAATTAGAACTAAAGTTATCGTGTCTCAAAGCATCGACCAATCAAATTGCTTATCTCTGCTTACCCTAAGCGGAAAATGCTCATCTTCGAACTCCATCAAGGCATTGACCTAATAAGCATATACACCAAGTTTGAACATTTTAACTCAATTAGAAGGAGAGTTATTGTGTTCCAAAGTCTCGAACAATCAAATTGCGTATCGCTCTGCTTACCCTGAGCAGAAAATGCTCATTATCGAACTTAGTCAAGGTATTACTGTAATGAAACTATACACCAAGTTTCATCACTCTCACTTAATTAGAACTAAAGTTATCGTGTCCCAAAGCATCAACCAATCAAATTGCTTATCTCTGCTTACCCTAAGCGGAAAATGCTCATCTTCGAACTCCATCAAGGCATTGACCTAATAAACACATACACCAAGTTTGAACATTCTAGCTCAATTAGGAAGAGAGTTATTGTGTCCCAAAAAGTGTGACGGACGGACAGACAGACGGACAGACAGACAGACAGACGGACGAACCCATTTTAATAGTCCCCCAACTTTCTTCGAAAGGCGGGAGACAAAAACTACTACCAGTTGTATATGAGGAAATAACAACCCTTCTTTTGGTAAATCATCAGATACAACTATCGGTTAGACAGTTAAAGAGGCTTTTGCGAGAGGCAGGACTACTCCAGTTTACTGGAGGTTGCTCAATATATTCAGGAAGAGTTTACATCGAAGAGGCCAATGCCTTGGATATCGATGGATGCTTTTAAAATGTATTCAAAGTGGTTATACTATTCAAAAGAATACGTTCGAGCAATACTGAAACTTTTAGATCCGGTGGGTGTGGAATGTCGCTTGTGTCGTACACTTAGGAGAAGATAGTATAATGGAATAGGACCAAACTATGTGTGGCACGTTGATTCGTATGATAAGCTTAAACCATTTGGATTGTGCAGAGAATAGAATCATGGTGGAGCATGATGAATTTTGGATATCACTTTTTAAACAACTCAAAATCGATGGTCATTATAGTGGAAGCTTTATTGATAAAAGCTTGGTCCAATTTTGTTTTATGGAAATAGTACAGGTGGGTAAATCCCATCCACCCAAGCTCCTGATGTAAAAAAAGAGACCAAATATGGCACTCCGGTTTGTATGACGTTAAATACCTACACCTATCCGGTTTACTTTCTGAAAAACTTGCCGCTTTTAGAAAGAAGTTCTCAAAATTGCGTCGTTCGAAGAGTGTGTAGAATTTTCATCTTAAAGTTGTCCTTGTATGATAAAACATTCTTTGAATGCGTCGTCATGGGCGACACTGTTGGTAATCTGGGAACTTGAAAATAGTACCAATGGCGGATTTTGTCTGCTGAGGTTTGCCGAGTGACAATATTGAAACCGGATTTCATAACTAAGATTGTACAGTACACCAGCTAGAAATCGATAAAAAGGGTAACAAGTTTGAACCAGTTAAAACATATATATGTATTTCTATGAGTAATGCATTGCTGTAAGATCAAGAACATGCGCTATCCCGGTGCTTAGGATTTGAGTATCCTTCTGAGGCAAAGTGAGCACCAAAAATCACTTGCCGCGACACAGGAGTGACGTTATGATATACATATTGTGCCAGAGTAACGCACCCCGGATTGAGACTTGTTTATACCACAAGCCCAGGGCAGTAGGTCATAGTTATCGTGGTACCGCCAAAAACGGTGTCTTCATTTGTAAATTGAAAGCGAAATGGGTTGTCCTTTTGAAGATGACTTGTATAGTAATCAAACTACCACAGTATGCCCTAACCAGTAGAATTATTGTAATTGTTGTTCAATTTGAGTTCAATATTACCTGATACATCCTTATGTATTTATTTTAGAAGGAATTAGATGATATATTCAAGGTTTGGAACTACCATAGGATCCGACCAACGCAATATACTACCAATGGACGTCCGTGTATTTTATACAATGCCCCTGAATTGTTTGATACACACGATTGCCTGATTCTTGTGAGGGACTATGAAGTGTCAGCATGTTTCGAGAAATGTGTCTGTCATAAAATACCATGTGATCAAGAAATCTACCAACTTGCTAATCTATACATAGCGGAAAATAGTTTGAAGAAACCGACAGATGCATATGAAGCTCTTAATCTGTACATGTTTTTGAGAAATCTATTCCAGATGGATCTTTAATAACAGATAAGAAAAAGACCAACCCCCTATAATCCATAAAAATGCTTAGACATGCATTATGCAAGAGCAAAGTATGCCCATTACAAGTCTTTCTTTATACCTGAAATGTTATCTAACTTATCCAGACCCTAATAAACTCTCGATGTCAAGGCCAGCCTTCGACGCTGACTGGATTAGATTCCTACATGCCGCTTAACGGCCATTCATGATTAAATTTAAAAAGTGGATAATCGAGACTATGCTGTTTATATTAATTATTTTAGTAATGGTGACCGAGGCTATGCGGGAATTTCACACGCTTCGTTCTCGGCTCATAGTGTATCAATCTGTCTGATATATTCAGCAAATTACCTTTACACTATCTAGTTTTTAACTATTATAGTGAGAACTGCCATCTCTTTATCTTATCTCCCATAATGTATCTTTAAGGCGCTTGCAAGGTATGAAGCTTATCAATTTCACAACTTTCAGGGAGAGAGAAATTAGGTTTAAAGTCGACTCGACACAAACTAGGTAAGTTCGGGACTAACATATGGTTTCATTGTATTCCAATAATTCGCTTACGTAGAGGTCTTTATCAGTGGGAGGAACCTGAAGAACAGGAGAAAACCCATAAGGTTGGACAGGCGATCCAATTCTTTGTCGCGTACAACCGGGGATTCGAAACCACACCAGTTGACTCAATAACAGGCTTTATGATACTACACGCACGTGCTAACCATTCGGCCATCCAACCCCCATTCAATAATAAACTTCATAGTAAAAAACGCACCCTTCCAACTAGAGGAAGACGGAGTCATATATAAACCGTGACGTGGGAAATAGCAGTGATAAAACACCATATAATTAATGTAAACTGAGTACAAGAGGGTAAGCTTATCTTGGATGTTTGGATGGGTTCATGTACACGGCTTTGTTTTTTATCAAATCTATCAAAGTTAATAAAATGTCAAAATATAAACAATGTTGTAATCTCATCGGGTATTTTACCACGTGTGGTTTCATTTAGAATTTGTCTGTTTCTTTGCTCATGATATTCTTGTTTTTGAGAAAGGGTGTCCTATAACAAACATATATCGATAGACATTAATTCGTGGTTATATTATGAAAATCATCTAATGCAACTGCCAATCTCTTGGAACTCCCAGGTTGGTGCCGCACATATATAACGCATACAGCTTTAAAATAGATATGACAAGACTAGTGTCTAGTAATGTAAATCCTTCACATTATGCTGTCCTCTTTGCAAGAGCTAAATTTATCCGGCGCGCGCGCTCGTTATTTACCCGGCGCGCGCCAGTTATTATCCGGCGCACGCCGGTTATTTTTATCATATTCTTTTTTTTTGCGTCCCTTACTGGACTCCGTAGAATACATCTTATTTCATTTTTTTACATTAATTTCATTTACAGTGTATTATAATGTTACATGAAATTTTCATTTAAGATTAAGTTATAAGCCTACCAGTTTAGCAATCGTTATTTTGACGGAGATATATAATCTCAGAAGCCCCACCACTCATTGCAGAGTGTAATTTACCTTCTCATTTCGTAATCCCTAATTTCCGTTTCTATAATAATATCATATAGTATTAACTACATTTCACATTTACGAAATAGAATAGGGCCACTTTAAATTTCGATTTTTCTTGTGCATAGTTTAGCTTAGTGACTTAAGCTGGGTATGACCTGACCTGACCTGACCTTGATTTTTCGTCACAAAAGACTATACGTTATCCCCTGTCAGGCCCTCCGTCCTGCACCACTGTAAAGAGAAATCACGCCGGACAATTCCCGATGAGCTTTGTCGGCTAACGCATGATCGAACACGAGACCCCAACGTTAGCAAGCCAACTTCTTACTCACTGAGTCAACGTGACTACCAAAAATGTAGGACATTAAACCTCATTTATGGAGTAATTCCTCTTTGACAGTGGTGCAGGACGGGGAGGGGTTGGGGGTGGTGGCAAGTATTAACTACATTTCACATTTACGAAATAGAATAGGGCCACTTTAAATTTCGATTTTTCTTGTGCATAGTTTAGCTTAGTGACTTAAGCTGGGTATGACCTGACCTGACCTGACCTTGATTTTTCGTCCCAAAAGACTATACGTTATCCCCTGTCAGGCCCTCCGTCCTGCACCACTGTAAAGAGAAATCACGCCGGACAATTCCCGATGAGCTTTGTCGGCTAACGCATGATCGAACACGAGACCCCAACGTTAGCAAGCCAACTTCTTACTCACTGAGTCAACGTGACTACCAAAATGTAGGACATTAAACCTCATTTATGGAGTAATTCCTCTTTGACAGTGGTGCAGGACGGGGAGGGGTTGGGGGTGGTGGCAAGGGAGTACGTACTGTTGTTCGGATGGGACGAAAAACCGAGGCCCCATTTACATATTGGCGTGCACGTAAAAAACCGCCATGCAGTTAGAATTCAATATGACAGTAAGCAGTAGTGCCGATATCCTAGTAAAGATTCCCTGATAGTACACTGTATAGGGTAGATCCGTCTTCATTAGCATAGTCGGGGCAGAACGAAATGAAATGAAATGGAGTTTAACGTTCTATTGTTCTGCTCCGATTGGGCTAATGAAGACGGGCTTACACCATTCAGTGTGTTGTGAGTAACAGTTTGCCCAGACTCTTATATCGAATTCCAATTGCACGCCAGGAGTGCAGTTGGTACCTGCCCTATGACCCTTTGCAGAATTCCATAAATACCATCTCCCGGTTCCGACCTCTGACTGTCAAGCCGCGGTCATTTTCCCGAGGTTACTAAAATCCAGATAAAAATATTAATGAATGGTTGAATTGTGGAATCGGGTTCATATCGAACACATTATTATGTTAAAATCGGATTGCGTCGGAGAAAGAATCTGCAATCGGGCCCCTTAACACCCACCCTCCAAATTATTTTGAAGTACTACACACAGTGGCTGATCAATGAGCTTTTTCTGGGTGGTACTCACATGCCAAAGATGACTTCTTTAATTTTCGTCCCATTGTATGAACGATACATCCGACCCTTTTACGGGGGGGGGGGGTAGGTACCAAATTTTCGGGGCGGGTAACCGCTCATCTTTCAGCCATGTTTGGACCTCTTCGAATCGAGTAGGACCCCCTTTTTTACAGAGAAATCCGGCAAATACATAACACTAACTTAAGAATGAAGGTTCAGAGTATCGGACACCTCTGTCCACTCATCTAGGATAGCAGAAATTTTGTACGCGATTTTCCTAAACGTAGCTCCCAAACCAATTCGGTTATGCTCAATATCCATTACTTAAGTTTAGGGAAGGACCATAGCCACGGGTTATCCTAACATAGCACACACGAAGAACAATCAACGGGCCATCGACCTGACCGCAACTCGAACCCTACCCGATACTGAATCGAAAGAAATTAGAAGACATGATATGGCAATAAGACGTATCTATAGAGGGCCTCCACGTGGTCACAAACATGACTATTACCAATGATAAATCAGTGTTTAAAGCTTTCGTGACCAGTGCGAATGAAAAATGCCATACAGATGAATATTGCCTATAGTTTGCCTAAATACGGTACTGGCAAGAGTTTAGTGTCCCAGGAGTGAAGTTGGTACAGAGAGAATATGTCCCGATAAAATGACTCACTCCGACCAAAGTGAGATAATGACCCGATAGGACTGTTGTCCAAGAGAGAATATGTCCCGATAAAATTACTCACCCCGACCAAAGTGAGATAATGACCCGATAGGTCAGTTGTCCAAGAGAGAATATGTCCCGATAAAATGACTCACCCCGACCAAAGTGAGATAATGACCCGATAGGTCTGTTGTCCGAGAGAGAATATGTCCCGATAAAATTTACTCTCCTTTCTTTTTTTTTACCTTATGTGAAAATAAGACGGAGTTCTTACGGTTAAAGGAACGTAACTGTCCTATTTATTGCATTTTTGTTCATATCAATACAGCAGAACACCGTGTCCCAGGTGTGCACGTGATAGGCCGACTGTCAGAGAGGGAGAGAGAGAGAGAGAGATGGGTGTTTAACGTCCACTCGACACAAACCAGGTTATTTTGGGACTAACATATGGTTTCATTTTATTTCAATAATTCGCTTGCGCGTAGGGCTCTCTAGCAGTGGGAGGAAATCGGAGTGCCCGGAGGAAACCCACGAGGTTGAGAAGGCGCCCCTATCTCCATGCCACACCAGGGCTCGAAACCACAGCCGCAAGCCAGAGGTGACCGGCCAGCTAGAGGTCGAAGCGCGGCACTCTAGACCACTAGCCCTCCCCCCCCCCCGATAGGAACAAATGAATGGGGTTTGAAATTAGCATTGCTAAGCTTCGAGAATACCATACAGATGTTGGCCATCCTGGCACTATATTATTTAGATACTATGCAACTACAGTAAGTGGAAGAAAATGCATGGATGAAAATTAAATCAACAAATCTTAAACACATCATGAGCCAAACAAAGTGGATCAGGCTATTAATTTGGAAAATAAGCTGTGGTGTAAAACAGATCTTAAGTCCAGTACAAATAAAAGGTTTCAAACCCTCAGCAAATGTACGGAAGCGTAATAGGGCCACATATTTTTTTTTATTCTATTTTCAATTTTTCAAGTTACTATAACTTGAATTTTCAAATTACTAACTTGAATTTTCAAGTTACTGTTATATTATACTATTCAAAAAAAGTAGGGGATATTTGATTTTGGGGGCATAATACTAAAATATGCAAATGACTACGAAAAAAGTCACTATAGAACCTAACAGTCGAAACATTTCCAGTTACATGTGACGCCCAAACGCACCATGCATGGAATGCAGGTGATGCTTGGGATCATCATGGGGTCCAACCCAAGATTTGCACGACTCTGACTTTGAATGTTACAGTCATTGTGGCATTGAATTCCAGGGTGGAAAAATCAGTTTAATTGTTTTAGTGACCAGAAAACAAATTTTGATATGCGTCGACTTACCCAAAATGAAAGGTTACGTGCCCTTGGCGTGCTACAGATCGGCACAACACAGGCGGTTGTGGCGCGGAAGATGAATGTTTCTCAGTCTGTCATAAGCAGGCTATGGTCCAGATACCGCGATACACAATCTGTACAGGACAGACCACGCTCAGGTCGACCAAGGGCGACAACTCAAGCCCAGGATCGATTTATCCGTACCTTGGCCTTGAGAAATCGTGTCATCACAGCAAATCAGATCAGCGCTCGTCTTCAAACAGACACTGGTTTGAGAGTGAGTGGCCAGACGATTCGGAATCGACTACATAGGGGTCACCTTCGCGCCCGACGTCCTCGCGTGATCCCTTGTTTGAGAGATCATCACATTCAGGCAAGACGTCGTTGGTGTAGGGATCGTCAACACTGGGATAATCGACGCTGGAGCAATGTGATGTTTTCAGATGAGTCAAGGTTCACTGTTGTTTTTTTTGGACAGACGTAGGAGGGTGTGGCGTCGTCGAAACGAGCGCTTCCAAGACGTTAACGTCATCAGACATGATCGATTTGGGGGTGGTTCTGTTATGGTGTTGGGAGGCATCACTGTTGCTGGAAGAACGGCTTTACATGTTGTTGCAGGGCGTGTTACAGGCCAGTACTACCGGGACAACATCTTGGCAGTCCATGCTGTGCCGTTCGCACGACGTCATGGCCGCCGTTTCATCTTCCAGGATGACAACGCAAGATGTCACAGGGCCAGGATCGTTACAGGTTACCTCCACCAACAGAACATCACATTACCTTGGCCAGCACTGAGTCCCGACCTCTCACCCATCGAGCATGTCTGGGACATGCTTGGACAGAGATTACGTCAACGTCAACAACGTCCTGCCAATGTCCAAGAACTTCCTGCTGCGTTGCAACAAGAATGGGACAATCTGGATTAAAATGACCTTAGGCGTCTCATTAGGAGTATGCCACGTCGGATCAATGCTTGTTTGACAAACAGAGGAGGATTTACCCGTTACTGATTTTGTTGTGATGCTGTGGTAACTTTGCTGTTTGACCTTGGGTATCATTTTACCCTTATAATGGTCAGTCTGTGCCTTACTTAGTCTAACGATCATTTGGAATAAATCGATGAATGTGAACTTCATTTCATTTTGTCATTTGTTTCTTCGTCAGTTTCATTAGGTGACTTTAATAACACTTAAAAATCAAATATCCCCTACTTTTTTTGAACAGTATATAAAATAAGCGTTTTGATCTAATGATATAGTATGTCATGCAATGCTTTAGTCAATGGACGGCACGGTTATAGACCACAATGACAAGGTGAGGGAGTAGCCTATTCGATCACGCAGGTTTCCCCCCTGCAGCGAAATTACTCCCCGCGCATTATGGTGTCGACGTGCCATAAAACACCATTTATTCATTCATTCATTCATTTTAACAGCATTGAGCCCTATAGAAGACCTTTTTGAAGTACAAAAAAAAAAAATTAAATGACAAATCAAACGTTCCAGTTCGCAGTTCTAAAAATAGTCTTTAGTGACATAATACACGACATCCCCCCCCCCACACACACACACTGGATATCTGCCCCCGGGTAACCCCCCTCCCTTTTAGGACTTTTACTCCAAGGACATTTCCTGCTGAAGACATCGTACCTCCGGACTTTTACTCACCGGACATCTGCCCCCTGGGTCATCTACCCCCACCCCCTAGGACATCTACCCCCAGAGGTTTACCTCCTCCCCCCGACATTTTTCCTCTGGAACATCTGCCCGCTTGGACGTGTTTGCCCCGCGCCACCCACCCTTTAGAGAGAGAGAGAGAGAGAGAGAGAGAGAGAGAAATGGGGTTTAACGTGCACTCGACACACACTAGGTCATTTCGGGACTAACATATGGTTTTAATTTTATTTCGATAATTCGCTTGCGCGTAGGGGTCTTTAGCAGTGGGGGGAAACCTGAGTGCCCGGAGGAAACCCACGAGGTTGAGAAGGCGCCCCTATCTCCCTCCATGCCATATACGCTCACACCAGGGATCGAAACCACAGCCGCAAGCCAGAGGTGACCGGCCAGCTAGAGGTCGAAGCGCGGCACTCTAGACCACTAGGCCATCCCAACCCCCCCACCCTTTAGAACCCTGGACGTGTAAAATAATGCACTGTAAAAAAAATTATACTTATTTTACATTGTTTCTTGGAGTATCTCGTAACACCCTTTAGAACCCTGGACGTTGCGAGGTACTCCAAGAAACAATGTAAAATAAATATAATTTTTTTTACAGTGCATTATTTTACAGGTCAA
Source organism: Patella caerulea (assembly GCA_036850965.1). Classification (NCBI taxonomy): domain Eukaryota; kingdom Metazoa; phylum Mollusca; class Gastropoda; family Patellidae; genus Patella; species Patella caerulea. The sequence goes on along the minus strand of JAZGQO010000018.1, from coordinate 1,763,418 downwards.
TAGTACAGAGCTAGAAAGTAGAATGCGTCCATCGCCCTACTCCTAGCGTGTCGTAGAAGCCGACTCTTGGGGAGAGGGTTGGGTGGCCGATAAGCTACGCTATGGTCTGCCATCAATGATGTCGAGGGTTCGAGAGTCCCATTCTCTGATATCTTAGTGACAAGGTGCAGGAGCAGCCTATCCGATCACTTAGGGGTACTCCCAGAACATAGAACATAAGCAGATTATCGGCGATAACACGTAGATTGACATGATTTACGGTGTCGACGTGCTATAAACAATATTCACTCATTCATTTATTTAGGTCAATACTGCCAGTTTATGAAGAGAAGACATGGGTTTTTTTTTTTTTATCAGAGCTGAGTATAAACGTAATGCGCTTTCAACCTCAGTTAATTCTACGGAAGCGTAATAGGGCCATTAATTTATTCTCTTCTAAATTTTAAAGCCTGTAAGTCAATAACACACTAGGTCATTTCGGGACTAACATATGGTTTTAATTTTATTTCGATAATTCGCTTGCGCGTAGGGGTCTTTAGCAGTGGGGGAAAACCTGAGTGCCCGGAGGAAACCCACGAGGTTGAGAAGGCGCCCCTATCTCCCTCCATGCCATATACGCTCACACCAGGGATCGAAACCACAGCCGCAAGCCAGAGGTGACCGGCCAGCTAGAGGTCGAAGCGCGGCACTCTAAACCACTAGGCCATCCCAACCCCCCACCCTTTAGAACCCTGGACGTGTAAAATAATGCACTGTAAAAAAAATCATACTTATTTTACATTGTTTCTTGGAGTACCTCGTAACACCCTTTAGAACCCTGGACGGTGTCGACGTGCTATAAACAATATTCACTCATTCATTTATTTAGGTCAATACTGCCAGTTTATGAAGAGAAGACATGGGGTTTTTTTTATCAGAGCTGAGTATAAACATAATGCGCTTTCAACCTCAGTTAATTCTACGGAAGCGTAATAGGGCCATTAATTTATTCTTTTCTAAATTTTAAAGCCTGTAAGTCAATAACACACTAGGTCATTTCGGGACTAACACATGGTTTTAATTTTATAACTTTTATAACTTGAAATTTCCGGGTAGTAAAATGCCATACAAGAAAGATAATACGCCCACACAGCAACCTTGACACACATATAGGCTACCAGAAATGTAACGGATATGTAACGGATAAAAGCCTGGACCAAATATACATCACAGTCGGTTATAACTTCGTTAATACTTCTTGGGGGGGGGGGACGTTACACGGGGGCAAATGTCCAGGGTGGGAAGATCCAGGGGTAGATGTTTTAAGGAGGGGGAATGTCCAGGGGGTAGATGTCCTTGTGTCTCGGTCTTTAACCGTGCCGTCCATTGCCTAAAGCAAAACGCGTATTTTATAATATAACAGTAACTTGAAAAACAGTCACTAAGATAGCAGAGAATGAGACTCGAACCCTCGACATCATTGATGGCAGACCAAAGCGTAGCTTATCGGCCACCCTACCCTCTCCCCAAGAGTCGCCTTCTACGACACGCTAGGAATGGGGCGATGGACGCATTCTACTATCTAACTCTGTACTATTGACCTGTAAAATAATGCACTGTAAAAAAATTATATTTATTTTTCATTGTTTCTTGGGTATCCTACAGGAATCAAGAGTCAAAATTAGGGGACATATGATTGCACACAAGACCAAATCTCCCCCCCCCCATCCCTCAGCCCCCGGACTTTAAGCTCACTGCGCACGTAATAATTTCTTAACTGGCTTTGGTAGCTTCAATATCTTTATTTCATCAACTGAACTAGTGCATAAGGTATGCACATGCAATATTTCATTAACTTTCTATGTTCGCTATCGAGTTATACCACCCCAAAGTTCGGGGTGGAATTTGTGGGTTCAATAAACAACGGGTATGCCCAAGCTGCATCAAAAATCGACCCAAACCAGCTTTGGTGGGAATTTTGTCTTAAGTTCATGGAATTAAGAGATGAATTAACTACTAGAATACAAAATTTCAGAAGGCTCCTATGCTGGCCTTTGGAGATATATTACCGTAGACATACTAAACATAAACCATGATATGGGGGGAATCGGGTTAGGGTACACGCAATAACTTCTAAATTAGCTCTGGTTGCTTCAATATCTTTATTTCACCAACTGAACTGGTGCATACGACACGATCATGCCAAATGTCATTAAATTTCTATTCTGGCGTATCAAGTTATACCACCGCATTACCGCAAAGTTCCTCGAAACCCGATTCGAAGCAGAGTTTGTGGGTTCAATATACAACGGGTACGCCCACGCTGCATCAAAAATCAAACCAAACCAGCTTCGTTGGGAAAATGTTTTTTGTTTCACTGAATCAAGGGTTGAATAAACTACTATAATACAATATTTCAGAAGGCCCCTATGCTCCCGTTTTGAGATATATGTCGAGTGGACGTTAAACCCCATTTCTCTCGATCTTTCTAAAGGGTGGTTGGCGGGGGCAGAGATGCCCTAGGGGGCAGATGTCCCAGAGGAAAAATGTCGGGGGGGGGGGGGTTAAAACTCTGGGGGTAGAAGTCGTAGGGGGGTGGGGAGTTTGATTTGTCATTTAATTTTTTTTTTTGAATTCAAAAAGGCTTTCTATAGGGCTCAATACTGTTAAAATGAATGAATGAATGAATAAATGGTGTTTCATGGCACGTCGACACCATCATAATCTGGTCAATTTGCGCCAATCTATGTGCTATCGGAGATGATTTGCCTAATGCGCGGGGATTAATTTCACTGCAGGGGGGAAACCTGCGTGATCGAATAGTCATTGAGGTCTATAACCGTACCCTCCATTCACTAAAGCATTGCATGACATTCTATATCATTAGATCAAAACGCTTATTTTATAATATAACAGTAACTTGAAAATTCAAGTTAGTATCTTGAAAATTCAAGTTAGTTACAATATGTGGCACTATATCGGCTATGCTATAAGACATAATTGATCTATATTTAGCAGATAAATGAATATTTCTAGAAGCACATTAGTACCAATTTGTTTGCTAATTTTAAAACAATTGATCTATAGTTCCCCAATATTATAAATTTGCTAAACATAGGATATAGTGTTATCACATTGAACAGGTATGCGTATTATTAAATTGCTGCACAATGATCTGAATCGGTAGAAAATTGCCAGCAGTTCAAGATTAATGTATTCAGATTCTGAATTATTCCAAAGCTCATGGGCGTGAATATCATAAGGAGTGAGCACCGCATCCATAAAGAGAAGCATCCAAAATAAAGACACAAGAGTGAGGGGTGGCCTGATATGGTTACAATTTTAAACTAAATGCTAATGTTATCTGTACCACATCTTTTAGATCCACGAATGACAGAAAATCATCTCTATATATTATACAAAGCATGGGTAGAAATAACAAAAGACCAAACTTCCTTCTTAATAGTCAGATTTTATAGTAAACCAACGTGGTGGTGCCTTCTGAAATTTTGTATTCTAGAAGTTTATTCATCACTTGATTCCGTGAAACAAAAAACATTTTCCCACCAAAGCTGGTTTGGGTCGTTTTTTTTGATGCAGCGTGTGCATACCCGTTGTTTATTGAACCCAAAAACTCCACCCCAAATCCGTTTTTTTTAATTTTGCGGTGGTAGGCCAACATAGAAAGTTAATGAAATTTTGCATGTGTAAACCTTATGCATCTGTCAATTTAGTGAAATAAAAGTTATTGCTTGCACAGTGAGCCTACCCTAACACGATTTCCCGGTATATGTTTAGTATGTTGATGGTAATATATTCAACCCTTGATTCAGTGAAACAAAAAACATTTTCCCAACGAAGCTGGTTTGTTTTGATTTTTGATGCAGCGTGGGCGTACCCGTTGTATATTGAACCCACAAACTCTGCTTCGAATCCGGTTTCAAGGAACTTTGCGGTAATGCGGTGGTATAACTTGATACGCCAGAATAGAAATTTAATGACATTTGGCATGATCATGTCGTATGCACCAGTTCAGTTGGTGAAATAAAGATATTGAAGCAACCAGAGCTAATTTAGAAGTTATTGCGTGTGCAGTGAGCCTACCCTAACCCGATTCCCCCCATATCATGGTATATGTTTAGTATGTCTACGGTAATATATCTCCAAAGGCCAGCATAGGAGCCTTCTGAAATTTTGTATTCTAGTAGTTAATTCATCTCTTAATTCCGTGAACTTAAGACAAAATTCCCACCAAAGCTGTGTGTGAAATAGCTTTATTTAACGTCCGCTTCCACCGAGGTGATATCGCAGACAATAACATGTTATTTGTGTATGGTGAGAATATTTACAAAGTGATTAGTGGAAAATAGATAATTGAATATATTTATATATATATATGTACAGAAACATTGACTAACAGGTGTAAAGTAAAAAAGTGCTATTTGAGACGATCACAGACATAGACAGATGAGCACAGTGCAAGACATACATAAACATGGACGAATATATAGACAAAATGGACAATTACGAACAGACAAGAACATTTACATACAGCTAACAGCTAATCTGGGATTATTTCGTCTGGGTTTGGGTCGATTTTTGATGCAGCTTGGGCATACCCGTTGTTTATTGAACCCACAAATTCCACCCCGAACTTTGCGGTGGTATAACTCGATAGCGAACATAGAAAGTTAATGAAATATTGCATGTGCATACCTTATGCACTAGTTCAGTTGATGAAATAAAGATATTGAAGCTACCAAAGCCAGTTTAGAAGTTATTGCGTGCGCAGTGAGCTTAAAGTCCGGGGGCTGAAGGGTGGGGGGAGATTTGGTCCTGTGTGCAATCATATGTCTCCTAATTTTGACTCTTGATTCCTGTAGGATACCCATAGGAGATTGAAAAAAACTTGGGTAGACATTCCAGATATGGGGGAGAAAGGTGTAATTCAAGATGGCGTCCAAAGTGGCGCCGTACCCTTATACCCGATATAACTCTATCTGGATTTGTCTTAAAGTGGCGCCGTACCCTTATACCCGATATAACTCTATCTGGATTTGTCTTAAAGTGCTGAATTTGGTGTCTTTACCCAGGTTTTTGGGGCCAAGGTATCCATTGAAATCATTTTCAGAGCGACAAAAAGTAGCGGGTAATGGTGAATTCAAAGATGGCCCCCAAAATGGTCGCCACGCCTTTTGGCTTGCCTGTCATTGTGCATAATTGAGCGAGGAGAATAAACTTGGTGTCTTTCCTAGGGTTTTAGGGGTCAGGAATTTCACACATACCATTCGCTCTGTCGGAAGAACAATTTATCATGGTTAATTTCAGTATAGGGCAGCCAGTTGTAACAATGCGTTTCAGCCCCAGTTCTAGCAAGAGACTCGAGGAACGAGGCTAGTAGCATTACACCAAATCAAACAGCATATGTAGACTGGAATAACCAGACACTCGAAATAGCCACTCCATTGACACTGCTGGCTTATTTCGCCGAACATAACTGATTTGAAATTAGAGTAAAAACGGAAACCATTGAATGTAAATCGGCTAAGATACATTCATATTACAGTATTCTATGCGTTGCGATCCACTTGTGTCAATTTCTATGTCCTAAATGTTAGCGATTTAGCTCCTTTAATAAATAAACTGTATTGTGAAGCATCAATATAACCAAGATTAACATGTCAAAGTTGTCACAGTGTGGCCTACACTGGTTTGAGAAATTTAGTAAATAATCTTGGTGCACATGCTATTCCATTTGGAAGACTGAATAATTTTGTTTTTCCATTTAAATCTCAAAAATTTCCTATGTTCTTCAGCTATTGGCGTCTTTTTGGGGAATGGTGAAAATTGGGGATAAATATTGATTGGCACAAAACTCTACTTCTTCACTTCATTGTTTATTATTTATTTTCTTGTGTTCCAAAAAGGGTGATCTATTCAAAGAAGAAGGCACAGGTTTAACATCATCAAGAAATTCAATATGACAATGACATACAATATCTATTATATTTCTATCACTTGTAATATTTCTCCATTGATTTTCAATTTTTTTCAGTTTAACAGCTTCAAAACTCATTGATAATTTATTATGATCTACACAAAACATACCAACCTGATCTAAGTCTACTTTGTCCTGCGATGCCTGGCTTTGAAGGTTTTTTTTTATCGGTAGTTTCATTGTTAGACTGGTCTTACAGTAAATGGTATGGACGATGAAGCAAGATGAACATATTGTGGGCTCAAGTCAGGTTTATGCATTTCACATCTGTGTAATTTGGTGACACGATTACAGTGACCCAGTAAACTTAAGAGTGTCAGTTCCCAGATATATTATATCTTGAAGTGTGTCAATTTTAGAGCAATTTCTCGAAATATTCTATTTGTTCAACATTTTGGTAATAAGACAAGCAACCTTAACAATGATATTTTGTTTGAACTGAACACGATTTTCAGATTTAGTTGAATCTTTGAAAAATTGCGAATTAACTGATTGACTCTCGTCTTAGTCACGGCATCAAAGTTCCCTGGCCTATTAATTTTCTTGATACTTTCGCCAAATTGTACTTCAGGCAAACCTGACCTGAATAAATTCTTAACCATCTCAGCTAATTCTTTATCAACCGGTTCATCAACCTTTTCCTTTATTTTATATTTATCACTCAAATTCTTAAACATCGAAATCTCAGAATCATCTTGAGATTTTTGCTTGTTTGTATGGGGGGGGGGGGGCATTATTAGTATCATCCTTGTCCGTCTGAAAATTGTCCTCAACAATGTTTTCCCCTTCAGATTCATAATCATATTGATCTGCTTCATAATAAACAAAAAATATTGTTTTTCATTAAATTAAATGTTTGGACGTTATGACCAAATTTTTTATGGCCGTTATGACCAAACTTTATGGCCATTATCATTGTGACTAAAGTATGGCCGTTTTGACCAAACCTGTTTTGGGGCGTTATGACTACATCCCATATCATCAACCTTAGCCAATAAATAAGGTGTCCATTCTAGTATTAGATGCCGATTGCTCAGCCATCAAAGACTGTAAACAAGATGACGTCTTCATCACTAGCCATGCTAACGCTAGTGTTAGAAGAAAACCCTTTTTAGAATTAGTTATTTCTTTTTTATCAGCAGCTTTCCGATTAGTGCAGACCGAAACCTTAGCGGCCTCCTTTCTTGCTACTCCTTTTATTGGAAGACAGACTCCATTCTAGTATTAGATGCCGATTGCTCAGCCATCATAGACTGTAAACAAGATGACGTCTTTATCACTAGCCATACTAACGCTAGTGTCAGAAGAAAACCCTTTTTAGAATTAGTTATTTCTTTTTTATCAGCAGCTTTCCGATTAGTGCAGACCGAAACCTTAGCGGCCTCCTTTCTTGGTACTCCTTTTATTGGAAGACAGACTTGTAGACTCAGCAGGACTCGACGAACTCCTGCCAGACAACGCCAGTCCTGACAACATGGCGTCGGCCATTTTGGTAAACAAACAAGCTCCGCAGCGAAAACAATGCTGCAGAAAAACTTAATAAATTCAACTGCTATAAAAAAAAACAACCGCCAAAAACCAAAATTTTTTGACCATGCAGAAAGTTACACTCTTGTCAAACCCACGTCTAACCAGTATGAAAATAAAGGGCACACTGAAGTCGCACATGCGCAGCATGCATCTCATCTGAAACCGGAAGTGTTATTGCAATATATAATTACTGTAAGAGTTATGACCCTTGATCATTTTGAAAAATATTGTGAACGATCTGGCGGCAACAGTTAATATCCGATTGACTTTAAATTTATACACAGTGTGTAAGCCTATTGATTTTCAGCGATATCCGATAATTATTGCCAGAGTTATGACCATTGATCACTTTGAACGCTCTAGCGGCCAAAGTTAATATGCGATTAAGTTTAAATTTTTACATAGTGTTTAAGGTCATGAGACGAAAAAGCCTATTGATTTTCAGTGAATTCCAATAATTACTGCTAGAGTTATGGCCCTTGGTCACTCCAAAAAATCTTGTGGATGCTTTAGAGGCCAAAGTTAATATCCAATTGACTTCGAATTCATGCACAGTGTTTAAGGTCATGAGACGAAAAATCCTATTGCTATTCTATGGAAGCCTATTGCGGCCATTTCAGAATCTCGTCCCCTCGCCGCGAGAAGTCGAGGGCGAGAACACGAGAAGACGATAAGTCGAGGGCGAGGGAGCGAGAACGCGAGGGAGCGAGAAGTCGAGGGCGAGGGAGCGAGAGAGCGAGAACGCGAGGAAACAGGGCGAGAATACGAGGATCTCGCCCCGAGAACACGAGATTACTTTCATCTCGACTTCTCGTCTTCTAATCACTCGACTTCTCGCTCCCTCGTGGTCTCGCCTTTGAAAAACCTCGTGTTCTCGCTCCCTCGCCCTCGACTTCTCGCTCCCTCGCGTTCTCGCCCTCGACTTCTCGCTCCCTCTTGTTCTAGCCTTTGAAAAACCTCGACTTCTCGCTCAATCGCTCCCTCGCCTTTGAGTCAATCTCGTCCTCTCGTGTTCTCGCTCCCTCGCGTCGTCACAATCTCGTCTTCTCGTGTTCTCGCTCCCTCGCCTCGGAAGTACAGTTATTACGCATATCCACTGACTACCGAGTTCTAGACTAGAACATTTAATAGTCCTAAACATGTTTAATCACTTCTTGCACAGATAGTATTGTATTCTGTAATTGATTTTAAGTCTTCAGTCAAATCTTTCTTTGCTCTCTAAAAATATTCATCCGGTGTTTTCACTTGATGCGTGGTTTTGTCAGTGCTGTAGGATGGAGAGCCTGACAAGGGACAATGTATAGTTGTTCGAATGGGATTTTAAAAAACGATGTCCTGTGTCTGGAATCACAAGGAAGTTGGTTCTACGGTGGCTCACTGGGTAGGACGTTTGCTCTGTAACTTCAAAGTTCCTCGTGATTTTTGGCGATGTTCACTATTGTCAGTGGTGTAGGACGGAGAAATTAGCAAGAGACAAAGTATAATAGTTCGGATGGAATAAAAATAACCGAAGTCCTGTAGAACGGAGAGCTTAGCAAGAGACAAAGTATAATCGTTCGGAATGAATAAAAATAACCGAGGCCTCGTGTCCGAAATCTAATTGAAGTAGGAACTACGGTGGGTCAGTGAGTGGGACGTTTGCTCTCTTACTTCAGTGGTGTAGGAGGAAAGAATTGACAGGGGACCAGGTATAGTCGTTCGGTTGGCATAGAAAAACAATGTCCCGTGTTCGGAATCAAAATGAAGTGGGAGCTACGGTGGCTCAGTGAGTAGGACTTTAATGTTTGGAGCCACGGCTGCTAAGTGGGTAAGACGCTGGCTCACTAAACTGAAGGTCACGTGTTCGATCCCTGCATTGGACTAGAAAGTTTATCGGGTTTTCCGACGTGGTTTCCGCATGGCATTGCATTGGTGCAGGACGGAGGGTTTGGCAAGGACAGTTGTCTATTTGTTCGGATGGGATGAAAATCCTAGGCTGTAAATTGACGTACACGTAAAATATCCCTTGGCAGCCTGGATCCGATATAAGAAGAGACCTAGGTGCCGCTTTCCGGGCACAATTTCCCTTATAGCACAGTCGGAGCAGAACAGTAGGACGTTAAACCCTATTTCATTTCATTTCATCAAAGTTCATCGGAAATATTCTAGCGGGGGTTTTCCATATCAGTGGAGAAGGAAGGGTTGGGTTAAAAGAGCGAGGTCATGTGTCCGGATTCGAAATGAACTTGGACCTGCGGTGGCTCAATGCGTAGTCTTGCCTTTCTTGCGAGGTACCCTCTTATCAGTGTAGGACAGATGTGTAGCCTATACGAGGTCTCGTATAGGCTACACATTGGCGTGGGTGTGTGTGTAGGGGGGGGGGGCTCGGTTTCGATATCCGCTTCTTTCTATGATGCTAATATTATCAAGTATTATCAAATAAACTACCCGTAGTTTACCCGCCTTATACACGGGCCCAAATTCGCCCAGTGCCCAAATTCCCACGGGACCTAAATTCGCCCGAGGTCTTATTCGTTCGTGGCCCAAATTTGCCTGTAGGACAGATTCGATGGCCTAAAAGACATACGTAGCCGTTCTTTTCAATTTGATACGAGATATGTGGGGGTTAAGCGCGGTGACGAAGCGTAATTCGCCTTGGGACCAAATTCACTGGCCTAAAACATTCCTGTTGTGATGCTGGTTAATTTAATAACACATAATAATGTGTAGGTGGAGTGTGGCGACGAAACGTGATGGGCGAAAAAACATACACAAACATACATACACACACCCATACACACTTATATTTTATTTATATATATATATATATACAGTCAATCTGTGTAATCAGTCATTTCGCGTAATGACTAAATGAATCAGTCATTTCACGAAGAGCCTGTGAGCACCAGGCAATACGTGTAATGGCTGAAGATTTCAGCCATTACACGAAATGACTAAAATTCCTACCCTTTTTTTACACATAATGCCTGATTGCAGATTTTGCAAATCAGGCAATATGTGTAGACCTAAACACATAACATAAACTTTTAAAATAAAACATTTAATATTAGTTTTTAGTTTTATTTCGCTTTTCTGGGCATTAGGTATGTAAAATGGTTGTTTTTATTGACATGAACTTTTAAGTTTAAATCCTGCTCTTCCTATAACCTGTTTTTAGTTTCATGGAAGACCAATTGCCGTTTTAATAGATGAATGATGTCATTTCAATTTGAAGGAATCGCTATAACTAAAACTACTCACTGATTTAATTATCCGGCCTTTAAGGCCCCCGCACACGAGCCGAAAACTGCGTACGCAAATGGCGCAGCGTCATTTTCGGCTCGTGTGCGGGGGTATTTTCGAGCGCATTTTGACGTTCGCCCAATATCTGTCATGTTTGATATTATTTGACGCAGCGCCAACTGCGCTCTCGTGTGCGGGCGACTCAGCGCTATTTGCGTTTCATTCGTCTTCAATGCGCATGCGTCATCACTACTGCAAAATGGCGGCACCCAGTGAGTTCGTCAGTGACGCAATTTTAGAGGATAAAATCGTCGATTTATGGCAAGAATATCCTTGCCTATATGATACAAAATGCGTAGAATTTCGAGACCTCTGCCATTTTCGGATGAGTGGTGGTCACGTGAACGACACACTTGCCGCAGTAGCTTTCGCGAAGCGTCGTTTTCGGCTCGTGTGCGGACGCCGTATTTCTGCGTCAAATGCGTACGCATTTAGCGCGGCGCTAAATGCGTACACAAAATGCGCTCGTGTGCGGGGGCCTTTAGGGGACCACTGAAGCTTTGTAGGGTCTTTGTTCTAATGGTGTTTGTATTGAAGTGAAATCTTGTTAAATCTTTATGCATTTATCAACATTTTTCACTGACAAAATTAATTAAATTTTTATCTTCGCTAATGGTTTTAAGTATCTAAAAAACCTGATAAAATCGTTGTCAACATTTCAAAATAAGTTATCCATTAATCATTGTGTGGTACTGTCACAAACTACCAGTCCGAAACCGACACTAACTACCAGTCAGGAACCGTCACAAACTACCAGTCAGGAAATGTCACAAATTACCAGTCAGGAACCGACACAAATTACCAGTCTGGATTTTGACTTTGAATCTCAAGCTGGCCAAATTGAACAGGGGAATAGTCCCTTCGATTTACCCAGTGCACGTTTGCAAAACATCCCACAGGAAAGAAAGGGTGTCAGGTGGGAGACAACGTAGCTGTACCTATCCCTCTAGTGGGTAGAGGTTGTGGTGATCCACGAAATATTCTGGGAATTATCTTCGACCGTGATAAGAATAACATGTACACCATTTGTGTCAAAGCAGTGATTCGGAAAGCGAAGTTTTCACGCAATCAGTTTGATTTGTGTCCCCAACAGTTACTTACTGAATCTGATGTAGACCATACAAAGATGATAACACTTTGTCAGGCTGTACATAAAGAATCCAGCTGCAGCGGACAGGGACATGTTCGGTGTAATTGTGCTGGTTCAAAGAGATATAGGACGAATTGATGCAAATGCTTCAAAATCAAACTCAAATGCCCCCGCCGTTGTCATAGCAGCCTGTTATGCATATATAAGTGACTTGAGTGATGGACCATATATCAGGGTTAATATCCGATTGACCTTAAATTTACACACAGTGTTTAAGGTCATGAGACGAAGAAGCCTATGGATTTTCAGCGATGTCCGATAATTACTGACAGAGTTATGACCCTTGATCACTTTGAAAAATCTTGTGAACGCTCTAGAGGCTAAAGTTAATATTGGATTGTATCATTGTATCATTTTTTTAAAATATCAGGGATAGCCGAAAAAAAGAGATTGAAAATCCAAAAAGTCGTATTTTTACAATTTGGAGCATGTTTAGAGGTCTTTCTCGTAAAGTCAACATACTTTTTTTTGGGAACTTCTTCTACAAAGAGTCTTATTGGTAGTCTTTTATATGAAACCATCGATCAACAGTCCAACATATCAGGAGTAGAAGAACAAAAGGATCGAACATTGAATACGGCACCCTTTCATTGGTAAGCGAAACATGCAGTGTGGGTGTGTACAATCTACGCATTTAGTCATCGTATAGAGCTTATTCAACAGTATCAAATTCCAACTGCTTAGGGATATTTTACGTGCACTCCAATGTGTACACGGGACCTTGGTTTTTCGTCCCATCCGAACGACTAGACAGCTGTGCTTGTCAGGCCCTCCGTTCTGCCTCACTGACATGGGGAACCACGCCGGGAAATCGAGATGAACTTTCTCCGTGCAGAACTTTCAATTCAGGCAAAACGTTTATTGCATACGATTAAGCTGGTCAGTTGGAGCTTATTTTCAAACGTTTTGTAATAATCGGTTGGTAATTAAAGTACCGTGCACATTAAACTCTGTTAAAACAGAAAATTTCGCCCGGTTGAAATGTTTCTTGCTATAAGTCAGCAATTTTCCGAATTCAGGGAGGCTGAATGGCTGAATGGTTAGCATGTGCGCGCTGTATCGTAACGTCTGTCATTGAGTCAACGGGCGTCGTTTCGATCTCCAGGTTGCACGTGACATGGTGTATGATGTCCAACCTCGTGGGGTTTCTCCGTGTTCTTCGGTTTCCTCCCAACGGCTAAAGACCAGTACGCGCAAGGGGAGTTTTTAAATAAAGTTAAAAAAACATATGTTAGTCCCGAAATGACCTAGTTTGTGTCGAATGGACGTTAGGCCGCATTTCTCTTTTATTTTTAAAGTTTTGTAATAATCGGTTGGTAATCAAAGGTACTGTAAAAGTGATAAAACAGAAAATTTGGCCCGGTTATAATGTTTCTCACTTTAAAGTCAGCAATTTGTCGATTTTAAGGGGCAAACGTTTATTGCGAACGATTAAGGTGGTCAGGGGGAGCTTATTTTTAAAAGTTTTGTAATAATCGGTTGATAACTAAAGGTACCGTGCAAATTAAACTGTTAAAATAGAAAATTTCGCCCGGTTGAAATGTTTCTCGCTGTAGGTCAGCAACTTGGCGATTTTAGGGAGGTTGCGTGGCTGAATGGTTAGCACGTGCGCTCTGTATCATAACGTCTGTCATTGAGTCAACTGGCGTTGTTTCGATTTCTTGGTTGTGCGTGACAAGGAGTATGGTCGCCTGTCCAACCTCGTAGGCCGTAACGCCGCTGCCCGGGTAAAATTTCCCTCATTGCACACTTTATGGCGTATGCCCGTCTTCATTAGCCCATTGTAGGAGCAGAACAGTAGGACGTTAAACCCCATTCAATTTCATTTCATTTTCTCTTTGTTGCTTATTTATTATAGTGGATAAATATTTTTCTGGTTCTAGCAATTATTTAATTTCTGCATAGAAATCTTGCTTTGGCCATTTTTTTTATTGCAGAGTGCCATTCTTGTATATTGCAGCCTATGACCCTTTGTTTAAATTATGCTTAAAGTTGGGTTCCCGGATACAAACTGGGTGATTTGATGATATATTAGAATTAAAAACATATTCAAACTAATTATTTTATCATAATTTTGCTTCAAATCGTTCCCATAACATTGTAATTGACGAGAATAGCCTGCTATAAAAATCTATCGAAAGAGACCATATGTTTGCGTCAGGCGATTACCCCTCGCCGTAACCAATGGCAACGGTGGCAGACGACAGGGGAGAATGCATTGCATACACAAGACGATGTTGTCTGTAAGCGCTGACTATTTACTACAAATATAGAAACCTAATCAAATTCTCGGATTATCCACTGCATGCGTCTTTTTCCGTGATTTTTACCCCAGAAATTGTTGTATGTCTAACTCTTCATAAAGTTTTTCAAAATGTACACAAATCACTCAAGTTCGCGTGCAGCCTTCAACGCCAAGCGTGCAGGTACCCTTATTCGACGGTTTGACTAGTAAGGGAACCCCTTACATTTTTGTCCTGTTTACGCTCCATGAGTGTTTTTCAGGGAATCCAGTATTTTTCTAGTAAGTTTGGATATCTCTTCTTTCCATATATACCAAAATTGCCATACTTTTATAGGCAATGACCACCCGATAAATACTTATCTGGGAACCCAACTTTAAGAAGTCGTCACGATTTCCTACTTATAACCGAACATATTGGAAACCATAATTATATAACATATCTTGGAAGCCCGATTACAGCTATACAAGTTTCAGTTATTTCCCTTTAGTTTAAAGATTATTTTTTTGCCCGGGTGCAATGTTTCTCAACTACATTTAAATTTGTAACTTTGTGAGTTTTTGACCGATTTTGATATTATGTCTTTATAATTTTCCAAATCTACATATTTAACGTACATATTCAAACAGTTGAGTTCAACCTGATTCAAAAAGTTTTAGTTTTGTTCAAAGTTATCTCATTTAATTTTTCGATGTTTTCTTACCATTTTCATTTCATTTTTCTGAAAGTTTTGAAGTCGGGAGTCATCCCGATAACAGCAAAACAAGTATCAGTTATTTCCCTTTAGTTTTCAGATTACTCAATGTTTCATACTATATTTAGACTTGTAACTTCGCGAGTTTTTGACCAATTTTGATAGTTTGTTATTCTTATCCTTTTATTTGAGATACTTGATATAATCGATGACACGTGACGATGAATATGAAAGCTTTCATATCTGCATGGGACAGTAGCAGATCTAGTTAGGCTTTCAGACTTTCGTCTGGAAGCCTTTTGTGATTACTAAAATTATTATTAAGCTTTCATATTACATATGAAAGCTTATTGTTTCTGTTAAGATTATTATTGTTATTTTTTTTTTGTGTTTTGTCCACAAATCGGATTTCTCAGAATCTAACGATAGGATCGTTCTGAAACTTTTACCTATCCCCCCAAAAATGTGTGGTGGCTGTTGATTAAATATATTTTCAAAACGTTTTACGAATCCGAAATCACCGAATTTTACGAACGAAAAAACTGAAAATGCATAGTCGTAACTTTGTTATTTTTTGACCGATTTTACTAATTCTTTTTTCTTTGAATACCTTGAAAAAAATCATTTTCATCTGCAGTTTCGCATTTTCCAATTTCGAAAATTCGTCGCTGTGATTTCGAACCGGAAGTTTAGACCAATTTGAGAACTTCTTTAATAGTTGTACGATTTTCATGAAATTTAGTGTATAAGTAGATGTTACCTATGTGACTTCAAAAATATAATTATAAATGTTCTAAATTATCTCCCCTTGACGAAATTAAGGATCAAAGTTTTCAAAAAAATCGTCGAAATATAGGTCAGAATGACCTAATTTTTTTTTTTTGATACTAGACAAGTAATTACTGATTCGTACACAAAATATGGAGTTTGTCGATCGAACCGGAAGTGCCACCATCTTTAAACGTGAAAAATCAAAAAGGCTTTTTTGCTATTTTACTTACAGACTCGGGAGTTATATTTTCAGAATCCTTGAAGGAATGCCTAAAAATCTATCGGATCCGAATTTTGATTTCGGTCACGTGATGGTCACCATTTTGAATTGAAAATGAAAAATAGAAGCAATTTGAAGGGCCGGGACTTTGGAACACAATAACTCTCCTTCTAATTAAGCTAGAATGTTCAAACTTGGTGTAGACGTTCACTAGGTCAATGTCATGATTGAGTTCAAAGATGAGCATTTTCTGCCTAGGGTAAGCAGAGATAAGGATGCTGATTTGTTGATTCTTTAGGGCACGATAACTTCGGTTATAATGAAGGGAGGGCGATGAAACTTTTGTCAATAGAGAGTCTAATAGCTAGCCTGTTGTTTGAAATCATTGTATCATTTTTTTAAATATCAGGGATAGCCGAAAAAAATAGATTGAAAATCCAAAAAGTCGTATTTTTACAATTTGGAGCATGTTTAGAGGTCTTTCTCGTAAAGTCAACATAATATTTTTTTGGGAACTTCTTCTACAAAGATTCTTATTGGTAGTCTTTTATATGAAACCATCGATCAACAGTCCAACATATCTGGAGTAGAAGAACAAAAGGATCGAAAATTGAAAACGGCACCCTTTCATTGTTAAGCGAAACATGCAGTGTGGGTGACTACAATCTACACATTTAGTCATCGTATAGAGCTTATTCAACAGTATCGAATTCCAACTGCTTAGGGATATTTTACGTGCACTCCAATGTGTACACGGGACCTTGGTGTTTCATCCCATCCGAACGACTAGACAGCTGTGCTTGTCAGGCCCTCCGTCCTGCCTCACTGACAACGGGGAACCACGCCGGGAAATCAAGATGAACTTTCTCCGTGCAGAACTTTCAATTCACAGGCCAAACGTTTATTGCACACGATTAAGCTGGTCAGTTGTAATAATCGGTTGGCAATTAAAGTACCGTGCACATTAAACTGTTAAAACAGAAAATTTCGCCCGGTTGAAATGTTTCTTGCTATAAGTCAGCAATTTTCCGAATTCAGGGAGGCTGAATGGTTAGCATGTGCGCGCTGTATCGTAACGTCTGTCATTGAGTCAACGAGCGTCGTTTCGATCTCCAGGTTGCACGTGACATGAAGTATGATGTCCAACCTCGTGGGTTTTCTCCGTGTCCTTCGGTTTCCTCCCAAAGGCTAAAGACCAGTAAGCGCAAGGGGAGTTTTTAAATAAAATTAAAAAACATATGTTAGTCACAAAATGACCTAGTTTGTGTCGAATGGACATTAGGCCGCATTTCTCTCTTTCTCTTTTATTTTTAAAGTTTTGTAATAATCGGTTGGTAATCAAAGGTACTGTAAAAGTGATAAAACAGAAAATTTCGCCCGGTTGTAATGTTTCTCACTTTAAAGTCAGCAATTTGCAGATTTTAAGGGGCAAACGTTTATTGCGAACGCTTCAGCTGGTCAGGGGGAGCTTATTTTTAAAAGTTTTGTAATATTCGGTTGATAACTAAAGGTACCATGCAAATTAAACTGTTCAAATAGAAAATTTGGGCCGGTTGAAATGTTATAACCAAACATATTGGAAATATTTGTCTGGCATTATTAAATCCTAATTTTATTGGTCTTATTTAAAATTAAACTTTCATTTAACTATGAACAACCCTTAACGTGTCTCTTTAAAACTATTAAGTACTCTAAAATAGTAGCTCAACCTTTTGACCTAAACTCATTAATTTACCATTTTGTTGTGAGCGACTTCTTATTCTTCCTATATGACATATTGCACGTGTCGGATTTCAAAGGGGGGGTTGGATGGCTGAATGGCTAGCACGCGCGAATGTCATTGAGTTAACTAGCGTGTTTTCGAATGCCCGGTTGTACGTGACAAGGAGTAAGGTCGCCTGTCCAACCTGACATTTTTATTTTTTTTTTCCCGCCATTTTCATTTCATTCTCTCATCCGTCTCATTACAGTAATACAAGTTTCAGTTATTTCCCTTTAGTTTTCAGATTATTGTTATGCCTGGGTGCAATGTTTCATACTATATTTAGACTTGTAACTTCGCGAGTTTTTGACCAATTTTGATAATTTTTTCTTCTTATCCTTTTATTTAGGATACTTGATACAATCAATGACACGTGACGATGAATATGAAAGCTTTCATATCTGCATGGGACAGTAGCAGATCTAGTTTATTATTATTATTTTATTTTTCGGGGGAGCCTATTTCTCAGTGTCTGTAACAGATACAGATCTGGGACATAATTTTCTATCAGGAAACCATATGGTGGCTATCCCTTCCACTGTATTTGAAACTTCTGCGCAGACCGGAAGTGGCCGAATTTCGTGCGGTGCCAAAAAATTAAAAAACGGCCGTAGATTCGTCAATTCTGTATCTATTTTCATACAAATTACATTTTTGGAAACCCTGAGTCTTTTTTCGGACGATAGCAGTTGAAAAGTTTGCAATTTCGAAACTTCGCCGCTGACTTCTAGCGTTCGAAAAATGAAAATATGTTGTTTAAGACACATTTTTTGTTATTTTTCAAAATTTTAAAATTTGACCTACATTTTTGGATACCTGAAGGCAATCCGGTTCCAGTAATATAAGTTTCATTCAGAGTTATCGCCCTATATTTTTCGATTTTTTTCGAATTTTCTTCACATTTTGTGAGCTTATGTTTCGTTTTACGGCCAGATCCATGTTTCTGAAATTCCTGGAACATGAAGTAATATGGTCAAACCACCGTTTAAAGCAATTTCAACAACAATCCGTAAACCGGAAGTAGTCGAAATAATATGCGATATTTTGAAAAAAAAGTGAAAAATGGGTGTTTTGGGTAAAAACACGATTTTTCCGTCCGATATCAACGGATTAAACGAATTAAGGTATCATTTGGTTGGGCGGTGATTGGACCACTGAATGATACCCAACTCGTACGGATACGATTAGCAGGAAGCAAAATATGGCACGCTGAAAATCAAGTATTTTCTGATTTTTAGCATTTTTGGACGCCTGTATCTCGAAAACTTAACCGCAACTTTTTTTTTAACTTTTTCTATCGAGAGTCCTTTCGGAGGTTTTTTGCATGAAGCCATCCAATAAGACTTTGAAATATCTGGAATAGGTGAAATAACGGACTGAAAATCGAAAAAAGTCGAAAAATCGTGAAATTTTGGAAAATGCTCTACTATTTTTTTATTTTAAGAGATTTTCAAAAAAAGATTGTATATTCAGATAGCTGACGTAATTACGATTCTAACGATGTATAATATGTATGTAGTTATTGAAATTTAATTTTCGATATTTTAATTTTTTTGCATTTTTGGCACTTTTGAACATAGGATTTCTCAGGGGCATTTTATCTGATCAGATAATGTAATATGTCATTACAGAGCCCTGTGGCTATTTTAGTGCCCAAACCGGCTATTAAAACTATTCCGACATTAATAGCCATACCGGAAGTATTCAAAAAATGAAAAAAATGTTAAAAACATTGTCGCACTTGCGAAAAACTTGATTTCTCCCTTAGGTAATAGCGGACCAAAAGAACTAAAGTGTCGCTGGATAGCCCTATTAATGGACCATCATATGGTGTCTAAATAATACGATTTCGATGATAAGGAAATAAATTATTGTATGCTAAAAATCTAGTATTTTCCGATTTTTTAACATTCTGAGACGCCCTTTTCTCGAAAACAACGCCGCAGATTTTTCTTAAACTTTTCTTACTCAAAGTCCTATCGGTTGTCTATATAGTGAATCCAAAATGAAAAGCATTGAAATAATATAAGAGGTCCAAAAATGGCCTCAAACTTTGAAAAAAATTGAAAAATCGTTAAATTTTTGGAAACGCTCTTTAATTTATCTTTTTTTCCAAAACTACTCAATGGATGTTTCTGACACTTCTGGCACAGAAAGTTAAGTATCCAAAGAACTTCGTAAAACTATCACGACAACAATCGTAAAACCGGAAGTAGTCGAAAAAATGTCCGATATTTTGAAAAAAATTATTTTTTTTACGAAAACCTTTTTTATTTATGAATATTTTTTCATGATATTTTACACTGGGTTAAAATATCATCCTACTTGAGCAGAAATGAGAAAAAAAATTGTCTCGGTAATTTGCATTAGCCGCCATCGGCTAATTTAGTTTTTCGTACCCAGAAAAATTATTTATTGTTCGAATTGTATAAAACAAAGTTCATAAGCTCCGTGGTCCCAATTGTAATTTTTTTTGTTACGGTGAAATTTTTCTGTCGGCAACGGAAGTGACGTAATATTAATAAAAACTACAATTTTGACAGTTCGGTACCACTTTTTGAAAGCAAATATTAAATTTTCAAAGCTGATATAACTAAAAGGATGCACCCTGCAAAGGTGCACAATATCATTAGCTCAGACTTTTTAATTTCAATTTCATTTTCGGGCAATTTCGAATAAAATGTGAAATAAAGTGTAAAATTCAGTTGTTTTCAATTCATTCAGCGTCTTCATATTTTGAAATATTTATCTGTAATTTTCATAAACTCGTAGCAATAATCCAGACGAAGAGAATGTATGCGAAAATTAGTTTGTAATGTGAACAGTTGCCGAGAAATATGCAATTTTGCATGCATCACTTTTCACGTTATTTTGCCTATAAAAGAATGAATTATTATTCGATTTGCAATTTTTTTTCCATTTGATGCTTAATGCCATTTTGGACTAGGTCAAGCCAATTTTACATTTTCACTGTGACCGGAAATGACGTCATTTGGGCAAAAACTGTATTTTTAACCTAAAAAAACAAATATTTTATTCAAATGAGTCTGCCTTATAATATTTTTAGAATTATGATATTTGATTCCCATCAACGAATAGAATCAAGCCATACGACTATACAGATGCCACAAAATGGTTTCTAACTTGTACGGTTACAGAGAATTAGGCGATCTTCTATAAGTCACTTTCCAAGGTTTTTGGTCTATAAAAGTGTCAATTATTATTCGATTTTTATAATATTTTTACGATTTGATGCCTTATGCCATTTATGACTTCTATGAACTAAGTTAACATTTTCAATATCACCGGAAGTAATGTAATTTTTGCAAAAAACGTATTTTTAGCCTTCAAAACAAAACATTTTTTTGAAGAGATTTATATTTATTATTCAATTAACTTTATAACGTCTGACGCTAATGGGCAGTAAGATTGAATCAATACCATCATATTGATATCAAGAAAAGGCTTCTAGCATGTTCCCTTGTCGAAAAATAGCCAATTTTCCCAGGGTCATTTTTAATTTTTTTACCTTCTTAATTTCAGTTGATCGGTTACAGGTTAGTTATTTATTGCCCGATACGTATAAATCAAAGTTTGTATTTTGTATGTGGCGAATTTTCGATTTACTTTTCCCCTATAAAAATTTCTTTCGACACCGGAAGTGACGTAATTTTGCGATAATTTACAATTTTGACCCGTCTTTTCGCCAGCAAATATTACTTTTACATATGATAGAAGGTTTCACTGTAGCAAAACAACTGAAGTATAGTTCGGTAGCTCAATGGATCGGCTATGGTATAATAAACTTCCTGTATGATTCCTGAAAGCCGGTTCAGTGCTGCTTGCAGGTCTAGTTATTATTATTTTTTTTTTTTTTTTTTTTGTGTGTTTTCTGCAAATCGGATTTCTCAGAATCTATCCATAGGATCTTTCTGAAATTTTGACCTACCCCCCCCCCCCCAAAAAAAAAAATGGGGTGCGAACCTTGATTAAATATATTTTCAAAACGTTGTACGAATCCGAAATCACCGAATTTTACGAACGAAAAAAATGAAGGGAGGGTGGTGAAACTCTTGTCAATCGAAAGTCTAATAGCTAGCCTGTTGTGTGAAATCATTGTATCATTATTTTTAAATATCGGGGGTAGCAGAAAAAAGAGATCGAAAATCCAAAAAGTCGTATTTTTACGATTTGGAGCATTTTTAAAGGTCCTTTTCTCTTAACCCTAAGAACTCCTCCCCTGTTAAAATCGATCGCCGGCGATCGGTAAATTCATCACGTCTTATCCGAAAAAATATTCACAGTAAACAAATATCATTTATATCATTCGAAAGCCACGAAAATTCCCCATAAAATGAGACTAAGAACGGGCGATTATTCAACATAGAAGTCGTGTTATACGAGTCTAGAGCCTAACAAAGATGGGTAACTCTGTGAGCGTAAACAAATGACGTCGTGTTATTTATATTTAGCAGAAGTCCTATTATTTCGTGTACCTATAGCCGTAAAAGGTGGTTTATTACGTCTAAAAGAGAAATTATTAAACCGAAAATTAAGAATAGAAGTTTTGTTAAGTTTTCCAATGATTAAACACGTGTGATCTTGAATATGTGAGCGATGCCGATGAATTCAAATGAGCAAACATGTGACCTAGATTCGTCCGACGAAGAATTTGTCAACGAGAGATCCTGATTAGATTAGATGAGTGAGTTTTGTTTACTAATTTATTATTTTACACCCGAACAAACGTAAACTTGATGATGATAATTATTTAATTGTAGAATGTGTGCTTATTTCTACCATGAATTATCCATTTAGCATCGAATTATCGGTAAATTAGATCAAATATGTGGGCCTAAAATGTAATACAAATAGTAATAGTACTACAGTAGTACAGTAGTATATTTCTCGGTCACGTGCGTATGGCGGAGTACGCACATGGCTGACTTGATGAAAAGGGGATGTTTTCTGTTTCAATTAGACAATTTTGGCATGAAATGCAGAAACCCGCGTATAGTTATTCAAATTTCCAAAAGGCTTGGCCACTAATTATTGTCAGTTTTCGTCTGTTTGCTTTCGTTCCAATTCCAGCAATGATCGAGGGGTTGGACCGTTGTTGTGACTAGGCCTCTAGGCCTCGGGCAAGTAAGGCTAAATCACTTATGATAATTTAGATTTCTATCTCTGCCCTTTGGTAAAAATAAATAATAGGCCCACACATGTTGTTGGGACTAGGCCTCTAGGCCTCGGGCAAGTAAGGCTAAATCACGTATGATAATTTAGATTTCTATCTCTACCCTTTGGTAAAAATAAATAATAGGCCCACACATGTACATGTATATTATAAATACCAAACGAAAGCGTGTGTGACTATCCTTCTGTGTTTTACATGTACACTATTTAATCAAAGTGTGTTATTTAATTTTTTTCCTAGGCCTTCAACCTCAGTTGAAGATACTGCACATGGACATGGTAGACTAATGATAGTCTTAGGCCTTAGGCCTTAGGGTACTGCTACAAGCATGGATTGGGATGTGTGAGTTTTATTTGTTATGTATAATGTATATGTTTTTACATTCAAATTATTCAAAACAAGTATAAACCTAAAATGTCTAGATGTTCTACAGCTTTAGATTGTGTGCCTAGATTTACTATTGTATAAAATATTGATTTATGACCTTCCTCTTTCAAATTATTTTACCTAAGGTTACTCAATGTAGAAGTCTTTTGGTTTATTTTTATTCCACTGAATGCTTTACATTTATTTATTTATATTTGAAGGCCCTTATCTGAAGATGGAAATAGGTAGACCCAATGATATTGTTGAGAAAGTTTGGGTACAACAGTATAACAAAAGTACATGTACCACCAGGTCAACGGTTCAAGAAACATAGAAGCTTTCCTATGCAGAAGATTCTTGTGAAGAAAATTTACCATTGAAGAGAACACAGCCATCTGCATCCCAGCCCTGTGGTCATCAGAAGATAAGCCATAATATTAGCACAGAAGAATGGAAGCATGGACAGTGTATAGACACAGAGCCCAGTAGGCTATACCGAAGTTTATTCCAAGACATGGAATTGGAGTTTCATGAGTTGGCAGTTGGCACAATGGAATTTAGTCTGTTTGATTGGTGAAAACTAGATAACATAGCAGATTTTTTGTCATTGCTATATTTATTGTTAATAACATAATTATTGATTGTTGCGTGATTTTCCTAGGCCTGTGTACATGTATCTACTTGATTGTATGTATTCCTTCTGAATTTTTGTTCTCCGCCTTGTGCCTACTTTCATATTTCGGTGTAAAAAGGGCTATTGTTTTTGGGATCGTGTTTACCTTATGGCAAATGCTGTAATATTTTCATAATAGCAGCTGTGGGTATTATTTTAACAACAGAAGTATAAAAAAAACTAATTTTGGGGTCGAAAGTCAGTGTGGCAGGTCAAAGGTCAACCCATTGAGACAAAGGTCAATAGCGGGGTCAAAGGTCAATAATATGCCAAAGGTCATTTGCATAATTACTTAATTATGTCTTTATTTTTTAATTCTAATCATATATTTGTGATATTTTATTTTGTTATCTTTAAATCCATTCATTAAATCACAATTGCTACAATGTGAATACTTAAAACTCCATTGCTGTATTTTATTGCAATGTTTATCATCTTTGATGTCTCATAACTGTTTTGATTTTAGTGCTACAATTATGAATAATACACAGATTTGTGGCAAAATAGTTGTTTTCTTTTAATCTACATCCAAAACCCTACCAGCTTATAATCCCTGTGGTCTGTTTGAGGTCAAATGGAAAAGTTAAAATTATTTTTGGGGTCAAAGGTCAAATAAAAAAGGTCAAGGTCAAAGTTCATGCACGTGGGGTCAACGAAATGATCCCCTATAGAAAGCCCTGCCAATGCTCTTATCGGAAACATATAACATGTGGTTCTTCTAAGAATTATTTTTTACCATTTGCCCAGTAACAGATACCAGTGTTAAAACTCCTATTTAGGGGGTGAGTGTATAGGGTTTTAAAGTCAACATAATATTTTGGGGGAACTTCTTCTACAAAGAGTCTTATCGGTAGTTTTCTTTTATGAAACCATCGACCAACAGTCCAAAATAGCAGGAGTAGAAGAATAAAAGGATCGAAAATTGAAAACGGCACCCTTTCATTGTTAAGCAAAACATGCAGTATGGGTGGCTATAATCTGCACATTTAGTCATTATATAGAGCGTATTCAACAGTATCGAATTCCAACTGCAAAGGGATCTTTTACGTGCACTCCAATGTGTACACGGCGGGGGGGGGGGGACACGCCAGAAAATCGAGATGAACTTTCTCGGCCAATGCAGGGATCGAACACCCGACCTCCTGGCCAACGACTTAGCCACATAGTCTGGACACCCATCGTACATTTCATCCGTCAAATCAAAGCATTTCATTGCATTAGACCAATAATTAATTATTCTTAATTTAAAACTTTATTTTAATGATAGTCTGGCATTATTAAATCCTAATTTTATTGGTCTTATTTAAAATTAAACTTTCATTTAACTATGAACAACCCATAACGTGTCTCTTTAAAACCAATAAATACTCTAAAACATATGATAACAAGATGGCGGCCGAGAGAAGTCATGGGTCCGTTCGCTCTGCTTAACTTATTATAATTTTTGTGTAATCTGCAACTGACCACAAAATCTATGGATGTATGTGCATGAATGTATGTAGTATACAAACTGGATTAAAATTATGGCCATTATTGTAAGTAAACTTTAGATTATCATCGAAGTTCAACTGATGTTGTATATCGATAAAGGTGATTAGCAACTCACAACTTCACTCAAGTACACATATACAGTCAGTCAACCAACGCCAACATGGAAATGGAGGCAAGCACAGATGACAAGAATACTAATTGTTTTTTCGATGTACAGTCTCTAAATGAAATTATTGACAAAACGGTTAAATTGGCTGTGAATCAGATGGAACTGGAATTAAGAAAATTATTCAATAAACGTTTGTCATCAATTGAGGAACGTGTGGCTGAACTAGAATTTACTCAGACTGGCATCGGAAGTGAAGTTGATACTTATGAAGAGAGGTTTGAGAAACTCGAAGCCGAAATTAAACTAAAAGAAAGCGAGACAAGATCTTTTCATAAAAAAATTAAATAATTTAGAACAATACACGCGAAAATCTCATATTAGAATATTTGGAGTGAAGGAAAAGTCGGGTGAAAACTGTATAAATATCGTCAGGGATATATTTAAGAGATGTCTTAAACTTCAACAAAATTTTAGTATTGATGCAGCGCATAGGGTTGGACCGGTGCCCAGTAGCAATGGAAATCGCACTGGATCTGATGTTAATCAGATCAATCCCAGAGAAGTTAAATCAGAACGTCCTCGTGGTATTATTGTGAGATTTGTCCGTAGAGATGAAAGACAGTTGGTTTTAACTAACCGAAAAAAATTAAAGCATTCCGGCTTAACTATATCGGAAGATATGACCATTGAAAATATAAAACTTTTGACAAACGTCCAGAAGCAAAGTTTAGTCATATCTGCATGGTTTGCTAATGGCAAAATACGCGCCGAAGGGCATAATGGTAAAGTTTGTCGTGTGGAGTTGTATCCAGATTTAGAAGAGCAATTACTCAAATTGAAATCCAGTTGAATCTGAAACCTATTATGTCTGGTATTGTCCTCCGTAGTTTGATTAGTTTTATTCACCACGCAAGGACATAGTTTTGTAATAGTTACTAGTACTCATGTGAGTTTCAAGTTCCTATGACTGATTACTTCTCTGTGACAAAATTTCGTTGCACACGTTAAATCATAACATTTCCTAATCATTTCAATTTAAGTCCTAAATTTTACATTATAACCATTTAAGTTTACATATTATAGCGCTATTAAATTCCACATTAAACAAAACATTCCTGAGCTTTACTTTTGCAATTGATATCACACTTTCGTTATGAATTTTCGGCTAGAATATCCATTCGTGTTTAATATATTTAATTAATTTGAAGTAGCAGGTGATAACAGTTTCGGCGATAGAAAATGAGCTTATATGTTATACTGTCATATGATATCGATTAATTTTCATCTTATAAGTGATCTATAACGGTATTTAATTTGTAGTAATTTTAATGTGATCTGTGGGCCAATTTATTTATTTATAAATTAGCTAATAACCATTTATTCTATAGAACCTGCTATCACACTGCTATATTGACCAGTGATTATTTTCATGTGCTTCAGTGATTCTAAGTAGCAAGAGATAGCAGTTCAAAGATAGAAAATTATCCGGTTTAAATAACATATCAAAACCTAAAAGCATATATATGATAATAAATATGAATGATAGACGGTCGAGAATAATATTGTCCATGTTATACCTCCATATTTGAAATAGTCTAGTGTTATGAATATGAAACCATTATAGCTAAAATCGTTTGTCCTCGACTGAGTTGCCTTTTACACAAATCCTAAACAACCTATATGTTTTATATCATCCACATAACGGTTGTTTTGTATATAATTATATGTTTTCTGTTGCTTGTAGTTTTTATATTGTATTTATGTTTTTGTCACTGCACACGCACCAAGGAACTACAAATAATATATCAAATTGAAATGTCGAAGCCCACTTTATTCTGTAAAACACATTTAAAAGTTTCTGATGTTACTCCTGTACTGGCGTATTTCACAGTCATTACTTAAGGCTAACATCAGTAATTTAAGTGACTTCGACTATATTCAACAAGTATGTAACGATAGATTTAATATTTCATTAAATTGTATCAATATCCGATTGTTACTCCTCCAAGCAGGTGACGTAGAACAGAATCCGGGTCCGAATTCTTTGTCGTATGAACAGCTATCCCTTGTTCATCTAAACTCCCGTAGTATAAGAAATAAACTGGATATTATATTCGATGTACTGGACGAACATCATTTAATAGGTTTTACAGAAACTCATCTAAATGATAAAACAAGCGACGATTCTTTAATTCGCACCGGGTTTCAAGTCCCATTCCGACGAGATAGAAATTCTTTTGGAGGCGGTGTCTTAGTTTATGTCAGTGAACATTTAATATGTAAAAGACGCTTAGATTTAGAAAATATCAATAATGAATCCATCTGGATCGAAATCAAATTAAAACATTATATCATTTTGGTCGCTATTGTCTATCGGCCACCAAACGCGTCAAATGAATTTTGGACAATCCTAGACTCATCGGTAGAATTAGCCTATCGGACGACAAACAAAATTGTAATTTTGGGTGATCTGAATGTTGATCTCATATCCATAAAAAGTAGCAAGTTACACGATTTGATGCTAACCAATACCCTCAGTAATGTCATTAACACCCCTACAAGAGTTACAGCCTTGTCGTCAACTCTATTAGATGTTATTTTAGTACAAGAAGAGATTAAAATCTGTTTGAGTGAAACTATAGAGTTTGATAAAAATATCTCAGACCATAAGGCTGTAAGTTGTGTAATTGATGTTAGTGTGCACACCGCCACATGTTACAACAGAGAAGTGGTACTATACAAGGAAGGCAACTACGACAAGTTGAATTCTCTTATTTTGAATTTTGATTGGTATTCTAAATTTTACTGTCTTGAGATAAACCAGGCTTGTGATCAGTTTTACCATACACTGAACTCATTTATCAATGAGTGTGTTCCAAAAAGGAAAGTAGTTATCAGACCTAATGACAAGCCTTGGTTTAATTCTGAAATCCGTAAAGAAATTAGAATAAGAGATAGACTTAGGAAACAGGCTATACGTACAAATAAATCGAGGGATCTCGCTCATTACAAATGCCAACGAAACAAGGTAAATAACTTCAAAAAAATACTTAAATCCCAGTTCAACGAAGATATCAAATCAAAACTAACAAATCCTAACAGTTCTCCTGGGGATTTTTGGAAATCAATTAATCGCCTTTTGTTTGATAAGAATAATGTTATACCACCCTTAGTATCAAATGATAGTGATTCAATCGCATACTCTAATTACGAAAAGGCCGAAATATTGAACTTGTTTTTTTGGATCTGTCTCCGATAATATAGATTCCACCGACCCCCCCTCCGTTTGAAAAAAGAACAAACTCAATACTAGAAATACCTGAAATATCAGAAACTGAAATCAAAGATATAATAGCAAGTCTTAACACAAAATAGGCCAATGGACCGGATAAAATCAGTAGTCAATTGTTAAAATATATTTCTGAATCTATTTGTATACCCCTTAAACTTTTATTTAACAAGTCGTTAGCGGTAGGCACCTTCCCATCGAAATGGAAATATGCGAATGTAATGCCCCTATTTAAGAAGGGCAGAAGAACACATGTTGAAAACTACAGGCCAATATCATTATTGAACTGTATCAGTAAAATATTTGAAAAAATTGTTTTTAAGTATTTTTACAACTTTTTCCACACTAATCAATTGCTAAATCGTTTTCAGACAGGTTTTAGACCAAAACATGCCACTGTTCATCAACTTATTGAAGTATATGATAATATATTATCAGCCTTAGAAAATAAAGAATGTTCAAGCTACGTCTTCTGTGACATCTCTAAAGCATTCGACCGGGTTAACCACGTACATTTGTTACAAAAGCTTTCAAGTTACGGAATTTCTGATGCACTCATAGCATGGACACGCGATTATCTTACGGATAGAAAACAAACCGTTTTTGTAAATAATGCAAATTCAAAATATATAACTCCAAAATCCGGTGTCCCTCAAGGTTCTGTTCTTGGACCGTTTTTGTTCTTGATCTACATAAATGATGTACAAGATGTATTACAAAATAAAACAAGGTTATTCGCTGACGATACTGCAATAGGGTGTAACAAAATCTCCGTAAATCACATAGAGCGTTCATTGAACAATGACCTTTCTAATTTACACGATTGGTCCAATGCGTGGCTTATAAAATTCAACCCTTTAAAAACTAATGTTGTAAATTTTTTTCCTAAATGTAATGAACAGTCACCTAAACTAATTTTTGGAAATCAAGTCTTATCAAGTGTTGATCACCATAAACAAATTGGTGTAACGTTATCTCGCGACTGCAAGTGGTCTGAACACATCGATCGCATATGCAAATCTGCGTCAAAACGTTTAAATATTCTAAGAAAAATTAGATATTCAATTGATAGAAAATCTCTAGATATTATATATAAAACTCATATTAGATCACTATTTGAATATGCATGCGACGTTTGGGATGGGTGTAACATCAACGATTCTGATAAACTAGAAAAGATTCAGTTAGAAGCAGCTAGAATTGTGACCTGTCTTCCTAAATACACAAGTAGGGAGTCATTATATTATGAGACAGGTTGGACCAAACTATCAAAGCGCCGTGTTATTCGCCGACTCTCGCTTTTTCATGACATTTTAAATAATAGGTCACCGTCATATTTAGTCGACATACTGGCCAAGCTTAATGTGACAAGGCACAATCATAACTTAAGAAACAATCAAAACATCACTATTCCATTATGTAGGACCACTCAATACAAAAAATCATTTTTTCCTTCTACTATAGCCGATTGGAATTCATTGGATATAACTTTAAGAAACGTCAATGACCCAAAAGAATTTAGATCAAAACTGAAAAAGAAATACAAAAATAATCATTCCTCTCCTAATTATTATATTTATGGAAATCGCTTTGTAAATATCATCCATACTAGACTGCTTCATGGGTGTAGTGTGTTAAATCATGATCTGTATAGGGTAAAATTAATTCAGAGTCCAAAATGTGAATGTGGCTGGCACGACGAAAATGCTGAACATTACTTCTTTCAGTGCAAGCGCTTTTCGGTTCACAGGAATACACTATTACATTCCCTAACTGATTTCAAAATCACCGATGTATCTGTGTTACTATGGGGTGACGTGGATCTGCCCGAAGAAAAGAATACTTATATATTTTCTCAAGTTCATACTTTTATAACATCAACTAAACGATTTGTCTAACTACAATTATACTATTATAATAAAATTATGCGTATAGTAGTTCCTGTGCACTTTTTGTATGTATGTTTTGTTTATTTTGTACGTGTAAATGTGATTACTTCATATTCCACAAAATTAGAAGTGTTATTTATCCAAACATAGCATTTATATATCAAAAAATGAAATATATTAATGATTAGTTCAATGAAATGAATTTAATTTTGTATCTATCATTTGAAATATTCTCATCAATTAATATTTTTTTAAGGAGAAGACGTTTATAAGTTGTTAGAACTTTTGTTTAATCCTTTTGTATTGTACAATGATATGTCGATGCAATAAAATATGTTTAAACTAACTCTAAAACAGTAGCTCAACCTTTTGACCTAAACTCATTAATTTACGATTTTGTTGTGAGCGACTTGTTATTCTCCCTATATCACATATTGCACGTGTCTGATTTCAAAGGGGGGGGGGGGGGTGGCTGAATGGTTAGCACGCACGCCTCTCATTGAGTTAACTAGGGTGTTTTCGAATGCCCGGTTGTACGTGACAAGAAGTATGTTCGCCTGCCCATCCTGCCATTTTTAGTTCTTTCTCGCCATTTTCATTTCATTTTCTCATCCGTTTCATTACAGTAATACAAGTTTCAGTTATTTCCCTTTAGTTTTCAGTTTATTGTTATGCCTGGGTGCAATGTTTCATACTATATTTAGACTTGTAACTTCGCGAGTTTTTGGCCAATTTTGATAATTTTTTCTTTTCATCCTTTTATTTAGGATACTTGATACAATCGATGACACGTGACGATGAATATGAAAGCTTTCATATCTGCATGGGACAGTAGCAGATCTAGTTAGGCTTTCAGACTTCCGTCTGAAAGACTATTGTTTTTACTAAAATTATTATTAAGCTTTCATATTACATATTAAAGCTTATTGTTTCTGTTAAGATTATTATTATTTTTTTTTTGTGTGTGTTTTCTGCAAATCGGATTTCTCACAATCTATCCGTAGGATCTTTCTGAAATTTTGACCTCCCCCCCCCCAAAAAAAAATGGGGTGCGAACCTTGATTAAATATATTTTCAAAACGTTTTACGAATCCGAAATCACCGAAATTTACGAACGACGAAATGGACAAAGCATAGTCGTAACTTTGTTATTTTTCGACCCATTTTACTAATTCTTTTATCTTTGAATACCTTGAAAAAAATCATTTTAATCTGCAGTTTCACATTTCGAAAATTCGTCGCTGTGATTTCGAACCGGAAGTTTAGACCAATTTGACAACTTCTTTAATAGTTGTACGATTGTCATGAAATTTAGTACATATGTAGACCTTACCGATGTGACTTCAAAAATATAATTAGAAATTTTCTAAATTATCTCCCCTTGACGAAATTAAGGATCAAAATTTTCAAAAAAATCATCGAAATATAGGTCAGAATGACATGATTTTTTTTTTTTTTTTTGATACTAGACAAGTAATTACTGATTTGTACACAAAATATGAAGTTTGTTGATCGAACCGGAAGTGCCACCATCTTGAAACGTGAAAAATCCCTAAGGCTTTTTTGCTATTTTACTTACAGACACGGGAGTTATATTTTCTGAATCCTTGAAAGATGGTCTAAAAATTGTTCAGAGAAGAATTTTGATTTAGGTCAATTGATGGTTGTCATTTTGAAGTTAATATGAAAAGTAGTAGCAATTTGAAGGGCCGAAACTTTGAAACACAATAACTCTCCTTCTAATTGAGCTAGAATGTTCAATCTTGGTGTAGACGTTCACTATGTCAATGTCATGATTGAGTTCAAAGATGAGCATTTTCTGCCTAGGGTAAGCAGAAATAAGCATACTGATTTGTTGATTCTTTAGGGCAAGATAACTTCGGTTATAATGAAGGGAGGGCGGTGAAACTCTTGTTAATCGAGAGTGTAATAGCTGGCCTGTTGTGTGAAATCGTTGTATCTTTTTTTCTAAATATCAGGGATAGCAGAAAAAAAGAGATCGAAAATCCAAAAAGTCGTATGTTTACGATTTGGAGCATCTTTAAAGGTTCTTTTCTCTTAAAGTCAACATAATACTTTTTGGGAACTTCTTCTACAAAGAGTCTTATCGGTAGTATTTTAAATGAAAACTTCGATCAACAGTCCAAAATATCTGGAGTAGAAGAATAAAAGGATCGAACATTGAAAACGGCACCCTTTCATTGTTAAGCGAAACATGCAGTGTGTGTGACTACAATCTGCACATTTAGTCATTGTATAGAGCTTATTCAACAGTATCGAATTCCAACTGCTTAGGGATATTTTACGTGCACTCCAATGTGTACACACGACCTTGGTTTTCCGTCCCATCCGAACGACTAGACAGCTGTCCTTGTCAGGCCCTCCGTTCTGCCTCACTGACAAGGGGGAACCACGCCGGAAAATCGAGATGAACTTTCTCGTTGCAGAACTTTCAATTCAGGCCAAACGTTAATTGCATACGATTAAGCTGGTCAGTTGGAGCTTATTTTCAAAAGTTTTGTAATAATCGGTTGGTAATTAAAATACCGTGCGAATTAAACTGTTAAAACAGAAAATTTCGCCCGGTTAAAATGTTTCTTGCTATAAGTCAGCAATTTCCAGATTTTAGGGAGGCTGAATGGTTAGCATACGCGCGCTGTATCGTAACGTCTGTCATTGAGTCAACCGGCGTCGTTTCGATTTCCAAGTTGCACGTGACATGGAGTATGGTGTCCAACCTCGTGGTCCGTCGGTTTCCTCCCACGGCTAAAGACTCGTACGCGCAAGAGAAGTTTATAAATACAATTAAAAAACATATGTTGGTCCCGAAATGACCTAGTTTGTGTCGAATGGACGTTGAGCCGCATTTCTCTCTTTCTCTTTTATTTTTAAAGTTTTGTAATAATCGGTTGGTAATCAAAGGTACTGTAAAAGTGATAAAACTTAAAATTTCGCCCGGTTATAATGTTTCTCACTTTAAAGTCAGCAATTTGCCGATTTTAAAGGGCAAATGTTTATTGCGAACAATTAAGCTGGTCAGGGGGAGCTTATTTTTAAGGGAGGCTGAATGGCTGAATGGTTAGCATGTGCGCGCTGTATCGTAATGTCTGTCATTGAGTCAACGGGCGTCGTTTCGATTTCGAGATTGCACGTGACATGGAGTATGGTGTCCAACCTCGAGGGTTTTCTCCGTGTCATTCGATTTCCTCCAAACAGCTAAAGACCAGTACGCGCAGGGGAGTTTTTAAATAAAATTAAAAAACATATGTTAGTCCCGAAATGACCTAGTTTGTGTCGAATGGACGTTAAGCCGCATTTCTCTCTTTTTTTTATTTTTAAAGTTTTGTAATAATCGGTTGGTAATCAAAGATACTGTAAAAGTGGTAAAACAGAAAAATTCGCCCGGTTGTAATGTTTCTCACTTTAAAGTCAGCAATTTGCCGATTTTAAGGGGAAAACGTTTATTGCGAACGATTTGGCTGGTCAGGGGGGGCTTATTTTTAAAAGTTTTGTAATATTCGGTTGATAACTAAAGGTACCGTGCAAATTAAACTAATAAAATAGAAGATTTCGCCCGGTTGAAATGTTTCTATCTGTAGGTCAGCAATTTGCAGATTTTAGGGAGGTTGCGTGACTGAATGGTTAGCACGTGCGCTCTGTATCATAACGTCTGTCATTGAGTCAACTGGCGTTGTTTCGATTTCTTGGTTGTACGTGACAAGGAGTATGGTCGCCTGTCCAACCTCGTAGGCCGTAACGCCGCTGCCCGGGTAAAATTTCCCTCATTGCACACTTTATGGCATATGCCCGTCTTCATTAGCCCATTTTAGGAGCAAAACAGTAGGACGTTAAACCCCATTCAATTTGATTTCATTTTCTCTATGTTGCTTATTTATTATAGTGGATAAATGTTTTTCTGGTTCTATTAATTATTTCATTTCTGCATAGAAATCTTGCTTTGACCAGTTTTTTTTTTATTGCAAAGTGCCATTCTTGTATATTGCAGTCTATGACCCTTTGTTTAAAACATGCTTAAGAAGTTGTCACGATTTCCTACTTATATAACCAAACATATTGGAAACCATAATTATATAACATATCTCTAATTTTGGAAGCCCGATTACAGCTATACAAGTTTAGGTTATTTCCCTTTAGTTTAAAGATTAATTTTTTGCCCAGGGTGCAATGTTTCTCACTACATTTAAATTTGTAACTTTGTGAGTTTTGACCGATTTTGATAATTATGTCTTTATAATTTTCCAAATTTACATATTTAACGTAAATATTCAAACAATTGGGATCAACCTGATTCAAAAGTTTTAGTTTTGTTCAAAGTTATCTCATTTAATTTTTCGATGTTTTTTTACCATTTTCATTTCATTTTTCTGAAAGTTTTGAAGTAGGAAGTCATCCCGATTACAGCAACACAAGTATCAGTTATTTCCCTTTAGTTTTCAGATTATGCAATGTTTCATACTATATTTAGACTTGTAACTTCGCGAGTTTTTGACCAATTTTGATAGTTTGTTATTCTTATCCTTTTATTTGAGATACTTGATATAATCGATGACACGTGACGATGAATATGAAAGCTTTCATATCTGCATGGGACAGTAGCAGATCTAGTTAAGCTTTCATATTACATATGAAAGCTTATTGTTTCTGTTAAGATTATTATTATTTTTTTTTGTGTGTGTTTTCTGCAAATCGGATTTCTCAGAATCTATCCATAGGATCTTTCTGAAATTTTGACCTACCCCCCCAAAACTGGTGTGCGAACCTTGATTAAGTATATTTTCGAAACGTTTTACGAATCCGAAATCACCGAATTTTACCAACGAAAAAAATGACAATGCATAGTCGTAACTTTGTTATTTTTTGACCGATTTTACTAATTCTTTTTTCTTTGAATACCTTTAAAAAATCATTTTCATCTGCAGTTTCACATTTTCGAATTTCGAAAATTCGTCGCTGTGATTTCGAACCGGAAGTTTAGACCAATTTGACAACTTCTTTAATAGTTGTACGATTTTCATGAAATTTAGTATCTAAGTAGATCTTACCGATGTGACTTCAAAAATATAATTAGAAATTTTCTAAATTATCTCCCCTTGACGAAATTAAGGATCAAAATTTTCAAAAAAATCATCGAAATATAGGTCAGAATGACCTGATTTTTTTTTTTGGGATACTAGATAAGTAATTACTGATTTGTACACAAAATATGGAGTTTGTCGATCGAACCGGAAGTGCCGCCATATTTAAAAGTGAAAAATCAATAAGGCTTTTTTGCTATTTTACTTACAGACTCGGGAGTTATATTTTCTGAATCCTTGTAGGAAGGCCTAAAAAATGTCGCGAATAGAATTTTGATTTCGGTCACGTGATGGTCACCATTTTGAATTGAAAATGAAAAATAGAAGCAATTTGAAGGGTCGGGACTTTGGAACACAATTACTCTCCTTCTAATTAATCTAGAATGTTCAAACTTGGTGTAGACGTTCACTAGGTCAATGTTATGATTGAGTTTAAAGATCAGCATTTTCTGCTTAGGGTAAGCAGAGATAAGCATGCTAATTTGTTGATTCTTTAGGGCACGATAACTTCGGTTATAATGAAGGGAGGGCGGTGACACTTTTGTCAATAGAGAGTCTAATAGCTAGCCTGTTGTGTGAAATCATTGTATTATTTTTTCTAAATATCAGGGATAGCCGAAAAAAAGAGATTGAAAATCCAAAAAGTCGTATTTTTACAATTTGGAGCATGTTTAGAGGTCTTTCTCGTAAAGTCAACATAATATTTTTTGGGAACTTCTTCTACAAAGAGTCTTATTGGTAGTCTTTTATATGAAACCATCGATCAACAGTCCAACATATCAGGAGTAGAAGAATAAAAGGATCGAACATTGAAAACGGCACCCTTTCATTGTTAAGCGAAACATGCAGTGTGGGTGACTACAATCTACACATTTAGTCATCGTATAGAGCTTATTCAACAGTATCGAATTCCAACTGCTTAGGGATATTTTACGTGCACTCCAATGTGTACACGGGACCTTGGTTTTTCGACCCATCCGAATGACTAGACAGCTGTGCTTGTCAGGCCGTCCGTTCTGCCTCACTGACAAGGGGAACCACGCCGGGAAATCGAGATGAACTTTCTCCGTGCAGAACTTTCAATTCAGGCGAAAACGTTTATTGCATACGATTAAGCTGGTCAGTTGGAGCTTATTTTCAAAAGTTTTGTAATAATCGGTTGGTAATTAAAGTACCGTGCACATTAAACTGTTAAAACAGAAAATTTCGCCCGGTTGAAATGTTTCTTGCTATAAGTCAGCAATTTTCTGAATTCAGGGAGGCTGAATGGCTGAATGGTTAGCATGTGCGCACTGTATCGTAACGTCTGTCATTGAGTCAACGGGCGTCGTTTCGATCTCGTGCACGTGACATGAAGTATGATGTCCAACCTCGTGGGTTTTCTCCGTGTCCATCGGTTTCCTCCCAACGGCTAAAGACCTGTAAGCGCAAGGGGATTTTTTAAATCAAATTAAAAAACATATGTTAGTGCCGAAATGACCTAGTTTGTGTCGAATGGACATTAGGCCGCATTTCTCTCTTTCTCTTTTATTTTTAAAGTTTTGTAATAATCGGTTGGTAATCAAAGGTACTGTAAAAGTGATAAAACAGAAAATTTCGCCCGGTTGTAATGTTTCTCACTTTAAAGTCAGCAATTTGCCGATTTTAAGAGGCAAACGTTTATTGCGAACGCTTAAGCTGGTCAGGGGGAGCTTATTTTTAAAAGTTTTGTAATATTCGGTTGATAACTAAAGGTACCGTGCAAATTAAACTGTTACAATAGAAAATTTTGCCCGGTTGAAATGTTTCTCGCTGTAGGTCAGCAATTTGCCGATTTTAGGGAGGTTGCGTGGCTGAATGGTTAGCACGTGCGCTCTGTATCATAACGTCTGTCATTGAGTCAACTGGCCTTGTTTCGATTTCTTGGTTGTACGTGACAAGGAGTATGGTCGCCTGTCCAACCTCGTAGGCCGTAACCGCCGCTGCCCGGGTAAAATTTCCCTCATTGCACACTTTATGGCATATGCCCGTCTTCATTAGCCCATTTTAGGAGCAGAACAGTCGGACGTTAAACCCCATTCAATTTCATTTCATTTTCTCTATGTTGCTTATTTATTATACTGGATAAATATTTTTCTGGTTCTAGCAATTATTTAATTTCTGCATAGAAATCTTGCTTTGGCCAGTTTTTTTTATTGCAGAGTGCCATTCTTGTTTAAACAAACATGATCCTTTGTTTAAAACATGCCTAAGAAGTCGTCACGATTTCCTACTTATAACCAAACATATTGGAAATATTAGTCTGGCATTATTAAATCCTAATTTTATTGGTCTTATTTAAAATTAAACTTTCATTTAACTATGAACAACCCTTAACGTACTCTAAAACAGTAGCTCAACCTTTTGACCTAAACTCATTAATTTACCATTTTGTTGTGAGCGACTTCTTATTCTTCCTATATGACATATTGCACGTGTCTGATTTCAAAGGGGGGTTGGGTGGCTGAATGGTTAGCACGCGCGCCTGTCATTGAGTTAACTAGCGTGTTTTCGAATGCCCGGTTGTACGTGACAAGGAGTAAGGTCGCCTGTCCAACCTGCCATTTTTAATTTTCTTTTCCCGCCATTTTCATTTCATTTTCTCATCCGTCTCATTACAGTAATACAAGTTTCAGTTATTTCCCTTTAGTTTTCAGATTATTGTTATGCCTGGGTGCAATGTTTCATACTATATTTAGACTTGTAACTTCGCGAGTTTTTGACCAATTTTAATAATTTTTTCTTCTTATCCTTTTATTTAGGATACGTGATACAATCAATGACGCGTGACGATGAATATGAAAGCTTTCATATCTGCATGGGACAGTAGCAGATCTAGTTAAGCTTTCATATTTCATATGAAAGCTTATTGTTTCTGTTAAGATTATTATTATTTTTTTTTGTGTGTTTTTCCTGCAAATCGGATTTCACAGAATCTATCCATAGGATGTTTCTGAAACTTTGACCTACCCCCGCCCCCCCCAAAAAATGGGTGGTGGCTGTTGATTAAATATATTTTCAAAACGTTTTGCGAATTCGAAATCACCGAATTTTACGAACGAAAAAACTGACAATGCATAGTCGTAACTTTGTTATTTTTTGACCGATTTTACTAATTCTTTTTTCTTTGAACACCCTTTAAAAAATCATTTTCATCTGCAGTTTCACATTTTCGAATTTCGAAAATTCGTCGCTGTGATTTCGAACCGGAAGTTTAGACCAATTTGACAACTTCTTTAATAGTTGTACGATTTTCATGAAATTTAGAATATAAGTAGATCTTACCAATGTGACTTCAAAAATATAATGAGAAATTTTCTAAATTATCTCCCCTTAGTGAAATTAACGATCAAACTTTTAAAAAAAATCGTCGAAATATAGGTCAGAATGATCTGAAATTTTTTTCCGATACTCGACAAGTAATTACTGATTCCTACACAAAATATGGAGTTTGTCGATCTAACCGGAAATGCCACCATCTTACTTACAGACACGGGAGTTATATTTTCTGAATCCTTGAAGGATGGCACAAAAATCGCAGGAAGCAGAATGTTGATTTAGGTCAACTGATGGTTGCCATTTTGAAGTGAATATGAAAAGTAGTAGCAATTTGAAGGGCCGAGACTTTGAAACACAATAACTCTCCTTCTAATTGAACTAGAATGTTCAATCTTGGTGTAGACGTTCACAAGGTCAATGTCATGATTGAGTGCAAAGATGAGCATTTTCTGCCTAGGGTAAGCAGAGATAAGCATGCTGATTTGTTGATTCTTTAGGGCACAATAACTTCGGTTATAATGAAGGGAGGGTGATGAAACTCTTGTCAATCGAGAGCCTAATAGCTAGCCTGTTGTGTGAAATCATTGTATCATTTTTTTTAAATATCAGGGGTAGCAGAAAAAAGAGATCTAAAATCCAAAAAGTCGTATTTTACGATTTGGAGCATTTTAAAAGGTCCTTTTCTCTAAAGTCAACATGATATTTTGGGAAACTTCTTCTAAAAAGAGTCTTATTGGTAGTCTTTTATATGAAACCATCGATCAACAGTCCAAAATATCAGGAGTAGTAGAATAAAAGGATCGAAAATTGAAAACCGCACCCTTTCATTGTTAAACAAAACATGCAGTGTCGGTGGCTACAATCTGCACATTTAGTCATCGTATAGAGCTTATTCAACAATATCGAATTCCAACTGCTAAGGAATCTTTTACGTGCACTCCAATGTGTACACGGCGGATGGGGGGACGCGCCAGAATATCGAGATGAACTTTCTCGGCCAATGCAGGGAACCAACACCCGACCTCCTTGCTAGCAGGCCAACGCCTTAGCCACATAGTGTGGACACCCATTGTACATTTCATCCGTCAAATCAAATCATTTCATTAAATACAAAAAACAAAACAAAAATCAATAAGCAGGTCAATTCAGGTAAGTATAACTACGGGTTCTGTCTACCTTCTCTCATCTGCGGCCATACCACATTGAAAACACCAGTTCTCGTCCGATCACTGAAGTTAAGCAACGTCGGGCCCGGTTAGTACTTGGATGGGTGACCGCCTGGGAACACCGGGTCCTGTAGACGCCTTTTTGCCCTGATTCCTCGTGAAAAAATCACTTTTCCGCCAATCAGACCACAGCGCTTACTCTTTTGCACCACTCCAGCTATCCGCTCGGCCCGTCTCCCCAGGGAAAAAGACACAAAAGAATTTGAGTAAGCACAAGTATGGGTTCTGTCCACCTTCTCTCGTCTACGGCCACACCACGTTGAAAACACCAGTACTCGTCCGATCACTGAAGTTAAGCAACGTCGGGCCCGGTCAGTACTTGGATGGGTGACCGCCTGGGAACACCGGGTGCTGTAGACGCCTTTTTAAAACCGACAACCCCCCCAAAAAAAATCAATAAGCGGGTCAATTCAAGTAAGTATAACTACGGGTTCTGTCCACCTTCTCTCGTCTACGGCCACACCACGTTGAAACCACCAGTTCTCGTCCGATCACTGAAGTTAAACAGCGTCGGGCCCGGTCAGTACTTGGATGGGTGACCGCCTGGGAACACCGGGTGGTGTAGACGCCTTTTTAAAACCGACAACCCCCCCCCCCCCAAAAAAAAATTTAAAAAAATCAATAAGCGGCTCAATTCAGGTAAGTATAACTACGGGTTCTGTCCACCTTCTCTCGTCTACGGCCACATCACGTTGAAAACACCAGTTCGCGTCCGATCACTGAAGTTAAGCAACGTCGCACCCGGTCAGTACTTGGATGGGTGACCGCCTGGGAACACCGGGTGCTGTAGAGGCCTTTTTAAAACCGACAACAAAAAAAAAAATCAATAAGCGGGTCAATTCAGGTAAGTATAACTACGGGTTCTGTCCACCTTCTCTCGTCTACGGCCACACCACGTTGAAAACACCAGTTCTCGTCCGATCACTGAAGTTAAGCAACGTCGGGCCCAGTTAGTATTTGGATTGGTGAACACCGGTTGCTGTAGACGTCTTTTTGCCCTAAACTCATTAATTTACCATTTTGTTGTGAGCGTCTTGTTATTCTTCCTATATGACATATTGCACGTTTCTGATTTCAAACGGGTGTTGGGCGGCTGAATGGTTAGCACGCGCGCCTGTACGTGACAAGGAGTAAGGTCGCCTGTCCAACCTGCCATTTTTAATTTTTTCCGGCAATTTTCATTTCATTTTCTCATCCGTCTCATTACAGCAATACAAATTTCGGTTATTTCCCTTTAGTTTTCAGATTATTGTTATGCCTGGGTGCAATGTTTCATACTATATTTAGACTTGTAATTTTGCGAGTTTTTGACCAATTTTGATAATTTTTTCCTCTTATTTAGGATACTTGATACAATCAATGACACGTGACGATGAATATGAAAGCTTTCATATCTGCATGGGACAGTAGCAGATCTAGTTAAGCTTTCATATTTCATATGAAAGCTTATTGTTTCTGTTAAGATTATTATTATTTTTTTTTTGTGTGTTTCTCCTGCAAATCGGATTTCACAGAATCTAACCATAGGATGTTTCTGAAACTTTGACCTACCCCCCCCAAAAATGGGTGGTGGCTGTTGATTAAATATATTTTCGAAACGTTTTGCGAATTCGAAATCACCGAATTTTACGAACGAAAAAATTAACAATGCATAGTCGTAACTTTGTTATTAATAGACCTATTTTACTAAAAAAAAAATCTTTGAAAACCTTGACGAAAACCAATTTCACCTGCAATTTCAAATTTTCGAATTTCGAAAATTCGTCGCTGTGATTTCGTTCCGGAAGTCATGTCCAATTTGACAACTTCTTTAATAGATACACGATTTTTATGAAATTTGGAATGTAAGTAGATCTTACCGATGCGAGTTTAAAAATGACTTTTAAAATTTTCTAAATTATCTCCCCTTGGAGAAATTGAGGATCGAAATTTTCAAAAAAATCGACGAAATATAGGTCAGATCATCTTGAATTTTTTTTTAGGTACTACCTTCGAGACCACTGATTAGTACACAAAAAATGGAGTTTGTAGCTCAATCCGGAAGTGCCACCATCTTGAAAAGTGAAAAATCCCTAAGGCTTTTTTGCTATTTTACTTACAGACACGAGAATTATATTTTCTGAATCCTTGAAGGATGGCCCAAAAATCGCAGGGAACAGAATTTTGATTTAGGTCAACTGATGGTTGCCATTTTGAAGTGAATATGAAAAGTAGTAGAAATTTGAAGGGCTGAGACTTTGAAACACAATAATTCTCCTTCTTATTGAGCTAGAATGTTCAATCTTGGTGTAGACGTTCACTAGGTCACTGTCGTGATTGAGTGCAAAGATGAGCATTATCTGCTTAGGGTAAGCAGAGGTAAGCATGCTGATTTGTTGATTCTTTAGGGCACGATAACTTCGGTTATAATGAAGGGAGGGCGGTGAAACTTTTGTCAATAGAGATTCTAATAGCTAGCCTGTTGTGTGAAATCATTGTAACATTTTTTTTTAAATATCAGGGGTAGTAGAAAAAAGAGATCGAAAATCCAAAAAGTCCTATTTTTACAATTTGGAGCATGTTTAGAGGTCTTTCTCGTAAAGTCAACATACTATTTTTTGGGAACTTCTTCTACAAAGAGTCTTATTGGTAGTCTTTTATATGAAACCATCGATCAACAGTCCAACATATCAGGAGTAGAAGAACAAAAGGATCGAACATTGAAAACGGCACCCTTTCATTGCTAAGCGAAACATGCAGTGTGGGTGACTACAATCTACGCATTTAGTCATCGTATAGAGTTTATTCAACAGTATCGAATTCCAACTGCTCAGGGATATTTTACGTGCACTCCAATGTGTACACGGGACCTTGGTTTTTCGTCCCATCCGACGGACTAGACAGCTGTGCTTGTCAGGCCCTCCGTTCTGCCTCACTGACAAGGGAACCACGCCGGGAAATCGAGATGAACTTTTTCCGTGCAGAACTTTCAATTCAGGCAAAACGTTTATTGCATACGATTAAGCTGGTCAGTTGGAGCGTATTTTCAAAAGTTTTGTAATAATCGGTTGGTAATTAAAGTACCGTGCACATTAAACTGTTAAAACAGAAAATTTCGCCCGGTTGAAATGTTTCTTGCTATAAGTCAGCAATTTTCCGAAGGACTAGACAGCTGTGCTTGTCAGGCCCTCCGTTCTGCCTCACTGACAAGGAGAACCACGCCGGGAAATCGAGATGAACTTTTTCCGTGCAGAACTTTCAATTCAGGCAAAACGTTTATTGCATACGATTAAGCTGGTCAGTTGGAGCTTATTTTCAAAAGTTTTGTAATAATCGGTTGGTAATTAAAGTACCGTGCACATTAAACTGTTAAAACAGAAAATTTCGCCCGGTTGAAATGTTTCTTGCTATAAGTCAGCAATTTTCCGAATTCAGGGAGGCTGGATGGCTGAATGGTTAGCATGTGCTCGCTGTATCGTAACGTTTGTCATTGAGTCAACGGGCGTCGTTTCGATCTCCAGGTTGCACGTGACATGGTGTATGATGTCCAACCTCGTGGGTTTTTTCCGTGTTCTTCGGTTTCCTCCCAACGGCTAAAGACCAGTACGTGCAAGGGGTGTTTTTAATAAAATTAAAAAACATATGTTAGTCCCGAAATGACCTAGTTTGTGTCGAATGGACGTTAGGCCGCATTTCTCTCTTTCTCTTTTTAAAGTTTTGTAATAATCGGTTGGTAATCAAAGGTACTGTTAAAGTGATAAAACAGAAAATTTGGCCCGGTTGTAATGTTTCTCACTTTAAAGTCAGCAATTTGTCGATTTTAAGGGGCAAACGTTTATTGCGAACGATTAAGCTGGTCAGGGGGAGCTTATTTTTAAAAGTTTTGTAATATTCGGTTGATAACTAAAGGTACCGTGCAAATTAAACTGTTAAAATAGAAAATTTGGCCCGGTTCAAATGTTTCTCGCTGTAGGTCAGCAATTTGCCGATTTTAGGGAGGTTGCGTGGCTGAATGGTTAGCACGTGCGCTCTGTGTCATAACGTCTGTCATTGAGTCAACTGGCCTTGTTTCGATTTCTTGGTTGTACGTGACAAGGAGTATGGTCGCCTTACCAACCTCGTAGGCCGTAACGCCGCTGCCCGGGTAAAATTTCCCTCATTGCACACTTTATGGCGTATGCCCGTCTTCATTAGCCCATTGTAGGAGCAGAACAGTAGGACGTTAAACCCCATTCAATTTCATTTCATTTTCTCTATGTTGCTTATTTATTATAGTGGATAAATATTTTTCTGGTTCTAGCAATTATTTAATTTCTGCATAGAAATCTCTGGCCAGTTTTTTTATTGCAGAGTGCCATTCTTGTATATTGCAGTCTATGACCCTTTGTTTAAAACATGCTTAAG
Source organism: Patella caerulea (assembly GCA_036850965.1). Taxonomy (NCBI): domain Eukaryota; kingdom Metazoa; phylum Mollusca; class Gastropoda; family Patellidae; genus Patella; species Patella caerulea. The sequence continues at coordinate 1,718,776 of JAZGQO010000018.1, read as the reverse complement.
AAGTCGTCACGAGTTCCTACTTATAACCAAACATATTGGAAACCATAATTATATAACATATCTTGGAAGCCCGATTACAGCTATACAAGTTTCAGTTATTTCCCTTTAGTTTAAAGATTATTCTTTTGCCCGGGTGCAATGTTTCTCACTACATTTAAATTTGTAACTTTGTGAGTTTTTGACCGATTTTGATATCATGTCTTTATAATTTTCCAAATCTACATATTTAACGTACATATTCAAACAGTTGAGTTCAACCTGATTCAAAAAGTTTTAGTTTTGTTCAAAGTTATCTCATTTAATTTTTCGATGTTTTCTTACCATTTTCATTTAATTTTTCTGAAATTTTTGAAATCGGAAGTCATCCCGATTACAGCAACACAAGTATCAGTTATTTCCCTTTAGTTTTCAGATTACTCAATGTTTCATACTATATTTAGACTTGTAACTTCGCGAGTTTTTGACCAATTTTGATAGTTTGTTATTCTTATCCTTTTATTTGAGATACTTGATATAATCGATGACACGTGACGATGAATATGAAAGCTTTCATATCTGCATGGGACAGTAGCAGATCTAGTTATTATTATTATTTATCCCCGGAGCTTAATTCTCCATGATCGAAAACAGATATCGATCTGGAACCAAATATTCTATCGGGAAACTAGGTGGTGGCTACTCATTAAATCACTTTTGAAACTTCTGCGCAGACCGGAAGTGACAGAATTTCGTGTGGTACCAAAAAATTAAAAAACGGCCGTAGATTCGTCAATTCTGTACCTATTTTCATACAAATGACATTTTCGGAAACCCTGAGTCTTTTCTCGGACGATAGCAGTTGAAAATTTCGAAATTTTGAAACTTCGTCGCTGACTTCTAGCGTTCGAAAACTGAAAAAAAGAGACAAAAGAGACATTTTTGTTATTTTTCAAAATTTTCAAATTTCACCTACATTTTTGGATACCTGAAGACCATCCAATTCCAGAAATACAAGTTTCATTCCGAGTTATTGCCCTTTATTTTTCGATTCTTTTCGAATTTTCTGCCATTTTTCGAACCCTTATATTTTTGGGAAAGAATAAAACGATATTTCTGTAAGCTCTGGTACATAAAGCTATATAGTCAGACCTTTTTATAAAGCAATTTCAACAACGATCCGTAAACCGGAAGTAGTGGAAATAATGCCTGATATTTCGAAAAAAAAGCAAAAAATGGGTGTTTGGGGGAAAAACCCGATTTCTCCTTCCAATATCAATGGATTAAACGAATTAAGCTTTCGTTGAGGTGCTCGGGGAATGGACTGTCGTATGATGCCCAATTTATACGGATACTATGACCAAGCAGCAAAATATGACACTCTGGAAATCAAGTATTTTCTGATTTGGAGCGTTTTTGGACGCCTTTATCTCGAAAACTGCTCCAGCGATTTTTCTTAAACTGTCTCTATCTAGAAACCTTTCGGTAGTCTTGTGTATCAAACATTCCGTTAAGACTTTGAAATATTTGTAATAGGTCAAATACCGAACTGAAAATCGAAAAAAGTCGAAAAATCGTGAAATTTTGAAAACAGCTCTATTAATTTATTTTTTTTTACAGATTTTCAAAAAATGTTTTTATATTTAGATAGCTCTTCTAATGCCGATTCCAATAATGTATAATATGTATTCAGTTATTGAAATTTAATTTTCAATATACATGTGTATTGACATTTTTGCATTTTTGAATCTTTTAAACATAGGATTTCTCAGGGGCATTTTATCTGATCAGATAATGTAATATATTATTACAGAGCCTTGCGGCTATATAATTGCCGAATCCGGTTATTAAAACTATCCTGAAAATAATCTCCATACCGGAAGTATTAAAAAAATGAAAAAAAAAAAAGGTTTAAAAATAGGCGCTCTTCCGAAAAGCTTGATTTCGCCGACAGATATTACCGGACCAAAAGAAGTAAAGTGTCTTTAGATAGCCCCATTAAAGGACTATTATATGGCATCTCAATGGTACGATTTCAATGGTTAGAAAATGAATAACGGAACGTCGAAAATCTAGTATTTTCCCTTTTTGGAACCTTTTTAGACGCTATTTTCTCGAAAACGACTCCTACGATTCTTCTGAATCTTTTTTAACACAGAGTCCTATCGGTGGTCTGTTGCGTGAATCCAACATGAAAAGGTTTGAAATAATATAAGTGGTCCAAAAATGGCCTCAATCTTTGAAAAAAGGTTGAAAAATCGTTTAAATTATTGAAAATGTTCTTTTATTTATCTTTTTTACAAAAACTACTGAATAGATATTTCTGACACTTATGGGACAGAGAGTTAAGTATGTAAACAACTTGTTAAAACAATACCGACAAAGATCCAAAAACCGGAAGTAGTGGAAAGAATATTTGATATTTGAGAAAATACAGTGAAGAATTGGTACTCTTGCAAAATTTGCGATTCTCAGGTGGGTGTTTTTATTATTTATCCTGGGAGCCCGAAGAAGTGGTACTCTTGCAAAATTCGCGATTTCTCAGCCGGGTGTTATTATTATTTATCGTGGGAGCCTATTTCTCCATAATGGAAAACAAAAGTGTTTTCCGTTTTCGAGCATTTTCAGACGCCTTTTTCTCGAAAACAACGCCTACGATTTTTCTTCAACTTTTTTACTCATAGCCCTACCGAGTGCCTAGAGTATGCATCCAATAATAAAAGCATTGCAACATTATAGGTGGTCCAAAAATGACCTCAATCTATGAAAAAAATCGTTAAATAATTGAAAATTATCTTTTATTTATCATTTTTCGAAATCTGCTCAATTAATGTTTCTCATACTTCTGGTACAGGATGTTAAATATCTACACAACTTGTTAAAGCTATCCGGACAATGATTTAAAATCTGGAAAATAGTTGAAAAAATATCTGATATTTTGAAAAAAACGTAAAAAGTCATATAAAAAAGGCCAGTTTGCGAAATTAAGAGATTACTATGCCAGATTTCACCGAATCCCCAAAAACTTAAGTGTCATTGGAATAGCCCAAACAATGGACGATCCTTTGACAGTCATAATATGGTAAGAATTCGCAGAACAGGCAAAATATTACGGGACGCTGAATATCTAGTATTTTCCTTTTTAAAACTATTCAGACGATTTAATCTCGAAAAGTAGTCTTATTTCTTTTCTTACACTTCTGTTACTTAGAATCCTATCAGTGGTCTAGAGCGTGAATCAAAATTAAAAAGCCTCTATATAGTATAATTGATCCAAAAAGGTCCACAATCTTTGAACAAATTAGACAGATTGTTGTATTTTAAACTACAGTTATAATATTGGTGTAAGGGAGATAACTAGTGCTAAGTGGGATGGAATCAGGCCACTAATTATTTACTAATTTTCCTTTTGATTTATATTACATAATGGATGTTTCTGAAACTTCTAGTACTTGAAGTTAAGTATCCAGACAACTTGCTAAAATTATCTCAACAATGATCTGTAAACCGGAAATAGTGTAAGGGAGATAACTAGTGCTAAGTGGGATGGAATCAGGCCACTAATTATTTACTAATTTTCCTTTTGATTTATATTACATAATGCATGTTTCTGAAACTTCTAGTACTTGAAGTTAAGTATCCAGACAACTTGCTAAAATTATCTCAACAATGATCTGTAAACCGGAAATAGTCGAAAATGATCCAATATTTTGAATAAACCCATAAATAAGCAAAAATAAATGTAGACTTTGCAAAAAAAACGTGAATTCTACGGCAGATTTCACCGAATCGAAAAAAATAGAGTGTCGTTAAATAGCGCGGATAATTTACTTTGATATTATATCAGAATGATACAAATTCAATGGTAGGCAATAGATTATGAGATGCCGAAAATGTAGCATTTTCCTCTCTTTTTTTCGAGTCTATTCAGACTCGTTTATCTCGAAACTACTTCTATTTCTTTTCTTAAACTTCTGTTACCCCGAGTCCTATCTGTCGTTTAGAGTATAAATGTACATTTAAAGGCATGGCAATGAAATGAAGGACCCTGAAAGCCGATTCAGCACTGCTATGCAGGTCTAGTTATTATTATTTTTTTCCGCGGGAGCCTATTTCTCCATGATCGAAAACAGATATCGATCTGGAACAAACTTTTCTATCGGGAAAACATGTGGTGGCTAGTGCATAAACTATTTTCCAAACTTCTGCGCATACCGGAAGAGGCCGAACTTTGTAGGTTGTCCGGATATTGAAAATCGTCCATAATTTCGTCAATTCTTTACCCATTTTTAAACAAATGACATTTTCGGAAACCCTGAATCTTTTGTGAGATAATGGCTATCTCACATTTTTCAATTTCGAAAATTCGTCTATGACTTCTATCGTTCGAAAATTGAAAAGACGTTGTTTATGAGACAATTTTTGTTATTTTTCAAAATTTTCAAATTTGACCTACATTTTTCGATTCCTGAAGTCCCTGCAATTCCAGTAATATACGTTTCATTCAGAGTTATCGCCCTTTATTTTTCGAATTTTCTGCCAATTTTGTGCCCCTTATATTTTTTTGAAAGGATAAAACGATATTTCTGAAACCCATGAAACATAAAACCATATTGCCAGACAGTTGGATAAAGAAATTTCAACAACGATCCGTAAACCGGAAGTAGTCGAAATAATGTCTGATATTTTGAAAAAAAACTCAAAAAATGGGGACTTTGGGAAAAACGTGATTTCTTCGTCCCATATCAACCGATCAAATGGATTAAGGTATCGTTGGTTTACATCGGAATTGGAGTATCGTATGATGCCCAATTCATACAGATACGATGATCCAGAAGTAAAATATGACACGCTGAAAATCAAGCATTTTTTGATTTGGAGCATTTTTGGACGCCTTTATCTCGAAAACTGCTCCACCGATTTTTCTTAAACTTTATCTATCGATGGTCCTTCCGGTAGTCTTAAGACCTTCATATAATTGGAATAAGACAAAAAAGGGACTGAAAATTGAAAAAAAGTCAAAAAATCGTGAAATTTTGGAAAATGCTCCATTATTTTTTTATTTTAAGAGATTTTCGAAAAAAATATATATATCTAAAAGGCTGACCCAATTACGATTCTAATGATGTATAATATGTATGCAGTTATTGATATTTAATTTTCAATATTTTGACATTTTTAACACTTTTGAACATAAGATTTCTCAGAAGTATTTTATTTGATCGTATAGTGTCGTATATCATTAGAGAGCCCCGTTCCCATGCAAACTCCAAAACTGGATGTGAAAACTACTCGACAATGATTCGTTTACCGTAAGTAGTTCAAAAAACGAAGAAAAATGTAAAAAAGATGAAAAAAAAATTGGAGCTCTTGCCGAAAGTTCGAATACTCCGTCATATATTAGCGGACCAAAACAATTAAAGTGTCGTTGGATAGTTCCATTAATAGACGATCGTATAACATCTAAATAACACGAATTTGATTCTTAGGAAATAAATTATGGTACGCCGAAAACTAAGTATTTTCCGTTTTGGAGCATTCTGAGACGCCTTTTTCTCGAAAACGTCGCCTACGATTTTTTTTAAACATTTTTTACATTTTTTTGCAATATTATAGGTGGTCCAAAAATGACCTCAATCTTTGAAAAAAGTTGAAAAATCATTTAATTATTGAAAATGCTCTTTTATGTATCTTTTTTTCGAAAACTACTCAATGTTTCTGACATTTCTGGTACAGGAAGTTAAGTATCTAATCAACTTGTTAAAGCTATTTTGACAATGGTCATAAAACCGGAAGTAGTCGAAAAAATCTCCGACATTTTGATTTATTTTTTACATTTTTACAGAAAACTTTTTTTATTTATGAATATTTTTTGATGGTAGTTTACACAGAGTTAAATTATAACCCTACTTAAGCAGAAGTGAGAAAGAATTTTGTCTCAGTAATTTTCTTTAGTCGCCATTGGCTAATTTAGTTTTTCGTAACTAGATTAATTATTCATTGTTCGATTTGTATAAAACAAAGTGCATATGCTCCGTGGTCTCAATTGTAATTTTTCTTGTTACCGTGAAATTTTTCTGCACGCAACGGAAGTGGCGTAATATTAACAAAAACTACCATTTTGACAGTTCAGTACCACTTTTTGAAAGCAAATATTATTTTTTTCGAAATCTGATATAGCATGCGCGCTGTAAAGGGGCACAAATCGTTAGCTCAGATTTTTTAATTTCATTTTCGGGCAATTTCGAATAAATGTAAAAAAAGTGTAACAATCAGTTATTTACAACCCATTCAACGTCTTCATATTTTGAACTATTTATTCGTAACTTTCATAAACTCGTAGTAATAATTCAGACGAGCAGAATGTATGCAAAAAATACTTCGTAATATTTGCAATTGCCGAGAAATATACAATTTTGCATGCATCACTTTTCACGTTATTTTGCCTATAAAAGAGCAAATTATTATCCGATTTTCAATATTTTTTTTCCATTCGATGCCTACTGCCAATTTGGACGAGGTTAAGCCAATTTTACAGTTTGACTGTTACCAGAAATGGCGTCATTTTGGCAAAAACTATTTTTAACCTAAATAACAAATATTTTATTCAAATGAGTTTTTATAATATTTTTTAAAATTATGATATTTGATTCCCATCAACGAATAGCATCAACCCATACGATCATACAGATACCAGAAAAAAAGTTTCTAACTTGTGCGGTTGCCGAGAAATAGACGATTTTCTACAAGTCACTTTTCAAGCTTTTTGGTCTATAAAAGTGTCAATTATTATTCAATTTTCATACAATGTTCACCATGTGATGCCTTATGCCATTCATGATTGCAATGATCTGATTTAACATTTCCATTATCACCGGAAGTAATGTCATATTTGCAAAAAACGTATTTTTAGACATCAAAACAAATATTTTTTTTGAAGTGACTTATATTTATTATTTGTTTATTGTTACAACGTTTGTTTCGTATGGCCATTTAGATTGGATCAATGTAATCATACTGATATTAAAAAATTGCTTCTAGCATATTCCCTTGTCGAGAAATAACCAATTTTCTAAGGATCACTTTTTATGTTTTTTATCTTTTTAATTTCAGTTTATGGGTTCTAAGTTTATTATTTATTGCCTGATATGTATAAAACGTTTCTCATGACATTTTTGACTCTTTTGAACATAGGATTTCTCAGAATCTCAGAATATTGTCGTCGCCCCCGTCCGTCCGTCCGTCCACAATTGCTTGTGGACGCTCTAGAGGCTAAAGTTAATATCCGATTGACACAGTGTTTAAGGTCATGAGACGAAGAAGCCTATTGTTTTCCGATAATAACTACCAGAGTTATGGCCCTTGATCACTTCAAAAAATCTTGTGGACGCTCTAGAGGCCAAAGTTAATACCCGATTGGCTTTAAATTTATACACAGTGTTTAAGGTCATAAGACGAAAAAGCCTATTGATTTTCGGTGATATCCGATAATTAATACCAGAGTTATGACCCTTGATCACTTTGAAAAATTGTGTGAACGCTCTAGAGGCTAAAGTTAATATCCGATTGATTTTAAATTTATACACAGTGTTTAAGGGCATGAGACGAAGAAGCCTATTGATTTTCGGTGATATCCGATAATTAATACCAGAGTTATGACCCTTGGTCACTTTGAAAAATCCTGTGAACGCTCTAGAGGCTAAAGTTAATATCCGATTGACTTTAAATTTATACACAGTGTGTAAGGTCATGATAGGAAGAAGCCTGTTGATTTAGAGGCTAAAGTTAATATCCGATTGAATTTAAATTTATACACGGTGTTTAAAGTCATGATACAAAGAAGCCTATTGATTTTCAGCGATATCCGATAATTACTACCAGAGTTATGACCCTTGATCACTTTGAAAAATCTTGTGAACGCTCTAGAGGCTATAGTTAATATCCGATATAAATTTATACACAATATTTAAGGTCATAAGATGAAGAAGCCTATTGATTTTCAGCGATTTCCGATAATTAGTGCCAGAGTTACGGCCCTTGATCACTTCAAAAAATCTTGTGGACGCTTTAAAAGCCAGAGTTAAAATCCGATTGACTTTAAATTCTTACAGTGTTTAAGGTCATAAGATGAAAAATCCTATTGATTTTCAGCGATTTCCGATAATTAGTGCTAGAGTTATGGCCCTTGATCACTTCAAAAAATATTTTGGCCAAAGTTGATATCCAATTGACTTCAAATTTATACACAGTGTTTAAGGTAATGAGACGAAGAAACCTATTGATTTTCAGCGATTTCAAATAATTACTTCCAGAGTTATCTCCCTTGATCACTTCAGAAAACCTTGTGATGCTATAGATGCCAAACTTATCATTCGATTGACTCCAGATTGATACACAGAGTTTAAGGTGTTGAAACGAACAAGTATTTTGATTTTCAATGAATTTTGATAACTGAACAGCTAAATCCATACTAATTGTTAGCGTGGGGCAAAACTTTATAAAAAAAACAAACAAATTCTAATGATTTCCAGATAATTACATAATGAGTTGTTACTCTTAATCAGATTTTAGTGTATTACAAATGTTTCATTACCAAAAAAAAGTAAAAATATGCGACAACCCTTGTTGACTGCCCGGACGAATTAGCTGTTGTGGGCGTATGTTTCGTTACCTGGCAACCTATCTTTTCTGATCGTATAGTAGTGTACTATATCATTAGAGCGCCCTGTTCCCATTCAAACTCCAAAACTGGATGTTAAAACTACTTGACAATAATTCGTCTATCGAAAGTAGTTCAAAAAACAAAATTGGCGCTCCTGCTAAAAACTGAAATTCTCCGTCACATATTAGCACACCAAAACAATTAAAAAGTCGTTGAAAAGTCCCATGAATGGACTATCTTATGACATCTAAATTTTAATGATACGAATTCGATTGTTAGTAAATAAATTATGGTACGCCGAAAACCAAGTATTTTCCGTTTTGGAACATTCTGAGACGCCTTTTTCTCGAAAACGACGCCTACGATTTTTCTAAAATATTTTTTACTAAGAGTCCCATCGATGGTCTAGAATGTGCATCCAAAATTAAAAGCATTGAAATATTGTAGGTGTTCTAAAAATGGCCTAAATCTTTGAAAAAAAAGTGAAAATTCATTAAATTACTGGAAATACTATTTTATTTATCTTTTTTTCAAAAACTACTTTGTGAATGTTTCTGAAACTTTTTGTACAAGACGTTAAGTATCAAAACAATTTGTTAAAGCTATCCCGAAAATGGTCGAAAAACCGGAAGTAGTCGAAAAAATCTCCGATATCTTATTTTTTTTTTTTTAGATTTTTACAGAAAACTTTTTTATTTATGAATATTTTTTCATGGTATTTTACACAGGGTTAAAGTATCACCCTACTTGAGCAAGAGTGATAAAGAATTTTGTCTCCGTATTTTGCGTTATCCGCCATTAGCTAATTTAGTTTTTCGTACCTAGATTAATTATTTATTGTTCGATTTGTATAAAACAAAGTGCATATGCTTCGTGATCTTAATTGTAATTTTTTTTTGTTACGGTGACATTTTTCTGCACCCAACGGAAGTGGCGTAATATTAACAAAAACTACAATTTTGACAGCTAAGTACCACTTTTTGACAGCAAATATTTTTTTTTCGAAAACTGATATAACAAAAAGTATGCGCCCTGTAAAGGCGGATAAAATGTTTGGCTCAGATTCTTAAATCTCAATTTCATTTTCGGGCAATTTCGATTAAAATGTTAAAAAAAAGTGTAAAATTCATTTATTACAACCCATTCAACGTCTTTATATTTTGAAATATTTATTCGTAACTTTCACAAACTCGTAGCCATAATCCAGACGAAAAGAATGTATGCGAAAAATAGTTTGTAATACGTCTTCATATTTTGAACTATTTATTCGTAACTTTCATAAACTTGTAGTAATAATCCAGACGAGGAGAATGTATGCAAAAAATAGGTCGTAATATGAGCAATTGCCAAGAAATATGCAATTTTGCATGCATCACTTTTCAAGTTATTTTGCCTATAAAAGAGTAAATTATTATCCGATTTTCAATAATTGTTTTTTCATTCGATGCCTAATGCCAATTTCACTGTGACCAGAAATGACATCATTTTGTCAAAAACTGTATTTTTAACCTAAAAAAAACAAATATTTTATTCAAATGAATCTTTTTTAAAATATTTTTAAAATTATGATATTTGAATCACATCAACAAATATTATGATATTTGAATCCCATCAACAAATAGCATGAACCAATACGATCATATAGATACCACAAAATAGTTTCTAACTTGTACGGTTGCCGAGAAATAGACGATTTTCAACAAGTCACTTTTCAAGTTTTTTGGCCTATAAAAGTGTCAATTATTATTCAATTTTCATACAATTTTCACCATGTGATGAATTATGCCATTTATGATTGCAATGATCTGATTTACCATTTCCATTATCACCGGAAGTAATGCCATATTTGCAAAAACCGTATTTTTAGACTTCAAAACAAATATTTTTTTGAAGTGAGTTATATTTATTATTCGTTTAACGTTATAACGTTTGATTCTAATGGCCATTTAGATTGGATCAATATAATCATACTGATATCAAAAAATTGCTTTTAGCATATTCCCTTGTCGAGAAATAACCAATTTTCAAAGGATCACTTTTTAAGTTTTTTACCTTTTTAATTTCAGTTTATGGGTTCTATGTTTACTATTTATTGCCTGATATGTATAAAACAATTCTCAATTGCGAATTCTCAACTTATTTGTTACCTATAATGATTTCTTTTGGCACCGGAAGTGAAGTAATTTTGCCAGATTTTACAATTTTGACCGGTGTATTTGCAAGCAAATATTACTTTTACAAATCTGATAGAGGTTGTCACTGAATCATAACTACTACAGTATCGTTTGGTAGCTCGATGGATCGGCTATTGTATGACGCACTTCCTGTCCGATTCCTGAAAGCCGATTCAGCACTGATGGTCTAGTTAAGCTTTCATATTTCATATGAAAGCTTATTGTTTCTGTTAAGATTATCATTATTTTTTTTGTGTGTGTGTTTTTCCTGCAAATCGGATTTCACAAAATCTAACCATAGGATGTTTCTGAAACTTTCACCTACCCCCCCCCCCCCGATGAATATGAAAGCTTTCATATCTGCATGGGACAGTAGCAGATCTAGTTAAGCTTTCATATTTCATATGAAAGCTTATTGTTTCTGTTAAGATTATTATTATTTTTTTTTTGTGTGTTTTTCCTGCAAATCGGATTTCACAGAATCTATCCATAGGATGTTTCTGAAACTTTGACCTACCCCCGCCCCCCCCAAAAAATGGGTGGTGGCTGTTGATTAAATATATTTTGAAAACGTTTTGCGAATTCGAAATCACCGAATTTTACGAACGAAAAAACTGACAATGCATAGTCGTAACTTTGCTATTTTTTGACCGATTTTACTAATTCTTTTTTCTTTGAATACCTTGAAAAAATCAATTTCATCTGCAGTTTCACATTTTCGAATTTCGAAAATTCGTCGCTGTGATTTCGAACCGGAAGTTTAAACCAATTTGACAACTTCTTTAATAGTTGTACGATTTTCATGAAATTTAGTATATAAGTAGATCTTACCCACGTGACTTCAAAAATATAATTAGAAATTTTCTAAATTATCTTTCCTTGGTGAAATTACGGATCAAAGTTTTAAAAAAAATATAGGTCAGAATGACCTAAAAAAAATTTTCGATACTCGACAAGTAATTACTGATTCCTACACAAAATATGGAGTTTGTCGATCGAACCGGAAGTGCCACCATCTTGAAACATGAAAAATCCCTAACGCTTTTTTTGCTATTTTACTTACAGACACGGGAGTTATATTTTCTAAATCCTTGAAGGATGGCCCAAAAATCGCTGGGAGCAGAATTTTTATTTAGGTCAACTGATGGTTGCCATTTTGAAGTGAATATGAAAAGTAGTAGCAATTTGAAACACAATAACTCTCCTTCTAATTGAGCTAGAATGTTCAATCTTGGTGTAGACGTTCACTAGGTCAATGTCATGATTGAGTGCAAAGATGAGCATTTTCTGCCTAGGGTAAGCAGAGATAAGCATGCTGATTTGTTGATTCTTTAGGGCACAATAACTTCGGTTATAATGAAGGGAGGGTGGTGAAACTCTTGTCAATCGAGAGTCTAATAGCTAGCCTGTTGTGTGAAATCATTGTATCATTTTTTTTAAATATCAGGGGTAGCAGAAAAAAGAGACCGAATATCCAAAAAGTCGTATTTTTACGATTTGGGGCATTTTTAAAGGTCCTTTTCTCTTAAAGTCAACATAATATTTTTGGGGAACTTCTTCTACAAAGAGTCTTATCGGTAGTCTTTTATATGAAACCATCGATCAACAGTCCAAAATATCAGGAGTAGAAGAATAAAAGGATCGAAAATTGAAAACGGCACTCTTTCATTGTTAAGCAAAACATGCAGTGTGGGTGGCTACAATCTGCACATTTAGTCATCGTATAGAGCTTTTTCAACAATATCGAATTCCAACTGCTAAGGGATCTTTTACGTGCACTACAATGTGTACACGGTGGATGGGGGGACACGCCAGAAAATCGAGATGAACTTTCTCGGCCAATGCAGGGATCAAACACCCGACCTCCTGGCTAGCAGGCCAACGCCTTAGCCACATAGTGTGGACACCCATTGTACATTTCATCAGTCAAATCAAATCATTTCATTGCATTAGACCAATAATTAATTATTCTTAATTTAAAACTTTATTTTAATATTAGTCTGGCATTATTAAATCCTAATTTTATTGGTCTTTTTTATAATTAAACTTTCATTTAACTATGAACAACCCTTAACGTGTCTCTTTAAAACAATTAAATACTCTAAAACAAGAAACAAAACAAAAATAACAATAAGCGGGTCAATTCAGGTAAGTATAACTACGGGTTCTGTCCACCTTCTCTCGTCTACGGCCATACCACGTTGAAAACACCAGTTCTCGTCCGATCACTGAAGTTAAGCAACGTCGGGCCCGGTCAGTACTTGGATGGGTGACCGCCAGAGAACACCGGGAGTAAGGTCGCCTGTCCAACCTGCCATTTTTAATTTTTTTCCGGCAATTTTCATTTCATTTTCTCATCCGTCTCATTAAAGTAATACAAGTTTCGGTTATTTCCCTTTAGTTTTCAGATTATTGTTATGCCTGGGTGCAATGTTTCATACTATATTTAGACTTGTAACTTCGCGAGTTTCTGACCAATTTTGATAATTTTTTCTTCTTATCGTTTTATTTAGGATACTTGATACAATCGATGACACGTGACGATGAATATGAAAGCATTCATATCTGCATGGGACAGTAGCAGATCTAGTTTAATATTATTATTCTTTACTACCGGAGCCTATTTCTCCATGATCGAAAACAGATATCGATCTGAAACCAAATTTTCTATCGGGAAACCATGTGGTGGCTTCTTGATAAACTATTTTGAAACGTATGCGCATATCGGAAGTTGTCGAACTTTGTACGCTGGTCTGAAATTGAAAATCGGCCATAGTTTCGTCAATTCTTTATCCATTTTCAAACAAATTACATTTTTGGAATGCCTGAATCTTTTCCGACATAATGACTATCTCACATTTTTCAATTTCAAACATTCATCGCTGACTTTTATCGTTAGAAAATTGAAAACATGTTGTTCACCAGACATTTTTTGTCATTTTTCAAAATTTGAAAATTTTGACCTACATTTTTGGATTCCTGAAGTCCATCCGATTCCAGTAATATAAGTTTCATTCAGAGTTATCTCCCTTTATTTTTCGATTTTTTTTCGAATTTTCTACCCATTTTCAAACCCTTATATTTTTTGGAAAGGATAAATCGATATTTCTGAAACCTCTGGAACATAAAGCCATATAGTCAGACAGTTGGATAAAGCAATTTCAGGAACGATCCGTAAACCGGAAGTAGTCGAAATAATTTCTGATGTTTGGAAAAAAATGTAAAGATAGGTTGCCAGGCAAACATACACCCACAACAGCTAAGTCGTCCGGGCAGTCAACAAGGGTTGTCGCATATTGTTTCTTTTATCAGTAAGGAGAACATTTACAACACATGATAATCTTATTACGAGTACTAGCCCATTAAATAATTATCAGAAATGATTAGAATAGTTTTGATGGTTTGTCTCAAGGCCTTTGTCCACAAGATATTTCAAAGCGATCAAGTGCCAGATATCACTGAAAATCAAATAGGATTCTTCGTCTTATGACCATAAACACTGTGTACAAATTTGAAGTCAATCGGATATTAACTTAAGCCTTTAGAGCGTTCACAAGATTTTTCAAAGTGATCAAGGGTCATAACTCTGGTAGTAATTATCTCATATCACCGAAAATCAATAGGCTTCTTCGTCTCATGCCCTTAAACACTGTGTATAAATTTAAAGTCAATCGGATAATAACTTTAGCCTCTAAAGCGTTCACAAGATTTTTCTAAGTGATCAAGGGTCATAACTCTGGCAGTAATTATCAGATATCAACGAAAATCAATAGGATTCTTCCTCTCATGACCTTAAACACCCTGTATAAATTTAAAGTCAATCAGATATTAACTTTAGCCTCTAAAGCGTTCACAAGATTTTTCAAAGTGATCAAGGGTCATAACTCTGGCAGTAATTATCAGATATCAACGAAAATCAATAGGCTTCTTCGTCTCATGACCTTAAACACTGTGTATAAATTTAAAATCAATCGGATATTAACTATAGCCTCTAGAGCGTTCACAAGATTTTTCAAAGTGATCAAGGGTCATAACTCTGGTAGTAATTATCGGATATCGCTGAAAATCAATAGGATTCTTCGTCTCACGACCTTAAACACCGTGTATAAATTTCAAGTCAATCGGCTATTAACTTTAGCCTCTAGAGCGTTCACAAGAAATTGTGGACGATGGACGGACGGACGGACGGACAGACAGACGGACGGACGGGGGCGACGGCAATATACGACCACATTTCCATGTGGGCGTATAAAAAACGGGTGCTTTGGGGGAAAAACGTGATTATTTCGTCCGATATCAACGGAATAAAGAGATTATGATTTCGTTGGGTTGCAAGGGATTTGAAGTATCGTATGGTACCCATTTCATACAGATACGATGACCCGGAAGTAAAATATGGCACGCTGAAGATCAAGTATTTTTTAATTTGGAGCGTTTTGGGACGCCTTTATCTCGAAAACTGCTCCAGCGATTTTTCTTAAACTTTATCTATCGATGGTCCTTCCGGTATTTGGAATAGGACAAAAAAGGGACTGAAAATCGAAAAAAGTCGAAAAATCGTGAACTTTTGGAAAATGCTCTACTATTTTTTTATTTGAAGAGATTTTCAAAAAAAAGTATATAAATTCAGATAGCTGACCTAATTACGGTTCGAACGATGTATAATATGTATGTAATTATTGAAATTTAATTTTCAATATTTTGACATTTTTAACACTTTTGAACATAGGATTCCTCAGAAGTGTTTTATTTAATCGTATAGTGTATTATATCATTAATAGTTCCATTAATAGACAATCGTATAACATCTAAATAACACGAATTTGATTATAAGGAAATAAATTATGGTACGCCGAAAACAAAGTATTTTCCGTTTTGGAACATTCTGAGACGCCTTTTTTCTCGAAAACGACGCCTACGATTTTTCTTAAACAATTTTTACTCAGATTCCTATCGGTGGCCTAGCGTGTGCATCTAATAATAAAAGCGTTGCAATATTATAGGTTGTTCAAAAATGACCCCAAACTTTGAAAAAAGTTGAAAAATCATTAACTTATTGAAAATGCTCTTTTATGTATCTTTCTTTCGAAAATTACTCAATGAATGTTTCTGATATTACTGGTACAGGAAGTTAAGTATCTAATCAACTTGTTAATGCTATTCGGACAATGATCGAAAAACCGGAAGTAGTCGAAAAAATCTCCGATATTTTAAAAAAAAATTTTTACAGTTTTACAGAAAACTTTTTTATTTATGAATATTTTTTTGATGGTAGTTTATACAGAGTTAACGTATCACCCTACTTGAGCAGAAGTGAGAAAGAATTTTGTCTGCGTAATTTTCTTTAGTCGCCATTGGCTAATTTAGTTTTTCGTACCTAGATTAATTATTTATTGTTCGATTTGTATAAAAGAAAGTGCATATGCTCCATGGTTTCAATTGTAATTTTTTTTTTTTGTTACCTTGAAATTTTTCTGCACGCAACGGGAGTGGCGTAATATAACAAAAACTACAATTTTGACAGTTCAATACCACTTTTTGAAAGCAAATATTATTTTTTTCGAAATCTGATATAGCATGCGCGCTGTAAAGGGGCACAAATCGTTTGCTCCGATTTTGTAATTTCAATTTCATTTTCGGGCAATTTGGAATGAATGTAAAAAAAATTGTAACAATCAGTTATTTACAACTACCCATTCAACGTCTTCATATTTTGAACTATTTATCGTAACTTTCACAAACTCTTAGTAATAAACCAGACAAGGAGAATGTATGCAAAAAACAGTTCATAATATGAGCAATTGCCGAGAAATATGCAGTTTTTCATGCATCACTTTTTACGTTATTTTGCCTATAAAGGTGTAAATTATTATCCGATTTTCAATATATTTTTTTCATTCGATGCCTAATGCCAATTTGGACTAGGTTAAGCCAATTTTACTGTTTCACTGTGACCGGACATGACGTCATTTTGGCAAACAATGTATTTTTTACCTAAAAAACAAATATTTTATTCAAATGAGTCTTTTCTATAATATTTTTAAAATTATGATATTTGAATCCCATCAACGAATAGCATGAACCCATACGATCATACAGATACCAGAAACAAGTTTCTAACTTGTACGGTTGCCGAGAAATAGACGAGTTTCAACAAGTCACTTTTCAAGCTTTTTGGTCTATAAAAGCGTCAATTATTATTCAATTTTCATACAATTTTCACCATGTGATGCCTTATGCCATATATGATTGCAATGATCTGATTTAACATTTCCATTATCACCGGAAGTAATGTCATATTTGCAAAAAACATTTTTGAGAAAATCTCATCAATATTTTCACTTATTTTGCAATCCGACTCAAGATGGCGTGTTCAATCACAAATATTACGGCACGCTGAAGATCTAGTATTTTCCTTTTTGGACTTTTATATGATATCAGAATACAAATTCGATGGTTAGGCAATAGATTATGAGATGCCGAAAATGTAGTATTTCCCTCTTTTTCTTTTTTTTTTTTGGAGCCCATTCAGACTCGTTTATCTCGAAAACTACAACTATTTCTCTTCATAAACTTCTGTTACCCCGAGTCCTATCGGTCGTTTAGAGTATAAAGATAAATTTAAAAGCATGGCAATGATATGAAGGACCCTGAAAGCCGATTCAGCACTGCTATGCAGGTTTAGTTATTATTATTTTTTTTTTTTTTTTTTACCAATTTGCTTATATCTCAGCAACTTCTTGTCGGATCGATACAATGTCTTCAGTTTTCCTGGGAAAGTGGGTGTGACTTAGAGATTAAAGCTACACGTATTCCTGGCATTTTGCGACATTGCGAAATCGCCGTTTTTTGAAATATTGCCGTAATATTAACAATAATCATTGTATTTTAGCATATGATGCATTTTGACATAGCCAGAAACAGGGGACATAGCTACCGGTATGTTACTTTTGATTTTTGATTTTCGACGAATCTTGGAAGATATTAGGCGCCAAATTTTGAAAATTGAAATTTTTACAAAAAACTTTTTTAATTATTAATATTTTTATATGACATTTTAACCAATGTCAACATTTTTTGTTTCCGTAATTTTCCTTGGCTGCTATTGGCTAATTCAATTTTTCAGCCCTACATTAATTATTTATTGTTCAATTTGTATAAATCCATGTTCATATGTTCCGTGGTTCACAATGTCATTTTTTTTGTTACCGGTAAAGTTTCCTGAAGGCACCGGAAGTGGCATAAATTCAGCAAAAACTGCAATATTGGCTGTTCGGTACCACTTTTTGAAAGCAAATACTATTTTCTACAAATCTGATCTTACTCAAAAGATGCGCCCTGTGAAAGTGCACAAAATCTCGGACTCAGTTTTTTTAATTTCGATTTCGTTTTCGGGCAATTTCGATAAAAAGGTAAAAAAAAGGGGTAAAAATAAGCTATTTACAACCGATCCAGTCTCTTCATATATTAAAATATTTCTTCGATACTTTCATAAACTTGTAGCAACAATCCATACAATGTATGTGAAATTTAGTTTGTAATATGAGCAGTTACCGAGTAATGATCAATTTTGCATTAGTCACTTGTCACGTTATTTTGGCTGTAAAAGAATCAATTATTATTCGATTTTCATTTTTTTTCACTCTGTTGCCTATTGCCACAGTCGACTATTCCATACCATTTTAACACTTTCACTGTCACCGGAAGTGACGTCATTTAGGCAATAACTGAATTTTTAGCCTTAAAAATACATTTTTTTATTCAAATGAGTATTATTTGTAATATTTTTAGAATTATGAAATTTGGTTCCCATCAACAAATAGAATGAACCCATACGATCATATAGATACCACAAAATGGTTTCTAACTTGTACGGTTGCAGAGAAATAGACGATTTTCTACAAGTCACTTTTCAAACTTTTTGATCTATAAAAGTGTCACTTTTTATTTTATTTTGGCTCTAAAAGAATCAGTTATTATTCGATTTTCATAAAATGTTCACCATATGATGTCTCATGCCATTTACGATTTCATAGAACTAATTTGAATTTTTAGCCTTCAATACAGATATTTTATTCAAATGAGTCTGATTTGTAATGTTTTCAAAATTATGATATTTGATACCAATCAACAAATTGATTGAACCAATGTGATCATACAGATACCACAAAATGGTTTCTAACTTGTGCGGTTGCAGAGAAATAGGCGACTGTCTACAAGTCACTTTTCAAGGTTTTTGGTCTATAAAAGTGGCAATTATTATTCTATTTACATAACATTTTCACAGTATGATATCAAAAGGCAATTCAGATTTCATAAAACTAATTGAACATTTACATTATCACAGGAAGTAATGTATTTTTGTCAGGATCACTTACAAGTAACAAATGTATGAAATGAATTGATATAGCTGGATTTGGTTGATTCTGCGTCCAATTTATTTGAAGTGTGCAATACTTATGGGGAAACCTGTTTAATGGTTTCATTGGTACCGGAAGTGACATATGCATGCAGGTCTAGTTCTTATTATTATTATTTATTTTTCCAATTTGCTTATATCTCAGGAACTACTTGTCAAATCGTTACAATGTCTTGAGTTTTACTGCGAAAGTGGGTGTGACTTAGAGATTAAAGCTATTTCCGGCATTCTGCGACAATGCGAAATGTCCGAAATCACCGAAGTTGTTTTTTTAAATATTGCCGTAATATTAACAACAATTGTTGGATTTTATCGTTTGATAGTTTTTGACATAGCCAGAGACATGGCACATAGCTACGGGTCTTTAGATTTTTAAATTTCGCCGAATCTTCGGAAAAATAAGGCGCCAAATTTTGACAAAAAATTTTTTTATTAATGAATATTTTTTAATGACCTTTTACCAAGGGTTAAAGGGTCGTCTGATTTGGGCAAAAATATGAACATTTTTTTTCTGGATAATTTTCCTTGGCAGCTATTGGCTAATTCAGTTTATCAGTTCTATATAAATTATTTATTGTCCGATTTGTATAAAACAAAGTTTATATGCTCCATGGTCCAAATGTCATTTTTTTTTTGTTACCGGCAAAGTTTCCTGTCGGCACCGTAAGTGACGTAAATTTAGCAAAAACTAAAAATTTTAACAGTTCGGTACCACTTTTTGAAAGCAAAAATTATTTTTTTCAAATCTAATACGACTGAAAAGATGTGCCATATAAAGGCGCACAAAACATCGGGCTCAGTTTTTTTAATTCGTTTTCGGGCAATTTGGATTAAAGGGTGAAAAAATGTGTCAAAATAAGCTATTTACAACCCATCCAGCGTCTTCATATTAAAAGATATATCTTCGTAACATTCATAATCTCGTAGCAATAACCCATACGAAGTTGCCGAGAAAAAGTCAAGTTTGCATGAATCAGTTTTCACGTTATTTTGTCTGTAAAAGAATCAATTATAATGTGATTTTCAATTTTCTTTCACCATTGGATGCCTAATGCCATAGTGGGCAGGGTCAAACCATTCTACCTCATACGCTGCCACTGCTCAAAACTTAATTTTTAGCATTAAAAAACAATATTTTATTCAAATGGGTTGTACATATTTTTTTTCAAATTATGATATTTGATTCTATTCATCAAATAGAATGAACCCACACGATCATACAGATAACTCAAAACGGTTTCTAACTTGTACGGTTGCAGAGGATTTTGGTCTATAAAAGTGTCGGTTATTATTCGATTTTTATAAAATTTTCACCATATGATATCTTGTGTCATTTATGATTTCATATAACTAATTTAACATTTTCAGTATCACCGGAAGTAATTATATTTTGGCAAAAACTATATTTTTAGCCTTCAAAACAGATATTTTTTTCAAATGAGTCTGATTTGTAATACATTTAAAATTATGATATTTAGTTCGCATCAACTAATAGAATGAACCCATGCGATCATTCAGATACCACAAAATGGTTTCTCACTTGTATGGTTGCAGAGAAATAGACGATTTCCTACAAGTCATTTTCCAGGGTTTGGGGTCTATAAAAGTGGCAATTCTTATTCGATTTAAATAAAATTTTCACCATGTGATTATTATTTCTGATTTTAAGAAACTAATTTAATACTGACTTGAGCAAAAATGAGAATTTTTTTTTTGTCTTGGTTATTTTCCTTGGCCGCCATTGGCTAATTCAGTTTTTTTTAGCCCTAGATTAATTATTTATTGTTCGATTTGTATAAAACAAAGTTCATAAGCTTCGTTGTCTGAATTGTCATCTTTTTTGTTACCAACAGTGTTATCTGTCGGCAACGGAAGTGGCGTTAATTTACCCAAAACTACAATTTTGACAGTTAGGTACCATTTTTCAAAAGAAAATATTATTTTATTTAAAAACTGATATAACTAAAAGTGTGTGCCCTTTAAAAGCGCAAAAAGGTGTGAGCTCAGTTTTTTTAACATCGGTTTCATTTTCGAGCAAATTGGATTAAGAGGTGAAAAAAACTGACCTATTTACAACCCGTTCAGGCTTTTCAGATTTTAAAATATTTCTATGTAACTTTTATAAACTTGTGGCTTTAATCCAGAGAATGTGTGTGAAAATTAGTTGGTAATATAAGCAGTTGCCGAGAAATGGGCAGTTTTGCGTAAGTCACGGTTTTCGTAATTTGCCTGGAAAATAGTTAATTATTAATGGATATTCACAAAAGTGACACCATTTGATTCAAAAAGCAAGTATGCGTCATATCAAGTCGATTTAAAATTGACACCGGAAGTGACGCCATTTGGTCAAAAACGGCATTTTAACTTTTAAAATCAATATTTTTTTTTCAACCAATAATTATTTAATTTGTAATAATAAAATGAACTTTTGGATTAAATTCACGTATTAAAAAAACTCATACGGTCATATAGATATCATAAAACTGTTTCCAACTTGTTCGGTTGCCGAGATATAGGCGGTTTTCTAAAAGTCACTTTTGAAGGTTTTTGACCCATAAAAGTGTCAGTTACTTTTCGATTTTCATAAAATTTTCACTTTTTGATGCCTAATGTCATAGTCGGTGTTATAAAACTAATTTAACGTTTTTGGTATCACAGGAAGTAATGTTATTTTGGCAAAAACTGTATTTTTAGCCTTCAAAACAAATATTTCATGCATATGATTCTGATTTGTAAAGTTTTTAAAACTATGATATTTGATTCCAATCAACAAATAGACTGAACCCATACGACCATATAGATACCCCAAAATAGTTTCTAACTTGTACGGTTGCCGTAAAATGAATTGATATTGCTGGATTTGGTTGAATCTGCGTCCATTTTATTTGATGTGTGCAATGCTTATGTGGAAACCTTTTATTGGTTTAAACCCATACAAGCCACTTTTCAAGGTTTTTGGTTTATAAAAGTGGCAATTATTATTCGATTTACATAAAATTCTCACCATATGATATGTTATGCCATTTCCGATTTCATAAAACTAATTCAACATTTTCATTATCACCGGAAGTAATGTAATTTTGCCAGGTTCACTTACAAGTAACATGTATATAAAATGAATTGATATTGCTGGATTTGGTTGATTCTGCGTCCATTTTATTTGAAATCAATATTTTTTTTCAAACAATAATTATTTAATTTGTAATAATAAAATTAACTTTTGGATTAAATTCACATATTAACAAAACTCATACGGTCATATAGTTATCATAAAATTGTTTCCAACTTGTTCGGTTGCCGAGATATAGGCGGTTTTCCAAAAGTCACTTTTGAAGGTTTTTGGCCCATAAAAGTGTCAATTCCTTTACGATTTTCATAAAATTTTCACTTTTTGATGCCTAATGTCATAGTCGGTGTTATAAAACTAATTTAACGGTTTTGGTATCACAGGAAGTAATGTTATTTTGGCAAAAACTGTATTTTTAGCCTTCAAAACATATATTTTATTCATATGATTCTGATTTGTAATGTTTTTAAAATTATGATATTTGATTCCAATCAACAAATAGACTGAACCCATACGACCATATAGATACCCCAAAATAGTTTCTAACTTGTACGGTTGCCGTAAAATGAATTGATATTGCTGGATTTGGTTGAATCTGCGTCCATTTTATTTGATGTGTGCAATGCTTATGTGGAAACCTGTTTATTGGTTTCTTTGGTACCGGAAGTGACATATGTTCAAGGGTAAAGTGGCACCGAAAGTGACACAAGTTCAAAGGTAACATGGCACCAGTGAAACCCGTCATAGCTGCATGCAGGTCTAGTTATTATTATTATTATAAGCTATATGAAAATTACCATTGTCTTATACATGAATGTTAATATTATTTGTCATATTGTTATCAAATGTTTAAATTGTACGCTGTCCTAAATGGACGTTTCGATGCAATAAAATCTTATCTTATCTTATATAGATGAAAAAGTACAAAATCCATGATAAGTCAAATACACCATTTATAATGACAATCACAAGGTAATAAAATTTACTACAGAAGACATGAAGACATCTAAACATCAAGTTTATAGCCAAGTATAAAACGCAGCATGTGCCTTCATGGGAATCCATTTTGTCCCCACGAAACCTTAATAACATGTTGCCAGGAAATATGTCACTATAGTTTCTGAAACGAGTAACTAGGCTGACAACAAAGTAGTATTGTTAATTAATTATTCTAAAATCTAAGCTTACCCCTTACTCTTTGACAGAAAAAAAGAGACGCCACGGTAAACATTTAAACAACTACTACTACCGGTATTCTAAAACTAAAACTTTATCACATGATGGTTATCATCTGGATTCAGACTAATAATCAGCCCCCCCCCCCCACACACTATTGACATCAAAGTTGGGATAGAGAAGGAATTGCTATTCGTCACCCAACCCTAACATTTACTCATACTACCAAAACTAAACCAAACCAATTCATTGTTATAAAATAATGACTAAGAAAAAATTGGGAAAAAAGTATATGTGGAAACTAAGTAATTTATTCCAATGCTGTTCCATATACACCCCTCATCCTTTATATACTGACAGTATATAAAAATAGATATAATTCAGATTAAAATATGGTTTTTGCAAGTTTGATATTGAAATAATTGAATAATTACGCCTGTTTTGGAAAGTAATTTAAGCTGTACCTGGTTGTATTTTGTAGTATTTGGTTAGAATTGGGATGCATTCAGAGGTAGGTCTGTAGGCTATAATATTGGGTTAGAGTTTGGATGCTTGATCTTCTGAGACACAACAGATTCCCATGCAATTTTTACCAATTGCGGAAATTAATTCATAGTTATTGAAATATTTATCTTATTCTGCCTGTCTTTACTCATTATCATGTGTTTTGGTATTTGGTAGAAGGCCACTGGCTTCATAGTAGGTTATTGGGTAAATAGTCCCAACGCTTTAAATTGTCAATACCTATTATAGCCTATTGTATCATGACATAGTGGAACTCTCGTAGTGCAATCATTTTATACAAACTATTATTAGTCAAATTGAATAAATATATCCCGATCCCCCACATATAATCAAACACGAATTGCAGTTTAATTAAATTAGAAAAAAAGCTGACACTTACCAGTACCGGCGGTCTGTGTGAAAAAAAAAACCGGTGCAGCCACTTCTGTGAGGACCTTTAAGGAAAGGTTTCTGATTGGCCAATATATTCTAACTTTGTAACAGGCCATCTGTTTGGATATACATAATGCCCATGCTTCACACACTTCAAATGTGTGTGATATAGCAAGTAAAATGTGTGTTCAGTGTGTGAGTGAGGCATGATTTTCCACATTTGGTAGGACTTGTTTGTGTAAGGGGTTTTAGGTGGTTTACTGGCAACTGGTGTAAAAATAATTGTGGGGACCTGAGTGTAAGTCCCAACAATTCAAAATGTCCTAACAACGTTGGTGTTCTTTCAACTTCACGTGCCGACAATACACCATATGGAAACACACACACACAGGGAGACAGGGGCGACGGCATAATACGTCCACATTATGAATTTGGACGTATAAAAAGCTCAATTTGTATGTATGCCTATGTAATTTAGAGGCGATGATGGCAGATTTCCTTAACAGTAACCTGGCAAACCCCCTCCTGTAAAAATTCCTGGATCCATCACTGGTAATAATGACTGGCACCAATATTGTCTTTTAACTAGACCTGCATGCAGGAATGACGGGTTTCACTGGTGCCACGTTACCCTTAAACTTGTCAATTCCGGTGCCAAGTTACCCTTGAACATATGTCACTTCCGGTACCAGCGAAACCACTAAACAGGTTTCCAATTTAACATTGCACACAAATAAAATGGACGCAGAATCAACAAAATCCAGCAATATCAATTCATTTTATACATTTGTTACTTGTAAATGATCTTGACAAAATTAAATTACTCCCAGTGTTAATGCAAATGTTCAATTAGTCTTATGAAATCAGAAAAGGCATACGATATCATATAGTGAAAATTTTATGTAAATCGAATAATAATTGCCACTTTTAAAGACCAAAAAACTTGAAAAGTGACTTGTAGAAAATCGGCTATTTCTCTGCAACCGTACAAGTTAGAAACCATTTTGTGGTATCTGTATGATCGTATGGGTTCATTCTATTTGTTGATTGGCATCAAATACCATACTTTGAAAAAGATTGCAAAACAGACTCATTTGAATAAAATATCTGTTTTGGGGGCTAAAAATACAGTTTTTGCCAAAATGACGTTACTTCCGGTGATAAAGAAAATCTTAAATTACAAGTAACAAATGTATGAAATGAATAGCTGGATTTGGTTGATTCTGCGTCCAATTTATTTGAAGAGTGCAATACTTATGGGGAAACCTGTTTAATGGTTTCATTGGTACCGGAAGTGACATAGACAAGCCGCCGTTTGACGTCGGGTGGAACATTACTCAGTTTGCGAAGCAACGCTCGATGTTTGTTCAATTCTTCGGTACTCAGTCCCCTTCCGCGCTGTGCGGTCCGTCGAACGAATTGATTTCGTTTCTTGTTTCTTTCCTCTTGCAGCAAGATACGAATCAACACACACCCAAAAAATCCACGTCCCCCAGGTTTCATGATCAGGGAGAGTTTTTCTGTCGTCGGCATGTTTCTCTCCGTCAGTTGGGTCAACACTTGTCGATTTCGTTCCACCCATTTCTTGTGTTGAGTGTGCAGTGGCTGAATGTTACCCTTCAGCAAATGGTTGGCAGCCAACTTCAACCACTGCAACAATCCAATACGTGCCCGGCCCGTATTCTTGACCAACTGCCCATAAGCCATATCAGGAGTCAGATGTTGCAGCTTGCGAATGAAAGACTTGAGTCCTTTCATTGAACTCTTCTTTTCTCTTCGTGGTCTGCGAAGATCGGGAGAGAGACCGAGCAGGAGAAGGTGGTGACGTGGGACGTGGTGGTGTGGCCGGTAAGGTGAGGCGTGGTGGTGGTGGTGTGGCCGCTAAGGGAGACATGGGACTCGTGGGTGGTGTCAACGAGGGAGGTGACCACTTTGTTCTGGGGGCCCTCATTCTCGGACGAGTCTGACTTCGTACCGTGGGATCACGAAGGCCCTGGGAAGGGTGGGAGGTGGGTATTTCTTCTGCGTATTCTTCGTACGAGCCATTGTGACAAACAAGAGTCAATTCGAGGTACAGGTCCCCCTTTTATACTTAGCCATCGAGAGCAGAATGAAATTTCAGTCTGACACTTCGCTTCTTATAGTCTTGGTCGTGACGTCACTCGCTTTTGATTGGTTCTTTCTTTTCCTTCGTTTTGATTGGTTCGTTGTTTAGTCTATGATTTCCAGACTGTCCACGTACTTTTTCATTTCATCCCAATCGATCAAGGCTTCACTCACGTGACAGGCTTCCAACAACGTCATCAGGTCGGCTCGATTACCGTGTTTTTGTCGCCATTGATTGAACACGGTAAAGATTTGCATGCGCGCGTTGTTGGGATGACTCATCTTGGCTTGACTGATTCAGGCTTCTCTGATTCCCAGATGTCTGCCAATACATTCCCAGCCTTCTCCCAGTTTACCGGACATGACATTGATATCCATTTGATCCAGAGACCATTGTTTCTTTTTCTTCGGCAAGCCGTACATCCACTGGCGTATGTGGTCTTCTTTCTGTTCAACAAACTCGTCTTTGCGTTTGATCAACACCGTCTTAAAGCCCGGTACCACCCTCCAGAACTTTTTCAAGGCTTTGTCGACTTCTTCTCGCCATCGTTGTTCGTCCTCCCACGTCTTGACTTGATCCCGTGGATCGTCCATCATACTGCCTAGCACTTTATCGATGTCTTGCAGTTTCGGCTCGTCCACCCAGAGGTAGAGATTGTAATCGCCCACGGGGTGCGAGGGTTGACCCGTTATGGAAGAAACGCCTAGTCCCAGACACGAGTGGTATCTCTGACTGGGATCTTCGTACTTGCAGCCGATACACTCTTTGTGTTGCCTTTCTTCTATAATGGGCAGGAAACATTTCAACACTCGAAAGTTGAGCCATCGTTGTCTAAGTTTCTCTATCATATCTGTATTTTCTGCCGGTTCGTCATCTTCTTTGTTTGTTCGCCATTGTCCTGAGACCCGAAAGTCAGTATCAATAGGGGTAAGTGTTGCTCGGTTGGCCCTCGTCATTGAATTGAAAAAAACGCTTGTCATACACGATCTTATATCTTTTGTTCTCGGGGCGTGTCCAAAGACGGCGGTCACGTGATCTGGTAATCTTGAACGGATTGGCTATGACCGGCGTAATTCAGCTGCTGGGAGGCACGATAATTCAAGGTGAATCCCCTGACTTTACATACAGTTTTTCCATCGCTCTGGCAGTACGCGTAATTCGTTGGCCCTCCGCTAACAAATTCTCGAATGGTGACATCTTCGGGCAACTCGTTCTTCCACTGACCCAAACTCGAACCTTCCGGGGGATTCCATGACGTGGGGTGATATTGATAGATGACGCTATCGGTGTCAAAATAGCATAACCTTTCTCCCAACTTTTCCAAGGCGGAATAGAGTTTCAAACGAGCCTGGGCAGTGACAAAGGTGGCGATAACCACGTTGGTGATGGGACAGGGTGCCACGTGTTCTTCTTTCTTCAGCGTTTCCATCAATACCATGTTATCGTTGACTAACTGCAAATCTCGTACGGTTTAGGTCACATCCAACATTTTTTCAAAGTAGACGCTGGGCTCCGTGATGTACTCGGTCTTGGGAAAGTTGTCTCTCTGTCCGAATTTACCCCATGCTGTGTTCAATTGGAGCTTACTAAACGCCCGCATTCCTTTGTTGGGTTTTATCGACGCGGGATCCAGCCGAATACCTTCGGTGTCGTACACGTCGTTGACGAAGCGGGTCTTGTCTTCTTCGGTGTGACAGGTGTCGGGATAACCGCTACTTTCCATCTTCTTCTTGAGGTAGTGATTGATGTACCCAGTAAACAGTCCTCCCGTTTTGGCCTCGGGATCGTAAGTGCTGAATTCTTTCCAGTGCCAAACTTCGTAGACTTTTAGTACTTGGTATCTTAGGGTCACCGCTTTCTTCAGTTCCAGGGTGACAAAGGTACCCACTCAGACTCGCTGTTCGTCGGTGTGATCACAAGGTTGGTATTCCGCAATCTCCCCCTGCTGCATGTGTTCGTCGACGCAGCTTCGACACAGGGCAAACACCAATTTCTGTTTGTGCCGAAACGGGAGCACCGGGCGAAACAGGCCACGGGGCGGCAAGACGGAACACTGGATCAACCCTTCGTACTGCTGCCACTGGTCTTGATCGGGCTGTGTGACGATCGTGGGTTCCTTGATGGGAAAGGTACCGTACTTGCAGATGTAAGGGTACAGGGACACCACGTCGATGTAGCGCATGTCTTCCACTGACTCGTTCACCAACAGTTAGATGGCATTGGTTCTCCCGGCGAAGAAAGCGTTGCGGGGCATCAGAGGTTCGGGAGCGGGCCATTGCTGATCTTCCAAGCCTTGTAAAAATTTGTTCATCTCGGGATCATGGCGTCGTTCTTCCTCTAGCTGACACTCCCACATGACGCGGATGGTCTGCATACCGTACTGTTCCTGGAGTCAACGGTGACGTTCTTGGGTCTTCTGGTACAAGTCCCTCATACTGCGAGATGGATCGTAGGGATGTTTATGCTGAAAGTCTTGGACAGGACCCGGTGAAAGGCACACCCGTGAAACTTGTACACCGTACCTGTGGTCGTGTCCATACCATCTAAACTATAAGGGCCAACTCGGCATTCACTACCGTTACGGGCGTGTCGAATGTTGGGTAGTGGGGTCTGGTTTCGGAAAGCTGTCATGGTCTGTCGATGTTGTTCCCATTCCAACCAACGAAGGGCTTTGATGGACTGTTGTCGAGGCTGGAAGCGGTGCCAGTCCTTACCAGGTTTTGGCTCTTGCATCAGGGCTCTAGGAATGACGACGAGGGTGTCTTTTTTGAGGTAGTGCGTGCGTAACACGCAACTGCAGGCAGAGGCCAGGGTCAAGCTTTTTTTCGAAGGGATCGATTCCTGTCTCCATGAGGAATATCTCGCGAAACACGCCACAGCATCGGCGGAGGACATCGTCGTCGCTTTTACAGTAGGCCAGAATTTCCTGGCGAAAATCAAAGACGTCGTGACTGTGTTGTTGGTACCACTCATGAAACTTTTCTTGTTCCGATACACTCATGCCATCCGGATCGTAATCGGTGTCGGGAGGATAGGCGCCCACGTATTCTTCATTCTCCGGTCTGTTAAAGTGGTGGGGGAAATAACCTTTCTTGAGTTCTTGCAGGCCAAAGGTCTTGGGCAGGTCCCGTAAAGCCATTGGTAGAAAGTTGAGGGAATCGATGAATTTTACCGTCCCGACAGTGATCGTCATCGCTTTACCACCATTCATAATGACTTCGGGTTGCGCCACGGAATGTTTGTGCAGCGTCTGTAAAATCAGTAGTCCGTCATAACCTTTAAAGTTGTGGGCCACGGCAATCACGGGACTCGATTCGTGACTGTCATGTTTCCGACCATCTACCACCGTACCGTGAGCAGCGAGTTGCAAAAACCATTTTCCCACATCGTCCAGCGTGTCTGGACACAATTTCTCGTTGGTGATTCCAGTACGTGTCGCAGTGCTCGCAGGGTTCTTGGTTGTCGATACAAAAGTGACAGCAGGTTTGCAGGACACATAGGTTGGGAATGTGCTCACCGGTATCTTGCTGGCATTCAAAGTCAAAGAAGACGAAACGGGTCAACGTTGATTTCTGTAGTTTATCGGTTTGGGTTTTTCGGTCTCCGTTCATGTCAATGGGTGATTTCAGCGGTTGAATGTAGCAAAACTGTTTCTCGGCCGTGTGCCACTCTCGGCAGATCGAACACTCGTATTCTCCGCATCGGTGTTCTTCCAAATTTTGCTTGGCCTTGATGACGTCCCACTCTTTTTGACATTTCTTCCATCGATAACATATACTGCACTTGGCTCTGGAACGGGTGGCGAGATGATTGTCGAAACACTGACGGCTCATAAACACGCGATGACAACGATAACACATCTTTGTGTTGGGATCGGGTGGACAGGGTGGACCCATTGTCTTACATCCTTGACACATGACGTGACACGAATGTATCTCGGCATGATCGTATCCCACCTGACAGGTCTCACAAAAATACGACCTTTCCACAAAGGCGGGCATGGAGGTAATGACATCATAATGTCTGTCGTGTAAGTACAGGTTCAGATGTTTTGGTGTACCTGTGACGTGCTTTGTTCCACGATAGATCGCCTTCCCAAAGATGGCCCAAGAGAAAAAAGTCTAGTCTAAATTCTTCGTTACTCTGTAACACGGCTGCCACTTTCTGTAACACGTCTTCAGCCTTTAACAAACGATGCTCACGGAACGGTAACCAAATAGGTGTTTTGAGTCCTGGGTGACTGATGGCAATTCTAACGTAGTCACTTTCTCTGGCGTCCAAGGTTCGGCGAATTTCCTCGATGATGGCCTCAAAAGTGTCATGTAGTTGTTGTGGCACATCGTTGGCTGGAACGTGGGACCAATCTTCCAAAAAGTCTATCTCCACACACACAGTGATTCGGTTCGAAATAATCGGCTATATCGTCTATCCACGGTTGTAAAGAATAACCTTGATTTGCTCGCTGATCGCTTGAGAGTGATTGAAACTCGGGCTTCCCAGCCTTTTATCCCTGTCTGTCGTGACGTCATCAAACGTTCGACATCGTACACCCTACGCTGTATAACGTTGCACATGCGCTGTATAACGTTACATTTAGCCTCCAACGTATGCATAACGTTGCATCACGTCTATTTTTAGCCCACAACGATGCATAACGTTATCTGTGACGCCACTCCATGAATGGACTCGTCCGTGACGTCATATCAAATGGACTCGTCCTTACGGTTTTAAAACGGCCCAACATCCGTCACTCTATCAGTATGAGAATGGATGCTCCGGTCGTACGCATCGAAGACAACCGCACCACGGATACTCTCATGTATCTCAGGGGTCACACGCTTGCCGTGATTACCCCTGACGATATCTTTGTCTTACCTGACAAGGTATTAAAAACACCTCCCAGGAAAAGACCTCCTCCTGAATTAGTGGAGGATATTAGACGCAACCGACATAAAGTGCGTCGTACCCTCATAATTTGTGCGTACAAAGCAATGTTTTTCTATGGAAAATATTAGAAATAGCAACGATCAAAGAGGAATAATTAAAGCTGATTAGCCGATAATCCCGATGTTATGGTTGTGGCTGTGCAAAGAAATCTAACGGTTCTTTGGTGGATGAGGAAAAACGTGAGTTGCCAATCATCGATAATGGCAGCCGTGTGTTGATTGCAATTATTCCGTTTCACAAAAAAAAACAAAAAAAAAACAATAGCAGTGATTGGTCAATCAAGCTCGTTTACTATTTGATAAAAGAAAAACAATGAAGTATTACTAAATATACACAAATTTTCAACAATATTTTATTACCTACACAAAAATCATCGTTTCCCGTAAAAGTGATGCATTTGTTTAAAACGAATAATAATGCTGATGGATTTATTTGAAAATGACCTACACAAAAATTAAAATAAATATTTACACGACATGCACTCTTTTTACAAGTATCTAGAAATAATTAACGATAATCCGCGAGCTGCAAGCTGACATGCATTATTCCTCGACAAGCTTGGCAATACCACTCGATAAATTTGTGCGTACAAAGCAATGTTTTTCTATGGAAAATATTAGAAATAGCAACGATCAAGGCGGAATAATTAAAGCTGATTAGACGATAATCCCGATGTTATGGTTGTGGCTGTGCAAAGAAATCTAACGGTTCTTTGGTGGATGAGGAAAAAACGTGAGTTGTCAATCATCGATAATGGCAGCCGTGTGTTTATTGCAATTATTCTGTTTCACAAAAAAAAACAAAAGAAAAAAAACAATAGCAGTAATTGGTCAATCAAGCTCGTTTACTATTTGATAAAAGAAAAACAATGAAGTATTACTAAATATACACAAATTTTCAACAATATTTTATTACCCACACAAAAATTAAAATAAATATTTACACGACATGCACTCTTTTTACAAGCATCTAGAAATTGTTAACGATAATCCGCGAGCTGCACGCTGACATGCATTATTCCTCGACAAGCTTGGCAATACCACTCGATAAATTTGTGCGTACAAAGCAATGTTTTTCTATGGAAAATATTAGAAATAGCAACGATCAAAGCGGAATAATTAAAGCTGATTAGCCGATAATCCCGATGTTGTGGCTGTGCAAAGGAATCTAACGGTTCTTTGGTGGATGAGGAAAAACGTGAGTTGTCAATCATCGATAATGGCAGCAGTGTGTTGATTGCAATTATTCCGTTTCACAAAAAAAACAAAAACAAAACAATAGCACTGATTGGTCAATCAAGCTCGTTTACTATTTGATAAAAGAAAAACAATGAAGTATTACTAAATATACCAAATTTTCAACAATATTTTATTACCTAGTTTATTACTCGCCGATGAAACAAAACAAAAGAGAACTAGTAATGTTAATCGCGATCTCAGCAGTCGCCGATCAACTGAATAAGGCAACTATCACCCTCCCATAAAACGAAAAGATAAATGGCTGTACTGTCACATAAATTTTCCACAGTCTTTTAATTATTAATCCGAAACGTCGCTAGCCGAATCCGTAATGGAACAGATCGGGATGAACAGTCCGATAAAAAATTAGGTTGGGATGAAACCGCCCAGGGTCATGGGATGAACAGACCCGCACCCCTCTGAGCGACAGCTTGTCTACGGAGATCGACGAATAGCAACGTTTGGCGCCAATATACAAGTCTCGCGAGATTATCACACGACCACATGTGCAGATGAAAAGCTGTGTTCATTCATTAGTGTTTTAAAGAAAATACTTTACTGATGATGTGCTTTACCAATTTCCAATGATATAACAACATTTACCGATTTTTGATGTATTTGTCAATGGTGGAATCATTGCCAGGGTTCTAGCCACGTGTACAGTGGAAAGCTTTGTTCATTCATTTGTGATTTAAAGAAAAATACATTACCGGGGATGTGCTCTACCGATTTCGGATGGTATAATAACAATGGACGTACCGATTTATGATGTATTTGCAATGGTACCGTGGAATCATTATTTTTAATGGATAATAATACTACGACCACCCTTTTTATTCGTACTTCATTTCCTATGTAAATAATCGTTATCAAAATGAACCCATCGGATATACGACTCGCGAGCAAATAAATTTTTCATCTAATATTTAAACACTTGATAAATTAATCGGCAGCTTGGAAATTAAAGCGATGTCTACTAACAAAACGCATTACATAATTCGACGGTTCGTCCATTTTTAGACCCCCCTTGGAGAAATCAAACGCTGTACCATTAAATTAAACTATGGTTCTAATTAAACCATTTTTGTAATTTTCAAACGATTATTGTCAATTATCAAACAATGTTTTGAAATCAAACTCTATAGCATTTTTTAAAGTCTAAAAACCCCATCTTAAATGATGCCAGTTTTCCAGTGAGAGGCTCCACAACCTTTATATACAATATTTTTTTACACTATTCACGTGCAAGCAGCAGTCATTTTGCCTAACAAATTTTGTCCAATTTTCATGAAATTCGAAGTCCACCTTTATTAAGAGTAACAGTGATATATCAAATGGTTTTCAAAATTGGATAATAACTGTGACTTCAGAGGGACAACAAGCTAAAAACGCGATTTTTCGTATTATTAGTCATCAGTGTCCATATAATTCAGGAAGTTACGATCCGATATGCGCAAATATTGAAAGGAACCAAGATCTTAAAGTTACAAACTGGCATTTCAAGTTGCAACAAAATCGAATTAAAACTGTGACCTCTATATGGACCACAACTTTGATATACCATATTTTTTACACTATTCATGTACAAGTGGCAGCCTTTTCACGAAATTCGAATTCAACCTTCATTACAGTGTAACGGTGATATAATCAAATGTTTTTTTTTAAAATCAGATAATTGTGACTTCCAGAGGGACCACAAGCTAAAAAGGCGATAATTCAGGAGGATACGATCCGATGGGTGCAAATATTGAAAGGAACTAAGATCTTTCGGTTATAAACATGCATGTCAAGTTTCATCAAAATCGGTTCAAAATTGTGACCTCTATAGGGTCCACAATACCAAAAACGTGATTTTTCGTACAATCAGGAGCCATAATCTATGAGTTTCGATCTGACTGATGCCGAGATCTTTCAGAGATAAACCTATACATCAAGTTTTGTCAAAAACGGAAAGGAATTGTGACCTGTATATAGTCCAAAGACAATTGTGGACCTCCGGACGGACAGGGGCGACGAAAATATAAGCGTATAAAAATAAGCAATCATAACTTAAGTCTGAGAATGATTTGTGAACTCGGGGGTTGGTTCCAATCTATATGTAGCAGTAACCGCCTTGAATTTCACCCATGTTACACAAGAAAATATTTTCTTCTTTTTTCATGACATTTATAACAGAATTTAGATGCAGTAAAAAGTATACTTTCAATATGCATGTGTATGTAATTCTGACATCATAAAAGTAGGCCTTTTGTCATGAGAGTTTTCATTTTGTATTTTTAACAAGCCAACAGTGAGGCTGATGTCCCTCGCCGAAATCCCAAAATAAATTGATGACACATGTCGCAGCTATATGCGGCGCCTAAGAATAGTTAAGACTCGATGCTTCAGGTGTTCAGGATAGGGTGAGGAGAAAGAATAACTCAAGATGGTTTTAAAAGTTTATATAAATATCACATATCATATTGTTATAAAATTACAATTAACATCCCATCCCGCGAACGCGGTTATTGCTTATAGATGAATCACCAGTATGACCTCACATGAACGACATAATTAGGTGCAAAACAACATGCCCTGAAATAACAAAGATAGGTTGCCAGGCAACGAAACATACGCCCACAGCAGCTAAATCGTCCGGGCAGTCAACAAGGGTTGTCGCATATTTTTACTTTTTTGGGGAATGAAACATTTGTAATACACTAAAATCTGATTAAGAGTAACAACTCATTATGTAATTATCTGAAAATCATTAGAATTTGTTAGCGTTTTATAAAGTTTTGCCCCACGCTAACAATTAATATAGGAAACATTTAACATCATGGATTTAGCTGTTCAGTTATCAAAATTCACTGAAAATCAAAATACTTGTTCGTTTCAACATCTTAAACTCTGTGTATCAGTCTGAAATCAATCGGATGATAAGTTTGGCATCTATAGTGTCACAAGGTTTTTTGAAGTGATCAAGGGAGATAACTATGGAAGTAATTATTTGAAATCGCTGTGTACATTTAAAGTCAATCGGATATTAACTTTGGCCTCTAGAGCGTCCACAGGATTTTTTGATATGATCAAGGGCCATAACTCTGGCAATAATTATCAGAGACCGCTGAAAATCAATAGGCTTCTTCGTCTCATGACCTTAAACACTGTGTATAAATTTAAAGTCAATCAGATCTTAACTTTGGCCTCTAGAGCATCCACAAGATTTTTTGAAGTGATCAAGGGACACAACTCTGGCACTAATTATCAGAAATCGCTGAAAATCAATAGGCTTCTTCATCTCATGACCTTAAACACTGTGTATAAATTTGAAGTCAATCGGACATCATCTTTGTCCTCTAGAGCATCCACAAGATTTTTTGAAGTGATCAAGGGCCATAACTCTGGCACTAATTATCGGAAATCCGTGAAAATCAATAGGCTTCTTCGTCTTATGACCTTAAACACTGTGTATAAATTTAAAGTCAATCGGATATTAACTTTAGCCTCTCGATCATTCACAAGATTTTTCAAAGTGAACAAGGGTCATAACTCTGGTAGTAATTATCGGATATTGCTGAAAATCAA
This sequence comes from Patella caerulea, assembly GCA_036850965.1. Lineage (NCBI taxonomy): Eukaryota > Metazoa > Mollusca > Gastropoda > Patellidae > Patella > Patella caerulea. Next base: position 1,682,546 of record JAZGQO010000018.1, on the reverse strand, counting down.
TAGGCTTCTCCGTATCATGGCCTTGAACACTGTGTATAAATTTAAAGTCAATCCAATATTAACTTTAGCCTATAGAGCGTTCACAAGATTTTTCAAAGTGATCAAGGGTCATAACTCTGTCAGTAATTATGGGATATCGCTGAAAATCAATAGGCTTCTTCGTCTCATGACCTTAAACACTGTGTATAAATTTAAAGTCAATCAGATATTAACTTTGGCCTCTAGAGCATCCACAAGATTTTTTGAAGTGATCAAGGGACACAACTCTGGCACTAATTATCAGAAATCGCTGAAAATCAATAGGCTTCTTCATCTCATGACCTTAAACACTGTGTATAAATTTGAAGTCAATCGGACATCATCTTTGTCCTCTAGAGCATCCACAAGATTTTTTGAAGTGATCAAGGGCCATAACTCTGGCAATAATTATCGGAAATCCGTGAAAATCAATAGGCTTCTTTGTCTTATGACCTTAAACACTGTGTATAAATTTAAAGTCAATCGGATATTAACTTTAGCCTCTCGATCATTCACAAGATTTTTCAAAGTGAACAAGGGTCATAACTCTGGTAGTAATTATCGGATATTGCTGAAAATCAATAGGCTTCTCCGTATCATGGCCTTGAACACTGTGTATAAATTTAAAGTCAATCCAATATTAACTTTAGCCTATAGAGCGTTCACAAGATTTTTCAAAGTGATCAAGGGTCATAACTCTGTCAGTAATTATGGGATATCGCTGACAATCAATAGGCTTCTTCGTCTCATGACCTTAAACACTGTGTATAAATTTAAAGTCAATCAGATATTAACTTTGGCCTCTAGAGCATCCACAAGATTTTTTGAAGTGATCAAGGGACACAACTCTGGCACTAATTATCAGAAATCGCTGAAAATCAATAGGCTTCTTCATCTCATGACCTTAAACACTGTGTATAAATTTGAAGTCAATCGGACATCATCTTTGTCCTCTAGAGCATCCACAAGATTTTTTGAAGTGATCAAGGGCCATAACTCTGGCACTAATTATCGGAAATCCGTGAAAATCAATAGGCTTCTTCGTCTTATGACCTTAAACACTGTGTATAAATTTAAAGTCAATCGGATATTAACTTTAGCCTCTCGATCATTCACAAGATTTTTCAAAGTGAACAAGGGTCATAACTCTGGTAGTAATTATCGGATATTGCTGAAAATCAATAGGATTCTCCGTATCATGGCCTTGAACACTGTGTATAAATTTAAAGTCAATCCAATATTAACTTTAGCCTATAGAGCGTTCACAAGATTTTTCAAAGTGATCAAGGGTCATAACTCTGTCAGTAATTATCGGATATCGCTGAAAATCAATAGGCTTCTTCGTCTCATGACCTTAAACACTGTGTGTAAGTTTAAAGTCAATCGGATATTAACTTTGGCCTCTAGAGCGTCCACAAGATTTTTTGAAGTAATCAAGGGCCACAACTCTGGCACTAATGATCAGAAATCGCTGAAAATCAATAGGCGTCTTTGTCTTATGCCCTTAAACAATGTGTATAAATTTAAAGTCAATCAGATATTAACTTTGGCCTCTAGAGCGTTCACAAGATTTTTCAAAGTGATCAAGGGTCATAACTCTGGCAGTAATTATCGGATATTGCTGAAAATCAATAGGATTCTTCGTCTCATGACCTTAAACACTGTGTGTAAATTTAAAGTCAATCGGATATTAACCCTGGCCTCTAGTGCGTTCACAAAAAATTGTGGACGATGGACGGACGGACGGACGGACCGACAGACGGACGGACGGGGGCGACGGCAATATACGTCCACATTTCTATGTGGGCGTATAAAAATACATTCTATACTAAACTAATTTCAGTCTGTACAATCCAGATCATGTCGCAGTAAACTCCATGATTGACTTCCATTTTGGATAAAGTATCATTCATTCTACACACTTGATTTCACACAACCAAGTCACATACACAAACATTCATGTATGTTAAAGTTAAATGTAATATAAGTGTCTTACCAGTTTGTGGAAATGAGCTGTATAAATCAGGAACAATGAACCAGTCATCAAAACAGAAAATGAAGAGTGGGAAAAAATACTGATTTTAATAAAATGCACCACCCAAATAACCAATCCAAATACAAGAAATCATATCACCTGATAAACAATGTGAAATGTTCAACAAAACCTTCCAGAACAAAAGTAACTCATCAATATTTTAAACTAAGGACACAAAGAAATTCCACCAAACATAAAGATAGGTTGCCAGGCAACGAAACATACGCCCACAGCAGCTAAATCGTCCGGGCAGTCAACAAGGGTTGTCGCATATTTTTACTTTTTTCGCTAATAAAACATTTGTAATACAGTAACAACCCATTATGTAATTATCAGAAAATCATTAGAATTTGATTGCTTTTTATAAAGTGTTACCCCACGCTAACAATTAGTATATACATGAAACATTTAATATCATGGATTTAGCTGTTCAGTTATCAGAATTCATTGAAAATCAAAATACTTGTTCGTTTCAACACCTTGAACTCTGTGTATCAATCTGAAGTCAATCGGATGATAAGTTTGGCCTCTAGAGCATCCACAAGATTTTTTGAAGTAATCAAGGGCCACAACTCTGGCACTAATGATCAGAAATCGCTGAAAATCAATAGGCGTCTTTGTCTTATGCCCTTAAACAATGTGTATAAATTTAAAGTCAATCAGATATTAACTTTGGCCTCTAGAGCTTCCACAAGATTTTTTTGAAGTGATCATGGGCCATAACTCTGGCACTAATTATGGGAAATCGCTGAAAATCAATAGGCTTCTTCGTCTCATGATCTTAAACACTGTGCATAAATTTAAACTCTTTGTGTTGCCTTTCTTCTATAATGGGCAGGAAACATTTCAACACTCGAAAGTTGAGCCATCGTTGTCTAAGTTTCTCGATCATATCCGTATTTTCTGCCGGTTCGTCATCTTCTTTGTTTGTTCGCCATTGTCCTGAGACCCGAAAGTCAGTATCAATAGGGGTAAGTGTTGCTCGGTTGGCCCTCGTCATTGAATTGAAAAAAACGCTTGTCATACACGATCTTATATCTTTTGTTCTCGGGGCGTGTCCAAAGACGGCGGTCACGTGATCTGGTAATCTTGAACGGATTGGCTATGACCGGCGTAATTCAGCTGCTGGGAGGCACGATAATTCAAGGTGAATCCCCTGACTTTACATACAGTTTTTCCATCGCTCTGGCAGTACGCGTAATTCTTTGGCCCTCCGCTAACAAATTCTCGAATGGTGACATCTTCGGGCAACTCTTTCTTCCACTGACCCAAACTCGAACCTTCCGGGGGATTCCATGACGTGGGGTAATATTGATAGATGACGCTATCGTTGTCAATATAGCATACCCTTTCTCCCAACTTTTCCAAGACGGAATAGAGTTTCAAACGAGCCTGGGCAGTGACAAAGGTGGCGATAACCACGTTGGTGATGGGACAGGGTGCCACGTGTTCTTCTTTCTTCAGCGTTTCCATCAATACCATGTTATCGTTGACTAACTGCAAATCTCGTACGGTTTGGGTCACATCCAACATTTTTTCAAAGTAGACGCTGGGCTCTGTGATGTACTCGGTCTTGGGAAAGTTGTCTCTCTGTCCGAATTTACCCCATGCTGTGTTCAATTGGAGCTTACTAAACGCCCGCATTCCTTTGTTGGGTTTTATCGACGCGGGATCCAGCCGAATACCTTCGGTGTCGTACACGTCGTTGACGAAGCGGGTCTTGTCTTCTTCGGTGTGACAGGTGTCGGGATAACCGCTACTTTCCATCTTCTTCTTGAGGTAGTGATTGATGTACCCAGTAAACAGTCCTCCCGTTTTGGCCTCGGGATCGTAAGTGCTGAATTCTTTCCAGTGCCAAACTTCGTAGACTTTTAGTACTTGGTATCTTAGGGTCACCGCTTTCTTCAGTTCCAGGGTGACAAAGGTACCCACTCAGGCTCGCTGTTCGTCGGTGTGATCACAAGGTTGCTATTCCGCAATCTCCCCCTGCTGCATGTGTTCGTCGACGCAGCTTCGACACAGGGCAAACACCAATCTCTGTTTGTGCCGAAACGGGAGCACCGGGCGGAACAGGCCACGGGGCGGCAATACGGAACACTGGATCAACCCTTCGTACTGCTGCCACTGGTCTTGATCGGGCTGTGTGACGATCGTGGGTTCCTTGATGGGAAAGGTACCGTACTTGCAGATGTAAGGGTACAGGGACACCACGTCGATGTAGCGCATGTCTTCCACTGACGTTCACCAACAGTTAGATGGCATTGGTTCTCCCGGCGAAGAAAGCGTTGCGGGGCATCAGAGGTTCGGGAGCGGGCCATTGCTGATCTTCCAAGCCTTGTAAAAATTCGTTCATCTTGGGATCATGGCGTCGTTCTTCCTCTAGCTGACACTCCCACATGACGCGGATGGTCTGCATACCGTACTGTTCCTGGAGTCAACGGTGACCTTCTTGGGTCTTCTGGTACAAGTCCCTCATACTGCGAGATGGATCGTAGGGATGTTTATGCTGAACGTCTTGGACAGGACCCGGTGAAAGGCACACCCGTGAAACTTGTACACCGTACCTGTGGTCGTGTCCATACCATCTAAACTATAAGGGCCAACTCGGCATTCACTACCGTTACGGGCGTGTCGAATGTTGGGTAGTGGGGTCTGGTTTCGGAAAGCCGTCATGGTCTGTCGATGTTGTTCCCATTCCAACCAACGAAGGGCTTTGATGGACTGTTGTCGAGGCTGGAAGCGGTGCCAGTCCTTACCAGGTTTTGGCTCTTGCATCAGGGCTCTAGGAATGACGACGAGGGTGTCTTTTTTGAGGTAGTGCGTGCGTAACACGCGACTGCAGGCAGAGGCCAGGGTCAAGCTTTTTTCGAAGGGATCGATTCCCGTCTCCATGAGGAATATCTCGCGAAACACGCCACAGCATCGGCGGAGGACATCGTCGTCGCTTTTACAGTAGGCCAGAATTTCCTGGCGAAAATCAAAGACGTCGTGACTGTGTTGTTGGTACCACTCATGAAACTTTTCTTGTTCCGATACACTCATGCCATCCGGATCGTAATCGGTGTCGGGAGGATAGGCGCCCACGTATTCTTCATTCTCCGGTCTGTTAAAGTGGTGGGGGAAATAACCTGGTGAGTTCTTGCAGGCCAAAGGTCTTGGGCATGTCCCGTAAAGCCATTGGTAGAAAGTTGAGGGAATCGATGAATTTTACCGTCCCGACAGTGATCGTCATCGCTTTACCACCATTCATAATGACTTCGGGTTGCGCCACGGAATGTTTGTGCAGCGTCTGTAAAATCAGTAGTCCGTCATAACCTTTAAAGTTGTGGGCCACGGCAATCACGGGACTCGATTCGTGACTGTCATGTTTCCGACCATCTACCACCGTACCGTGAGCAGCGAGTTGCAAAAACCATTTTCCCACATCGTCCAGCGTGTCTGGGCCTTTAAACACAATTTCTCGTTGGTGATTCCAGTACGTGTCGCAGTGCTCGCAGGGTTCTTGGTTGTCGATACAAAAGTGACAGCAGGTTTGCAGGACACATAGGTTGGGAATGTGCTCACCGGTATCTTGCTGGCATTCAAAGTCAAAGAAGACGAAACGGGTCAACGTTGATTTCTGTAGTTTATCGATTTGGGTTTTTCGGTCTCCGTTCATGTCAATGGGTGATTTCAGCGGTTGAATGTAGCAAAACTGTTTCTCGGCCGTGTGCCACTCTCGGCAGATGGAACACTCGTATTCTCGGCATCGGTGTTCTTCCAAATTTTGCTTGGCCTTGATGACGTCCCACTCTTTTTGACATTTTTCACATTTCTTCCATCGATAACATATACTGCACTTGGCTCTGGAACGGGTGGCGAGATGATTGTCGAAACACTGACGGCTCATAAACACGCGATGACAACGATAACACATCTTTGTGTTGGGATCGGGTGGACAGGGTGGACCCATTGTCTTACATCCTTGACACATGACGTGACACGAATGTATCTCGGCATGATCGTATCCCACCTGACAGGTCTCACAAAAATACGACCTTTCCACAAAGGCGGGCATGGAGGTAATGACATCATAATGTCTGTCGTGTAAGTACAGGTTCAGATGTTTTGGTGTACCTGTGACGTGCTTTGTTCCACGATAGATCGCCTTCCCAAAGATGGCCCGAGAGAAAAAATTGAGCTGATATCCTTGCTCCCCCAAATACTTGGCTTACAGTTCCCAGGTTTCCATCCCTGTGCAGGCTTGTCTGGCTCCACCGACAGCATCGATAAGGGCTTCCGTTTTTCTGGTCTGCCACGAGTAGTGTCCTGCTCTCCTCTGTAGTCTGTTCCGCTCTCTTTCCCATTCAGGCGTGTCTTGTTTGTTGGCATAATGACGGGCGATGACAATAGCTTGCTGGAAACAAAGTTCGTCGGCATTCTTAATGGTGACCAGACATTTCTTTTTCTTTAAATAATCTTCGAAATTTGCGCTGTGTCTCTTCTTCGTGTTTGTTCCACCGCTACCTCGACCATCGGGAGGGGACACGTGACATATACTCATGGACATGCGTTGATCTAGTCTAAATTCTTCGTTACTCTGTAACACGGCTGCCACTTTCTGTAACACGTCTTCAGCCTTTAACAAACGATGCTCACGGAACGGTAACCAAATAGGTGTTTTGAGTCCTGGGTGACTGATGGCAATTCTAACGTAGTCACTTTCTCTGGCGTCCAAGGTTCGGCGAATTTCCTCGATGATGGCCTCAAAAGTGTCATGTAGTTGTTGTGGCACATCGTTGGTTGGAACGTGGGACCAATCTTCCAAAAAGTCTATCTCCACACACACAGTGATTCGGTTCGAAATAATCGGCTATATCGTCTATCCACGGTTGTAAAGAATAACCTTGATTTGCTCGCTGATCGCTTGAGAGTGATTGAAACTCGGGCTTCCCAGCCTTTTATCCCTGTCTGTCGTGACGTCATCAAACGTTCGACATCGTACACCCTACGCTGTATAACGTTGCACATGCGCTGTATAACGTTACATCGCATCTATATTTAGCCTCCAACGTATGCATAACGTTGCATCACGTCTATTTTTAGCCCACAACGATGCATAACGTTATCTGTGACGTCACTCCATTAATGGACTCGTCCGTGACGTCATATCAAATGGACTCGTCCTTACGGTTTTAAAACGGCACAACATCCGTCACTCTATCAGTATGAGAATGGATACTCCGGTCGTACGCATCAAAGACAACCGCAGCACGGATACTCTCATGTATCTCAGGGGTCACACGCTTGCCGTGTTTACCCCTGACGATATCTTTGTCTTACCTGACAAGGTATTAAAAACACCTCCCAGGAAAAGACCTCCTCCTGAATTAGTGGAGGATATTAGACGCAACCGACATAAAGTGCGTCGTACCCTCATAATTTGTGCGTACAAAGCAATGTTTTTCTATGGAAAATATTAGAAATAGCAACGATCAAAGTGGAATAATTAAAGCTGATTAGCCGATAATCCCGATGTTATGGTTGTGGCTGTGCAAAGAAATCTAACGGTTCTTTGGTGGATGAGGAAAAACGTGAGTTGCCAATCATCGATAATGGCAGCCGTGTGTTGATTGCAATTATTCCGTTTCACAAAAAAAAAAAAAAAAAAAAAAACAATAGCAGTGATTGGTCAATCAAGCTCGTTTACTATTTGATAAAAGAAAAACAATGAAGTATTACTAAATATACACAAATTTTCAACAATATTTTATTACCTACACAAAAATTCAAATAAATATTTACACGACATGCACTCTTTTTACAAGTATCTAGAAATAATTAACGATAATCCACGAGCTGCACGCTGACATGCATTATTCCTCGACAAGCTTGGCAATACCACTCGATAAATTTGTGCGTACAAAGCAATGTTTTTCTATGGAAAATATTAGAAATAGCAACGATCAAAGCGGAATAATTAAAGCTGATTAGCCGATAATCCCGATGTTGTGGCTGTGCAAAGAAATCTAACGGTTCTTTGGTGGATGAGGAAAAACGTGAGTTGTCAATCATCGATAATGGCAGCAGTGTGTTGATTGCAATTATTCCGTTTCACAAAAAAAAAAACAAAAAAAAAAACAATAGCACTGATTGGTCAATCAAGCTCGTTTACTATTTGATAAAAGAAAAACAATGAAGTATTACTAAATATACACAAATTTTCAACAATATTTTATTACCTAGTTTATTACTCGCCGATGAAACAAAACAAAAGAGAACTAGTAATGTTAATCGCGATCTCAGCAGTCGCCGATCAACTGAATAAGGCAACTATCACCCTCCCATAAAACGAAAAGATAAATGGCTGTACTGTCACATAAATTTTCCACAGTCTTTTAATTATTAATCCGAAACGTCGCTAGCCGAATCCGTAATGGAACAGATCGGGATGAACAGTCCGATAAAAAATTAGGTTGGGATGAAACCGCCCAGGGTCATGGGATGAACAGACCCGCACCCCTCTGAGCGACAGCTTGTCTACGGAGATCGACGAATAGCAACGTTTGGCGCCGATATACAAGTCTCGCGAGATTATCACACGACCACATGTGCAGATGAAAAGCTGTGTTCATTCATTAGTGTTTTAAAGAAAATACTTTACTGATGATGTGCTTTACCAATTTCCAATGATATAACAACATTTACCGATTTTTGATGTATTTGTCAATGGTGGAACCATTGCCAGGGTTCTAGCCACGTGTACAGTGGAAAGCTTTGTTCATTCATTTGTGATTTAAAGAAAAATACATTACCGGGGATGTGCTCTACCGATTTCGGATGGTATAATAACAATGGACGTACCGATTTATGATGTATTTGCAATGGTACCGTGGAATCATTATTTTTAATGGATAATAATACTACGACCACGGTAAGTTTAGCATATCTTCGTGTGCATTTTTTATATCCACCCTTTTTATTCGTACTTCATTTCCTATGTAAATAATCGTTATCAAAATGAACCCATCGGATATACGACTCGCGAGCAAATAAATTTTTCATCTAATATTTAAACACTTGATAAATTAATCGGCAGCTTGGAAATTAAAGCGATGTCTACTAACAAAACGCATTACATAATTCGACGGTTCGTCCATTTTTAGACCCCCCTTGGAGAAATCAAACGCTGTACCATTAAATTAAACTATGGTTCTAATTAAACCATTTTTGTAATTTTCAAACGATTATTGTCAATTATCAAACAATGTTTTGAAATCAAACTCTATAGCATTTTTTAAAGTCTAAAAACCCCATCTTAAATGATGCCAGTTTTCCAGTGAGAGGCTCCACAACCTTTATATACAATATTTTTTACACTATTCACGTGCAAGCAGCAGTCATTTTGCCTAACAAATTTTGTCCAATTTTCATGAAATTCGAAGTCCACCTTTATTAAGAGTAACAGTGATATATCAAATGGTTTTCAAAATTGGATAATAACTGTGACTTCAGAGGGACAACAAGCTAAAAACGCGATTTTTCGTATTATTAGTCATCAGGGTCCATATAATTCAGGAAGTTACGATCCGATATGCGCAAATATTGAAAGGAACCAAGATCTTAAAGTTACAAACTGGCATTTCAAGTTGCAACAAAATCGAATTAAAACTGTGACCTCTATATGGACCACAACTTTGATATACCATATTTTTTACACTATTCATGTACAAGTGGCAGCCTTTTCACGAAATTCGAATTCAACCTTCATTACAGTGTAACGGTGATATAATCAAATGTTTTTTTTTAAAATCAGATAATTGTGACTTCCAGAGGGACCACAAGCTAAAAAGGCGATAATTCAGGAGGATACGATCCGATGGGTGCAAATATTGAAAGGAACTAAGATCTTTCGGTTATAAACATGCATGTCAAGTTTCATCAAAATCGGTTCAAAATTGTGACCTCTATAGGGTCCACAATACCAAAAACGTGATTTTTCGTACAATCAGGAGCCATAATCTATGAGTTTCGATCTGACTGATGCCGAGATCTTTCAGAGATAAACCTATACATCAAGTTTTGTCAAAAACGGAAAGGAATTGTGACCTGTATATAGTCCAAAGACAATTGTGGACCTCCGGACGGACAGGGGCGACGAAAATATAAGCGTATAAAAATAAGCAATCATAACTTAAGTCTGAGAATGATTTGTGAACTCGGGGGTTGGTTCCAATCTATATGTAGCAGTAACCGCCTTGAATTTCACCCATGTTACACAAGAAAATATTTTCTTCTTTTTTCATGACATTTATAACAGAATTTAGATGCAGTATAAAGTATACTTTCAATATGCATGTGTATGTAATTCTGACATCATAAAAGTAGGCCTTTTGTCATGAGAGTTTTCATTTTGTATTTTTAACAAGCCAACAGTGAGGCTGATGTCCCTCGCCGAAATCCCAAAATAAATTGATGACACATGTCGCAGCTATATGCGGCGCCTAAGAATAGTTAAGACTCGATGCTTCAGGTGTTCAGGATAGGGTGAGGAGAAAGAATAACTCAAGATGGTTTTAAAAGTTTATATAAATATCACATATCATATTGTTATAAAATTACAATTAACATCCCATCCCGCGAACGCGGTTATTGCTTATAGATGAATCACCAGTATGACCTCACATGAACGACATAATTAGGTGCAAAACAACATGCCCTGAAATAACAAAGATAGGTTGCCAGGCAACGAAACATACGCCCACAGCAGCTAAATCGTCCGGGCAGTCAACAAGGGTTGTCGCATATTTTTACTTTTTTGGGGAATGAAACATTTGTAATACACTAAAATCTGATTAAGAGTAACAACTCATTATGTAATTATCTGAAAATCATTAGAATTTGTTAGCTTTTTATAAAGTTTTGCCCCACGCTAACAATTAATATAGGAAACATTTAACATCATGGATTTAGCTGTTCAGTTATCAAAATTCACTGAAAATCAAAATACTTGTTCGTTTCAACACCTTAAACTCTGTGTATCAGTCTGAAATCAATCGGATGATAAGTTTGGCATCTATAGTGTCACAAGGTTTTTTGAAGTGATCAAGGGAGATAACTATGGAAGTAATTATTTGAAATCGCTGTGTACATTTAAAGTCAATCGGATATTAACTTTGGCCTCTAGAGCGTCCACAGGATTTTTTGATATGATCAAGGGCCATAACTCTGGCAATAATTATCAGAGACCGCTGAAAATCAATAGGCTTCTTCGTCTCATGACCTTAAACACTGTGTATAAATTTAAAGTCAATCAGATCTTAACTTTGGCCTCTAGAGCATCCACAAGATTTTTTGAAGTGATCAAGGGCCACAACTCTGGCACTAATGATCAGAAATCGCTGAAAATCAATAGGCGTCTTTGTCTTATGCCCTTAAACAATGTGTATAAATTTAAAGTCAATCAGATATTAACTTTGGCATCTAGAGCGTCCACAAGATTTTTTTTGACGTGATCAAGGGCCATAACTCTGGCACTAATTATGGGACCTCAAACATTGTGTATAAATTTAAAGTCAATCTCTAGAGCGTGCACAAGATATTTTTGAAGTGATCAAGGGCCATAACTCTGGCACTAATTATCGGAAATTGCTGAAAATCAATAGGCTTCTTCGTCTCATGACCTTAAACACTGTGTATAAATTTATAGTCAATCGGATATTAACATTGGCCTCTAGAGCGTCCACAAGATTTTTTGAAGTGATCAAGGGCCATAACTCTGGTAGTTATTATCGCAAATCGCTGAAAAACAATAGGCTTCTCATGACCTTAAATTTTAAGGCTTAAACACTGTGTATAAATTTAAAGTCAATCGGATATTAACTTTAGCCTGCAGGGCGTCCACAAGCAAACGGACGGGGGCGATGACAATATACGACCACATTTCAATGCGGGCGTATAAAAATCAAATCCTTGTTCCTACAAAACTAAAACTTCAAAAGTATAAATACAATAGCAACTTATGTACACCACAACCCATAACATCTTTTTTTACTTTTTTAACTATGTAAAATAAAACTCGAAATCCCATTAATTAAATAACAAGATCAAACAACCAAACTGAAAAGTAGAAAATTATACCCCGCTACACATATTAATTAATCGCACATTTATTTTTTTCAAACGTATCGAGCAATCAAACTGTACACGAAGTGTCATCCAAAAGAGTTTTCAAAAGAAAAATGCTAAAACCGACGAGAAAAATGAAAATGTACCCTAGTTAGGGGGACCCAAAAGGCAGACAAAAGGGCTCCCACGATTGACAAAAGGACCCCTCTGGCCAAGGGAAAGGGCCCTCGTGCCCAAGTCAATCGTTTCTATACACTGTTACTGTCAAATCCATTACTGAACGAGAATGCAGTCATTGTATTGGCAAAATCATCAATCAAGATGAACCTAAGTTATCTTGTATTAGAAAAGAATCAACCAATCAAATTGCTTATCTCTGCTTACCCTAGGCGTAAAATGCTCATCTTCGAACACCATCAAGGCAATGACCTAATAAGCATATACACCAAGTTTGAACATTTTAACTCAATTAGAAGGAGAGTTATTGTGTTCCAAAGTCTCGGCCAATCAAATTGCGTATCGCTCTGCTTACACTGAGCAGAAAATGCTCATTATCAAACTTAGTCAAGGTATTACTGTAATGAAACTATACACTAAGTTTCATCATTCTCACTTAATTAGAACTAAAGTTATCGTGTTCCAAAGTATCAACCAATCAAATTGCTCATCTCTGCTTACCCTAAGCAGAAAATGCTCATCTTCGAACTCCATCAAGGCATTGACCTAATAAGCATATACACCAAGTTTGAACATTTTAACTCAATTAGAAGGAGAGTTATTGTGTTCCAAAGCCTCGACCAATCAAATTGCGTATCGCTCTGCTTACCCTGAGCAGAAAATGATCATTATCGAACTTAGTCAAGGTATTACTGTAATGAAACTATACACCAAGTTTCATCAATCTCACTTAATTAGAACTAAAGTTATCGTGTCCCAAAGCGTCAACCAATCAAATTGCTTATCTCTGCTTACCCTAAGCGGATAATGCTTATCTTCGAACTCCATCAAGGCACTGACCTAATAAACACATACACCAAGTTTGAACATTCTAGCTCAATTAGGAAATGAGTTATTGGGTCCCAAAAAGTGTGACGCCGGTGACAATTAAACCCCTTTTACATAACAAATTTTAAGCGTGCCAGGTACCGTTCCTGGTACGGCACGGTTAATTTTTTTGTAGTGTAAACGGGTGTATCACAAGCGTGCCGTACCGAGTACTGTGCCAATCTGGCCCACTGAAGTGATGTGGTCTCGGAACCGTACTAAGAACGGCTCACTTCAAATTTTCGTAGTGTAAACGCTAAGCGGTCTGAGTACGGATTACTGCGCATGCGCCAAATGAACCTTGACCCTTTTTGCCTGCAAACCTTGACAGTTCTGTCATCAATTCTGTCAAAATGGCTGCTCAAACATAATCAGTCATCATAATTGTTTTCGTCTGGGTAACTTGTACAGGGGCTGAAATTAACTTTACTGTGAAGAATTCCACATTTGGCATGCTTGGCACGGTTCTGAGACCGGTTATTTTAGAGTAATGTAAACGGGTCCATTTCTTGAAATTTATCGCGGCCTGGTACCGTACTTTAGAGCTAAGCTAAAGTAGGTTTACCTCAAATTTCCATCTTTGCAAGGGAAGACAAAATATGCAATTATATCAATACTTTTCTTTTGACAGTGTGAGTAAATCTCTATTTGGGAGAATAAAGAGATTGAAAACCATTTTAATATCAGTTATTAATCCACATATTTTAATATTAGTTAGTAATACACATATTAATATCAGTTATTAATAATGATTATTGCTAATACACATAAAAATAACTGTTATTAATACAATATAATGAGAAAGAGAAATGGGGTTTAACGTCCACTCAACACAAACTAGGTCATTTTGAGACTATCAAATGGTTCAATTTTATTTCAATAATTTACTTGTTTGTAGGGGTCTTTAGCAGTGGGAGGAAACCAGAGTACCTGGAGAAAACCCATGAGGTCGGACAGGCGACCCTACTCCTTGTCACGTGCAAGCGGGGAATCGAAACAACGCTACATCACTCAGTGACAGACCTTTTGATTTCACGTGCGTTAACCCACCAGACTACCCAGCCCCCTATTAATATCAGTGATTTATGAGTAATAAACAACAAAATAGACATAAATAATAATGATGAAATGATATTTACAAAATGTTTTATATTTACAGTGTTTACAAACATTCTTATTTTATTTTCAAGGAGAGATAATATCTTTAAAATTACAACAAACATAATCAGTGATCATTGAATAATATCATATTTTCATGTACATTTCTTATATTTTTGTTTCTTTCATGGATATTACTCATTTCTTTATACAAAATACAAATTAAATACTGTTTTTTTTTTCAATTTAATTACGATACATTTCTGGATTGTTTTTGGTTTGTTTCAATGCATATTACTGTATCTATTTATTTGTAAATAATAGTTTATTTTAACATAGTTGTTTTAACACTCAAAAGTTCTATAAAGTACATAAATTTTATGACAAAATCATTTTATATAAGATACAAGTTCCAAAAAGCAGCACAGAGAAATCATTAAAGATATATTATGGGAGATTTTTATAGAGAGTGGCCATTCTTGCTATAACAGTTCAAACATAACGCTACTGCTACAATATACGTCCACATTCCTGCTTTGATGGTACTTTGTCAAGAAGGCTAGGTGTTTGGTTTGTTTAGCGTTGAGGGTCGTGCATCAACATCAATAGTTGCTGTCCTTAGAGTATAAGGAATAAGTATACCAAGATAATCCATTCAGAATTGTGGCTGTCAGATGCTAAAGGCAAAAAGTGGGCGTGGCTCTACCTCAGGGGGTAGGGACATTCACCCAAATCAATAGTGGACACCTTTAGGCTTTAAAGAATACATATGCCAAGTACCAAGCTGATTCATTCTGAATTGCGGCCTGTAAACGACAAACACAAAAATTGGGCATGGCTTCCCTCTGGGGGTCGGAACATGTAATTGTCGTCCTTTGGCTATAAGGAATATATATCACAAGTTTAAAGACAATCCATTAAGAATCGTGGCCTATAGGCAACACACACAGACACGAAGTAAAGATAGGTTGCCAGGCGACAAAACATACGCCCACAGCAGCTAAATCGTCAAGGCAGTCAACAAGAGTTGTCGCATATTTTTACTTTTTTCCATAATGAAACATTTATAATACACTAAAATCTGATTAAGAGTAACAACTCATTATGTAATTATCAAAAAATCATTAGAATTTGTTTGCTTTTTATAAAGTTTTGCCCCACACTACCAATTAGTATAGTAAACATTTAATATGATAGATTTAGCTGTTCAGTTATCAAAATTCATTGAAAATCAAAATATTTGTTCGTTTCAACACCTTCAACTCTGTGTATCAATCTGAAGTCAATCGCATATTAAGTTTGGCCTCTAGAGCATGCACAAGATTTTTTGAAGTGATCAAGAACTACAACTCTGGCACTAATTATCAGAAATCGCTGAAAATCAATAGGTTTCTTCGTCTCATGACCTTAAAAACTGTGTATAAATTTGTAGTCAATCGGATATTAACTTTGGCCTCTTAAGTATCCACAAGATTTTTTGAAGTGATCAAGGGCCATAACTCTGGCACTAATTATCCGGAAATCACTGAAAATCAATAGGCTTCTTCGTCTTATGACCTTAAACACTGTGTATTTCAATGTGGGCGTATAAAAATGGGCATGGCTATGGCCCTGGAGGTCGGGCAATCACCAAAAAACAATAGGGGTCATCCGATCTAAGGGTATAAGGAATAGGTATGCAAAGTTTAAAAAGGATCTGATAAGAATTGCATCCTGTAGGCGAATACAAGACAAAGACTGGGTGGGGCTCTGTCCCAGGGGTTCAGGCATGCACCAAAAATAATAGTGGTCAGCCTTAGGGTATAAGGAATAAGCATAAAAAAGTTTTCAAGAGGATCGATTAAGAATTGTTGTCTGTAGGTGACAAGCAGACACACAAAACGAAAATGGTTGTAGCACTGTGCCTGGGGGTTGGGCATGCACCCCAAACCTTAGGGATCTTCCTGAAGGTACAAAGAATAAGTAACCAAAGTTTCAAGATGATACGTTAAGAAATGCAGCCGGTAGATGGCAAACAAAAACAAATGGATGTGGCGCTGTCCCAGGGGGTCGGACATGCATCCAAATCAATATAGGGAACATTCTTTGGGTAAAAGGAATAATTATGTAAAGTTTCAAGATAATCGATAAAGAATTGTGGCCTGTAGGTGACACGCAGAAATACAAAAAGAAAATGGCTCTGCCCATGGGGGTTGGGCATGCACCCCAAACTATAGGGATGTTCTATAGGGTATAAGGAATAAGCAGCGCTCACGCTATCAATCGTCATTTCCGCCAATTGCGATAAAAATATAATTTTGGTGGTAAAATATTCAATCTGGCGAAATTTTTTCCTGCACGGTGAATCTTTTTTTAACCCTGGCTATAAAATTTTTCTTGCCAAAAAGCTTTGATTTGATTTCCACCCGCGCAGACTGACACACATTACAGTCTATCGCGGTTGGCCGAGTCAGTCATCAATCAATTAGGCACCAATAATAATAATAACTAGACCTGTAGACCTGCAGTGCTGAACCGGCTTTCAGGAATCAGGCAGGAAGTGCGTCATACAATAGCCGATCCATCGAGCTACCAAACGATACTGTAGTTGTTATGATTCAGTGACACCCTCTATCAGATTTTTAAGTAATATTTGCTTACGAATACACCTGTCAAAATTGTATAATCTGGCAAAATTACTTCACTCCCGGTGCCAAAAGAAATCATTATCAGTAACAAATAAGTTGAGAATTCGCAATTGAGAATTGTTTTATACACACCAGGCAATAAATAATAAACTTGGAACCCATAAACTGAAATTAAAAAAGGTAAAAAACTTAACGGGAGACAAAATATATCTCAAATTAACCGGCACTACCGAGATGAGAGAAATGGGGTTTAACGTCGAATAGACACAAGCTATGTCATTTTGGGACTAGCATGGTTTAATTTCATATCAATAATTCCTGTGTAAAATATCATCAAAAAGTATTCATAAATAAAAAAAAAGGTTTTCGTAAAGGAATTAATTTTTTTCAAAATATCGGACATTTTTTCGACTTCTTCCGGTTTTACGATCGTTGTTGTGATAGCTTTTCGAAGTTCTTTGGATACTTAACTTTACGTACCAGAAGTGTCAGAAACATCCTTCGAGTAGTTTGGGAAAAAAAGATAAATTAAAGAGCGTTTCCAAAAATTTAACGATTTTTCAAATTTTTTTTCAAAGTTTGAGGCCATTTTTGGACCACTTATATTATTTCAACGCTTTTTATTTTGGATTCACTATATAGACAACCGATAGGACTTTGAGTAAGAAAAGTTTAAGAAAAATCTGTGGCGTCGTTTTCGAGAAAAGGGTGTCTCAGAATGTTAAAAAATCGGAAAATACTAGATTTTTGGCATACAATAATTTATTTCCTTACCATACAAATCGTATTATTTAGATACCATATGATGGTCCATTAATAGGGCTATCCAGTGACACTTTAGTTCTTTTGGTCCGCTATTACCTAAGGGAGAAATCAAGTTTTTCGCAAGAGGGACAATGTTTTTAACCTTTTTTTTTCATTTTTTTGAATACTTCCGGTGTGGTTATTATTGTCAGAATAGTTTTAATAGCCGGTTGGGGCACTAAAATAGCCACAGGGCTCTGTCATGTTATATTACATTATCTGATCAGATAAAATGCCCCTGAGAAATCCTATGTTCAAAAAATCCAAAAACGCAAAAAATTTAAAATATCGAAAATTAAATTTCAATAACTACATGCATATTATATATCGTTAGAATCGTAATTAGGTCACCTTTCTGAATATACAACCTTTTTTTGAAAATCTCTTAAAATAAAAAAAATAGATATTTCAAAGTCGTAATGGGATGTTTCGTACACTACCGCAAGGTCTCCCGATAGAGAAAGTTTCATAAAAATCTGTGGCGGAGTTTTCGAGATACAGGCATCCAAAAACGCTCCAAATCAGAAAATACTTGATTTTCAGCGTGCCATATTTTGCTGCCTGCTCATCGTATCCGTACGAATTGGGTATCATACGATAGCACAATCCTAGTGCAATCCAATGGTACCCTAATTCGTCTAATCCATTGATATCGGACGGAGAAATCGCGTTTTTCCCCAAAATACCCATTTTTTGCATTTTTTTCAAAATATCGGACATCTTTTCGACCACTTCCGGTGTACAGATTATTGTTGAAATTGCTTTATTCCTTGCAATGGTCATTTGGCTTCATGCCTCTGAAGTTTCAGAAACGTCACTTCTGCCATAAAACGAAACCCGAGCTCACAAAATGGGTAGAAAATTCGAAAAAAATCGAAAAAAAAGGGCGATAACTCGGAATGAAACTTATATTTCTGGAATCGGATGGTTTTCAGGTATCCAAAAATGTAGGTCAAATTTGAAAATTTTGAAAAATAACAAAAATTGTCTCTCAAACCACATTTTTCATATTTCGATCGCAAGAAGTCAGCGATGAAGTTTCGAAATATCGAAATTGTCAACTGCTATCGCCCGAGAAAAGACTCAGGGTTTCCGAAAATGTCATTTGTATGAAAATAGGTATAGAATTGACGAATCTACGGCCGTTTTTTAATTTTTTGACACAGCACAAAATTCGACCACTTCCGGTCTGCGCAGAAGTTTCAAAAATAGTTTATCAAGTAGCTAATACATGGTTTCCCAAAAGAGAATTAGGTCCCAGGTCGGTATCTGTTACAGGCGCTGAGAAATAGGCTCCGGTGAAAAAAAAAAATAATAATAATAAACTAGATCTGCTACTGTCCCATGCAGATATGAAAGCTTTCATATTCACAGTCACGTCCTGTCACATGTCATGGGTCATATGAATCATCCGAACAAGGAAAAAAAATCATTAAAATCGGTCACAATCTAGTGAAGTTAATGTGATTTTTCACTCGTAAAGAATTTTGTCAGCACGAAAAACATCAAAGGCAAAAATCGAATTTTTGAAATATTCAAATACCGTAACCCGGCTATCCTGAAATGTATTAATTTCAGACATAGGAGACGCATTGAACATACTATGCTCTATTGTGTATGTTTACAAGTCCGTAAATGTCGATTTTTCACTATGTTTCATATTCACTTCAAAATGGTGACTACCAGTTGACCTAAATCAAAATTCTACTTTGAATTTCATCAAGACATTGACCTAGTGAATGCCTATACCAAGTTTGAACATTGTACCCCAATTAGAAGAAGAGTTATTGTGTTTCAGAGTCATCAAGGTATTGGCCTAATAAACACCCACACCAAGTCTAGCTGAATTAGTAAGAGAGTTATTGTGTCCCAAACTAGATCATTTCGGGACTAACATATAGTTCGATTTTATTCCAATATTTCGCTTGCGCGTAGAGGTCTTTAGCAGTGGAAGGAAACCGGGGGAAATGAAGAAAACCCACCAAGTTGGACAGGCGACCTTACTCCTTGTCAGGTACAACCGGAGATTCGAAAATACGCTAGTTGACTCAATGACAGGCTTTATGATACAGCGCGCGTGCTAACCATTCAGCCACCAAACCCCCCTTTGAAATCAGACACGTGCAATATGTCATATAAGAAGAATAACAAGTCGCTCACATACAAAATGGTAAATTAATGAGCTTAGGTCAAAAGGTTGAGCTACTGTTTTAGAGTATTTAATTGTTTTAAAGAGACACGTTAAGGGTTGTTCATAGTTAAATGAAAGTTTAATTTTAAATAAGACGAACGTCTACCAATAAAATTAGGATTTAATAATATTAAAATAAAGTTTTAAATTAAGAATAATTAATTATTGGTCTAATGCAATGAAATGCTTTAATTTGACGGATGAAATGTACGATGGGTGTCCACACTATGTGGCGAAGGCGTTGACCTGCTAGCCAGGAGGTCGGGTGTTCGATCCCTGCATTGGCCGAGAAAGTTTATCTCGATTTTCATGCGTGTCCTCCCACCGGCGTCTACACATTGGAGTGCACGTAAAAGATCCTTTAGCAGTTGGAATTCGATAATGTTGAATAAGCTTTATACGATGACTAAATGTGCAGATTGTAGCCACCCACACTGCATGTTTTGCTTAACAATGAAAGGGTGCCGTTTTCAATTTTCGATCCTTTTATTCTTCTACTCCTGATATTTTGGACTGTTGATCGATGGTTTCATATAAAAGACTACCGATAAGACTCTTTGTAGAAGAAGTTCCCCAAAAATATTATGTTGACTTTAAGAGAAAAGACCTTTAAAAATGCTCCAAATCGTAAAAATACGACTTTTTGGATTTTCTATCTCCTTTTTCTGCTATCCCTGATATTTAAAAAAAATGATACAATGATTTCACACAACAGGCTAGCTGTTAGACTCTCGATTGACAAGAGTTTCACCACCCTCCCTTCATTATAACCGAAGTTATTGTGCCCTAAAGAATCAACAAATCAGCATGCTTATTTCTTTTTACCCCAGGCAGAAAATGCTCATTATTACACTCAATCATGACATTGACCTAGTGAACGTCTACACCAAGTTTAAACATTCTAGCTTAATTAGAAGGAGAGTTATTGTGTTCAAAAATCTCGGCCCTTCAAATTGCTTCTATTTTTCATTTTCAATTCAAAATGGTGACTCCCAGTTGACCTAAATGAAAATTCTACTCCCGACGTTTTTTAGGCCTTCCTTCAAGGATTCAGAAAATATAATTCCCGTGTCTGTAAGTAAAATAGCAAAATGGCGTTTGAGGTTTTTACATTTCAAGATGGTGGTACTTCCGGGTTGAGCTACAACCCCCATTTTTTGTGTACGAATCAGTAGTCTCGTAGCGAGTAACC
This sequence comes from Patella caerulea, assembly GCA_036850965.1. Taxonomy (NCBI): domain Eukaryota; kingdom Metazoa; phylum Mollusca; class Gastropoda; family Patellidae; genus Patella; species Patella caerulea. The sequence continues at coordinate 1,661,430 of JAZGQO010000018.1, read as the reverse complement.
AAAAAAAATTCAAGATGATTTGACATATATTTCGTCGATTTTTTTTAAAAATTTCGATCCTCAATTTCTGCAAGGGGAGATAATTTAGAAAATTTCTAAAGTCATTTTTCAAGTCGCATCATTAAGGTTTACTTACATATTAAATTTCATGAAAATCGCACAACTACTAAAGAAGTTGTCGAGTTGGTCTAAACTTCCGGTTGATATCACAGCGACGAATTTTCGAAATTCGAAAATCCGAAATTGCAGATTTGAAGTAAATGTCTCAAGGTACTCATAGAAAAAAGAATTAATTAAATAGGTCAAATAGTCACAAAGTTACAGCATTGTAGGTCAAATGCATTCGTTCGTAAAGTTCGGTGATTTCGGATTCGTAAAACGTTTTGAAAATATATTTAATCAAGGTTCGCACCCCATTTATGGGGGGGGGGGGGTAGGTCAAAGTTTCAGAAAGATCCTATCGTTAGATTCTGAGAAATCCGATTTGCAGAAAATACACAAAAAAAATAATAATAACTAGATCTGCTACTGTCCCATGCAGATATGAAAGCTTTCATATTCATCGTCACGTGTTATTGATTGTATCAAATATCCTAAATAAAAGGATAAGAAGAAAAAATTATTAAAATTGGTCAAAAACTCGCGAAGTTACAAGTCTAAATATAGTATGAAACATTGCACCCAGGCATAACAATAATCTGAAAACTAAAGGGAAATAACTGAAACTTGTATTACTGTAATTAGACGGATGAGAAAATGGTATGAAAATGGCGGGAAAAAAAAATTAAAAATGGCAGGTTGGACAGGCGACCTTACTCCTTGTCACGTACAACCGGGCATTCGAAAACACGCTAGTTAACTCAATGACAGGCGCGCGTGCTAACCATTCAGCCACCCAACCCCCCTTTAAAATCAGACACGTGTAATATGTCATAGGAAAAATAACAAGTGGCTCACAAAAAATGGTAAATTAATGAGTTTAGGTCAAAAGGTTGAGCTACTGTTTTAGAGTAATTTTTTATGTTTTAAAGAGACACGTTAAGGGTTGTTCATACTTAAATGAAAGTTTAATTTTAAATAAGACCAATAAAATTAGGATTTAATAATGCCAGACTAATATTAAAATAAAGTTTTCAATTAAGAATAATTAATTATTGGTCTAATGCAATGAAATGCTTTGATTTGACGGATGAAATGTACGATGGGTGTCCACACTATGTGGCTAAGGCGTTGGCCTGCTAGCCAGGAGGTCGGGTGTTCGATCCCTGCATTGTCCGAGAAAGTTCATCTCGATTTTCTGGCGTGTCCCCCACCCGCCGTGTACACATTGGAGTCCACGTAAAAGATCCCTTAGCAGTTGGAATTCGATACTGTTGAATAAGCTCTATACGATGACTAAATGTGCAGATTGTAGCCACCCACACTGCATGTTTTGCTTAACAATGAAAGGGTGCCGTTTTCAATGTTCGATCCTTTTGTTCTTCTACTCCTGATATGTTGGATTGTTGATCGATGGTTTTATACAAAAGACTACCCATAAGACTCTTTGTAGAAGAAGTTCCCAAAAAATATTAAGTTTACTTTACGAGAAAGACCTCTAAACATGCTCCAAATTGTAAAAATACGACTTTTTGGATTTTCAATCTCTTTTTTTCGCCTATCCCTGATATTTAAAATAAATGATACAATGATTTCACACAACAGGCTAGCTATTGGACTCTCTATTGACAAAAGTTTCACAGCCCTCCCTTCATTATAACCGAAGTTATCGTGCCCTAAAGAATCAACAAATCAGCATGCCTATCTCTGCTTACCCTAGGCAGAAAATGCTCATCTTTGAACTCAATCATGACATTGACCTAGTGAACGTCTACACCAAGGTTGAACATTCTAGCTCAATTAGAAGGAGAGTTATTGTGTTTCAAAGTCTCGGCCCTTCAAATTGCTACTACTTTTCATTTTCAATTCAAAATGGTGACCATCACGTGACCGAAATCAAAATTCTGCTCCCTACGATTTTTGGGCCATCCTTCAAGGATTCAGAAAATATAACTCCCGTGTCTGTAAGTGCAATATCGCAAAAGTTCAATTGTTTTTTCACGTTTCAAGATGGTGGCACTTCCGGTTCCATCGACAAACTCCATATTTTGTGTAGGAATCAGTAATTACTTGTCGAGTATCGAAAAAATTTTTTAGGTCATTCTGACCTATATTTCGACGATTTTTTTGAAAATTTTGATCCTTAATTTCACCAAGGGGAGATAATTTAGAAAATTTCTAATTATATTTTTGAAGTCACATCGGTAAGATCTACTTGTATACTAAATTTCATGAAAATCGTACAACTATTAAAGAAGTTGTCAAATTGGTCTAAACTTCCGGTTCGAAATCACAGCGACGAATTTTCGAAATTCGAAAATGTGAAACTGCAGATGAAAACGATTTTTTTCAAGGTATTCAAAGAAAAAAGAATTAGTAAAATCGGTCAAAAAATAACAAAGTTACGACTATGCATTGTCAGTTTTTTCGTTCGTAAAATTCGGTGATTTCGGATTCGTAAAACGTTTTGAAAATATATTTAAACAACGTTCGCACCCCATTTTTGGGGGGGTAGGTCAAAGTTTCAGAAAGATCCCATGGTTAGATTCTGAGAAATCCGATTTGCAGAAAATACACAAAAAAAAAAATAATAATAATCTTAACAGAAACAATAAGCTTTCATATGTAATATGAAAGCTTAATAACTTTAACAGAAACAATAAGCTTTCATATGTAATATGAAAGCTTAATAATAATTTTAGTAATCACAATAGGCTTTCAGACTTTCGTCTGAAAGCCTAATAATAATCTTTTTCTATAGCACTGAACATTCAGTCAGTCTGACTGCTCTGTGGCACTTTACAATGTAGATATGTTATAAAATAAGAAAAAACAAAACAAAACATACATGTATATACAAATAAACACAATAATACAATGGAATAGTTAAGTTACAATATACAGATAAAAAGTTTGGGTAAAAAACAGGGTTTTTAGACGTCGTTTGAATACAGCTAAGTTTGGACTTTCAGGGGCAATCTGTTCCATTCTTTTGGTGCTCCGTACACAAAAGCCCTCTCACCAAATTTTGACTTTTGTACTGGACATACAAGCTGGTTTTTATAAGATGAAAGTAAGGAACGAGAAGGTACACATTGCTTAATCAAATCGGATAAATAGGATGGTGCCAAAGGATTGTATAACCCTTGTCTCTTGATCAATCTCGGATTAGTGTTGATTAGTATTTACAGTAAGAGTAGTAATAAACTAATTAAGAGATAAAAGATTTAATTATTTGTCTCCCAATACGAATTGGTGGCTTTTTTGACGGTGTCTATATATACAGTATTCAAAATGGCGGCCACTAGAATAATACTCGTACGATTTGTTTGGGATCATAGGATTATGACAGCTGGATTATCTTTTTCTTACTTCTGTTGGCCGTATCGTTATAAATGAAGCCAAGTTCGAGTTTGTTGTTACAGTTTATGTGGAAGTTGACCTTAAACTCCAGAAACGAACGAAAGTCAGTTATCATCAAATTGCATGCCAAGGGTAGAGCCTTCATCAACGTCCGATAGAAGAATGCCAGATTATTTTATTATGTCACCACCAAATATGTTCCATGTCTAGAGATAATACTAACATGATCGGCTACCTAAAAAGTTCGCAACGGAGAATAATTTCGAAAAAACATAAAATCTTAAAGGGGCATTAGGCCTATGGAAGGCTTGATAAAGAACTGACAATAATACATGTAGTTAAAAAAAAAAAAAAAAATATAACGTAAATTTCAGTCAAATTGCTACACTCTGAACCGAGATATAATCTTTTAAATTTTAGGACTCACAATTCCCGTGGCAACTACAGACTGTGAATGAGTGTTTAGTTGACAAAATATTCATTATAAAAAAACAACAAATATTCATTAAAAACAAATACACTGTGTAACTTAATGTTACTAAAAGTGGTTACCATAGATGTTGAAAAAGCTTTCAAAAAATGGGCTTCTGCAAAGCAGTGACAAATTTTGTAAATTGTGATGTAATATATATATTGTGTGTACTTATGTAAATAAAAATTACTGATAAAATCTACGATATTTATTCTTTGTTTCTGGATCAAAAAAAATGGCTAATAAATTAATATGAAAAATTGGCGGAAGAAAAATGAAACCCAGAGTGAGCACTGGGAATAAGTATACAAAGTTTGAAGAAAATCCAATAAGAACTGCGCCCTGTAGTAGACCCACAGACACACACACAGACAGGGGTGACGACATAATACGTCCACATTCAATGTGGACGTATAAAAATAGATGATAAAGGAAGAATATATGGAAAAATTCAGTCAAATAACTTTATTCTTAACAAATTATTGACTAGAAATAGAAGTCAACTCTATCTTCACTCCCTTCGAGAACGGCCGATTGTTTGATTGACTGGCTTAACTCCACCTACATACACTCGATTATCAAGTAATGTTTTCAATGAGACGGGGTTGCAAATCAATTTGTATCACATTTATTTTTCACTACAAATTCAAAATAAGACTATTAGCATATAGATAAGAAGAGAAAGTTTGAAATAAATGGACCACATCAATGAGGCAGCATTGTACATAATTATAGCCTACTTCTTGTTAGCCTGCGTGTACTCTTGTACTGTAACTGGTAGACCTACGTGACTCACAAAGCAGACAAATAGGAAACAGTGATTATCAATTTCCAGAGTTGTCGCATATTAAGTAATTATCAGAAAATCATTAAAATTTATTGGTTTTTATAAAATTCTGCTGATGCCAACGTTTAGTATACGAAACATTTAATATTATGGATTTAGTTGTTCAATTATCGATTTTCAAGAAATTCGAACTCAACCATCATTAAAGTGTTACTGGGAGAAAGTCAAACAGTTTTTTTAATTTGGAATAAAATTATGGTCTCCATAGGGTCCACAAGGTAAAAAACATGATTTTTCATACAATCAGGGGCCATAATTCAGGAAGTAATATTCCAATGTGCCCGAATATCGAAAAGATCTTTGGGTTATAAACTTACATTTCAAATTTCATCAAAATCGGATTAAAATTGTGACCTCTACAGGGTCCACAACCTTGATATACAGTGGACTCTGTCAAATTCGAACGTACGGGATCGTTACAAAATGTCGGATCACGCAAAGTGTCGGAATACCCTTTTTTGTTAAACTCGAAATACTGTAACTTCGAAAACCAGGGCGATGCTCGATTCACAGTCCAGAACGTCCCGAATCGACAGAATTACAATCGAGTGACGCGGAATTCAGTCCTGTTACAGTTCTGCCAGTCCCGACAGCTGAGGTGGAGTGAGTAGAATCGTGACATATTCCTAGGTAAAAAATATGTTTCAGCAGTCATGATTGGTTGGGATACTTTTTAAACAGTCGACGCATGCGCTGTAATCCAAAATTCTCCTTTTCACTCGATTGACACCGGTTTTGGAATTCAATTCTGGAACTGTGAATCGAGTATCCCCAAAAAGTATTATTATAATGTAGCTTCGAATCACCAGATCATTATTTCTTTATAAAAATGATAAACTTTACTGTACATTCAAAATTTTCTTACATTCATTCTTATTTCATTTAACATGCGTAGACATTTTGAATAGGTCAAGTCTGTCGTTAATTCATCTTCTTCGTCGCCTTCATTTGATGGCACACTTGTGTTTGCTAAATGCTATCACATGTTCATTGGTTATCTATCGTTATATGTCAAGGTCGTCGTCACACGGTTCGGAGAGATCCGTAGGGTGATTAACACTCGTCAAACCTCAGCAGATTCCGATACCCTACTTAGATTGTACCGGAATCTGTCGAGATTTGTCGAGTGCAAACTTACGTTATTCGGGTACAGTCGGCATGCGCAACGGATATTTCTAACAGGTGCTAGGAATATTTTTACGACTACGGATTCGTGATAAAATTCTTGGATATGCTTGAGTATTTGTCACAATAACTTTCTTACTACAAGAGATTATAAAATTATCAAAGCAATTAACAAAGACCTACGGTAGCGAGTATTAATCTCACCGATAATTATTTTAATTGATTAGTTAGTGTTTGCTTGTTAATCTTTTGTGGCTTCACCATCCATCGACTTTTAATCTCATCGATATTTGATTGGTAATAATTGGTTGCTCTACACCTATCGATTGAATGTCGGATTATACTGTGTCGATTCAATGGAAATCGGCTGATTAATGTCGTAATCCAGAACATACAGAGTCCGGATTAACCAGTGATTTTTTGGCTGAAGTAATAAGGAAATAAATTGGGACATGAAAATCATGTCGGATGTCACAGAATGCCGGAGTGGTCAGAGATCGGATGTGACAGAGTCCACTGTATCATATTTTTACATTATTCGCGTATTAGCGCCAGGCAGGCATTTTGTCCATTCACGTAAAAATGGCATGGCATTTTGTTCAGCAATTTTGGTCATGAAATTCGAACCGAACATTCACCAAACGTTTTTTAAATCTGGTAATAATTGTGACATCATGATAATAAAGGCGATTTTTCGTACAGTCGGAGGCCATAATTCAAGAAGTTACAAACCGATATGCGCAAATATTTAAAGGAATGAAGATCTTTAGGTTATAAACATGTATTTCAAGTTTCATCCAAATCGAATCAAAATTATGACCTCTATAGGGTCCACAAGCTTAATATACCATATTTTTTACACTATTGGCGTACAAACGGCGGCCATTTTGTTTGTCAATCTTTGTCCAATTTTCGAGAAATTTGAACTCAACCTCGATTACTCTGTAACAATGATATATACAACCCTTTTTTTTTTAAATCAGGTAATAATTGTGACCTCCAGAGGGGCCATAATCTAATAAAGGCAATTTTTTTGTACAATCAGGGACCATAATTCAGGAAGTTACGATCCGATGGGCGCAAATATCGAAAGGAACCAAGATTTTTGGGGTATAAACATACATGTCAATTTTCATCAAAATCGGTTCGGAATTGTGACCTCTATAGGGTCCAGAAGCTAAAAACATAATTTTTTGTACAATCAGGGACAATAATCCATGAAGTTTCAATCCGATACATCCCAATATCGAAAGCAGACGAGATGTTATGGGGATAAACCTATATTTCAAGTTTCGTCAGAATCGGCTAAGAATTGTGACCTGTAGAGAGTCCACAAACAAATTGTGGACGGACAGACAAGGGCGACAACAATAATGTTGACGTATAATTAAACAAAGAATTCATCGTATTTATCTCCACCAACCCTAATGTAGCACATTCACAGCATCAGTTATAAGATGGAAACACTTTAGAATATCAATTGAGCACCCCAGTACTCTGAGACCTTGTCATAAGTATACGTTGTTGATACTATTGAGATGGTAACTGGTCTATTGGTGTGTCAAATTTAAAGTCTTCAGGAAACAACATATGTGCTTTAGGATACATGAGTTTGTAGGATTGTCTGATAGTAACTTCTGCGACACCAGCAATTTCTCCAATCTCTGAAGCAACAAACACAGAAATTAAACATATTATAAATCATTTACAATTTTTTTAGTAACAGGCAAAGCCTGAAAAAAGATAGGTTGCCAGGCAACAAAACATACACCCACAACAGCTAAGTCGTCTGGGCAGTCAACAAGGATTGTCGCATATTGTTTCTTTTGTCAGTAAGGAGAACATTTACAACACATGATAATCTTATTACGAGTAATAGCGCATTAAGTAATTATCAGAAATGATTAGAATAGTTTAGATGGTTTGTCTCAAGGCCTTTGTCCACAAGATATTTCAAAGTAATCAAGTGCCATAATTCTGGCAGTAATTATCAGATATCACTGAAAATCAAATAGGATTCTTCGTCTCATGACCCTAAACACTGTGTACAAATTCAAAGTCAATCAGATATTAACTTTAGCCTTTAGAGCGTTCACAGGGTTTTTCAAAGTGATCAAGGGTCAAAACTCTGGTAGTAATTATCGGATATCACTGAAAATCACTGGGCAGTAATTATCGGATATCGCTGAAAATAAATAGGCTTTTTTGTATCATGACGGTAAACAGTGTGTATAAATTTAAAGTCAATCGGATATTAACTTTAGATTTTTCAAAGTGATCAAGGGTCATAACTCTGGCAGTAATTATTGGATATTGCCGAAAATCAATAGGCTTCTTCGTATCATGACCTTAAACGTGTATAAATTTAAAGTCAATTGGATATTAACTTTAGTCTCTAGAACGTTCACAGGATTTTGCAAAGTGATCAAGGGTCATAACTCGGGCAGGAATTATCGGATATTGCTGAAAATCAACAGGCTTCTTCGTATCATGACCTTACACACTGTGTATAAATTTGAAGTCAATTGGATATCAACTTTAGCCTCTAGAGCGTTCACAGGATTTTGCAAAGTGATAAAAGGTCATAACTCGGGCAGGAATTATCGGATATTGCTGAAAATCAACAGGCTTCTTCGTATCATGACCTTACACACTGTGTATAAATTTAAAGTCAATCGGATATTAACTTTAGCCTCTAGAGTGTTCACAAGATTTTTCAAAGTGATCAAGGGTCATAACTCTGGTAGTAATTACCGGATATCACTGAAAATCAATAGGCTTCTTCAACGCAAGACCTTAAACACCGTGTATAAATTTAAAATCAATCAGATATTAACTTTAGCCTCTAGAGCGTTCAAAAGATTTTTCAAAGTGATCAAGGGTCATAACTCTGGTAGTAATTATCGGATATCGCTGAAAATCAACAGGCTTCTTCGTATCCTGACGTTAAACACTGTGTATAAATTTAAAGTCAATCGAATATTAACTTTAGCCTCTAGAGCGTTCCCAAGATTTTTCAAAGTGATCAAGGGTTATAACTCTGGTAGTAATTATCGGATATCGCTGAAAATCAACAGGCTTCTTCGTATCATGACCTTAAACACCGTGTATAAATTTAAAGTCAATCGGATGTTAACTTTAGCATCTAAAGCGTTCACAAGAATTTCAAAGTGATCAAGGGTCATAACTCTGGCAGTAATTATCGGATATCACTGAAAATCAATAATCAAAAACCGTGTATAAATTTAAAGTCAATCGGATATTAACTATAGCCTCTAGAGCGTTCACAAGATTTTTCAAAGTGATCAAGGGTCATAACTCTGGTAGTAATTATCGGATATCGCTGAAAATCAATAGGCTTCTTCGTCTCACGACCTTAAACACTGTGTATAAATTTAAAGTCGATCGGATATTGACTTTAGCCTATAGAGCGTTCACAAGAAATTGTGGACGATGGACGGACCGACAGACGGAACGGACGGGGGCGACGGCAATATACGACGACATTTCCAAGCTAAAGAAAAAGCAATTTTTCGAACAATCAACGGCCATAATTCAGGAAGTTACAATCTGATATGCGCAAATATGCGCAAGATCTTTGGGTTATAATCATGCATTTCAAGTTTCAGATTAAAATTATGACCTCTTCAGGGTCCACAACCTTGATTTACCATATTTTTACACTATAAGCTTACAAGCGGCGGCCATTTTGTCCAGCAGTTTTTGTCAGATTTTCACAAAATTCGAGTTCAACCTTCATTATGGTGTAATGGTGATATAATCAAACGTTTTTTAAATTAGATAATAACTGTGACCTCCTGAAGGACCACAAGGTAAAAGATAGATTGTCAGGCAACAAACATATGCCCACAGCGGCTAAATTGTCCAGGTAGTCAACAAGAGTTGTCTCATACTTTTACTTTTTTTGGTAATGAAACACTTAAGTCTGATTAAGAGTAACAACTCATTAAGTGATTATCCAAAAATCATTAGAATATGTTTGGCTTTTATAAAGTTCTCCTCCATGCTAACATGCCAATACTGTAGATTATGATAAAGAAAGATTTCAAAATATACATACAATGGGAACTAACCCCACCCCATTTCTGGCAAATGCACATTTATATAAATAAGAATTCTGCTTTCAAGACCATAAAAGAAAGATAGGTTGCTAGGCAACGAAACATACGCCCACAGCAGCTAAATTGTCCGGGCAGTCAACAACGGTTGTCGCATATTTTTACTTTTTTGGGTAATGAAACATTTGTAATACACTAAAATCTGATTAAGAGTAACAACTCATTATGTGATTATCTGAAAATCATTAGAATTTGTTTGCTTTTTATAAAGCTTTTGCCCCACGCTAACAATTAGTATAGGAAACATTTAACATCATGGATTTAGCTGTTCAGTTATCAAAATTCATTGAAAATAAAAATACTTGTTCTTTTTCACACCTTAAACTCTGTGTATCAATCTGAAGTCAATCGGATAATAAGTTTGGCATCTATAGCGTGACAAGGTTTTTTGAAGTTATCCAGGGAAATAACCCTGGAAGTAATTATTTGAAATCGCTGAAAATCAGTAGGCTTCTTCGTCTCATGACATTAAACAGTGTGTGTAAATTTAAAGTCAATTGAATATTAACTTTGGCCTCTAGTCAATCGAATATTAACTTTGGCCTCTAGAGCATCCACAGGATTTTTTGATGTGATCAAGGGCCATAACTCTGGCAATAACTCTGAAAATCAATAGGCTTCTTCGTCTCATGACCTTTAACACTGTGTATAAATTTAAAGTCAATCAGATATTAACTTTGGCTTTGACAAATATCTGACCACTACTGCATTACAATAACTCTTAATCTTTCCAGACCCAAAAATGCTCGGAAAACTATAGTCTGTAGGAATATCAAACACATTGATTGGGATACTTTAAGAACAGATTTGTCAAATACAAACCTTGTACTTGATTTGATCCCCGATGTTAATCTCCAAGTTGATTTGTACAACAACAAGACCCTCACTGAGCTCCTTAATAGACATGCTCCTTCAGTCACAAAAACTGTAATTCTACGGAGCAGTGCCCCTTGGTATAACGAGGAAGTCCATCAAGCCAAACGCCAACGTCGGCGTGCAGAACGGAAATGGCGTAAAACGGGTTTAGAAATCTATCGCCAAATTTACTGCCAGGCCAAAAGCAAGACATCCAAAGTAATATGCGATGCTAAACGATTCCACTGTCACACATATATACAGGACTACACTAATGATCCACGAAAAACTCATAGATTTTTGAAAGCCCTTCTTGGCTCGAAATCTGAACCTAAGCTGCCAAACACTGACAGCCAATCCACACTCGCCAATGAATTCAATAATTTTTTCGTTGAGAAGATCGAGACGATTCGAAATGGGCTAATCTCAAACAACCCTGTAATTTATAGCGTGCCAATTAACACATTCCATGGTCAGCAATTAACAAACTTTCAGTGAGAAGGAAGTACAGGATTTAATCAAAACATCAAAACCCACAACATGCTTGTCAGATCCAATCCCAACTGCCCTGATTTTCAAACTTCTGGACCAACTCACCCCGTTTTTCACTCATTTGATTAATAACAGTTTAGCTAGTGGTGTCTTCCCGAACCAATTCAAATCAGCTGTGGTTCTTCCACTTCTCAAGAAAGACAACCTGGACCAAAATCATCTGAAAAATTATCGCCCAGTCTCTAACCTCCCCTCCTTATCAAAGGTGCTAGAAAAGGCAGTTAATACTAGACTGAAAGAACACCTTTCTGTAAATTCCTTGCTGGACACTTATCACTCATCATATCGTCACAATCACAGCACAGAGACTGCTTTACTGCGAGTTGTTAATGATTTGCGATGTGCCGTCGACAGCAGTAATGTTGCCTCAGTTGTGATGCTCGATCTCTCGACAGCCTTTGATACCATTGACCACCACATACTCTTTGATAACCTGTCTGCAAGGTGTGGCATCGGAGGAGCGCCCTTAGAGTGGTTCAAATCATATCTACATGGTCGCAAACAGTCTGTACTTATTGGTAATGAGTTATCAGAAACAACCCCATTAGCCTGTGGTGTACACCAGTCAAGTTGCATCCATTATTGCACATCACCGACTCTCTCACCACTCATATGCCGATGATACCCAGATTATCGATGCCTTCATGCCAAATCAACACACTAACGCATTCAAGGTGACATCATCATGTACACAGGAAATTAAGTCTTGGACGACGTCAAGCATGTTAAAATTAAATGACGACAAGACTGAAATCATGCTTGTCGGAACGAAGAACAACCTTAGGAAAATTGATACGCCTACAGCGACCATTGCAGACGCCGATATTCAAACACAAGATAGTGTAAAAAATCTTGGTGTATTCCTCGATTTCAATCTTACAATGGAAAAACACGTTAATCATCTGTGCAAGATATGTTACTTTCATTTGAGAGCTATTGGCAATATCCGACATCTCCTAACAAAAGACTCAGCACACTCACTCATTAGATCATTAGTCTTTTCTAGACTGGATTACTGTAACAGCATCCTCACTGGTCTAAATCGCAACCTAATTGTAAAACTACAAACTATTCAAAATACAGCTGCAAGGATGGTCAGTCGCACTTCGAAACACGTTCACACCCAACCGCTATTAAAAGATCTTCACTGGCTGCCTGTCCATTCAAGACCAACATTTACTTGAAGTTCCCAAATTTAACCTTCAAACTTTCGGATACAAATCTTTCCGGTTCACAGCTCCAAATTTATGGAATTCATTACCATTAAGTGTAAAATGTGCCCCTTCATTGGAATCATTCAAATCCAGATTAAAGACTCACCTGTTTAATTGTAAATACAGTTGTATTTGACCGAATATACTGTTGTGTAAATAGTGAATGATACACAGTGTACATAGTGTTTGGCGCTTTGAGCATGCATACCTGTATGGAAATTTGCGCATTATAAATATACACTATTATTATTATTATTATTAACTCTGGCACTAATTATCGGAAATCGCTGAAAATAGGCTTCTTCGTCTCATGACCTTAAACACTGTGTATAAATTTAAAGTCAATCAGATATTAACTTTGGCTTTTAGAGCATCCACAAGATTTTTTGAAGTGATCAAGGGCCATAACTCTGGCACTAATTATCGGGAATCGCTGAAAATCAGTAGGCTTCTTCGTCTTATGACCTTAAACACTATGTATAAATTTAAAGTCAATCGGATATTAACTTTGGCTTTTAGAGCATCCACAAGATTTTTTGAAGTGATCAAGGGCCATAACTCTGGCACTAATTATCGGAAATCGCTGAAAATCGATAGGCTTCTTCGTCTTATGACCTTAAACACTGTGTATAAATGTAAAGCCAATTAGATATTAACTTTGGCCTCTAGAGCGTCCACAAGATTTTTTGAGGTGATCAAGGGCCATAACATGGTAGTTATTATCGGAAATCGCTGAAAAAAAAGACTTCTTCGTCTCATGACCTTAAACACTGTGTATAAATTTAAAGTCAATCGGATATTAACTTTAGCCTCTATGTGATATAAAATAATTAGTAGAATACAATATCAAAAAACCATCGCTTTATCCAACGTTTCGTCAGTAAAAATACTAACTTCCCCAAGGTAAAGAAAACTAAATACAAAATGACTGGAAGTCAGTTATGACATCGTGGGATTGATACATAACAAGAAAGGTTAGCTTAAAGCTGAACTCCGATTACAAAACTACAGAAATAATTAAATAAAAAAATACTGCCATACATAATCGCCATACTTGTTTTCAATTTGCAGAACAAGTTGGCCGCTGTACGGTGTACGAAAACAGAGGCAGGCCACGCCCACATCCAGTATACACTGTGTCAACCACGCTGTCCACATCCGGCTTGCAATATTTCAACTACCAATTACCTACTGACTGAGCTGTTTTTCTCTATAAGTTTACTGAAAATATTATTGCTACACAATTATTATGCCTGATCAGGTACATATTATTTTACTAATTGTACGAAATAAGTAACCTACGGTATACTTTTGCTCTAAAAGTATGGGAAAAATTGTCTTACCTGAAACAAACAACAAATCTACCGACATCATCCAACCCTGTTTATTCTTATTTCTTGAAAGGTTTTGCATAACAGCGTAGAAACACCAAATGATTTCTTGTATTATAAAGTTCAGTATTATCATTCCAAATATATCCAAAGCAGCAATAACACAACTGTTCTTTCCATCGAAGATGTCTTCACTTCAAAATATTTTTCATCTTGTTGTTATTTATGACGATCAAGGGACATAGGTGGTTATGACCCTTGATGTTATGTCAACAACATAGATTTGTTGTTGTTTGGAGTAGTTTTCTTTCATTTTTAGAGCAAAGGTATACCGGGCTTTACTTATTTCTTCTAATTAGTAAAATAATATGTACCTAATCAGACATAATAATTGTGTAGCAATAATATTTTCAGTAAATTTATAGAGAAAAACCGCTCCGTCAGCAGCTGGTAATTGGTAGTTGAAATAATGTTAGCCGGTAGCCGGATGTGGACAGTGTAGTTGCCAAAGTGTATACTGGATGTGGGCTTGGCCTGCCTCTGTCTTCGTACACCGTACAGCGGCCATACTTGTTCTGCAAATTGAAAACAAGTATGGCGATTATGTTTGGCATTAATTTTTTGTTATTTAATTATTTCTGTAGTTTTGTAATCGGGGTTCAGCTTTTAGTAAAACTTTACTAAAATTAATGAAGAATTATTCATGGTTACTATTTTTGTTTTAAACCCCCTGGATTTAACTCATTTAAACCATTAGGCCAAACTGAATTAAGTCTATGAATCCACAGACTTTCTGCTGTGTTCAATTTTTTCTGATCACTATCAGGAATTTTTTGTACTATGGTACACACGAAATCATGTCCAGGTATATTAAAATGGGAGGCTACATGGGAGGAATGGCCTGGTGTTTTAAGCTTTATATTGCTTCTATGCTTCTTAAGTCGAGTGCTGAAAGGAGTAATGGTTTGACCCACATATTGCATATTACAGGTTTTACATGTTAAACAATATACAACATAAGAGCTGGCACAGTTGACAGAGTCTCTAATCTTGAATGATTTCGTGTCTTTACTGGTTACTTCTTGAATATTGCACATAGTCTCGCATGATTTGCATAATTTTCGTAAACAAGGTTGACAGCTGTATGAAATTTTGTCCTTAATATGGTTCTTACTAGTGTCAGAAGTTCTCAACTTATTTTCTTTCAAGATATTGCCAATAGTATGATTCTTTCTCTCTGCTATTATTATTTTGCTGCTATTCATAATTTTTGTCATGCGTGAAATTGTGTCTAAATTACTCCTGTCTTTAATCATTTGGTGAAGATGAGGTTGTCGAGGGTCAAAGGTAGTTGTCCAAGGAATAATGTTCACATTGGTATCGGTCTAGGATTGGTAGGTCAATAATTCAGTCCTGGTCTTCTGATCTGCTCGGTTAAATGCCTTTAGAATAATTTTCTTAGGATATCCGGATTGTTTAAGATAGGATCCAAAATTTTTTAGGTTTGATTTGGTCCAGCTATCTTTACTACAAATACGTTTTATACGTAAAGCACCACTGTAAGGTGTGTTTGGGGTGACAACTTGATGGAGGAAGATAATGATGGCAATCTATTTTCTTGGAATGTAGATTAGTCTCTAACTTTTCCTTTTCTTTGACAACTTCTACATCTAGGAAATTAACCGAGTTGCTATTTACATCTGCAGTAAATTTGATCTTAGGATGTTGTTGGTTCAATTTTGAAACAAAATTATGGCATTCTTCTTGAGGGAGAGAAGATAAAGCCCAAATATCATCTATGAATCTGCATGAAATATCTGGTTTATTAGGTAATGGTTCATAGTAGGTTTTCATCCAGTATGACATATAAATATTAGCATATGTTACAGCAAACGGAGTACCCATGGCAGTCCCCGATATCTGTCTATAAAACATACCCCAAAATTCAAATTCATTGTTGTGAAGAACAAAATCTGCAATTTGTAGAATTGATTCAGACTCTTCATTGGTCACAATTTTAGTTTCTTGTAATGCATGTTTTAGTGCTTCTAAACCTTCAGAAATAATAATATTTGGATATAAACTGATAACACCAAGAGTCATAAGATTACTATTACTAGGAATAGATTTGCTGTTTATAGCTTCTATCCTTTGAAGAAATTGAGTAGTGTCTTTAACTAATTCAGGGTAGTAAAGCTGTGCCACCGGTTGTAGTTTCCAGTCAAGCCAAGAAGAAGCTTTACGAGTAGGTGCTGTAACTTGACTACGTATTGGTCTTCCTGGTGGTACATCTGTAGGATTAAAAACTTTATGAACTTTTCCTAAAATGTAGAAATGCGCTGGTTTGTCTACAGGTCTGTCTAAGATAGCTTTCCTTTCATTTTCTGGAATTTTAAGGCCAGTCACCAATTTTGTCAATTGTTCATGAATCTTGCTTGAATTGTCTCCATTGACTTTCTCATACACAGAGTTATCCTGTACCACCTAAATAAGACCAAATTAGAGAACTTCATAACTTAAGAACATTTCATCGACGACTAAGACTTTCTGAGTTCTTTTTTGAAAAACCATCAAAGCAAATCTTACCTAAATCACTGTATATCAAGAGTGAATGGTCACCACCTTGTGGAAGAGATAAAGCTCTGGAGCTCCACTGTGCCAATCAGTATCAAACTACACAGAAAATAAAGTACGAGATAATTTAACTGGCGAAGAGAGGAAAGCCTTATCAAGTTTGAAGCATGACCCTAATATTATCATTGGTAAAGCTGATAAAGGAGGTGGTATTGTCATCTCGAATAAAGAAGACTATGTTAAAGGGGAAGACCAACGATTTTCAACAAGGTTTCCATAAATCTTAAATATATATTGTTAAATAATCCCCTCTGTAACAAAGGCAAAAAAGTTTTTGTAAGCGAGAAATTAATTTTTTTAAAACCGGAAGTGACACAGTTGGTTCAACACGCTCATCGGGCTCTATAGTAAGCATGCAAATTTGGCCTATGTTTACTACTGTATTGTGTTAACAAAACAAAAATTTGTGTTTATAATATCCTAATAGACAGCCCATTTTATCAGATCTTTGGTCAAAGGACGATGAGTGCACACAATACAGCAGTAAACTTATGCCAAATCTGTATGCTTACTATAGAGCCCAGTGAGCGTGTTGAACCAACTATGTCACTTCCGGTTTTAATAAAAATCAATTTCTCGCTTACAAAAACTTTTTTGCTTTTGTTACAGAGAGGATTATTTAACAATATACATTTAAGATTTATGGAAGCCTTGTTGAAATTCGTTGGTCTTCCCCTTTAAAGAATGTATGAAACATCTAGAGCCGCGTTTCTCAACCTGGGGTGAATTCACCCCCAAGGGGGGAATGGCTCGCGTCCAGGAGGTGAATGACCACACTCCCAGTAACTTCAAAAATGATCATATAAAGGTTGTGCAGTTGAGATTAGCACTCTCAAACACTGTCCCGAGAATGAAAAAAAATCGTTTGTGACAATCACCGGGAGCAAATTTCGCACTGAACTGGAAACAACGTATTTTCATTAAAATATAAATTTGGTGATTATTAAATCTCACCTTCGATCCGTATTCATTCCATATTCAATGTCAATGTGGTCAGGGGTTGCAGGCCCGTGCAAGGATCCGTGGTTCATGTCGGATGGCTTCTATAGAAAAAGGCCATTTTCAAGTTCCTATGAAACGCCTGAAGAGTGCCTGAAATGGCTGGAAATCACATTTCCGGGATCTAACTTCTAAAAATTTCCTAGGGCCCCCCACCCCGACCCTCCTCGATGGGCTTCTTGCCTATGGCGCTCGCGGTGACCAGCTTTGCCAGCCACGGCTCCGCGATCAGTAACCTCCTCAAAACTCTGGGGGTAAATTGGTTGGTTGAGAATTCATTTAGGGGTGAGCGGTGAGAAAAGGTTGAGAAACATGGATCTAGAGGATAACTCTATGTATAAGAAAGTCAGAGGAGACAATTCAAGGAAGATTCATGAACAATTGACAAAATTGGTGACTGGCCTTAAAATTCCAGAAAATGAAAGGAAAGCTATCTTAGACAGACCTGTAGACAAACCAGCGCATTTCTGCATTTTAGGAAAAGTTCATAAAGTTTTTAATCCTACAGATGTACCACCAGGAAGACCAATATGTAGTCAAGTTACAGCACCTACTCGTAAAGCTTCTTCTTGGCTTGACTGGAAACTACAACCGGTGGCACAGCTTTACTGTCCTGAATTAGTTTAAGACACTACTCAATTTCTTCAAAGGATAGAAGTTATAAACAGCAAATCTATTCCTAGTAATAGTAATCTTATGACTCTTGATGTTATCAGTTTACATCCAAATATTATTATTTCTGAAGGTTTAGAAGCACTAAAACATGCATTACAAGAAACTAAAATTATGACCAATGAAGATTCTGAATCAATTCTACAAATTGCAGATTTTGTTCTTCACAACAATGAATTTGAATTTTCGGGTATGTTTTATAGACAGATATCGGGGACTGCCATGGGTACTCCGTTTGCTGTAACATATGCTAGTATTTATATGTCATACTGGATGAAAACCTACTATGAACCATTACCTAATAAAAACCAGATATTTCATGCAGATTCATAGATGATATTTGGGCTTTATCTTCTTTCCCTCAAGAAGAATGCCATAATTTTGTTTCAAAATTGAACCAACAACATTCTAAGATCAAATTTATTGCAGATATAAATAGCAACTCGGTTAATTTCCTAGATGTAAAAGTTGACAAAGAAAAGGAAAAGTTAGAGACTAATCTACATTCCAAGAAAACAGATTGCCATCATTATCTTCCTCCATCAAGTTGTCACCCATAACACACCTTTAATATGCTATACCTTACAGTGGTGCTTTACGTATAAAACGTATTTGTAATAAAGATAGCTGGACCAAATCAAACCTAACAATAATAGCAGAAAGAAAGAATCATACTATTGGCAATATCTTGAAAGAAAATAAGTTGAGAACTTCTGACACTAGTAAGAACCATATTAACCCATTTAACCCTGAGCCAATTAAAAGATTATCTACCCTAACCTCATTGAACCAGCAGGGCCCATCTCCCTAAGCCAATTAGAGGATTATTGTTAATCCTAATACCCTCTACAAAATTGCAAATAATTCAAAAATTACGCATTCTTCGCATCATAACGTCAAAAAAAAAAAATGATAAATAGTTGATTTCTTCGACATTATCATATTCCACAATATACCTGGCAGTAAATCATAAAATCGGATTCTATTTCACTCTCAATATCGTATAATTATTAGCCGTAAGTGACAGCGTGAAAATATTGGAATAGTGCCAAATTGAATGACACGGTGTGAATTTTCACCTCTGACCTGTTACGTAAATACTGAAAGATCCGGTGTTGAAACATATATTTTTTATTGGATGATTAGCGAATTAAACATTCCTTTTCATTTCGGGTTGTACTTTTATTACCCAATCACCATTAATTAATGAAATAAAAACAATAGAAGTAAGTTGATTGATTTCTCGCTTGGGTTCGCTAATGCCGTTGCCAAGTATGAAGGGCCCGCGAGTTGATTCGCTACCGTCAGCCACGTGCCGCGAGTTGTTTCGCTACCGTAAAAAATGGGTTAAGGACAAAATTTCATACGGCTGTCAACCTTGTTTACCAAAATTATGCAAATCATGCGAGACTATGTGAAATATTCAAGAAGTAACCTGTAAAGACATGAAATCATTCAAGATTAGAGACTCTGTCAACTGTGCCAGTTCTTATGTTGTATATTGTTTAACATGTAAAACCTGTAATATGCAATATGTAGGTCAAACCATTACTCCTTTCAGCACTCGACCTAATAAGCATAGAAGCAATATAAAGCTTAAAAAACCTGGCCATTCCCCCATGTAGCCTCCCATTTTAATATACCTGGTCATGATTTCGTGTGTACCATAGTACAAAAAATTCCTGATAATGATCAGAAAAAATTGAACACAGCAGAAAGTCCATGGATTCATAGACTTAATTCAGTTTGGCCTAATGGTTTAAATGAGTTAAATCCAGGGGGGTTCAAAAAAAAATAATAACCATGAATAATTCTTCTTTAATTTTACCTAAGTTTTACTTAAGCTAACCTTTCTTGTTATTTATCTAAGTCTATGACACCATCATTCCCACGATGTCGTAACTTCCTATGATGTCATAACTGACTTCCAGTCATTTTGTATTTAGTTTTCTTTACCTTGAGGAAGTTAGTATTTTTACTGACGAAACGTTGGATAAAGCGATGTTTTTTTGATATTGTATTCTACTAATTATTTTATATCAACTTATCTGAAAATCATATGCATCATTTTGACTTTGTCAAAATCGATCCCATCACATCGTCTGTATTTGGTTTGTGTTTCCTGTTTCTATTGTTTGGAAGTTTCACATATTACCTAAACAGGACTGTATCTTCAAGGACTAGACTTGAGAGATCACCGTTACAGATGATGAAGGAACTAAATGCCACAAGGAAGGAAACTGAAAGGTTAGTGAAATTTGAAGAACATTTAAACTTTGCGTTAGCTTGTGAAGAAAAGGATGTAATTCCAAAATGCCTGCAAATCAAGCGCAAACCCACATGGGAAGACATTTCCTCAGTTAATAGATCACGTGACAAAGCTCACCAATCAGACACACACGACGAAAGGTCAATGGGTCGTGTAAGGTGAAAGGTCACCGGTTTGTTTACGTTTAGAAAGTAAAAAAGCGGAAGAATAACTAGTGCTGTATACTCCGTGTAGATTTTGTTTAAAGTTCCAATAGCATTTTTTTAAGTTATATTTTTAAAATTTATTAAAATAAAGCCCCAAAATAGATTGAACCTTTAAACAGTCCTACCTTGTTAAAGAATAATCCTATTAATCCTATAATTCACTATTGCCAGTTGAGAAATTGGCAAAAATATCATTTTCAACTTCAAATTCAAACGTTTGAAAATGGCAGTCCATGGAGAAGAATGGGAAAACAAGGGAGGTAATTGAGTAACTATTTCCTCAATCAACCAATGACGCCCTTTCTAACCCCCCCAAAATTTTGTCCATGATCGTATAATAGTGAGTTGACAACCTTTTGAGCAAAAAACATAGAAATAATTACATTTTGACTTTCTTAGAAAAAGTGAAATTGGAACTTTAAAACACCGATGTAAAACTGTTTACTGTGAGAAACTGGGAAAAGTTTAGGGTACGTGCTAACCAGTGGATCAAATTAGATGGAAATATTGATATGTTGGACAAAGAATTGTAGGAATGTGCAGACAAAACTCTATTACCAACGTAAAAAAAACCCCCAACAACTGTGTATGAATAAAGAATTATATTTAGAGCTGCTAATATTTTACAAGCGAAATAAGAAAAAGAATAATAGGTCTGGTTAATTTGTTAAGGGGATCATATCTTAACATTTTCCAATTTTATTGCAAATGCAAGTTGATGAAGATATTCTCCTATTCCTAAATGTATGACAACTCAGACCAAGACATAAGACCACAACGACTGTGTCACCATTGAGGTGAAATACCATGTGCATTACTTTAAAGTTGCCTTACTGTAGCTGCGGAAATTTATGTTAAACTCTACTGTAACAAATGACAGGGTTAGGCTGACTATAGAGATCAAGAACCAAACGACATTTTCTCTGTGGATGCAAATCAGGCTGCATTAGCACTGAGAACTGCTAAGGAGTTAAAAGGTGCACAGCCCGTATATAATTCTTAATCCTAGTTGTTATTTGTACATATGTCGGAAGATAATTAATTTTCGGACTATTACTCGGTAATACCGATTTAAAACTGTAAAAAGGTGTGTTAATTAAAGAGGGTGAAACACTGTCCGAGAGGTGGGTTAATTAACGCTAGGTACGTTTTCGAGCTGTAGAGGTGTGTTAATTAACCGACCGGTAAAAAATGAATGTCAATGTTGTGTATTGTTTAATTGGCGTGTTTTCTGGCTAGTTGCGATAACTGCACCAAAAGGAGTATACTCAAGGACCAACATGCTTTATGTGACACGTACGAGTTAAATCAAAATTTGAGAAGTAAAACTGTTTAACCGTGCGATTAATCATTCGACCGTGTGTTTTACGCAGGTCTTTGTAAAATAATGAGGTCTTTAGATAGGCGTGTGTGCTCGCTATGATCTACGTTTCTCTTATGTCTATTGTAGCCTATTACATATCATATATATAAAGTTGCATTTTATGAAATAAAAATATGGATTAATCTATCGTATACGGAAAGGCGAATGTAATGTCGTCATTTATAAATACCAAGCAGTCAGTGCCCAAATTGAATATCAACGTGAAATAGTAAATCCAGCAATGCGTAAATTGTGCATCTTACCTTCAATAGTAATATCTGTTATGAACCGTTATGATCCATGTCCACTTTTTTAACTAGTAACCTCACGTCATGCCGAATACAATGGAGGCCAGTTCCACCGTTCGTAGTAAGATTTATAGATTATTCTGTTGTAATATTTTAATGTTATATATATCTAAGTTTATTATTGTTCCATTTCATAATTATTATCTTGTATGTACTATTTAATTGACTTGTCATTCATAACATGCTTTAGAAATATAAATAGACCAGGTACCACTGACTGCGTGCATATGACTGACAGGTAGTAGGCGTGGTTAAGCTGCCACGTGACTCACTAGCTTATAAAAGTATGTTTATTCGGGAAATCAGGGAGAAGTCGTGATGCGGGAACATCTAGCCAGTAGACTGACTCGTGGGATTGGCACGGCGGTTCGCGAAAGAGAGACTTAGAGCTCGTAAGAGAGAGCTCAAGAGAGAGAGTTAGGGCTCGATAGAGAGAGAGATAGATGTCGAGAGAGAGAGCTGAACACTGTAAATAACGGATTCATAATAAAGAAAAGAGAAATTACTAGTCGTTGTTCTTCGCCACCTTTGGGCTGGCTACCCAACGCTCCGCTGAAAAGCGAGCTACTCTACCATTCAATAATTAAGGGGCTATAGCTGGCCCCCTGTCCGTCTGTTCACTACATAGTCTACGTCTTTTTGGTGGCAGAGGTGGGATGAATGCGACTTTGTACAGATGGAGATAAAGGACACAGACGACGGAGAAGTATTTATTACGAGCAGAGATAAGTTACAGAAATTACTGTCTGAGAAGAGAGATTTAAAGCCTGATATGGAGAGTCTTTCTGGAAATGAACAGAGCCAGGGTATAGCGAGTTATCGAAGTTTTGGGAGAGGTCAGCGGAGACCCGATATATTTAGAGTCTCATTTTACAATCGAGCTTCTGGTGCTATACCTAAGCGTCCTACGACTAACTATGATGATGACCACAGCAATCAGGAAAAATTTGAGACCCCTCCATTTGGAGCTGAAGAGGGAGTTGGAAATGCATATCGAAGAAATGAGCCAAATCCTACGCCAGGGAGAACAATAATAAAGCCTCAGCCCTTTGATGGAACCACGTCTTTGTTAGATTACCAGATACATTTTGAGATATGTGCGGAGTTGAACCAATGGAACCCAATGGAAAAAGCTCTTCATCTAGCTGGAGTTTTAACCGGCAATGCGCAATCAGTTTTGCCGTCGCCAAGGCCAGAAGACAGAAGGAATTATGATTTACTTATGACTGCTCAAAGGAACAGATTTTTACCAGCTAATCAAACCCAACTATATCGCGCAGAGTTGCGAGCCAGGCGTCGAAAACCGAGAGGAAGTCTAGCGGAATTAGGACAAGCGATACGTCGGAAGGTCAGTCTTTTATATCCGACCGCTACGCTAGAACTACAAGATACGTTAGCTCGAGACGCCTTTTACAACGCTCTCCAATCTGATAGAGAACTGGTTTGGGGAGTCCAGCAGTCTAGGCCAGTAAATTTGGAACAGGCAATTCAAATAGCTGTTGAATTTGAAGCATTCATGTCTGCTAACAAACATAATTATGATCATGCTTTCTCGAGGGTTGTCGAAGGAGAAGATAAATTAACCAAGCTACAAAGAGAAATGGAAGACATGAAACATTTAATAAAAGATATGAAAGTGGAACTGCAAGCTGAAAGCAGACAATGGAGTAAACCAAGTCGTCCCGTTTGGAACGGAAGCAATGCGTGGAATAATCAGCGCCAATGACAGAGTGGTGGAGGTAATAAAGAAAGAGTATTTACGCCAGGGAAGTTTCAACAAAACAGTCAAGCAGATGAAGACTTTGTGTGTTATCGTTGTGGAGGAAAGGGTCACATAGCAAGAAATTGTGGTACCCGTGGAAATAATTTCAGAGTCATGAGAGGGACACCCACTCGACAACGCAATACGAGCCCCCTGTCTAATGTATTTGACAAGCCGCGTGAGGCAGGGCTTCACATTAAAGCGAACATCTTTGGTGTTACGAGTCATTGTCTGCTAGATACGGGTGCGACTCTAACTATAGCATCACATGAACTCCACATGTTGATTCTGAAAGGCATTAGACCTCTTTTACACCCCGTAAAACAGACGTTAAGAGCAGCAAATGGACAATGTTTAAAGACACACGGAAAGGGTATATTCAAGTTCAATATAGATGGCTCCATATACGAACAAGAGGCTGTGGTAGTCGAAATAGGATCAGATTGTATCATCGGTCTGGATTTCCTCCAAAACAATAATTGTACAATCGACGTGACGGGAAAAGTCCTAACAGTCGCTGACAAGAAATCTGACGCTCACATAGAAGGCAACATTGGCATTTGTCAAGTATGTTTAGCTGAAACAATAAGTTTACCTGCAAGGCATGAGGAAATCGTGCCGGCTTTCCTTCAGACGGATCAAAAGAAGTTATGGCTTAACACATCAGGAATAATAGAGCCAACGGAAGCTTTTTTGAATAAACATGCTGTGCTCTCAGCTCGTGTATTGGTAGAACGTAAAGTTATGATTAGAATAATGAATCCGTCTAATGACGTGAAAGTTCTTCATAAAAATGTTGTGCTAGGTAATTAATTATACCCCAGTTGATATAATGGATAAGAAGTCAAGTAATACAGTAGGGAAAAAAATGACTTTAAAACACAAGCTCCCAAGCCATCTTTGTGATCTCTATAAAAGAGCTTCTGAGGGATTAAAAGATGATGAAGCAAATGAGATTCGAAGATTATAACAACGTCATCATGGATTGTTTGCTAAGTCCTCGGCAGATTTGGGGCAGATGAGTCTTGTTAAACACGAAATAAAAATAAATAATGCAAAGCCGATAAAACAAAAGACAAGAAGAGTGCCAATTCACCAGCGTAAAGACATTGAATCTATGTTAGGTGACATGTTACAGCGTAAAATTATAGAACCTTTAACAAGTCCGTGGGTGAGTCCCATAGTTTTGGTGAAGAAATAGGATGGGTCATTACGATTTTGTGTCGACTACCGACTTATTAATGATCTCACAGAGAAAGACGCATACCCACTCCCGAGAATAGATCAAACTCTAGATTGCCTCGGTTGAAGTTAAAGACGAAGATAAACCAAAGACTGCATTTACCACAATGTATGGATTATTTCAGTTCCGAGTGATGCCATTTGGATTATGCATTTCCCCAAGCACCTTCGAACGGTTAATGGAATCCATATTAGCTGGTTTACAGTGGGAAGTTTGCCTAGTTTATCTCGATGACATAATTGTCTTCTCGAAAGATTTTCATCGACATATAAAGAATTTAGATATGGTATTTAAGAGAATACCTGATGCTGGTTTAAAATTCAAGCCGTCAAAATGCTGTTTGTTTCAAAGAAAAGTAGATTTCTTGGGTCATGTGATATCTTCAGATGGAATATCTACTGATCCTGGTAAAATAAAGAGCATTCGCGATTGTCCCGAGCCCAGTTCTGTTAGTGAGGTACGGAGTTTTCTCGGACTATGTGGATATTATAGAAGATTTATTGAGAGTTACGCTCGAACTGTGAGTCCACTACATCGACTTACGGAGAAAGGGAGAGACTTTAAATGGACCAAAGAATGTCAGGAAGCGTTTGACACCCTTAAGAGTAGGCTTATTACAGCTCCTATACTTATGTTTCCTAATCCAGAGCTCCCATTCATATTAGACACAGACGCAAGTGGGAATGGCATTGGGGCCGTCTTATCTCAAGTTGTCGATTCACATGAAAAGGTTATAGCCTATGCTTCTCGCGCACTATCTAAAACAGAAAGAAATTATTATGTTACCCGTAGAGAGTTGTTAGCAGTGGTACATTTCGTTAAACACTTTAAGCCGTATTTATACGGGTGCCAATTTACCATCAGAACAGACCATGGAGCTCTGAAATGGCTGCTCAACTTTAAAAACCCTGAAGGAGAACTGGCTCGATGGTTGGAGACGTTGGCTATGTATGACTTTAAAATAGTATTTCGACCAGGAAGAGTCCACAATAATGCTGATGCTCTTTCAAGAGAGCCCTGCCTGAAGTGTCCTTAGTCATCCGAGGATGCATGTTTACAATTAATCCGGATCGATATGACTGGTTTTAGTATCAAGCAGAAGGAAGATCACGATATCTCATTAATTATCAACTGGAAATCTCAAGGTGATAAACCAGAGTGGCGAGTTGTCACCAAGGAGAGTCCATTTGTAAAGAAGCTATGGAGCAAATGGGACCAATTGGTTATTCAAAATGATGTTCTTTATATAGAGGAGCAGAAACTCAGCATACCTGCACGCAAAAGAATTGTTGTACCCACTTCAGAAAGAAATGAATCAATAAGACTTTCCCATGATATTCCATCTAGTGCACATCTAGGTGTAACAAAAACTACCGAAAGAATTAAGCAGAAATATTTCTGGCCGGGCTTAAAACGAGATGTTATGGAATTCGTTGCTACTTGCCTTGTGTGCTGCCCTATTAAAATGCACAAAAGAAAAGCAGGATTAGAATCTTATGCAGCAGGTGCGCCGATGGAGAGAATAGCAGTCGATATAGTGGGAAGGATAGAACCAGCTACAGAACGCGGGAATGCGTATATACTTTCGTAACAGACTATTTTTCAAAGTACACAGAGGCCTACGCTATGAGAAATATGGAGGCCATAACGGTTGCGAGAGTACTACTCGAAAACTTCTTACTACGATTCGGATTACCACGACAGTTGCATTCTGATCAAGGACGTCAATTCGAGAGCAAAGTTTTTCAAGAGTTGTGCTCGCTGTTGGGAATCGGAAAAACAAGGACAACACCATATCGTCCTCAATCAAATGGACAAGTTGAGAGAGCTAATAGGACGCTTAAATCCATGCTTTCGTCATATGTACAGGAAAGGGGCGACGATTGGGACGTTGTCTTACCTTATGTTATGTTTGCATACAGATCCACGACACACCAATCGACGAATGAAACACCAAACTTCTTAATGTTTGGACGGGATGTCAACACGCCCGTTGACCTACAATTTGGAGTATCCCCAGGAGAATCATACCGCGAAACTCAGCACTAGAGTAATTTTATTAGACGAACAATGGAGGAAGCCCATCGTATAACAAGGAACTACCTCGAAGGACAACTTCGACGACAGAAAAACTATTATGATCCAAAACATGGACGTGAACCATTGATTACTGGAGCATTAGTTTGGTTATATTCGCCAGTTAAAAGATAGGCTGGCACTGCCAGGCAGGATACGCCCACATTTTCGAGAGATGGACAGAGAACAAGCAATACTGAAAGTGATTTTTCCTACATCTTTACGTCCTGTATTTCATACTGTATTGGGAGCAGCCATTTAGTTGGTCAGTTCCAGTCTGATATTAATGAAACTCGAAACCGACAATGATTATGGTGTGACGGTACACAACCTAGAAATGTGACTTTTCATCAAAATCGGATAAGAATTGTGACCTGTAGCGAGTCCACAACCATGATATACCATATTTTTACACTATTCGCGTACAAACGGCGACCATTTCGTCCGGCAATTTTGGTACGATTTTCACGAAATTAGAACTCAACCTTCCTCATCAAAATCGAATTAAAATTGTGACCTATACAGGGTCCACAACCATGATATATCATTTTTTTAACAGTATTCGCGTACAAACGGCGGCCATTTTGTCTGTCAATTTTGGCCCGATTTTCCTGAAATTCAAACTCAACCTTCCTTACAGTGCAACGGTGATATAATCAAACGTTTTTTTAAATTGGATAATAATTGTGACCTCCAGAGGGATCACAAGCTAAAGAAAGGGGGATTTTGCGTATAACCAGGGGCCATAATTCAGGAAGTTAGGATCCGATATGCGCAAATATTGAAAAGAACCAAGATCTTTGGGTTATAACCATGAATTTCAAGTTTCATCAAAATCGAATTAAAATTGTGACCTTTACAGGGTCCACAACCACAACCTTGATATACCATTTTTTAACAGTATTCGCGTACAAACGGCAGCCATTTTGTATGACAATTTTGGTCTGATTTTCCCGAAATTCGAACTCAACCTTCCTTACGGTGTAACGGTAATATAATCAAACGTTTTTTTAAATCGGATAATAATTGTGACCTCCAAGCTAAAAAAAAAGGCGATTTTGCGTATAATCAGGGGTCATAATTCAGGAAGTTACGATCCGATATGCGCAAATATCGAAAGGAAGCAAGATCTTTGGGTTATAACCATGAATTTCAAATTTCATCAAAATCGAATCAAAATTGTGACCTCCACAGGGTCCACAACCTTGATATACCATTTTTTAACAGTATTCGCGTACAAACGGCGGCCATTTTGTATAGCAATTTTCGTCCGATTTTCCCGAAATTCGAACTCAACCTTCTTTAGGGTGTGACGGTAATATAATCAAACGGTTTTTTAAATTGGATAATAATTGTGACCTCCAAGCTAAAAAAAAGGCGATTTTGCGTATAATCAGGGGCCATAATTCAGGAAGTTACGATCCGATATGCGCAAATATCGAAAGGAAGCAAGATCTTTGGGTTATAACCATGAATTTCAAGTTTCATCAAAATCGAATCAAAATTGTGACCTCCACAGGGTCCACAACCTTGATATACCATTTTTTAACAGTATTCGCGTACAAACGGCGGCCATTTTGTATGGCAATTTTTGTCCGATTTTCCCGAAATTCGAACTCAACCTTCCTTAGGGTGTAACGGTGATATAATCAAACGGTTTTTTAAATCGAATAATAATTGTGACCTCCAGAGGGACCACAAGCTAAAAAGGGCGATTTTTCGGACAATCAGGGGCCATAATTCAGGAAATTACATTCCGTAAGCCGCAAATATCGAAAGGAACCAAGATCTTTGGGTTACAAACATGCATGTCAAGTTTCATCAAAATCGGTTCAAAATTGTGACCTCTATAGGGTCCACAAGCTAAAAACGTGATTTTTCGTACAATCAGGGGCCATAATCCATGAAGTTTTGATCCGATACATGCCAATATCGAAAGCAGCCGAGAACTTTTGGGGATAAACCTATCTTTCAAGTTTCGTCAAAATCGGATAAGAATTGTGACATGTAGAGAGTCCACAAACAAATTGTGGACGGACGGACGGACGGACGTCCGGACGGACAGGGGCGACGACATAATACGTCCACATGAAAATGTGGGCGTATAAAAACCAAACATTCCTAATAAACTACAGAAATATTGGAGAGGCCCATTTCGTGTGATTAAGAAATATCCCGATATTACGTACGAAATAATAGATGAACAATCGGATTGATGTCAAGTAGTCCACATTGACCGATTACGCGAATTCAGGAAACGTGCGGAGAATGATCCGAATGTCACGGTAGAGAGCGATCTATCCAGTGATGATGAACCTCAAGTGTCTGATCAAGAACCATTACATTATTATGATAACAATGATAATCAATCCGACGACAACAAGCTCCCTAGCTTAGGTTTCCAACCCAAACGTACTAGACGGGGACGAGTGACAAAGCGACCGACCTATTTAGATAATTATGTATGCTGAACTCTCTTTCCTTAGGTGCCAAATTTAGATTATGATTTTTATTTTTGTAGAGCCTATGAGATATTTTAGATGTCGGATGTGTGGTTTTGCTACAACTAAATTCACGAATTGGAAAAGGCACCTGGAATCGAAACGTCACGTGAATATATCCGAAGCACTGGATAAAGAAAGATGTTCTAAAGAAAGAGACGCAACAAAAGATAAGGATACTCCGCTTTTCAAATTCCCTAAAATAATAAGTAACAAGCCCGCTACTGTTATTTCTGCTGAGCTTGATATTGGAGAAGAACCTCAAATTGAGTTATTCCCTCACTCACCAATTCACATAACGTTATCTCCAGAAAGGGATCCGCCTGGTAGGAAATCCGTCGGTGTGCAGTGCAATTTGGTAGCTATTGAAGAAACCTTTACCGCTACGGAACGTCTTCAAGGTGACAGATTAGTCAGCAGGAGTATTTGTACATCGTATGCTGCTGATGTTGACCAGTATTTTAAGGCGATGGATGCTCTTAAGAGACCTTAATTTATTGTTGAATTTGTGAACTATAATATGTATTTTGAAAACATTTCAATAAGTGCCAATGAACATGTATAAACCGGATAGGACTCCACATATGATTATTCAACGGGTTGTGTTTTTTTCTATATATATATATATATATATGTAGTTGTAGTGAGTTGTTGTTCTAATGTACAGTATCATATATCATAGTATAAAATATAAAAATAACACCGATTTGCTTCTACATGTTTCAATATATTTTCATCAGGAAGCCATTGATACTAATAACGTTGCAAGGTTACCCTCGTGACGTCACAATAGAGGTACATTACATTGCATGAATGAATGAATGAATGAATAAATGAATGAATAGTGATGAATGAATAAACAAATATAATATGTACATAACACACTATTCAGTTAGCTACTTATCAATAGCAGAGGTCTAAATTTTTTAATGAAATATTCCTCTTTAACTGTTCTCTGTTTTGTGCAATCATTTAGGAGCTGGTAAAATGGGAATATTTGGAATTTTGTGACTTGGATATTTTCTTTAAAATATTAAATGATATGGATGTCAATATACAATTTACAATGGAAATGTCAAACACTAGATTAGCATTTCTGGACACGTTGGTTATCAAAAAAGGAGAAAAGATTGAAACTGATATCTTTTACAAACCTACTGACACCAAGCAGTATTTGATGTTCATGTCATGCCATCCAAGTCACACCAAACAGAGTTTACCGTATAATCTAGCCAGGCGAATCCGAACAATAGTATCTGACAACAACCAACAGAAAGTTCAATTCGAGGAGCTGCGAATATTCCTTCGAAACAGACAATTTCCACTAAATCTAATAAACGATGGAATATCCAAAGCTTTAAAGTTTGAGAGATGCGATCTGCTAACGGTGAAGGCGAAATACACTTCACAGCGAAAACCTATTGCATTCGTTTCGACCTTCAACCCTAAAAACCTGGATATTATGAATAAAATTAGACATAATTTACCAGTGCTAGAAAATGATGAACGGATGAAAGAAGTTCTTAAGTCAATAGAAATCATCAACAGCAAACGTCAAAGCAATAGTTTGAAAAACATCCTTACGAAGGCTAAATTCCCGTCTGAATCATCACACCCAACAAAATATGAGGTGAGAAAATGCCAGCGTGGAAACTGTGGTACCTGCGAACACCTTATGGAAGGGCCATCAATCACTTTCAAAGGTCACGGGACATTTAACGTGAATGCTAATTTAACATGTGCATCACGAAATGTGATCTATGCCATAACTTGCCCGGGTTGTACGGAGCAGTATATCGGTCAAACTGAATATTTGAGATCGCGAGTTGCTGTACACAAATCACAGATAAAAAATCCAGAATATCGCATGATATCCCTGAGCGAACATCTGGACATATGTGCACACAACTTTAATACAAAATTCCAAATATTCCCGTTTTACCAGCTCCTAAATGATTGCACAAAACAGAGAACAGTTAAAGAGGAATATTTCATTAAAAAATTTAGACCTCTGCTAAACAAATAAATTAGCTTAATTGATCTCCTATTGATAAGTAGCTAACTGAATAGTGTGTTATGTACATATTATATATGTTTATTCATTCATCACTATTCATTCATTTATTCATTCATTCATGCAGTAAATGTACCTCTATTGTGACGTCACGAGGGTAACCTTGCAACGTTATTAGTATCAATGGCTTCCTGATGAAAATATATTGAAACATGTAGAAGCAAATCGGTGTTATTTTTATATTTTATACTATGATATATATATGTATATATACTATTCAAAAAAAGTAGGGGATATTTGATTTTTAAGTGTTATGCCAGATCTTTTTTTTACAGTAACTTACTACCAGTCATAATTAAAGTCATACACTATTCAAAAAAAGTAGGGGATATTTGATTTTTAAGTGTTATTAAAGTCACCTAATGAAACTGACGAAGAAACAAATGACAAAATGAAATGAAGTTCACCTTCATCGATTTATTCCAAATGATTGTTAGACTAAGTAAGGCACAGACTGACCATTATAAGGGTAAAATGATACCCGGGGTCAAACAGCAAAGTTACCACAGCATCACAACAAAGTCAGTAACGGGTAAATCCTCCTCTGTTTGCCAAACAAGCATTGGTCCGACGTGGCATACTCCTAATGAGACGTCTAAGGTCATTTTGGTCCAGATTGTCCCATTCCTGTTGCAACGCAGCAGCAAGTTCTTGGACATTGGCACAACGTTGACGTTGACGTAACCTCTGTCCAAGCATGTCCCAGACATGCTCGATGGGGGAGAGGTCGGGACTCAGTGCTGGCCAAGGTAATGTGGTGATGTTCTGTTGTTGGAGGTAACCTGTAACGATCCTGGCCCTGTGACATCTTGCGTTGTCATCCTGGAAGACGAAACGGCGGCCATGACGTCGTGCGAACGGCACAACATGGACTGCCAAGATGTTGTCCCAGTAGTACTGGCCTGTAACACGCCCTGCAACAACATGTAAAGCCGTTCTTCCAGCAACAGTGATGCCTCCCCACACCATAAAGGAACCACCCCAAATCGATCATGTCTGATGACGTTAACGTCTTGGAAGCCCTCGTTTCGCCTTGACTCATCTGAAAACATGACATTGCTCAAACACGGGATCACGCGAGGACGTCGGGCGCGAAGGTCACCCCTATGCAGTCGATTCCGAATCGTTTGGCCACTCACTCTCACACCAGTGTCTGTTTGAAGACGAGCGCTGATCTGATTTGCTGTGATGACACGATTTCTCATGGCCAAGGTACGGATAAATCGATCCTGGGCTTGAGTTGTCGCCCTTGGTCGACCTGAGCATGGTCTGTCCTGTACAGATTGTGTATCACGGTATCTGGACCATAGCCTGCTTATGACAGACTGAAAAACATTCATCGTCCGCGCCACAACCGCCTGTGTTGTGCCGATCTGTAGCATGCCAAGGGCACGTAACCTTTCGTTTTGGGTAGGCCGACGCATATCAAAATTTGTTTTCTGGTCACGAATTCAATGCCACAATGACTTTAACATTCAAAGTCAGAGTCGTGCAAATCTTGGGTTGGACCCCCATGATGATCCCAAGCATCACCTGCATTCCATGCCGTAGCTATTGATGCGTTTGGGCGTCACATGTAACTGGAAATGTTTCTTCTGTTAGGTTCTATAGTGACTTTTTTCGTAGTCATTTGCATATTTTAGTATTATGCCCCCAAAATCAAATATCCCCTACTTTTTTTGAATAGTATATAACAGTAAAAAAAAAAAACCTTGTTGTTTACTATTTACATCAATATTTTTGATATTTTTTCTGACCTTCAAATAACCATAAATCAGTACATACATTACACAGTGTTTAAATGAATAAAAAAAACGAAACCGAGGTTTTTTGCCTCAGAAAAAAACGAAAACCGAAACCGAAAGAAAATTTAAAAACTGCACATCACTAATGTAAATATACTTATTCTCGTAAATATACTTAATCTCGTTTTCTGACAAGTTATTATTTGTGTTCATGATCAAAAAAACAAGCCAACAGTGAGGCTGATGTCCCCCGCCGAAATCCCAAAATAAATAGATGACACATATCAATTAATCGCACATTTATTTTTTTCAAACGTATCGACCAATCAAACTGAACACGAGTCAGTCAAGGTATTACTGTAATGAAACTATACACCAAGTTTCATCACTCTCACTTAATTAAAACTAAAGTTATCGTATCTCAAAGCATCAACCAATCAAATTGCTTATCTCTGCCTACCCTAAGCGGAAAATGCTCATCTTCGAACTCCATCAAGGCATTGACCTAATAAGCATATACACCAAGTTTGAACATTTTAACTAAATTAGAAGGAGAGTTATTGTGTTCCAAAGTCTCGACCAATCAAATTGCGTATCGCTCTGCTTACCCTGAGCAGAAAATGCTCATTATCGAACTTAGTCAAGGTATTACTGTAATGAAACTATACACCAAGTTTCATCACTCTCACTTAATTAGAACTAAAGTTATCGTGTCCCAAAGCATCAACCAATCAAATTGCTTATCTCTGCTTACCCTAAGCGAAAAATGCTCATCTTCGAACTCAATCATAACATTGACCTAGTGAACGTCTACACCAAGTTTGAACATTCTAGCTTAATTAGAAGGAGAGTAATTGTGTTCCAAAGTCTCGACCAATCAAATTGCGTATCGCTCTGCTTACCCTGAGCAGAAAATGCTCATTATCGAACTTAGTCAAGGTATCACTATAATGAAACTATACACCAAGTTTCATCACTCTCACTTAATTAGAACTAAAGTTATCGTGTCCCAAAGCATCAACCAATCAAATTGCTTATCTCTGCTTACCCTAAGCGGAAAATGCTCATCTTCGAACTCCATCAAGGCATTGACCTAATAAGCATATACACCAAGTTTGAACATTTTTAACTCAATTAGAAGGAGAGTTATTGTGTTCCAAATTCTCAACCAATCAAATTACGTATAGCTCTGCTTACCCTGAGCAGAAAATGCTCATTATCGAACTTAGTCAAGGTATTACTATAGTGAAACTATACACCAAGTTTCATCAATCTCACTTAATTAGAACTAAAGTTATCGTGTCCCAAAGCATCAACCAATCAAATTGCTTATCTCTGCTTACCTTAAGCGGAAAATGCTCATCTTCGAACTCCATCAAGGCATTGACCTAATAAGCACATACACCAAGTTTGAACATTTCAACTAAATTAAAAGTAGAGTTATCGTGTTCCAAAGTCTCGACCAATCAAATTGCGTATCGCTCTGCTTACCCTGAGCCGAAAATGCTCATTATCGAACTTAGTCAAGGTATTACTATAATGAAACTATACACCAAGTTTCATCACTCTCACTTAATTAGAACTAAAGTTATCGTGTCCCAAAGCATCAACCAATCAAATTGCTTATCTCTGCTTACCCTAAGCGGAAAATGCTCATCTTCGAACTCCATCAAGGCATTGACCTAATAAACATATACACCAAGTTTGAACATTTTAACTCAATTAGAAGGCGAGTTATTGTGTTCCAAATTCTCGACCAATCAAATTGCGTATAGCTCTGCTTACCCTGAGCAGAAAATGCTCATTATCGAACTTAGTCAAGGTATTACTATAATGAAACTATACACCAAGTTTCATCAATCTCACTTAATTAGAACTAAAGTTATCGTGTCCCAAAGCATCAACCAATCAAATTGCTCATCTCTGCTTACCCTAAGCGGAAAATGCTCATCTTCGAACTCCATCAAGGCATTGACCTAATAAACACATACACCAAGTTTGAACATTCTAGCTCAGTTAGGAAGAGAGTTATAGTGTCCCAAAAAGTGTGACCGACAGACAGATGGACGGACGAACTCATTTTAATAGTCCCCCAACTTTCTTCGAAAGGGCGGGGGACAATAATATAATTCAAATCAATGTTAACCCATCCATTGGCATTTCAGACTTCACATCTCCCCGGTTCATGCATTGTCCGTGCAGATTCGACAATAACGTCTCCTTGATCAAAGCAACACTTCTGTTTATATGTAGACGCGTGCATGAGCTTATTCGCACGTATTGGAAAACTGTTCGGTTGCTTTATTTGAGAAGATATTAATAATCAACTATAACATTTGGCAATTTTTCTTTTAAAATTCTGATAAATTGGTAGCTCTTCGGGAAGCTCTGATCATATAGCTTACCCTGTTTGTGTGTGTGTAGCAGATAATTTAGGATATCTGAATACTTTCTGAATGAACATATATCTCGTTATTAGTTTTTAAAAGACCTTTTTTTGTGATAGTTGGATATCATTCACAGATATCAAATATAAATCACAATAGATAGACCATCAATAGTCCAATGCAGATTTGAAACAAACAGCATTATAATTTTATGCAAATATACATTTACCTGTTTCCTAATTCGATTTAATATTTGATTTAAACTTCACAGCCCAATTAGACCTTAGACAATTATGTTTCCAACTGGCACGGAAAAATAACTCAAATCAAATTTATTATCAACATCGGCGAGATGTTTTGCAAATAACAGAAACAAATTAATAATAATACTATAAATCAAAATTTTGTTCCTGTTAATACACAATATATTAAAGTTTAAGAACGGATATTGATACACTACACGTATATAATTATAGTGTGCTCTTCATAATTTGTTTAGGGACGCTTTACAAAGTGACAATTTAATCATATAACAAATATATTAAAATATCCTTTTATTTAGAGAATAAAGATATTTGGAACATCTTAAACTAAGTAAATGGTAGATCATTCCATAAAACAGATACGCCTGTATCAAGAGAGAGTTAGTTACTAGTTGCAGTAAATTTTACAATACACGCTTCTATGTATTCTATTTACATGCCATCAAATTTTTAAACATAAATTACCTTATTTTTCATTTTACACGATTTTTTAAGTTATTGAAAACATTTAATTAATAAATCTATAAACAAAATTAACAACTGTAATTCACACAGCAAATTCTAATACACATTTTAGTTGAAGTAAATAATCCATGTAGCTTGTTGATTAGTTTATTACTTTGTGACACCAATCAAGTGTTACGCAACACCTATGTAGGTCAACGTTTTCAAACATTCTGATCAATCAACCAAAACAAGAAGATGACAATACTTTCCCCCAGTTTGACTGTATATAAAAGATACAAGTGCACTAATATTGTATTTTAGAAAACGGTAAGAAATATAGGCGGTGTTATTAACATGGATTTATACATGGTGTAGGGCTACATGTAGTTACATATGCGTTCTTATACACATTTCATTTCTTGATGAATACAACGTGTTTAATACTTCGTTCCAATTTAATTATCTGATATAATCTCCATTGTCAAATCTCAGAGCCTGCTAAGAAACCATAGGTTTCTGTGATTGTGAATCCAGCCTTTGTTTTACAATACTGTCGATTCATGCACGCTTTTCACACGGAATTGCCCTTTGATGTTGTCTTCCCTTTGATGTTGTCGGCCACACACAGTTAGCTCTGCTCTTTGATGTTAAATCATGGACTTATGAACTAGCTGAAATATAGTTGGTTGGAATTTGGTAATTGTTACAGTTTATTCCAATAAGTCAGGTGTTGAAATGTTTGTAAACTTTTAGAATTATTTTTTTACTTGTCACTTGGTCATTTCAAGTTGTCACCTTCGATTTTCGTTTTTAACTTTAATAAATAATTTTATTTTAATAAACTCAGCGTTCACCTTAGCACTTTTTGGTGGAAGTATGGAAACAAATGACCACCGTTTTCTCACTCGAGAATCTTCGCTATTCCGACTCGTTCGTTGTACACACGTTTCCTACACATTCCATGGTCATGCCGATAATATATAATTTCAATTAATATCGTTATTGGTTGTATATTTTACAAATGAACCACAGTAGACGGGAAATCAACAATCAAAATATTAAATTCTCTTGCATTTCGTGCGATAGATTAGAGTCAATATTTTTATTTTATTAAATGCAACTTACTATATTGGGTCTTTGAAAAATTGTTGGTTCACTCTTTCTTATAGATTCAAATCCGACGTACTAAAAAAGCGGACGACATGTTTATATGTAAAAAAATAGGTTGCCAGGCAACGAAACATATGCCCACACAAATCATCCGGGCAGTCAACAAGAGTTGTTGCATTTTAAGTGATCATCAGAAAATCATAATTCCAACTCACCCATAACTACGGTGTAACTGTGATATAATCAAACATTCTTTTAAATCAGATAATAATTGTGACCTCCAGAGGGACCACAAGCTAAAAAGGGTGATTTTTCGTACAATCAGGGGACATAATTCAGGAAGCAATGATCCGATGGGCACAAATATCGAAAGGAACCAAGATCTTTGGGTTATAAACATACATGTCAAGTTTCATCAAAATCGATTCAAAATTGTGACCTCTATAGGGTCCACAACCTTATAACATATTTTCACACTAATCGTGTACAAACGGCGGCCATTTTGTCCGTCAATTCTAGTCCGATTTTCACGAAATTCATACTCTCTCTTCACTACCATGTAACGGTGATATAGTCAAACGTTTTTTTAAATCGGATACTAATTTTGACATCCAGAGGGACCAAAAGCTAACAAAAGCGATTTTTCGGACAATCCGGGGACATAATTCAGGAAGTTATGATCCGATGGGCGCAAATATCGAAATGAACCAAGATCTTTGGGTTATAAACATTCATGTCAAGTTTCATCAAAATCGGTTCAAAATTGTGACCTTTATAAGGTCCACATACTTTATATAACATATTTTCACACTATTCGTGTACAAACGGCGGCCATTTTGTCCGTCAATTTTGGTCCGATTTTCACAAAATTCACACTCAGCCTTCATGGGCGCAAATATCGAAATGAACCAAGATCTTTGGGTTATAAACATTCATGTCAAGTTTCATCAAAATCGGTTCAAAATTGTGACCTTTATAAGGTCCACATACTTTATATAACATATTTTCACACTATTCGTGTACAAACGGCGGCCATTTTGTCCGTCAATTTTGGTCTGATTTTCACAAAATTCACACTCAGCCTTCATAACCATGGAATGGTGATATAATCAAACAGTTTTTTAAATCGGATAACAATTTTTACCTCCATAGGGACCACAAGCCAAATAGGGCGCTTTTTCGGACAATCAGGGGCCATAATTCAGGAAGTTATGATCCGATGGGCGGAAATATCGAAAGGAACCAAGACCTTTGGGTTATAAACATACATGTCAAGTTTCATCAAAATCGGTTCAAAATTGTGACCTCTATAAGGTCCACAACCTTGATATATTTTCACACTATTCGCGTACAAACGGCGGCCATTTTGTCTGTCAATTTTGGTTTGATTTTCACGAAATTCAAACTCAACCTTCATGTCGATTTTGGTCCGATTTTCACGAAATTCGATCTCAACCTTCATAACCATGGAACGGTGATATAATCAAACGTTTTTTTAAATCGGATAACAATTTTGACCTGCAGAGGGACCACAAGCTAAAAAGGGCAATTTTTCGGACAATCAGGGGCCATAATTCAGGAAGTTACGATCCGATTGGTGCAAATATCGAAAGGAACCAAGATCTTGAAGTTATAAACATGCATTTCAAGTTTCATCCAAATCGATACAAAATTGTGACCTCTACACTGTTCACAAGCTAAAAAATGTGATTTTTCGTACAATCAGGGGCCATAACCCATGAAGTTACAGTCCGATACATGCCAATATCGAAAGGAACCGAGATCTTAGGGTGATAAACCTACATTTTAAGTTTCATTGAAATCGGATAAAAATTGTGACCTGTAGACTGTTCACAAACAATTGTGGACGGACGTCCGGACAGACGGACAAACAGGGCCGACGACAATATACGTCCACATGAAAATGCGGGCTTATAAAAATGGTGATATTTTGGTAAAATATCCATCTGTTTATGATATATGTTTTTGTAGACCAAATAAGGCAATGTTCTCCCCCTGGTCATTGGGAAATTGGGTGGTTTATTCCATTTTGCCTGGAAATGAAAGTCAAGGTCAGCCTATAGGATGTGCAGGAAAAAGGGGGTTATAAAAGAGGGTGTTGAGCGAGACTGATAAGAGCTCAACAGGTATTCCGAGCAGCTATCATTTATTGAGAACGAGGGTTCTTCGAATCCTATCCAGCTTAATAACATAGTTGTAGAAACAAACTGGCCTGGAGATTTTATATGTTACGATCACAAAGAAAACATAACCAGGAAATTGAAGGTTAGATGCACAATTTGCGCATTGTGGCCCGTTTTAGCTGGTTTTACTATTTCACGTTGATATTCAATTTGGGCGCTGACTGCTTGGTATTTATAAATGACGACATTACATTCGCCTTTCCGTATACAATAGATTAATCCATATTTTTATTTCATAAAATGCAACTTTATATATATGATACGTAATAGGTCTACAATAGACATAAGAGAAACGTAGATCATAGCGAGCACACACGCCTATCTAAAGACCACATTATTTTACAAAGACCTGTGTAAAACACATGGTCGAATGATTAATCGCACGGTTAAACAGTTTTACTTCTCAAATTTTGATTTAACTTGTATGTGTCAGATAAAGCATGTTGGTCCTTGATTATACTCCTTTTGGTGCAGTTATCGCAACTAGCCAGAAAACACGCCAATTAAACAATACACAACATTGACATTCATTTTTTACCGGTCGGTTAATTACCACACCTCTACAGAAAACGCACCAAGCGTTAATTAACCCACCTCTCGGACAGTTTTTCACCCTCGTTAATTAACACACCTTTTTACAGTTTTAAACCGGTAATACCGAGTAATAGTCCGAAAATTAATTATCTTCCGACATAAGTACAAATAACAATGAGGATTAAGAATTCTATACAGGCTGTGCACCTTTTAACTCCTTAGCAGTTCTCAGTGTAGGCTACAGATAGTTGTATTTGTAACAAGTGAAAGCTTTCTAGTATGGATTTGTGAAAATTGTTCGAATATGAAAGTAACAGTCAAAATATATTGATGAAATTAAGTGATTTTTTATGAATAGGCCTACACCTGTATACATACATATGTATTTATGTAAGGGGTTTGGACATTGGTGTGCATATAAAAAGAACCCTTGGCATTTGGAATTCGATATAAGAGTAGGCCATAGTGCTGTGCCAAGGCAAATTTCCCTCATAATAAACTGTAATGCGCACGCCCGTTTTCCTTAACCCAGTACATGTATATAGGAGCTACAGATAGATTTTTTAGAAGTGAAAGTTTTCTAGTAATGGATTTGTGAAAATTGTTCGAATATGAAAGGGACAGCCAAATCATATTGATGAAATTATGTGATTTTTATGAGTAGGCCTAAACCTGTATACA
The DNA here is from genome assembly GCA_036850965.1 of Patella caerulea. Classification (NCBI taxonomy): domain Eukaryota; kingdom Metazoa; phylum Mollusca; class Gastropoda; family Patellidae; genus Patella; species Patella caerulea. The sequence continues at coordinate 1,619,955 of JAZGQO010000018.1, read as the reverse complement.
TATGTACTTTTGTAAGTGGTTTTTACATTACATATTTTAAACATGTTTTACTTAAATGTACTGTACATGTCGATAAATGTTCATATCATATTTACCTATTTTAAGTTGACATATATGTTTTTATTTTCCTTTTTTATTCCAATTCAATTCAGATGTGGTTTTTCCTTGTCAGTGGTGCAGGTAGAGGGGCTGACAAGGTACAAAGACTGCTGTCGAGTCGTTCAGGGCCCGGTTCCTAGAAAATTCTTAAAAGTAAGCACAAAGTTATGCTTCACTTTTGCTTACGTAAGAAACTTTATGAAATGCCGCCTCTATAGAAACTTCTCAAGACCGTTCTTACATAAGATCAAGCCAAGTACGAGTCTAAGCACAGTGTGACTGGTAAATTGAGACTAAGATGCTCTTTAGTGTCACAAAAGCAAATTTGGTATGCAAATTACACCGTAAATTCGTCTGCATATAGAGTTATAAATAGATCAATGACATTAACTTCAAATAGTCGATTTAGAAGTATTTGACAAATGACATGAAATGAAATAGGTTTTTACTTCCTACTGTTTTGCTCCTAAGCTGGGCTATTGAAGACGGGCATACGCCATAAAGTGTGCTATGAGGGAAAGTTTGCCCGGGCAGCGGCGCTACGGCCTACTCTTATATCAAATTACAACGGCCAGGGGATCTTTGATGTGCACGCCAATTTTTACACAGGACCTTATTTTTTTCGTCTGCATCACTGACAAGTGGATGTACCTTCTCGGCCAATGCAGGGATCGAACACCCTTCCTCGGCCCGATTCATAAAAAATTCTTTAACACGTAGGCCTTACATGTAGATTTTATTATTTAAGTAAACTTTGCAAATAAGTAAACTTATCTTATTTCGTGTGAACAGAAAATTCTTAAGAACGTTCTTGTGCTTAGATTTTAAGTAGACTTCAGTGTAAGCACAAGATTATGTGTTCCAAGAAAAAACTTAAGCACAACTTCGTTCCTAAAATTGTCAATCTAAGCACAAATCCCAAGCAAGGTATAGGGCTTGCTTACCAACCTTTAGGCCTGTTTCTGCTTCAAACAATATGGGCCCATTCCATGTCACGTGTGTTACAATTCAGAAGCATAACTTTTATACTTTTGATGTCATAATTTCTTTATAAAACCCTTTTTTGATTAAGAATTATTCTCAATTATATATTTAAGTATTATTTTTCCATTTTGGTCATAGAAATCCTACATTTTGTTTGTCAAAGTAATTAAAAGGTTGCTATACATAATGTAACGTGTGTTACGGCACAAAAAAACGTTTTTATTTATTTATAACTTGAATATCAACATTTCTGTGAGTTGTCATAATATATATTATTTTTCCATATTTTTTCATCAAGAACATATAAATTCCTAAATTACTGATCCAATGATGAGCTGATGTGCAGATTATTTTTGTCAGAAATAATCATTTATTGTGTGTCACGTGTGTTACAATATTTTGTCACGTGTGTTACGCTTCTGATTATATGATCTACATGCGGTCTTTTGAAGGGAGAACATTGATAAAGAAGCTGCAGATGGATTTGAAAGAGGTAATCAGTCTGTTTCGTCAAATTTTAAAGCTATTTCATTCATCATCGAAAAATATAATTTCATTTGAAAAGTATACACAGCAAGCTAGGCAGATGACATGACATGTGTATTTTAAGGCCTACGTTTTAAAGAGCAATTTTTCATGAATACAATTACAAACAATATTTATCGTAAATACTTTGTTTGGGAATACAATGTATTTGTTTTCTGAGACTTTTTTTTAACCATTTGATTTCCTTCTTATTTCAAAGGTTCAACGTCTGAAGAGAGGTTGAAGAAAATGTACACTTTTTGGAGTAACTCAACTGTTTTACTTTTGTCAGAGGATTGACATTTTTAAATTTATCAAATTTCAAAATCAATGGTATTAGAGGTTCACAATATTTCTTGAGTACATTCTATAAAATGTGTACATGTATGAAACTGTTATACCTTACATGAAAATGCTAAGCATTACAAATTACGTTGCAATAGCAGCATCCATTCTGAGTGTACATGTAAATGACTGGGCTCAGGTTAATTACTAAGATGAAAATTTTCCAGATGTGATTAAACAGATATTTAAAAATAATTATGAAGTTTCAGTTATGCACAAATAATTTGTTGCCCATAAATTATAGATGGGCAGAAAAAGAAGACTAAGCTTTGTTAAAAAGTACAATTTACTTAAACCTGTATCAGCTCTATCTGCCACATCTACAAGAAGATGCTTGTCAGCAATTTACATTTAAAATGGACTTATAAACACATGTTAATTAAACATAAAGTTTGATCTGATCCTTTGAAAAGCTTATACACCTAGGCAACTCTTATAATTGTGTGAGGCACCGATGACTGAGTGCTGACTATATATACATGTATTGTCAAACCAAAGTTCATTAAATTTAAACTATGGACTGAAATAATTACCGAAAAATATAATATCACATGACTATTTTGTCATTTAAAATGATAAATAATCCAATTTTTGTTTTTGTAACACACGTGACGTCACGTGTGTTACGGAATTTTGTAATTTAAAATCAAAATTAGATAATATTTAATTGAAAAAAATTTGGTACTGTTAGATTCTTAACTTAATACTTATTTTGTATCTTAAATAAAACCCTTCTCAGATTTATTGAAATATTGCAATTAAAACTTTTTATATTGTAATGTCACGTGTGTTACAAATACAATTATCAAATTTTGAATGGGTTTAATTATTTTCAAATAATTCCAGTAATAAAATCTATGTCATATTTTCATCAGAGTGTATATAAGTTGTGTTATAATAGTTACATGTAGTTCTTTTTGCTGTTTTTTGTGATTATTTTCAACCACTTTTGAAGGATTGGATTTAGTGTTGTGCCAAATACTATGCAAAGTGTTTATTCATTTTACAATTTTTGTCCCCCGCCTTTCGAAGAAAGTTGGGGGACTATTAAAATGCATTCGTCCGTCTGTCCGTCTGTCTGTCCGTCTGTCTGTCTGTCTGTCCGTCACACTTTTTGGGACACAACTCTCTTCCTAATTGAGCTAGAATGTTCAAACTTGGTGTATGTGTTTATTAGGTCAATGCCTTGATGGAGTTCGAAGATGAGCATTTTCTGCTTAGGGTAAGCAGAGATAAGCAATTTGATTGGTTGATGCTTTGGGACACGATAACTTTAGTTCTAATTAAGTGAGATTGATGAAACGTGGTGTATAGTTTCATTATAGTAATACCTTGACTAAGTTCGATAATGAGCATTTTCTGCTCAGGGTAAGCAGAGCTATACGCAATTTGATTGGTCGAGAATTTGGAACACAATAACTCTCCTTCTAATTGAGTTAAAATGTTCAAACTTGGTGTATATGCTTATTAGGTCAATGCCTTGATGGAGTTCGAAGATGAGCATTTTCCGCTTAGGGTAAGCAGAGATAAGCAATTTGATTGGTTGATGCTTTGGGACACGATACCTTTAGTTCTAATTAAGTGAGAGTGATGAAACTTGGTGTATAGTTTCATTATAGTAAATCCTTGACTAAGTTCGATAATGAGCATTTTCTGCTCAGGGTAAGCAGAGCGATACGCAATTTGATTGGTCGAGACTTTGGAACACAATAACTCTCCTTCTAATTTAGTTCAAATGTTCAAACTTGGTGTATATGCTTATTAGGTCAATGCCTTGATGGAGTTCGAAGATGAGCATTTTCCGCTTAGGGTAAGCAGAGATAAGCAATTTGATTGGTTGATGCTTTGGGACACGATACCTTTAGTTCTAATTAAGTGAGAGTGATGAAACTTGGTGTATAGTTTCATTATAGTAATACCTTGACTAAGTTCGATAATGAGCATTTTCTGCTCAGGGTAAGCAGAGCGATACGCAATTTGATTGGTCGAGACTTTGGAACACAATAACTCTCCTTCTAATTTAGTTCAAATGTTCAAACTTGGTGTATATGCTTATTAGGTCAATGCCTTGATGGAGTTAGAAGATGAGCATTTTCCGCTTAGGGTAGGCAGAGATAAGCAATTCGATTGGTTGATGCTTTGAGACACGATAACTTTAGTTCTAATCAAGTGAGAGTGATGAAACTTGGTGTATAGTTTCATTACAGTAATACCTTGACTAAGATCGATAATGAGCATTTTCTGCTCAGGGTAAGCAGAGCGATAAGCAATTTGATTTGCCGAGACTTTGGAACACAATAACTCTCCTTCGAATTGAGTTAAAATGTTCAAAATTGGTGTGTATGCTTATTAGGTCAATGCCTTGATGGAGTTCGAAGATGAGCATTTTCTTCTTACGGTAGGCAGATATAAGCAATTTTTGGATGACACTTCGTGTTCAGTTTGATTGGTCGATACGTTTGAAAAAAATAAATGTGCGATTAATTAATATATGTCATCTATTTATTTTGGGATTTCGGCGGGGGACATCAGCCTCACTGTTGGCTTGTTTTTATTTATGTGTTCAAATGTTGTATTTTTATGTTAAATTGTCAAAATATAATATCTTCTTATGCAAATAAAACCAAGAAATAAAGTGTTATTTGTTGTTTAATTTTCCTCACATGGTGACCACTTAGCATGGAATGGGAGTAATGGCTGACCGTGGATTTATTCGACGAATTGCTACATCTTTTGATACCTAAGAGTCAATTGAAAGATAGAAAATACTTTAGAAACATATCCTCGAGAAGAATGCTATAGGAAATTTCACTTCTACCCTAAACACAATTCATTTATTTCCAAATTGGTAAACAACACACACGCGGGCTACTTAAAGCCCCAATAACACTCTTGTTGTAACTGAATAATATGTCCCAATCTTCATTCTGGTCAACAAATCGTATTATTTTAGAATATTCCAAGTAAATGATGATATAAATTTCATCTTAACACACCTACTTAACATAACATCACAATACAAACTGGTGATCATGAAAAACAAAAAAAGAATGAAATACAAAACCACCACAATGAAACAAAAGAGTCTGTAGATCTGAAACAAAAGCACATAAATATAATGATGAAAACAAAAAGAGTTATTATTGTAAGTCCTTTAACCAAACTTGACGCTTCTTGTTGGCATCGGTCGCAGCCTTCCGTTTTGGTCGAACTTCAGCAACTGTAGTATCTTCACTGAGCTGCTCCGTAGATTCCTCGGTTGTCGATTGCTCGTTCGAGTTAGCTGAAGTAGTTGATATACTAATTTCCAAAGGATAGAGAGCTTGAGGTGGTCGATTTAAGATACTCTCATTTCCGCGAGGCGTGACTGTTTTTACCACTGCCCCCCGAATTAAGTCGTCTTTACTGTGTAGAAGCTGTAAAATTACACCCATTTCCAAAGACCTCTTTTTGAATCCTTGTTTTCGACTAGAACAAAATCACCAACTGCTATGGTTGAAGTAGATTCACTCTGATTCTTATGTAATGACCGCAATTCTAAGAGATATTCGTTAGTCCAACGCCTCCAGAAATTATCCAATAATGTGTTAAGATAGATCGCTCTCTTGTTTTTTTCCTCTTGAGATTGATCCGGAAAGTAGGGGTCAATAGGTTGATTGCAGTCGGGCAGGTCTGTAAGTCTGAACCCTTGCATTAAATGAAAAGGAGTCAACGGTTCCTCAAAATCCTCAGACGAAAGGTAAGAAATTGGTCTCGAGTTCAAAGCTGCTTCAATTTGAGCCAATTCTGTCGTAAGTTACTCAAATGTTAACAAAGCATTCCCGACCTCTTCATAGTCTGAACTAACCGCTCGAACATGCCACCCCATCAAGGGGCCTTCTCTAAATTGAAGGACCACTTGATACGTTGGCCGTTGAAGTAATTGATTAATTCCTCATCATCAAACAGAGTCTGAAGATATTTATCTGCTGAAACAAACGTGCTACCATTATCCGAAACCATCAAATGGGGCACTCCTCTTCTTGACGAAAAATGCTTGAAAGCTCTGATAAATGCTGTATTAGTTAGATCATGTACTAACTCCAAGTGCACATCGCGTGTGGTACAGCAAGTGAAAAGGCATATCCATGCCTTTTTAGTTGGAGAAGTAGAATCAGTTTTAATCTTAAGAGGGCCAGCATAGTCCACTCCACAATACTGAAAGTGTTTGCTTCTGGTTACAGGAAAGTCTGGAAGTGGTGGCGAAGTAACGGCATTATACGATTTACCATCAAATTTACGACATGTTATACATTGATTGATCACCCTTCTTACGAACTGTCTACCCTTGACTAACCAATACTTCGATCTCAAATCCGTTAGAGTTGCCTTCTCTTTGGAGTGTTTTACCCTAACATGACTTTCTCGAACTATGATTTCAACTAACGGATGATTCTTGTCGAGTAGAATGGGAAATTTCGAAGTTGTAGGTAAATCACCATTAGCTAAACGACCTTTACATCGTAACAGTCCATCTTGATCCAAATAAATTCCAAAGTCGTTCCTCCAAGATTCGAAATTTCGATGATTAGGTAATGGAGATTGTATATCCTTGATCCAAGCGATTTCCGCGTTCCAAAGTTCTGATACATTTAATTTTCGTGAAATTTTAGTTTTAGCTTTAAGAACACGAATAAATCTATAGACGTACGCAGTTACTCGAATAAGCTTTTCAGTTGAGCTAAATTTGGTACAATCAATTATTGTTGATATTCCTGAAGAAGTTTGATTGATGGCCAGTAGATTTAACTCGTGCCGATCGGTAGCCTTCAATTCTTCCAAGCATTCGTGTGGGATTGGGTCAAGACTAGATTTTGAACTGAGTTGAAATTCCCCTTTAAGCCATTCCGGACCCTCTGTCTAGAAAGGGTTGTCTATGAACTGATATAAATAACATCCTCGAGATGGTAGATCCGCGGGGTTATCCTTTCCCGGAGTATGATACCAATTTTCAACCACTGATAGAGTTCTAATCTGATTTACCCAGTTTTGAATAAACTGTCTCCACTCGCGAGATGTTTGTTTTATCCAGAATAGCGCGACCTTGAAATTCCCCTTTAAGCCATTCCGGACCCTCTGTCTAGAAAGGGTTGTCTATGAACTGATATAAATAACATCCTCGAGATGGTAGATCCGCGGGGTTATCCTTTCCCGGAGTATGATACCAATTTTCAACCACTGATAGAGTTCTAATCTGATTTACCCAGTTTTGAATAAACTGTCTCCACTCGCGAGATGTTTGTTTTATCCAGAATAGCGCGACCTTTGAGTCAGTAAAATACACACGATTATCGAATTTCGTTTCATGTTCCAAAGCAATCTGAATTGTGTTCATCAACCGCGACAGAATCAAGGCCGACATGAGCTCCAATCTTGGAATCGTAAGCTTGTTTGTGGGGGCAACCCGCGTTTTTGAAGCCACGAATCGAACATAACATGAATTAGAAGTCTTCACTTTAATATAAACCACTGCTGAATAAGCATGCATTGACGCATCACAAAATCCCACTAAAGTTGAGTTAATTACATTTTCATTAATGTCCGAGAAATAGTATCGCGGTATGGTAACATACTGAACTGAAGATAATGATCGAGTTAAATACGTCCACTGTTGAAGGAAAGACCCTTCTAAAAGGTCATCCCATTCCAAGTTTGCCCGACAGAGTTCACAAAATAGAATTTTGAACATGACAATTAGAGGTTGAAGGAACCCCAAAGGATCGAAGAATTTAGCACTAATGCTAACTACATTACGTTTTGTTGGAAGAACTGAATTCGCTAACTGAGATATTCCCTCGAGATTAAAGCCTCCGTCCAGAAGTTTTGATTTAGCTGATTTATATAGTTCGAATGCCTCGTCTTCTGATTGCGCGCCACTTGTGAAATCATCTACGTAGATTGATCTAAGAAATGTTTTGACAAATTCTGGATTATCTTGAAAATACTTTTCCGCGTGATACTTAAGGGTTGCGTTAAGAAGGAATGGGGATGAACATACCCCGAATACAACCCGAGTAAAACGATAACACACAATTTGAGGATCGGGTTTACTGAAATCATCGAACCACAAAAAACGCAACACATCACGATCCTTTTCCGGCCGAGTTATCATTAAGGAAGCCTTTTCTATGTCACCAGTGAGTGCGATCGGATAAGTCCTAAACCTTAAAATGATATCAAGAATCTTCTGATTAAGCGACTGACCTACATACAAACAGTCATTTAGGCTAGCGTTCTGATTAACCTTCGCAGATGCATCGAAAACTATTCTGACTTTAGTGGTACTTTTGTCATTCCTAAGCACAGCATGATGTGGTAAATAGTGGACAGTTCCATCATTTGGAGTTGAAATGTCAATTGGTTCGATTATCCCTTGGATTTTCTGCTCCTGAATTATAGAGTCGTATTCTGAATAAAGCTTAGGGTCTGATAAAAGTCTCTGACGCAAGTTTCTAAGCCGCTTGAGTGAAAGTTTATAATTATCTTGTAGAAAAGAATGGGGTTGTTTCCACGGTAATTCTACTTGATAGCGTCCGTTTTCAAACACGATATTCTCTACCAAATCATCATTTATAGAGGTGTCTACAATTCCCATTGATTCCAAGTCCCAAAATTTATGTAACTGTTTATCTAAAGTTGAATTCGTAAACAAAGTAGTGATATAAGTGTGTTCCGTATTATTGTGAGGACAAGGACCCGAAAGAATCCAACCGATGGAAGATTGTAATGCAGTGGGACCCATCTCCCCCCGTACGACAGTGCCACTAATTATGCTCCAGTAATAATCTGACCCAATGAGTAACTGAACTGTCCCATCCGAACGAGGTTCGGCAAAATCGGCTAGTTCTAAATTGTGTAAATGAGGAAACTGTTTTTGAATAGTAGCAACATCGTGATATTCTAACTGATGACTAATTAAAGGAATGACATAGGCTTGAATCAAAGTAGAGCTATTATCTTTATTATGAATTACACAATTTACTATGTCAACCTCTTGTTCAATTAGCTCCATGGTTCCAAATGTTCTAATTCTCACAAATTGTCTAGAAATTGTTTGTAGTTTGAGAGCGTCTCTCAATTTAGAGGTTATGTAAGTTCTCTGACTTCCGTTGTCCATGATTATTCTCGCCCAAATCTTATTAGAAGGAGCAGTTGTATTTGAAGTTTGAGCTTGCGCTGTTTGAAGAAGTACTAATGAACGATGACCAATTGTAGTTATTATACATTAGAGTTATTATATATACAAGTGGATGGGTTATTCCTTTGAGCGATTCGAAAATTATCCCGTCTTTGATTTACTGATCCCGATGGATTGAAGTTAGACGCTTGTGGATTAAGATTCCGTTGATTGTTAGCTACCTCACAAATGCTAACATGATGACGTCTACCGCAAACTGGGCATAATTTGTTAGAGTTACAATTTCTACTGATATGATCCTTTTTTAGGCATATAAAGCACCTTCGATAATTTATGAGATTTTCCCTGCAAGCTTCCAAACTCGGTAATGTTTTACACGAATTTGATGGATGAGAACCTCTACAATGTTGATTCCGGATATGAATTTTGACAAAAATGCTGAGGCAGTTCCTTGAATGGGACGATGCGATTGGTTGTAATTTCCTTGGCCTGAATGTTTTCCACGAAACCGATTGTTATAATTTGAAGATTCAAATTTTTAGATGGCATTGCCACCAGGGAATATTTTAACCGGGTTCGTATCGCAATTTGAGACTCAAACGTCCGATTTTGCGAATCAAATTTATATTTGATTAGCATTATTAGCTTAAAACCCTGCTTCAGCGCGAATCAAAGTTTTGAAATTTAATTTTAACTTTAAAACCATTCAGTATCGTAAAACACATCAAAACAAATCTGAAATCTCGCAATTTTATTGTCTATATCATCAAGACTCTTTACGTGTCTCTGCAACGGTCCAGTGGAACGAGAGCAGTACATGTTGACGTCTGCTATTTATAGACGTAATAAGTTTTGATGACAGAGATGACAACACTACATACTTTCTTTCTATATCTGTTGTAGTCACATTCGTCAAGACAGACATTCAAAACACTACAAAATAAAATTACCGGATGATCGAGGGTATGTCGCGAAATTCAAACACATGATATTATGTTCTGTCTTCTAATTCGACATTAAAATTAGCAACAGTTCAAGATTGGGTGAGGAAATATGACGCAGAAAAGATCTGACTAGAGTATGAAGTACATAAAGAATGTCCCGGTTTCGTACAAAGAATAACATGTGGTCACATACTTTTATTTTTATTTTATATATAAATATAAACAACCGTTTGGTAATACAAATAATGTGGGTATTGTTATTGTCACATATAGGCCTAATTATGTGAAATAAGAATTCTATTACATACTAAAAAAACTGCTAATCAATTAGTAAATTTTGCTACTCAATTATACAATTGATTAGCATTCTTACACAATTTTTCTGGAAACTGCTAATCAAATGTAAAAAAGTAAAATATTCCCTGATTGCTACATCCGTGCATTCATGAGCCTCGATTTCGCGTTCAAATATTTCCATAACTGTTTCTAAATCCCAGTCATCATTTTTAACTTCTCGATTGATAACAACTTTTAATTCGTGTGGTAATTTACTCATTATAACTGAAGAAAGAATAGTACTGTAGGCTGATGACTCAATGCCCGTTGCATCTAGGCTTCGAATATTAGCCTCAAGTTTATCGTACAAACGTCGCAAATCCCGATAATTGTTAACATCTGATATCACCGGGATGTTAACCAAATCTGAAGTGTGTCTACTAATTATACGTTGCCGATTTCCATATTTACATTTGAGAATGGCTATAGCATTTGAATAATTATCTGAAGTTAAAGATAGTCCGGCTATAGAGGTACGCACATCACCGTTCAGAAAAGATTTTAAATACAGTGTACTCTGTAATTTCCGGCTTTTGATCAATCCGCCACTCTCCTAGATCCGCCCAAAACCTCTGGTCCCGATTTCTTTCCTTCTTGATTGCTTGTAAAACGTTTTGTTCTAACCGCCATTTTGTCACTTCCGCCTTTCGCCATCGACTCGAGGTCCGATGAGTGATTATTCATTGTTATTTAATCCTATAATCCGCCACTGTTAACTCCCCAATCACAAAAACACCACAGTTTATCAGACACTAATAATTAAAGTATAAACAAACAGTACTCGACAAATCTTTTAAGGGTTCGTTGATTGGCAATCATTTTCAATAACTAACGTTAACACGTGACCGTGTCAGTGTCTTTAAACTCCCAACCCAAATTGGTCGTGTCGGTTTCTTGAATTCCCGAACAAAGCCTTTGAATTTGAGTTAATTTATATGATAAGTATAAATACAGGTGTTAAATTAAAAATGGGTATCAGTTATTTGATATCTTATTCTTATGCTAAACGTGCCCGTATGGGGAACAGGAAAGTAGATCAAGGGACTGTACTCTGTTTTACAAATATTCCATTCACAATCACTTCCTGTTATTGGATAAACCGCCACTTGCCGACATCCGCCATTTCTATTTGGTCCTGCTTGATGCTGGAAGTTACAGAGTACACTGTAGTTAAATTTATTCACATCGGATAGCTGATGGTTATTATGTATAGAGTTCTCGAATGTATCCCAAAAGGGTTGCCATTGTGCGAAGTCCCCAGCAAAACTTTGGAGAGTCAATTTAGGTAACCTAACTTGAGGATGAGTAACTTTACCAGTAATATTTTGAGAACCAGGCACATTTTGAGTTAGAGATTTGTCACCAATAACCCAATCAGAATCATGTACACTAATTACATCAGAATTTGGCTTGTCCGAATTATCCGCTTGCGAATTTTGGCTATCTTTGACAGAGTTTTCACTAACAGACTTAGCCCTAATATTCTCAAACTTTAATTCTAATTCTTGAATTCTACGATTGGTTTTTGCAGAGTATGATGCAATATGTTCAGAAATTTCATCCGAGACCTCAATTTCGTCAGATAATTTGTCAGCATGAGAAACTTTCATGATTTCTTCATCCAATTTTGTCAATGTTTTAAGCTTCTCAGCCAATTTTGATTTATACCGAATTAGAGTGTCCCTGTTTTCCAAATATGCACTCTCGTCGACTTCAATTTTCAAAATATCATTTAATTTTGAAATAATCCTTTTGACTGATGTTCGATATCCATTTCTCTGAGCAATCTTATGTTTGACAATATCCTCAGACATGATTTAAACAAGTCTGCGACTGTCCAATAAATCAAGAAAAATGACAAATCTTACTGACTTTCTTGAGGTTGTACTTGACTGACTGAACACTTGAATAAAATTTTCAATTCTTGAATGAGTGTTGATCCAGAGTCCTGATTCAATCCGTCTCGTCGGACCATGTAGCGGCGGGCCTCTCTAGAATCACTGAATTATCACAATCCCCTTGAACTATGCCGACGAAGGCAGAAACAACAACACCAAATTGAGTTTTAGAGCACAGAGTTATATTAGAATAAACTTACACAATTGGATAGACCCTTACCGCGATGGAATCAAACAAACGTACATGATAGAAATTGGACTAACTGAGCTATTTTAAACGGCATGTTTTCATCTCGCCTGGAGTCTGTGCAGAGCGCGGGTTAAACTTGTGACGTAACACGCATGTTGAACCACAAGTCACGTATCATGATGATCCAGTCTCTCACAGTACTTGCGTTTTGGGTTGTTTTCTTTTGTTTAGTCGGTGGTATATTTTATATGTGTAGGCCTATGGGAGACACGTCAAATGTATCAGGGGATCACTTGACTAAGTGGGTAAGACGTTGGTTCGCTAGCCTGGAGGTTGGGTGTTCGATCACTGCATTGGCCGAGAAGGTTCATCCAAATTTTCCGACGTGGTTTCTCCTTGTCAGTGATGCAGGACGGGGGACAGCTGTCTTGTCATTCGGATGGGACGAAAAAACAAGGTCCCGTGTACAAACTGGCGTACACGTAAAAGATTCCTTGGCAGTTGGAATTCGATAGCATAGTGCCGCTGCCAGAGTGAAATTTCCCTCATAGCACACTGTATGACGTATGTACGTCTTCATTACCCAAGATTAGGAGCAAAATAGTAGGACGTTAAATTTCATTTCATTTCATTTGTTAAATAATAAAATACATCTAAATCGACTGTTTTCCGGGAGGTTAATGTCATTGGTCTACTTATAACTCCATGAGGACAATAGAGCTATATATAGAAACTCTGTGATGCAGACGAATTTACAATTACGGTGTAATTTGCATACCAAAAATGTTTTTTTGACGTTAGAGAGCATCGTACTCTCAATTTACCAGTCACAATGTGCTTAGACTCGTACTTAACTTGTACTTACGTAAGAACGGTCTTAAGAATTTTCTAGAGACGGTATTTTATAAAGTTTCTTACGTAAGCAAAAGTGAAGCATAACTTTGTGCTTACTTTTAAGAATTTTCTAGGAATTGGCCCTGGCTGGCGTCTTGTCCACTTAACCACGTGATCCCTTTGACATGGCCCCTATAGGCCTGTTAAGCTACCACCCCCCCAAAAAAAAAACGTAAGCACATTCAAACATGACTGAGACAGCACCTGATTTTAAAGTAGCCAAGTCTCTAATTCAATGTCATCCAGCATCTTCGACATTGAAAACACGAATTATTTGTCAGTTTAAATCAAAATTGATGATGTGATCTTATCGGAAAAAGATGGGCTTCTGATATCCAATATTTAAGACAAGATAAATATTTTACCATTGGTACACGAATCGTGTACCATAATGCGTTTCAGCCCAGTTCTAGCGAGAGACTCGGGGGAACAAGGCCAGAAACATTTCACCAAATCAAACGGCGCATGTAGACTGGAATAACTAGACGCTAGAAATTTGCATTCGATTGACACTGTTGGCAAATTTCGCCGCACATAACTGATTTGAAATTGGAGTAAAAACGGAAACCATTGAATGTAAATCAGTTTATATACATTCATATTAGAGTATTATATGCGTTGTGACCCACTTGTGTCAATTTCTTGGTCCCAAATTTATCGATTTAGCTCCTTTCAAGTTGCCTGCGTTTGTGTTGTTTACCAAGTTGTAAATAAATAAAATGTTTTTAGTGTAGAAGCGAAATATTCTATAGCATTCTTGTCGAGAATATATTTCTTAAGGATTTTCCGTCTTCCAAATGTCTTTTAGGTATCAAAAGATGTAGTAAATGCCGTCGAAAAACTAACTATACGGTCAGCCATATTGTTTGAAGCAGAAACAGGCTTAAGGTTGGTAAGCAAGCCCTATACCTTGCTTGGGAATTGTGTTAGATTGACAATTGTAAGAACGAAGTTGTGCTTAAGTTCTTTCTTGGAACACATAATAAAGTGCTTGTGCTTACACTGAAGTCTAAGCACTAGAACGTTCTGAAGAATTTTCTGGGAACACAAAATAAGGTAAGTTTACTTAATTGCAAAGTCTACTTAAAATCTAAGCACAAGAACGTGCTTAAGAATTTTTTAGGAATTGGGCCCAGATGTGACGAAAAACCGAATTCCTGTGTAACATTGGTGTGCACGTAAAAAAATCCCTTGGCAGTTGGAATTCAATATAAGAGTAGGCCATAGTGCTGTGCCCAGGCAAAATTTTCCACATAGTACACTGTATAGTGTATGCCCGTCTTCATTAGTCCAGTACATGCATAAGAGCAGAACAGTAGGACGGCGTTTAACTCCATTTCATTTCTTATTCATTTTACTGGAACCATTTTATTTAGTTAATTGTTTGTTTTTTCTTATATGTACTTTTCTTTACTGGTATATATCTTTTAATTTTGTACAGTGTATATGGACACAAGACCTGATCTGTGTGTAAATACATGTATTCTGTGCGGCTTAGCCCCCCCCCCCCCAAAAAAAATTGATGATTTCTTAGGAGTATTCTTAGCCGGCCACATCCTCAGCCCCTCCAAAAAATTCTGTACCCCCCCCCCAATTTTATGAGCTGGCGACGGGTCCGATTCTGTGGATATAAAAATCTGAAAAGCAGATATAGTATTATTTTTTTGTTTTCTTCTCAACATTATATATAATTATTATACCGAACCAGAATTTCAATCATGCCAAAAACATTTTCATCTGTATACTATATTTATATTTCTTTTGGATATTGTATTGAAATAAAATGGAAAAAATACTTTTTCCAGGAAATATCACATCCATTGATACAATTTCGCTTTTGACCATATTTTTGCCACAAATCAGTGGCTAGCCGTGTTCACAGTGTCAGCACAACATTTATCTGATGTTATTGTCACGTAATTCAGGCATATTTGCAGAAAAAGTCTCTCGTACAAATGTAAACAAGCCAACGTGTTCCGTCTCGTAAAAGGTATTCCCTGGTCTATTTATGGCTATTGACCCCTGAGCTAATGACGTTGATTGCTTTTATGGTTTCTGATTGGCTTAGAATATGATTTCTTCACCACATTATGGCTACACTTGACAAATATAGTCTGAGGCTTAATTCGAGTGTTCAAAAAATCGCGATAGAAATGTGTACTACAGTGACGACTTACTTGTTTACTTGTGCAGCAAAGCGTCAGATTTTTACCTGGAATTTGCTGAGACAAAATGAAACGATTTTCGTGGCTAAATCACAGCCTATTAAGGTGTAACGGTGATATAATCAAACGTTTTTTTAAATCGGAAAATAATTGTGACCTCCAGAGGGACCACAAGCTAAAAAGATAGGCTGGCACTGCCAGACAGGATACGCCCACATTTTTGAGAGATGGATAGAGAACAAGCAATACCGAAAGGGATTTTTCCTACATCATTAAGTCCTGTATTTCATACTGTATTGGGAGCAGCCATTTTGTTGGTCAGTTCCAGTCTGATATTCATGAAATTCGAAGCCGACAATGATTATGGTTTGACGGTACACAACCTAGAAATGTGACTTTTCGTCAAAATCGGATAAGAATTGTGACCTGTAGAGAGTCCACAACCATGATATACCATATTTTTACACTATTCGCGTACAAACGGCGACCATTTCGTCCCCCAATTTTGGTACGATTTTCACGAAATTCGAACTCAACCTTCCTTACGATGCAACAGTAATATAATCAGAGTTTTTTTTATAAATCAGATAATTCTTCGAGAGATAGACAGTGAAGAAGCAATACCGAAAGTGATTTTTCCTACAATCAAAGGCCATAATTCATTAAGTTACAATTTCAAATGCGCAAATATCAAAAAGAATAAAGATCTTTGGGTTATAAACAAGCAATTCAGGTTTCAATAAAATCGAATTAAAATTGTGACCTCTACAGGGTCCACAACTTTGATATACCATATTATTACACTGTTCGCGTACGAACGGCGGCCATTTTTTCTGGCAATTATGGTCCGATTTTCTCGAAATTCGAAATCAACCTTCCGTAGGGTGTAACGGTGATAGAGTCACATGTTTTTTTAAATCGGATAATAATTGTGACCTCCAGAGGGACCACAAGCCTAACCCTAATCCAATTTTGGTACGATTTTCACGAAATTAGAACTCAACCTTCCTCATCAAAATCGAATTAAAATTGTGACCTATACAGGGTCCACAACCATGATATATCATTTTTTTAACAGTATTTGCGTACAAATGGCGGCCATTTTGTCTGTCAATTTTGGTCCGATTTTCCCGAAATTCAAACTCAACCTTCCTTACAGTGTAACGGTGATATAATCAAACGTGTTTTTAAATTGGATAATAATTGTGACCTCCAGAGGGACCACAAGCTAAAGAAAGGGGGATTTTGCTTCTAACCAGGGGCCATAATTCAGGAAGTTACGATCCGATATGCGCAAATATCGAAAAGAACCAAGATCTTTGGGTTATAACCATGAATTTCAAGTTTCATCAAAATCGAATTAAAATTGTGACCTTTACAGGGTCCACAACCTTGATATACCATTTTTTAACAGTATTCGCGTACAAACGGTGGCCATTTTGTATGACAATTTTGGTCTGATTTTCCCGAAATTCGAACTCAACCTTCCTTACGGTGTAACGGTAATATAATCAAACGTTTTTTTAAATCGGATAATAATTGTGACCTCCAAGCTAAAAAAAAGGCGATTTTGCGTATAATCAGGGGCCATAATTCAGGAAGTTACGATCCGATATGCGCAAATATCGAAAGGAAGCAAGATCTTTGGGTTATAACCTTGAATTGTGACCTCCAAGCTAAAAAAAAGGCGATTTTGCGTATAATCAGGGGCCATAATTCAGGAAGTTACGATCCGATATGAGCAAATATCAAAAGGAAGCAAGATCTTTGGGTTATAACCATGAATTTCAAGTTTCATCAAAATCGAATCAAAATTGTGACCTCCACAGGGTCCACAACCTTGATATACCATTTTTTAACAGTATTCGCGTACAAACGGCGGCCATTTTGTATGGCAATTTACGTCCGATTTTCCCGAAATTCGAACTCAACCTTCCTTAGGGTGTAACAGTGATATAATCGAACGTTTTTTTAAATCGAATAATAATTGTGACCTCCAGAGGGACCACAAGCTAAAAAGGGTGATTTTTCGGACAATCAGGGGCCATAATTCAGGAAATTACATTCCGATAGCCGCAAATATCGAAAGGAACCAAGATCTTTGGGTTACAAACATGCATGTCAAGTTTCATCAAAATCGGTTCAAAATTGTGACCTCTATAGGGTCCACAAGCTAAAAACGTGATTTTTCATACAATCAGGGGCCATAATCCATGAAGTTTTGATCCGATACATGCCAATATCGAAAGGAACCGTGATCTTTTGGGGATAAACCTATATTTCAAATTTCGTCAAAATCGGATAAGAATTGTGACCTGTAGAGAGTCCACAAACAAATTGTGGACGGACGGACAGACAGGGGCGACGACATAATACGTCCACATGAAAATGTGGGCGTATAAAAACCGCCCAGTTTGTGCTACCGTGTAGATTTAGAAACACCGTCTAGTTTTGTCATCGATCGTCTACTTTATGACCGTCCAGTTTCTCGGGATGTTTTAGATTTGAAAGGGGTTTAGTTTTTAGACAAGGCCTTATTTTCCCTGACGTTGTCTAGAAATGAACAGAGTGTTTAGTTTTTACGGCAAATTACCACTTTACCGAGAGCCGTCTAGAAACTTATGGGTGATTAGAAATGCAGTGCCGTTTTCTTTTCATGTCTTTTAATTAGTTTGCCGGGTGTCATCTAGAAAACGTACGGCGTTTGTTTTTGTGTGAAATATTTAATTTCTATCTCCCAATCTTAGAAACTACGTTCCGATTTAGAATCTTAGCATAGTGTCTAAAATTCTCGAATGAATTGCATATTTGTTGAATATCTTCTGTATTGCCGACGTCCGTTGGGAAACGTCCATTTGCAAAGAATTGACAATTTTCCCGGCGTAAATAAAACTCAACAATTTATTTATTAGAAATTAACGAAACAAATGGACGTATATCTTGTTTCTTATAATCTTGTTTTCTGGGTTATTTACCCGCTCCCGCCATCAATAACAAATGTATTTGTGAATTTACAAATTAATGTGTGCAGTACTCATTCCGACCACGAATGACGTAATTTTCGACATTTATCAAGGCGCATTCGGGGGACTGTTTTCGTCAACATTTATTTTTGTATCCCGTGGAAATGTTAATCGGACTATTGACCAGTCATAGTTTTGAACTGAAATTTGCTTCCATTACAGCAGTGTTAAGTGAGTTTAGGTCTATTCAAACGAAACACTGCAAAGAGTATGGGTATCTCACTGCGAATACTTAGTTTTGAGAGGGATTTGAAGCAAATTTTTGATAGATTAATTAGTTTGAAAATGTTTTTAGTCCAAAGATATCATCAAATCAAACAGTTTGTACGTGTGATTGTATAGTCCAGTCAATCTGGGGTTATACCCAAAGCAAATTGCAACAGAATTAATTTCCCTGGAATACATTTCAGTATAGTCCCCTAAAAAAACATCCCAAAAATGTTCCAAAATATTTTTGGTGGAAAGGGGTTTAAATGTTCAAATTTGGTGGAAATTGTGTCTAAATCCATATTTTGTGGCCTGGGAAGCAAATAAACACATTTAGAATATAATCACTTAAATCTATTGCTTAATGCACAATATGCAAATTAACAGCCGCCATAAATAAAAAAAATATTTTCCACCCATAATCTGAAATGCTTTAACTTATATAGCTCCACGAAAGCAGTATCTACGCCCATTACTTCAGGGACAAGGGTGGTTAAAAACTCTGGTTAGAACAGCACAGTGGTATTGCATGATATACAATATGCAAATTACACACATAAGCCATGACTAAAAATATACTTTTAGTCCAAACTCGAAGGATTTGCAATAAAAGTGTCTGTTAAGGAGAACATTTGACTGATTATTATTATTATTATTATGACAGCATATTTATAGTCCACCCTTTCATATAACATGTTCAGGGGCACTTTACAAAGTGACAATGTAATCATAAATAAACAACAAGATTATGGACATGTTAAGGATTGCATGCAAAGTCAGTTAAAAGTGTGATTAAATAAATGTGTTTTAAGTTGTTTTTTAAAAGAATATAGATGTACAACATCTTAAACTAAATGAAATGGTAGATTATTCCATAAAACAGGTGCTTGATAACTAAAAGAGCGCTGACCATAAGAGACTAGTTGAATGGTTTTGGGCTTTAAAAGTAGTTTATCTGATATGTGAAATGTTCAGCCGGGTGTATAAAAGTAAGTAACAAAATTTTAAAATCAATTTGATATTTAACAAGTAACCAGTGTAAATTGTATAAAACAAGAGTTATGTGGTCACATTTTAGTTAAAGTAACAAGTCTGGCAACAGTATTCTGTACTTTTTGTAATTTGTCTATAAGCTTTAACGGTAAACTAACTAAAAGTGAATTAAAGTTATCTAATCTAGAAGTGACAAGAGAATTAACAAGTTACTTAGTGGCCTCTTCAGTTACAAATTTATGTATTTTACCTATACAGTAGAATCTGCATTAAGCAGCCACCCATGGGAATTTTTACGATTGACCGCTTAACGGGAGTGGCCTTTTAATAAAATCTCGTGTTTTTTGTGCTGACGTCAATTAATATTACGCGTGGGTGCACTTGCATCGATAAATTTAGCCGTCCCTGAATCTTGGACATAACTTCCGTAAACTTGTCCTTTGTCCCAACCTTCAATACTACTGTCTATCATTGTGATGCATTTGCTAATATGTAAAATCTCATGGGTTTTTTTGTGCTGACATCAATTAATATTACGCTTGAATGCATTGGAAGCAAACACCAATACTTCTTGCATGACTTGCATCGGTAAATTTGGCCATCGCTGAATCTCGGACATAACTTCTGTAACCATGTCATTTTGTACCAACCTTCAATACTACTGTCTATCATTGTGATGCATTCGATAATATTTATCCATTTTTGTGAAGAAAATCAATGAATGAATTTTATTTCATCAAATAAGGACATGAACCAAAAAAACATCGCTAATTTTGCTACCGATTCACAGGGGGTATAGCTCTGTGTAATATTATAGATGGTGTTAAAAGCGTCTATTTAACAACATAGCAGCTTTTATACGGTACTTTCAGTTTATTCCATCAGCATCAAATAATGTTCCGTTACGTGTGAAAACAATGATCAGGTTAGTTGTTTAATAAAACAAAAGATTATTTAACAGATTATCCCGGGTTAATTGTTATTTTCACAATTCTTTTTACCTGATCAGTGGGAGTAAATAGCACAATTTACAAATATTACTTACTTGAGCTCCCATAAGCATAACACTATCAAAGACTGCGCCAA
The DNA here is from genome assembly GCA_036850965.1 of Patella caerulea. NCBI lineage: Eukaryota > Metazoa > Mollusca > Gastropoda > Patellidae > Patella > Patella caerulea. The sequence continues at coordinate 1,599,089 of JAZGQO010000018.1, read as the reverse complement.
TATTACAAACAGAATCAGATGAAAATATATCACAATTACCTATTACAACAGGGAAGTTATCATGTGCAAATTTCCTTAAGTAATGCCTTGAGCCTAATAACAAATATTCGGTTTTATCATCATTTAATTTTAGAAAGTTCTTTGACATTCATTTTCTAATTTCACTAATACAGATCTTAAGTTGCAGTTTTGATAAATTGAAAGAGGATGGACAATTAGGTTTAAATGAAATATATAATTGAGTATCATCGGCATACAAATGAAAGCTGACACCATATTTTCTAACAATATCACCTAATGGTGACGTATAGAGGGTAAATAAAATCAGTCTAAGAACAGAACCCTGAGGAACCCCAGATGACAAAACAGATTCAGACACTGTTTTCTACTCACAAGATAGCTTTCTAAAAGATTTAATGCAGAGCCACAAATTCGAATTTAAACTGTAGTCTACATAGAAGAATGGAATGGTCCACTGTGTTGAAAGCAGCAGATAAATCTAAAGATAGGCTGGCACTGCCAGGCAGGATACGCCACATTTTCGAGAGATGGATAGAGAACAAGCAATACCGAAAGTGATTTTTCCTACATCATTAAGTCCTGTATTTCATACTGTATTGGGAGCAGCCATTTTGTTGGTCAGTTCCAGTCTGATAGTCATGAAATTCAAAGCCGACAATGATTATGGTGTGACGGTACACAACCTAGAAATGTGACTTTTCGTCAAAATCGGATAAGAATTGTGATCTGTAGAGAGTCCACAACCATGATATACCATACAGTGGACTCTGTCACATCCGATCTCTGATAAATCCGAATCTCTTTGACATCCGACATGATGTAGTACTACTGCTACTTTTAGGACTTCTTCTTTGTTGTGTCTTGTGATCGTAAAACAATACCAAAGTATTTCAGCTATAAGAACTTTATTGCCAAGCTGGATGACTTCGCAGGTCCCTTGTTCTCAACAGATAATGGCTGCTTGAATATCTGGGAGAGTATCCGATGGGGCTTGATCTACACTCCAATTTATACCCCCATCCCTGCACGTCCAAGATACAGCTGTGACGTTAATTTCCATTCCAAATGCGTAATAACCTACTAAATTTCACACAAATAAAGCAGGTGCTGATACCATATTATGTCTACTAACCATAGGTCCAATAACAGGAAGAACGTGATGGACATTTTTGTCATAGGTTATGATTTTACCAAAACATCACTGACTTATTATGTATAGTTTTTACTAGGTACGTGGGATTTTAATTTATAGACAGAAAATTTAATAATTTTCCAAAGACACAATATGGGCTTAAAGACCTAAGACCAAAGTCTTACATACCTTCCACCACTAAAGACATAGTTCTTACCATAGTAAAAACATGTAATAAAAAAATAGGTCTTATGGGAAATAAGGGGAGACGACAGAACAAGGAAGCCTGGCAAAGAAACATGAGGGTACATCAATATAATATAATATCATGCATAAAATATTGCAAAATGATAAAAATTCACTTTAATGTTAACTAAAAAAGTTCTTAATTCTTGAAGTGTCCTAAACACGATAACGATTCCCACTACTACACAAGTATGGTAAAACACGACACAAAACTGTTGTTAAACGTTCATGGGTGGCATCCTTTAAGTCCAATTCACATTCCAGAAACAAACAATCAGTCCGTTATCAAATGATATGAAATACAGTCCTGCTACAACACACATTGTATAATATGTGACCTAATGAAGTTGACCTCCATAGTTTGTTTGATAATATACACTCAGTCTACACGAGTAGGGTCACATATTTGACTTCTGGTTACCACAAAAGGTGAAAAGTTACACCGTGTTTAATTGTTAATGACAGTTTGATAGACAGCACAGCTACCGAACAATGTGTCCTGGAACTGAAACACTGTGAACATATATGTCTATATAGATACAAGTATAATATGGATATATTATAGAAGCGCAATAGGAAGATTATATCTAAGCTGTCGACAGATGCGCACAAACAGTCTCTGATTAGTGGGTTATTCACCCATAACACAATAGTTGTATGAAATACACACATTCCGTGAATGATTGTTTAACACAACACTTCTAATGAAGTCACATGGAAATTTTCCTTTATATCGGGCAGAATAAAGTCGGGAGGTAATTTCTCCACTAATTTCCTTTTCTGGGGAATTCTGGTACCAGTTGCGACAGGAACAGTTGTTGTTCTTGAAGACGTAGTAGACGTAACAAGTACAGGTGTTGATAGTATTGGGCTGTGGCGAGATGGTTGCTAATTCATTCCCATTAGTTAACTCGCCTTTTCTTGATAGAGCCATTTCTTCTCTTGTACTGATCTCAGGACGATTTCCACATTGTTTCCCTCTAAAATAATGACTTACAAATTTTTTTAAATTTCGGGTTGCATTTATAGCAACATATACAACCAATGAGAATTACAAGTGTTGAACCAATAAGTATTAGTAAATAATAACATAAAGGTCAGGGTTTGTCTTTCTCTAAGTACCTCAAATTTTGTAACTCATAAATTAACCCTTTCATAGACATTGCCCTTGCAATTCTATAATTTTAGAGGTAATTTAGTAATTGTATAATTATTGATGATCATGAGTAGAGTGGCTAAGAGTGTCTAAAGTTTTTATCCGAATGATTTGCTAGTTTTATGAAACAAAAATACAGTCTACACAACGGAGTAACATTTCAATCAAGGGAAATCGTGAGTCGAATAAGTCTACGAATTTTAGTAACCCAACCGTTTTTGGAACAACACAACTGTTTTTGGCATTCCTAACTAAAATTGCCTCAGTTAATTAGTCATTAACGTAAGAAAAAAAATATTATAGCATACTGGCAATCAGTTTTAACAACTGTTTCGTCTTTTTGTTCGGCGATTTTTCAGGTTTTAATTTACCATCGCTCTTTATATCGCATTCGAGGACATCCGCATGGAATTCTTTTACCAAAAGTTTTCGCACGTTCCATGCTAAACAAAGAATTGCTGACCATAAGTCCTGGTTCGCTACTCACAAACCCTTTAGTTGCTTGTTCAACCATGAAGACATCTTGCCTACTGTCGTAACTATGTCTTTTCAATTTCGCATGAACGATGTACCTTGTCTGGGGTTTTAAAATGACCTCATTTGCTATTCGCAAAACAGAAGATATTTCTGCGTCATTATCCAAGGAAACATACATTTTTCCAATTTTCATACATCCTAAATCAAAGAAAAGCCTACAACCATGAGAAACGAGAAAATCACAACCTAAAATTACGTTTCTATTCATATTGGAAACAACATGAAACACGTGTCTTAACTTTTTACCCTTAATGTGAAATTCCAAATTTGCAGAACCGACCAAATTAAGTTCAAGTCCATTTACTGACTGTAATATAATTTTACTTTTGTCCAATTTTGGTTTATATTTTAAAGAATCATATACCTGCTTACTAAGTAAAGATACTTGAGCCCCGGTGTCAACTAATGATCGAAAATTTCGTTTTTCTATTTTAATCAAACATGAACTTGAACAAACCGAAACATTTACACCAGAGAAGGGCTTTTTATATTTACTCTTCCCGTAAGCCCCCCGAAAAGAGTATCTTAGTTTCCCGAGTTAAATGGAGTTTTAGGCTTAACTGATTTATCCCGTCGTTTATATCTTGAGTTTGATTTAAGATAGTCATCAAATTTCCCACAGTCACATTTAAAATGTCCCCCTACACCACAAAACCAACACGTCGTATTGCCTTGAAAACGCGCTTAACCTCATTTACACCTCGTTTTTGTCTGCATTCGCGGCTTACATGACCACGACGAAAACATATTCCACACATGCGGTTTCTCACATAATCGACATCCATGGGTTCATGTTCACTATTGGCATATACGCGTGTGTGTTGTCCGCCTAATCTTAACGCCAATCTTTTCCTAATATTTTGTTCTTGGCTGGCCAAATCTACTGCTGCGACGAAAGTCTGCGGGTCGTCTCGTAAAATTTTTGTTTTGATATTTTCGTGCTGAAGTCCGTCTACAAAGAAAGTAATTAGTTGCCTGTCAAACTCTCGCTGTCCGGCATAACCTGGAAATGCTTCAGCGGCTAAAGAGAGAATTCTTTCAGCAAAAACTTGGACGTTTTCTTCCGGTTTTTGTCTGATTTTTGCTAGAATTGCCAATGCCTGTTGTGTGTCCGTAATTTCCGAAAACGTGTTAATTAAATCTTGTTTCAATACATCCCACGTCATATTTGCATCTGCTATGATTTTCCTTTGTATAAAATGACTTACGACCCCTCTACTTGATTGAAAAGCAACTAACTTTACCCGGTCTTCAGGTACTGTTGCGAGAACACAGTATTTTTCAATATTTTTTATCCATTCTTTAAATTGTTTTGGATCCCCTTTATATGGTTCAATTATATTAGCTACCGAATTTGTGGAAATTGAGTAAGACAAACCTGTCAAATGGGCACCTAAATTTCTATAAAATTCTTCAGCCATTATTACAGATAGAAATTAGTGAAAAATCGAAAAGAGATACTCACAAAAATAAAATTTGGCTAATTCTATCTGTCCCTGGAATTCACGGCTCCAAATCAACACTGTAGTACTACTGCTACTTTTAGGACTTCTTCTTTGTTGTGTCTTGTGATCGTAAAACAATACCACAGTATTTCAGCTATAAGAACTTTATTGCCAAGCTGGATGATTTTGCAGGTCCCTTGTTCTCAACAGATAATGGCTGCTTGAATATCTGGGAGAGTATCCGATGGGGCTTGATCTACACTCCAATTTATACCCCCATCCCTGCACGTCCAAGATATAGCCTTGACGTTAATTTCCATTCCAAATGCGTAATAACCTACTAAATTTCACACAAATAAAGCAGGTGCTGATACCATATTATGTCTACTAACCATAGGTCCAATAACAGGAAGAAAGTGATGGACAGTTTTGTCATAGGTTATGATTTTACCAAAACATCACTGACTTATTATGTATAGTTTTTATTTCACGTTTACTAGGTACGTGGGATTTTAATTTTATAGACAGAAAATTTAATAATTTTCCAAAGACACAATATGGTCTTAAAGACCTAAGACCAAAGTCTTACAATGATTTTAATGTCCCGATTTATTTCCTTATTACTTCAGCCAAAAAATCTCTGGTAGATCCGCACTCTGTACGTTCCTGATTCCGACATCAATCAGCCGTCCCGTCACATGATTTTTCATTGAATCGACACGGTATAATCCGACTTTCAAACGGTGGGTGTGAAGCATCCAATTATCGGTGAGATTAAAATTCGATCGGTGTGAAGCCAGAAAAGATTAACAAGCAATCACCAATCAATTATCAGTGAGATTAAAACTCGCAAGCGCCGGTCTGTGTTGATTACTTTCATAATGTTATAAATTCTTCGTTGATTATTTAATCTCCTGTAAGCGTGCGCTTGGTATTTTATTTTAGTTACTCATGTCAAGAACCCGCGATGCTTCAGGGGCGTGGACAAGATCAACCTGCCAGTCAATTGGTCGGCCAATCGCAAAGCTTAGATGACAGGTGCCATTTACTCTGATTGGCTTGAAAAACTCAATCGTCAGATGAGGCGTCAACGACGTAACATTCTTTTGTTTATGGACAATGCACCATCCCATATCTGCGACACATATAGCAATGTAAATATTAAATTTTTGCCACCAAATACTACATCAATATTACAACCATTGGATCAGGGTATTATTAGAGCGTTCAAAGCACGCTATAGACACCACATGATGACGCATTTGATTACGCGAATTGATGAATGTGATAAAGCCGGGGAGTTAGTGAAGGGTGTGACTGTTCTACTTCTAAACGCCATCAATTGGACTGCCAAGGCATGGTGTGAGACATCCGATTGGACAATAAGTAAATGTTTTATTAGATTCGGTTTTAGTGTGGACTTAACTGCTGACGACGAAGACGACAATGTGCCACTCGCGAGATTAATCGAGACATTAGTGCCTGAATCCAACGTGACTGAAGACGATTTTGTAAATTTTGACAGTGAGATACCGACAGAATGTGACGACGAATTGGACATAGAACGACATATCATCAATGAACGCGTGATAGCAAAAACAAGTGGACAATCGAGTGAAGACGGGGACGATGAAGAAGACACATTGACAACTGACTTGACCTATGCCAAATGCCTACGCATGCTCGACGTCATAAAACAGTTCACCCAGGTTAAAGACAAAACGATGATTGCAAAAATTAATTTGTTAGAAGACTGTGTACAAGATTCCGCCTTAAGAAATGCTTCCGACAACCTCAAGCAAGCTACTTTATACGATTACATGCGTTGAATGATGTTATGAAATGAATTATACATCGTACGCATACATTGATATTATGAATACATATATTGTACCCATACATTGTTATTGTTTGTTATTTAATGTAATGTAATAAAATTCTGAAAGTAGGCCTACATAAAGGTTTATCATTTTTAAAGGGAATAACATTATGGTGATTCAAAGCTACATTATAAAAATACAATGTACTTCCGGTTTTCGAAGACAGTATTTCCGGTTTTGGAGAAAACTCGGTATTCCGATCCTCTTTGTGATCCGACATATTGTAACGATCCCGTAGGATGTCGGATGTGACAGAGGACCACTGTATTTTTACACTTTTCGTGTACAAATGGCGACCATTTCGTCCGGCAATTTTGGTACGATTTTCACAAAATTCGAACTCAACCTTCCTTACGGTGCAACAGTAATATAATCAGAGGTTTTTTTTTAAATCAGATAATAATTGTTCGAGAGATAGACAGAGAACAAGCAATACCGAAAGTGATTTTTCCTACAATCAAAGGCCATAATTCATTAAGTTACAATTTGTTTATAACAAGCATTTCAGGTTTCATCAAAATCGAATTAAAATTGTGACCTCTACAGGGTCCACAACTTTGATATACCATATTTTTACACTGTTCGCATACAAACGGCGGCCATTTTTTCTGGCAATTATGGTCCGATTTTCTCGAAATTCTAACTCAACCGTAGGGTGTAACGGTGATAGAGTCAATCCTCGAAATTAAGAATTTTCTACCACGGCACAAAAAAATGAAAAATGCCGTGGCAGAATGGTACTGCTACGGTACCACGGCATTTTTTGGTATTTCAAAATCAATGCTTTTCTTAACTTTTCAAGATGAATAAAATTCATTTATTCACACCACACAATTTGACGCGAACGATACCCACCAGTTACGTGTGGTCGCGCGAGCTCAAAAACATGCGAACGATTTCCTGGTTACGCAAATTGAAATATCGGTTACGTTAACAAATTTATTCACCTTTGATCAATATTTATACAGGATAACTTTGTACACTTGTCTGAATTATTAGTATTATAGCACAAACTAAATTCATTCATTCTTCATTCTTGCCATTTCATTTCTCCATCAGTCTTACCGGTACTTGAGTTTGACAGATGACTTTGACATCAGGTATTGATTGACCAGTTGTAAGCATGTTGATTTAAAAATGCCCAAAACCTTAATTCTTCAAATGATTAGTATTGCCATAAATATTTAAACATGTCAGCTTTATTTCCAAAGAATTTACTACACGTGTTCCTTACATTTATATAGCCATGCTGCACGGTGCCGGTGTGACAGTGGCACGATACTAGATCTTTCCGATCTGTGAAATATCTTTCTGTGTTTATGCTATTTATAGCCACAATTCTAACCCAAACCCCAGAATCATTTTAGATAAACCTAACCCGAACCGTAACCCAAACCTTCAGAATAGTTTTAGATAAACCTAACCCGAACCCTAACCATAACCGAAGGGAAAATATTTCACAGATCGGAAAGATCTAGTATTGTGCGTGACAGTGGCCCGTATGTAGGTCGTCTACTTTGACCCCCACAAGGCATCGCATGATGGCCAACGTAAACGGTTTTACTGTCCTGTCTATTTTAATATTATTTCATCAGAACAAATTATTCTGTTTCTTGTTGAAACTTGGTTTGTAGAGTGTTGAGGTTAATAAATACTATTTATTTTGTCAATCAGTCGCTACCTATGATTGAGGCTATTACGCTCTGTTACATAGGGCGTAGTAATTATAAACAAAGGGTGTAAATCGGTCCAGGTCCACCGTATTTGACAAACGATAAAGTTAAAAATACAAATTATGAAATTGGTAACATTGTTCATGCATTAACCAGAGTAACTAGGTAACAGTCTGTGCACGCTCTATCATCTATGTCTATTTTATTTTATAATCGTTGAAAAAAGAAAACCACTGTAAACGGTAAAGCATGAATATGCCTACAACACATGGGTTAAAAGTGTACTGGTATTCGGTAATTGCAATATATTTGTCAGACTTTCGTATACAAAATGATAAAAAATATATGACGTTATTACACTGTCCTGAAGACGACATCCTCCTGGTACTATTGTATAACTGGTACATTTAGTCATTATAATTTTAAGGATCGTAAGATCTACCACGGCAAAGTAATATTAACTAGACCTGCAAGCAGCACTGAACCGGCTTTCAGGAATCAGAGAGGAAGTTTGTTATACTATAACCGATCCATTGAGGTACCAAACTATACTTTAGTTGTTTTTCTTCAGTGACACCCTCCCTCATTTGTAAAAGTAATATTTGCTGTCGAAAAGACCGGTCAAAATTGTAAATTTTTTCAAAATTGCGACTACTTCCGGTTTTACGATCATTGTCGCGATAGCTTTACGAAGTTCTTTGGATACTTAACTTTCTGTACCCGAAGTGTCAGAAACATCAATTGAGTAGTTTTGGAAAATAAGATAAATTAAATATCGTTTACAAAAATTTAACGATTTTTCAATTTTTTTCAAAGTTTGATGCCATTTTCGGACCACCTATATTATTTCAATGCTTTTCATTTTGGATTCACTATATAGACAACCGATAGGACTTTGAGTAAGAAAAGTTTAAGAAAAATCTGCAGCGTCGTTTTCGAGAAAAGGGCGTCTCATAATGTTAAAAAATCGGAAAATAAGATTTTTGGCATACAATAATTTATTTCCTTACAATCGAAATCGTATTATTTAGATACCATATGATGGTCCATTAATAGGGCTAACCAATGACACTTTAGTTCTTTTGGTCCGCTATTACCTACGGGAGGAATCAAGTTTTTTGCAAGTGCGACAATGTTTTTAACCTTTTTTTTCATTTTTTGAATACTTCCGGTATGGTTATTATTGTTGGAATAGTTTTAATAGCCGGTTTGGGCACTAAAAAAGCCACAGGGCTCTGTAATGATATATTACTTTATCTGATCAGATAAAATGCCCCTGAGAAATCCTATGTTCAAAAGTGCCAAAAATGCAAAAAATTTAAAATATCGAAAATTAAATTTCAATAACTACATACATATTATACATCGTTAGAATCGTAATTAGGTCAGCTATCTGAATATACAATCTTTTTTTGAAAATCTCTTAAAATAAAAAAATAGTAGAGCATTTTCCAAAATTTCACGATTTTTTTACTTTTTTCGTTTTTCAGTCCGTTATTTCACCTATTCCAGATATTTCAAAGTCTTATTGGATGGCTTCATGCAAAAAACCTCCGAAAGGACTCTCGATAGAAAAAATTTTAAAAAAAGTTGCGGTTAAGTTTTCGAGATACAGGCGTCCAAAAATGCTAATCCGTATGAATTGGGTGGGTATCATACAATAGTACAATCCTAGTGCAGTCCAATGGTACCCTAATTTGTTTAATCCATTGATATCGGACGGAGAAATCACGTTTTCCCCAAAGCTATCCATTTTTTTCAAAATATTGCACATTATTTGGACTACTTCCGGTCTACAGATCATTGTTGAAATGGCTTTATTCCTTGCAATGGTCATTTGGCTTCATGCCCCAGAAGTTTCAGATTCACCAATTCGGCCATATAGCGAACAAAATAGGTAGAAAATTCGAAAAAAATCGAAAAATAAAGGGCGATAAATCTGAATGAAACTTATATTACTGGAATCGGATGGACTTAAGGTATCCAAAAATGTAAGTCAAATTTGAAAATTTTGAAAACAAAATTTTTCAATTTTCGAACGCTAGAAGTCAGTGACGAAGTTTCGAAATTATAAAATCTTAGATTGCTATTGGCTTGGAAAAGATTCAGGGTTTCCGAAAATGTCATTTGTTTGAAAATGGGTAAATAATTGACGAAACTATGGCCAATTTTCAATTTTTTGACAACGTACAAAGATCTGCCACTTCCGGTATGCGCAGAATTTTCGAAAATACTTTATCAAGTAGCCACCACATGGTTTCCCGAAAGAAAAGTTGATTTCGGATAGACATCTGCTTTCGATCATGGAGAACTTGGCTCCCGCGGTAAATAATAATAATAATTTTAGTAATCTCAATAGGCTTTCAGAGGAAGTCTGAAAGCCTAATAATGCCGTGGCAGACGAGGGTTGGGTCGGCTTTTACCATGGCTTTGCCGTTTGCCGTAGTTAATTTCGAGCGCTGTAAATCGGATAATAATTGTGACCTCCTGAGGGACCATAGGCGATTTTTCGGACAATCACGGGCCATAATTCAGTAAGTTACGATCTGATATGCGCAAATAAAGAAAGGAACCAAGATCTTTGGGTTATAACCATGCATTTCAAGTTTCAACAAAATCGAATTAAAATTGTGACCTATACAGGGTCCACCAACCATGATATACCATTTTTTAAACAGTATTCGCGTACAAACTGCAGCCATTTTGTCTGTCAATTTTGGTCCAATTTTCCTGAAATTTGAACTCAACCTTCCTTACGGTATAACACTAATATAATCAAACGTTTATTTAAATCGGATAATAATTGTGACCTCCAGAGGGACCACAGGCAAGATACGCCCACATTTTTGAGAGATGGATAGAGAACAAGCAATACCGAAAGGGACCACAAGCTAAAAGATAGGCTGGCACTGCCAGGCAGGATACGCCCACATTTTTGAGAGATGGATAGAGAACAAGCAATACCGAGAGTGATTTTTCCTACATCATTAAGTCCTGTATTTCATACTGTATTGGGAGCAGCCATTTTGTTTGTCAGTTCCAGTCTAATATTCATGAAATTCGAAGCCGACAATGATTATGATGTGACGGTACACAACCTAGAAATGTGACTTTTCGTCAAAATCGGATAAGAATTGTGACCTGTAGCTCCACAACCATGATATACCATATTTTTACACTTTTCGCGTACAAACGGCAACCATTTTATCCGGCAATTTTGGTACGATTTTCACGAAATTCGAACTCAACCTTCATTACGGTGCAACAGTAATATGATCAGAGATTTTTTGTAAATCTGATAATAATTGTTCGAGAGATTGATAGAGAACAAGCAATACCGAAAGTGATTTTTCCTACAATCAAAGGCCATAATTCATTAGGTTACAATTTGATATGCGCAAATATCGAAAAGAATAAAGATCTTTAGGTTATAAACATGCATTTCAGGTTTCATCAAAATCGAATTAAAATTGTGAACTCTACAGGGTCCACAACTTTGATATACCTTATTTTTACACTATTCGCATACAAACGGCGGCCAATTTGTCTGGCAATTATGGTCCAAAATTCACAATCAACCTTCCGTAGGGTGTAACAGTGATTGAGTCAAACGTTTTTTTAAATCGGGTAATAATTGTGACCTCCAGAGGGACCATCAGGTAGGGCTGGGTATCGATAGTGATTTTTACTATCGATAATCGGCAATGAAATGTTGGTCGATAATATCGAAAACAGACTTATTTTCATGGTCGTCATTTACGTATATATACAGTGTAAGTTCAAAGTTCACAACCATACGAAGTTGCGAAAGATCGTTTGCTCCTTCTAAGGAGATTTATTTGGAAAACATTAATAAAACTTGTTATATCACGTATATATACGTAAATTGATGTTGTTTATTATTAAAATAATGCAGCTGTGGTTCCGAATGAAGAAATATCGTAAATAATTATGTTAAGGGACCAAAATGAACTGTTCCGATTCAAAACATTGCGTACGTGCGTACAGAAATAGTTAACTGAACAGACGAATTCCGAAGCTTGCAAAGGGAAATAACTCAAACTTTATTTACACATCCGGGCATCTCCGAATTAGCGAAATTCAACAATAATTTCTTCAAAACTGAAGTAACGTTTCAATGAGAGTGAATTTATGAAAACGGCTGTTCAATAAGCAGTCACAATTTTGTTATGTGTTACATTGATACTTGATAGTAATTAAAGTGAGCGATGTATTATGATTAACTGAAAGAAAACATTGACATTTCAGACGCAAGAAAAATAGACGAAGAGCGATAATCGATAGTAACCCACCGCTATCGATAGTGCTTTTCTGGGCCGTCCAATCGATACTATCGATTTATATCGATATTTTACCCAGCCCTACCATCAGGGGCCATAATTCAGGAAGTTACGATCTGATTTGCGCAAATAACGAAAGGAACCAAGATCTTTAGGTTATAACCATGCATTTCAAGTTTCATCAAAATCAAATTAAAATTGTGACCTATACAGGGTCCACAACCATGATATACCATTTTTTTAACAGTATTCACGTACAAACGGCGGCCATTTTGTCAATTTTGGTCCGATTTTCCTGAAATTCGAACTCAAACCTTCCTTAAGGTGTAACGGTGATATAATGAAACGTTTTTTAAATCGGAAAATAATTGTGACCTCCAGAGGGACCACAGGCTAAAAAAAGGCAATTTTGCGTACAATCAGGGGCCATTATTCAGGAAGTTATGATCCGAGAGGCGCAAATATCGAAAGGAACCAAGATCTCTGGGTTATGAACATGCATGTCTAGTTTCATTAAAATCGGTTCAAAATTGTGACTTGTATCGGGTCCACAAGCTAAAAACGTGATTTTTCGTACAATCAAGGGCCATAATCCACGAAGTTTTGATCCGATACATGCCAATATCGAGAGCAGCCGAGATCTTATGGGGATAAACCTATATTTCAAGTTTCGTGAAAATCAGACAAGAATTGTGACCTGTAGAGAGTCCATAAACAAATTGTGGACGGACGTACAGGGGCGACGACATAATACGTCCACATGAAAATGTGGGCATATAATAAAATTAGTACCACAGCACTGTTGTCATGAGGTGGCGGGTGAGGTGGGGTCATATAGCCCTGATGGAAACAAACAAATTATCAAAATTTTATCGTCTGAATTGCCTAAAACTGGTTTCGGAGGTGCTGCAGGTATGTACTTTGAAGTCTCCACAAGTATATCAGTGCGATCCAGTCATTGTTTTTCATAAATCAGTGCGGTCCAGTCATTGTTTTTCATAAATGCGTCAATCACCGCCACACCTAGTTTTACAATTAGGGTGCAGGATGTTTCGAACCTGGCTGTTTCGTACTTAGTTCATCAGCACTGTTGTCATGAGGTGGCGGGTGGGGTGGGGTCACATAGCCCTGATGGAAACAAACAAATTATCAAAATTTTATGGTCTGAATTGTCTAAAACTGGCTTCGGAGGTGCTGCAGGTATGTACTTTGAAGTCTCTGCAAGTATATCAGTGCTGTCCAGTCATTGTTTTTCATAAATGCGCCAATCACTGCCACACCTAGTTTTACAATTAGGGTGCAGGCTGTTTCGTAACCTGGCTGTTTCGTACTTAGTTCATCCGCAAGTATATCAGTGCGGTCCAGTCATTGTCTTTTATAAATGTGCCAATCACTGCCACACCTAGTTTTACAATTAGGATGCAGGCTGTTTCATAACCTGGCTGTTTCATACTTAGTTCATCCGTACCTCACTTCAACAAATTAAGAGAGAGTGCACGCCAGGTCTGTAGATTGCTGTTACAGATAAAGCTTGTGTCAGAAGAGAAATGAAAACGCTATCTACGTATTCGCACCGGTTTTACACATGAAGGTATTTTTAGTCTTTGGGATATTAACTTTGGCCTATAGAGCATCCACAAGATTTTCTAAGGTGATCAAGGGCCATAAAACACTACCAATGTATTCGCACCCGTTTTACGCATGAAGCTATTTTTAGTGGGAGGAATACACCTAAAACCAGATAAAATTTGTGTGTTAGAGGGTTTATATCTTTCATATTACATAGATTTTTACAAAATTCAAACTCAACTTTCATTGACGTGTAACAGTGATATATTTAAACGTTTTCTTAAAATTGAACACAAATTGTGATATATCATATTTTTTACACATGAGGGGCAGTGATCCGATATGCGCAAATAGTGAAAGGAACCAAGATCTTTGGGTTATAAATATGCATTTCAAGTTTCATTAAAATTGGATTAAAATAGTGACCTCTACAGGGTCCACAACCTTTATATACCATATTTTTACACTATTTGCGTACAAGCGGCAGCCATTTCGTCTGGCCATTTTTGTCTGATTTTCATGAAACTCCAACACAACCTTCATTATGGTGTATCACTGATATTATCAAACGGTTTTTAAAATCTAATTGTGACCTTCAAGGGGACCACAAGCTAAAAGATAGGTTACCAGGCAAACGAAACATACGCCCACAGCAGCCAAATCGTCCGGGCAGTCAACAAGACTGTTTCAAGACTACTAAAAGGAAAGCTGGTACCACTACCACCAACTCAACAAACACATACAAGACGATTACAAAGATAATTATAATAGTGGGACCTTTCCTTCTGTATGGCAGTGGTACAAACAATCTAAATGGAATTTGTTGGACTTTTTACGCGGTAATGCTCATAATATTCACTTGTGTTATTATGGACAACTTGCGAAGTAATATCTCAATGATTAGTGATGTATGGAAATATTGCAGGGTTATTTCTACCAAAATGAGCATAAATGTAGGAAAAATCACAAATTATAATATTGTTGTATTGAGCGTGCTTTTCGAATAAGTTAAACTCATTGCAAATGTTTTCTTGAGATGAAATAAAAGTGTTTTTCGGTCAGAGCCGAGGTAGGTACTGGTTTCATGGAGCTAAGTCAAAGAGTATCTAATTTAGGGAGTGAAAATAAGTTTTTCACTAACGGCAGTGGTTAATTTGCCTATTGTGCATCAGGTATTTATTTGATTATATTCTAAATGTGTTTATTTGTGTACTTGACCACAAAAACATGGGAATGGATACAATTTCCACCAAATTTGAGCATCTGATAGCCAAATTGAAACATGACATTATGCTAATTAGCATATTTCACAATTTGACCCCTTTCCACCAAAAATATTTTGGAACATTTTTAGTACGATGTACAGGAGACTTCCGGAAAAGCATACCACCAAAAGAAATTCTGATGCAATTTGTTTTGGGTTCGGCCCATTTTTCAACTAGTATCTTTAAATACAAACAAGATACTGACCTTTTTGCGATTTTTTGTCTGCTGATGCTTGTGAGGCCATATATATGGCAGCAGCAGCGACAGATATAGGACTTCGACTGTAATGAAAGACAATCAAATAAATGTTATGCACAGCATTAAAAAAAACAGGGATCTTAATCGGCTGTTTTTTGTCGGCTTTAGCCGATTGATCTTTAATCTAGCCGGTTTGTAAAACAATGAACCGGCCACTATGGTATCATTAATCAATCAACTTTCGGCCGATAACAAAGAGTTAATTATTACTCGTCGATTAAGAAACCCATCAAAGAGTCAGTCAATACAATAAGAATACCTTCGGCTTCAATCCGTATCGGCTCATTTCCTAAATAAACAACTTAATTAGTTGAGTCAATCAAGTAAAAGAATGTATATAATCCATTGTCGGTTCATTCATTTATATCTAACACAATGTTGAAGTACTTGAACACCTCGCAGAATGACAATAGAAAACGTAAAAAAGTTTTAGCCGACGATAGTGATGACGGCATTGACCTCGAACTTTAAGCATGCATGTCGTCATTGGAAGTTCCAAAAGTCGGAGAAACTCCCACGTCCAATATAGGTCAACCAAAGTCGAAGTCCGGGAGATATTTTAATTCCGAATGGTTAACTACTTCAAATGACTTTCATTTGACAAAATTTCACAAAAAATGTTTGTCTCGTAAGTTATTAATTTTGTCTTCTTTTTTAAGTCACGTAATAACCTACTGACCTCGTATATTAATAATTAGTATTATTATGTTAGCGTTGAGTAAATCTGGTAATAACCTACTGACCCGTATATAATTATTATGTCAAGTAACAACCAAAGAAATCAACCAAAAGATAGGCTGGCACTGCCAGGCAGGATACGCCCACATTTTTGAGAGATGGATAGAGAACAAGCAATACCGAAAGTGATTTTTCCTACATCATTAAGTCCTGTATTTCATACTGTATTGGGAGCAGCCATTTTGTTGGTCAGTTCCAGTCTGATATTCATGAAATTCGAAGCCAACAATGATTATGGTTTGACGGTACACAGCCTAGAAAGGTTACTTTTCGTCAAAATCGGATAAGAATTGTGACCTGTAGAGAGTCCACAACCATGATATACCATATTTTTACACTATTCGCGTACAAACGGTGACCATTTCGTCTGGCAATTTTGGTACGATTTTCACGAAAATTCGAACTCAACCTTCCTTACGGTGCAACAGTAATATAATCAGTTTTTTTTTTAAATCATATAATGATTGTTCGAGAGATAGACAGAGAACAAGCAATACCGAAAGTGATTTTTCCTACAATCAAAGGCCATAATTCATTAAGTTATGATTTGATATGCGCAAATATCGAAAAGAATAAAGATCTTTAGGTTATAAACAAGCATTTCAGATTTCATCAAAATCGAATTAAAATTGTCACCTCTACAGGGTCCACAACTTTGACATACCATATTTTTACACTGTTCGCGTACAAACGGCGGCCATTTTTTCTGGCAATTATAGTCCAATTTTCTCGAAATTCAAACTCAACCTTACGTAGGGTGTAACGGTGATAGAGTAAAACGTTTTTTCAAATCAGATAATAATTGTGACCTCCAGAGGGACCATACGCAATTATTCGGACAATCAGGGGCCATAATTCAGGAAGTTACGATCCGATACGCGCAAATAACGAAAGGAACCAAGATATTTGGGTTATAACCATGCATTTCAAGTTTCATCAAAATCGAATTAAAATTGTGACCTCTACAGGGTCCACAAACGTGTACAAACGTGTACAAACGGCGGCCATTTTGTATGGCAATTTTGGTCCGATTTTCCCGAAATTCGAACTCAACCTTCCTTAAGGTGTAACGGTAATATAATCAACTGTTTTAGTAAATCGGATAATAATTGTGACCACCAGAGGGACCACAAGCTAAAATAAGGCGATTTTGCTATATAATCTGGGGCCATAATTCAGGAAGTTACGTTCCGATATGCGCAAATATCGAAAGGAACCAAGATCTTTGGGTTATAACCATGAATTTCAAGTTTCATCAAAATCGAATAAAAAATGTGACTTCTACAGGGTCCACAACCTTGATATACATGTACCATTTTTTAACAGTATTCGCGTACAAACGGCGGCCATTTTGTATGGCAATTTTCGTCCGATTTTCCCTAAATTCGAACTCAACCTTCCTTAGGGTGTAACGGTGATATAATTAAACGGTTTTTTAAATCGTATAATAATTGTGACCTCCAGAGGGACCACAAGCTAAAAAGGGTGATTTTTCGGACAATCAGGGGCCATAATTCAGGAAATTACATTCCGATAGGCGCAAATATCGAAAGGAACCAAGATCTTTGGGTTATAAACATGCATGTCAAGTTTCATCAAAATCGGTTCAAAATTGTGACCTCTATAGGGTCCACAAGCTAAAAACGTGATTTTTCGTACAATCAGGGGCCATAATCCATGAAGTTTTCATCCGATGCATGCCAATATCGAAAGCAGCCGAGATCTTTTGGGGATAAACCTATATTTCAAGTTTCGTCAAAATCGGATAAGAATTGTGACCTGTAGAGGGTCCACAAACAAATTGTGGACGGACGGACGGACAGGGGCGACGACAATATACGTCCACATAAAAATGTGGGTGTATAAAAAGATTGACCAATCAGAGGTCAGAATGGGCGGGGCTTAGGTTTGAAAAAAAATGGAAAAAATGGTCTAATGTGCCAGAGACCTTCGGCTCCGTGGCTGCCTCTGGAAAAGAAGATTGGTCAAGTAATAGCCTATCATGACAATTGGCCACGTGACTTTTCGCACGTATGGCATCACTCGGCAAACCTCGGCATATTTCCAAGTTCCGACTATACACAGTAACTAATTTGTGCTAATTTGTTATTATTGATATTACATTCTTTTTATTTTTATATATTGACAAGTGATCACAATAATACAATTGTATAAAAACATATTTATATTTACTGGTAGTTTTTCTTTTTACTAAATTATAACTTCTGTTTGGTTGGATGAAAGCGAAAGTAGGAATATGCATTATGCAAGTTGCTGAAATTTGACTATAAAATTCAATATTATTATCGATGTATGAATACAGGTATGCAATTACAACAAAGGTTTTGTTTATTATGAGTTTAAGCTATTATTATTCGGAATACATTATGCAATTATTAACGTGAATAAAGTATGCATAAACCAACATGTTTGTTGTTAAAAATACGAATATCCGTGAGGCTGATGTCCCCGCCGCAATGGCAAAGAAAATAAATAGATGACACATATTAATTAATAACACATTTATCTTTTTGAAAAGCATCAAGGTATTGATATAATGAAACTACATGTATACACCAAGTTTCATCCCTCTCACTGAATTAGAACCAAAGTTATCATGTCCCAAAGCATCAACCAATCAAATTGCTTATCTCTGTTTAGCATAAGCAGAGAATGCTCATCTTCAAACTTCATCAAGGCACCTAATTCTAGCTCAACTAGAAGGAGAGTTATTGTGTTTCAAAAAGTGATGGACAGGCAGGGGAC
Organism: Patella caerulea; assembly: GCA_036850965.1. NCBI lineage: Eukaryota > Metazoa > Mollusca > Gastropoda > Patellidae > Patella > Patella caerulea. The sequence goes on along the minus strand of JAZGQO010000018.1, from coordinate 1,580,101 downwards.
AATAACATACTTCTTATATACATGTAGATTACCAACCTATGAACAGAAGGTTATTTTCCCAACCATACAGATAATTTTACATCAATAGATCTGATCTGGATGACTTTTCAAGATGGCAAGCAGTTTATTACACATGTAAATATTTCCATAGGTTTTATACACAAACACTGACATCTCATGAGGGCTGGCTGAAAAGTTCTAAACCAATCTGTGAAAGACCTATACAAATTCGTTGGTTTTCATTTTGTTTTCTACATAGTCCCCTTCGAGGTGTACACACTTTTGCCAGCGATGATGCAAGGCCTGAATGCCAGTCAGGAGGAAATTTTCTTTCTAAGAAAGTCGTTCAAAGTTGATATGAAGTCATCATTACTAGGAAAATGATGACCGGCTAGTTCCTTTTTCATTGTGATAATGTGCTCAAACCCTCTCATTAGGTGTCGCTTATCATAAAATAGTTCCAAATCTTACCACTTCGCAGCATTTTTCCCCTTTTGTTTTATGAAGTTCACTGCTGGTGTTGTCCAGAAACTATCATAATGAGAATAAACAATAAAGTGGGGGACCCTTCGGGACTACATCTTATCGTTAATGCCATCCGGTGCGAAAGTTCTTAAAGTATGAATCCATTTGAATTCATTTGCTTTTCTTAAGGCATCGTTTTTGCCATTATCTGGATCAGTCTTAAAAAGCTCTATGATTTTAATCATGACATTCCTACACGAATGACCGTCTAAATTGAAATGTAGAGCGACCGGCTTTGGTCTATTGTGTCTGATATCTGCATAATGTTCCTTAATTCGTTTCGAAAAGGCACGTTTGCTTTCCCCTACGTATTGTTTTTTACAAAGGGACAAGTAAGTAAGTAAACTATGTTCCTACTTAGACAGTTATAGCCACTACGGCAAGAATATTTCTTACCAGTTTTACCACTAAAAAAGTGTGTATTTTGGTCTAATTTATTGCAGATATCACAGTCTTTCTTGATACATGTTTCGAATAGGTTTTGAACCGTGGTTCCACTAGTTTGCGGATTCCGCGGTGGATAAATGAGTCTCGCTTTCATTAGCGTGTCCTTTAAATTTGGATTTCTCCTAAAAGCCGTGATTGGTTTTATGTTTGAGATAGGACGGCACATATCCGATCCGGATAATAAATGCCATTTCTCTTTTAAGAGCATACTAACTTGAACAGCTGTAGGATTATAGTCTGTGATAAAAACGAGTGACTTCCGTTTTTTCACAGCAGTAGCCGTAGTCGGGCTCAATAGGTCTTTTCTGGCTAGAGATTTCGCCCTGTTTTTGTTATCCGACACTACTTTGTGTGGGTAGCCTCTTTTAAGATAAAAATTGAGAAGATTCTGACTATGTCTTTCATAGTCTGTTTCTAAGCTACAAATACGTTTTAGTCGTAAAAATTGACTGAAAGGTCCTTTCGTCTTGATATGGGAGGGGTGGCAAGATGTATAAAGAAGATAGGAGTGTGAGTCTGTGGGTTTGTTGTATAAATCGAAGTGTAATTTATTGGAAATTTGGTTGAAATTTACCCATGTATCTAGGAAAGAAACTCTCTCTCTTGAGTATTCTGCAGTGAACTTGATAGTGTCATGCATAGAATTCATTTCTTTTATGAATCTTTCTAATCTGGCTTCGCCGTGAGGCCAGATCATAAAGATATCATCGATGTATCTCACATATAAGTCCGGTCTATCACTCATTTGTTTGAGTAAAATTTCTTCCAATTCTCCTAGAAAAATTGTACTAAAGGAACAGGCTACGGGGGAGCCCATAGCTGTGCCAGAGATTTGATGATAAATTTCATCGTTGAAAGTGAACACATTATTCTGTAGAACGAATTCTAAGAGTTTGAGCAAATAGGTGGGTGAAATACTCCACTGTGGTTTGTGTTTTCTGATTGCCCGGGCAACGTGTAGAATGCCCTGTCTACTTGGTATGTTAGTGTATAAGGACGTAACATCCATAGTAACAAGTAAGATATCCGAGCCTTTTGGTGTGAAGTTTTCTACTTTTTGAATAAAGTGAGTTGTGTCTTTAACATAACTCGGATAATATGGCACAAGTTCTTTTATGTGCTCATCGACAAAAGCGCTTATGCGTTCGGTGGATGTACCATTCCCACTGATTATGGGTCTACCCGGTACTTTCCCTGGAACTAGGCATTTATGGATTTTTGGGAGTAAATAAAAACACCCGGGTTCAGCGTCTGTGGGGATAAGTCCTGTGAGGATTTTTTCGTGATTTCTTTTCTACCGTACATTTTACTAAGGAGCAGTGTAATGTCTCTGCATTGTTTGGATGTGGGATCTGCATCCAATTTTTTGTAAAACTTGGAATCTGATAATTGTCGGCTTTTTTAATAATAATATGGGGATTGTTACGGAGGCGGAAAAGGGCTTCTCTTTCGTCTTTCGAGAGATTAGATCTCTTGAATGGGATTACCTTCAGATTTCTAAATTCAGATTTTACTGCTCTCTAAAGTCGGGTCTGTCCCGAATTTGGGGGTCCAATTGCTCTTCTGTCCGAACTTCATTTCTAGTTCCCGGTCCTTATTTTTAGGGCCGGGCTCGTTTTCCGTGCCAAAGAAGTGGGCTAACCGGAGTCTTCTGAAGAAAGCTTTAAGATCTTGGTAAATAAGACCAATATTGGTGTCTTTAGGGGTGGGACTAAAGGTGAGTCCCTTTGATAGTAGATCAATTTCCGTTTGATTAAGCGGTGTATCGGATAGATTTACAACAAAACTATTTTGGTATTGTTGATCATTTTTATTATCAGCATTATTATTAATGTTACACATGTTAAATAGATCTTTAACTATTTCCGTTTTACTATTATTATTGTTATTTTTAGTAATGGCATCTCGTATTGCTCTCAGAATTTTATCCATATCGTTATCTGCTCCGCGATTAGTCGGTGTTCTACCATTTCTCTTCTTTTTGAAGTTCGTTTTGGATCTCGAACTGATGAATCGATTTCTCGACTTGTTATTTTCCCGTCCGTTGGATTCGGGAGCTCTCGGGCGGAATTCGCCGTTGAACTTTTTGACGGAGTATGGGTGGTCCGTCTTGTATTCTCGTTCTAAAAATTGGAAACGTTGGTCCAATTTTTTTTGCCAGGCGCTCCGTTCTCTGCTATTGACAGTGTTGATTGCGGCAATTGAGTTTTCAAACTCCGCCGGGGTCACCAGGCCTTTGAATTTAGTGTGTTGTGGCCCATAAGATTTCTCTAAGTCTTCCATTGAGGCCTTAAGTTGGTTTACGTGTATTCGAACGAATGTCAGGGCTGCCGACATTGCTGTTTCTGCTCTATTTTGAGCGAAGGTACTGTTGTAGGAGATAAAGCTAGGGAAAGTTCTCAGCCTAAATTGTTTAGGTATTATCTGTTTCTCTAAGCACGCCTGGTGGTAGTCGATTTGGACAGACTATAATCCTACAGCTGTTCAAGTTAGTATGCTCTTAAAAGAGAAATGGCATTTATTATCCGGATCGGATATGTGCCGTCCTATCTCAAACATAAAACCAATCACGGCTTTTAGGAGAAATCCAAATTTACAGGACACGCTAATAAAAGCGAGACTCATTTATCCACCGCGGAATCCGCAAACTAGTGGAACCACGGTTCAAAACCTATTCGAAACATGTATCAAGAAAGACTGTGATATCTGCAATAAATTAGACCAAAATACACACTTTTTTAGTGGTAAAACTGGTAAGAAATATTCTTGCCGTAGTGGCTATAACTGTCTAAGTAGGAACATAGTTTACTTACTTACATGCTCCCTTTGTAAAAAACAATACGTAGGGGAAAGCAAACGTGCCTTTTCGAAACGAATTAAGGAACATTATGCAGATATCAGACACAATAGACCAAAGCCGGTCGCTCTACATTTCAATTTAGACGTTCATTCGTGTAGGAATGTCATGATTAAAATCATAGAGCTTTTTAAGACTGATCCAGATAATGGCAAAAACGATGCCTTAAGAAAAGCAAATGAATTCAAATGGATTCATACTTTAAGAACTTTCGCACCGGATGGCATTAACGATAAGATGTAGTCCCAAAGGGTCCCCCGCTTTATTGTTTACTCTTTTTCCCCACTGACCCCTCCGCACTACTTTCTTCAAATTTCGTTAGCTATTTCTCTAGTGTGCACCTTATTCCATTTCTTGAAACTCGTATTTTCGACTCCGCTCAAAATACCTGGCATTTTGCCAACAAATTAGCCTTAGAGATCTCCGTGACGTCACAATAGGGACGTTCACTACTATTCCTACTTTCGAAAATGAAGCACATCTGTGGAATTTGCAAGGAGATTTTCACGCGTTCCTATAACTTGAAACGGCATTACCGTAGCTTTCACACCCAGCTTAAGTTCTGGTGCGAGTCATGCAACCAAAATTACAAAAGGTTGGATGACCTCACTCGTCACCGGAAAACTAAACACCAAGTTGATATCTTGGATACTGCTGTGAAACAAAGCATCGGTCATCTTTCCCCTCAGTGTGAGGAAAGCTGTTCAGATAATAACATCACGAACAAGGATGAAGTTATCACGGACAATGCCTCCGAAACCACGGAGGAAAAATATGACAGATCGCCTTGTCCGATACCATTCCCAACAATGAGTAACTGGGAGGCTTTTTGCGAAGGAGTCGATCCTTGTCTCGAATTAGAGGCCTGGCCAGTTTTTCGCACAATGAATAGTGATGATTTGGCTGAATCCACTATCAGTAAAGAAGACTGGGTTTTCTTACAACGTTTCAATCGAGAAACACAAAAACAACTTCGTGAGCTCCTTGTCGAATTCAAAAAAGATTTCCCTAGAGCCACTTTCGAAAGTATGCGAGATAGTAGCATAATCCTAAGCCTAACCAAAGGCAGGGACTGAAAACGGGAACAAGTTTCCAAATATTTTAGCTGTGGTACCCCCACAGCGAAAACTAATACAAAAATAGTACATACACACCCTTAAACCTAAAAAGGTTATTTAATAGCCCTCGCCAGTTTAGAAAATTTTAAACTAACGCTTAAAGGGGCTAGGAGCTTAGAGTCAATGCAAATATGCATATCCTTTACGGCAAACTTAAGCCGGTAATCTTTGCACATTTTTCGGAATAATCGACTCTGGTGCCAAAGATTGACTCCGGTCCACCTGTGACTTCACATGTGCTCCGGTGCCCACCAAGCCTATACATAGAGGGCCACCCACCGCACATTCTCATTACAAGCCTGACGAGTTCAAACACGAACGAAACTAGTAGCTTAGAGAAATCTGGAAAGGCTGTTCGCCCACTCACAGATTTTTTACTATCATAATGAGAAGTTTTGGAAAAGGCGTGAAAATATCAAATGGGTTATCCCTTTAATGTCATGTGATTACGGTCAGACAATCTGTCTTCTAGATGTCGATAAAAATTTAGAAATAATTTAGTGATTTGTCGATCACCATTTCCGCCAATTGCGATAAAAATATAATTTTGAATATCTGCTCACTAATAATTTCCTCGAAGACCTAAAGTTGCTGTGTGACACTGTGAGAGAATATCTTACAATTCATAAAAAGAATTGACTGCCACTAGATAAGAGAACAGGAAAGAAAAACAGATTAAAAGTCTGTGCATTACCATGTTTTTATAAGGTAGGGGAGACCGAGACACATTGGACCACAATGGATATATCCTTTATAAATAATACTATACAACCCAACACTATACAGAAGTGAGAATCTTTTGGAGAATGGAGAAACACTGTTTTTGACCTCTTGTCAAAGAGAATCAAATATATAAAACTTAACCCAAGACACCCACCACCCGAAGTCCTAAAGATAGGTTGCCAGGCAACGAAACATACGCCCACAGCAGCTAAATCGTCCGGGCAGTCAACAAGGGTTGTCGCATATTTTTACTAATTTCGGTAATGAAATATTTGTAATACACTAAAAACTGATTAAGAGTAACAACTCATTATGTAATTATCAGAAAATCATTAGAATTTGATTGCTTTTTATAAAGTTTTACCCCACGCTAACAATTAGTATATACATGAAACATTTAATATCATGGATTTAGCTGTTCAGTTATCTAAATTCATTGAAAATCAAAATACTTGTTCGTTTCAACACCTTAAACTCTATGTATCAATCTGAAGTCAATCGGATAGTAACTTTGGCCTCTATAGCGTCACAAGAATTTTTGAAGTTATCAAGGGAGATAACTCTGGCAGTAATTATTTGAAATCGCTGAAAATCAATAGGCTTCTTCGTCTCATGACCTTAAACACTGTGTATAAATCTAAAGTCAATCGGATATTGACTTTGGCCTCCAGAGCGTCCACAAGATTTTTTGAGGTGATCAAGGGCCATAACTCTGGCACTAACTATTGAAAATCGCTGAAAATTAATAGGCGTCTTCGTCTTATGACCTTAAACACTGTGTATAAATTTAAAGTCAATCGGGTATTAACTTTGGCCTCTAGAGCGTCCACAAGATTTTTTGAAGTGATCAAGGGCCATAACTCTGGCACTAATTATCGGAAATCGCTGAAAATCAATAGGCTTCTTCATCTTATGACCTTAAACACTGTGTATAAATTTGAAGTCAATCGGATATTAACTTTGGCCTCTAGAGTGTCCACAAGATTTTTTGAAGTGATCAAGGGCCATAACTCTGGCACTAATTATCGGAAATCGCTGAAAATCAATAGGCTTCTTCGTCTTATGACCTTAAACACTGTGTATAAATTTAAAGTCAATCGGATATTTCCTTTGACCTTTAGAGCGTCCACAAGATTTTTTGAGGTGATCAAGGGCCATAACTTTGGCACTAATTATCGGAAATCGCTGAAAATCAATAGGCTTCTTCGTCTTATGACCTTAAACACTGTGTATAAATTTGAAGTCAATCGGATATTAACTTTGGCCTCTAGAGCGTCCACAAGATTTTTTGAAGTGATCAAGGGCCATAACTCTGGCACTAATTATCGGAAATCGCTGAAAAACAATAGGCTTCTTCGTCTCATGACCTTAAACACTGTGTATAAATTTAAAGTCAATCGGATATTAACTTTAGCCTGTAGAGCTACCACAAGCAATTGTGGACGCCGGACCGACGGACGGACGGACGGGGGCGACGACAATATACAACCACATTTCAATGTGGGCGTATAAAAAACGCATCTGCAGCTGAATGTCTTGCTGCTCTTCAAGAGAGATTTGCTAGTAATAACACTGCCTTTATCTGTAAAAAGTACTATATTAAAAATATCCTTACCGAAGTCGGACTTTGGCCTAACACCAATAATGATACTTATAAATGTATTACGGAATTATCTAAAATAGATATTTTGCATAACCAATATTCGTTTAACAGGAGTAATGATATCAGAGACAATGTGAAAATAGATGCACTACCTTATATTTATTCTATACCGAAATTTCATAAAAATCCAGTAAAATTCAGATATATAATTTCTGCCAGACAAAAACTCTAGCAGTGACTATAACAAAAGGACTTAAATTATGTCAGGCCCAACATGCCATTTGGTGCAAAACACTTCGAAATTATACTGGAATTAACAGTTTTTTCATAATTGATAAAAATAAACCTATAGTAGACACTTTAGATAAAATTAACAAAAAAGGCAATGCTAAATCAATAGAAACTTTCGACTTTACCACTTTATATACTATGCTACAACATACAGATCTTAAAAATAATGTGGATTGGTTCGTTGATAAAGCCTTTAATGGAGCTTTCGGAAAGGGCAGAAACCTGACGGCCATCTACTCACAAGATGCAAGATGGATAATAAAACAGCACAATGCTAATACTGCAGTTTTTGATAAAGAAAAATTTCAAAATATCATACATTTTCTCATTGACAATGCCATATTTGAGGTTGGGGATCAGATAATACAACAAACTATTGGTTAACCAATGGGAACTGGCCCCGCCCCATTTATGGCAAATGCACATTTATACAAATACGAATTTGACTTTCAAGACCACAAAAGAAAAACAGATTATAAGGTAGCTAAAAGTCTAAATTATACCTTCCGTTACATTGATGACATAACACCAATCAATGATAATGGTAATTTCAATAAATATAAAGATGAAATATATCCTCCTGAACTTATATTAAACAAAGAAAATTCGGGCACTATTAATGCATCTGTTCTTGACCTGGACATCAATATAATTTACGATAAATTTAATGTCGGTATATTCGATAAAACGGACAAATTTGGTTTTGAAGTAGTTAAATACCCGTCAGCTTACAGTAACATCCCAGATACTACACTATATAATGTTTTCTATTCACAAGCATTACGATTTTTAAAAAGATATGTATGCAACAAGAAGGAACTGTTTCTCTCACGAATAAAAACTCTTAATTTTAAGTGCACGGCCAAATCACAATAACGCATTTTTAAAGAAATTTCTAAACTTCCATTTCTTCAACATAATAGATTTGACATTTCTTATAAATATATTACTGACTACATATTGGATAATGATTCAAAATAAAATTTTTATCTTCCATAAATGTCTAGTCCTGTTTGGATTATCGCCCTTATTATTAAGCCTTTGTGAATACACTTATAATCTACGATTTCTTCAGCATTCCTGTTTTGCGTTTCTTACGTGGGTTATTATATACTATTCAAAAAAAGTAGGGGATATTTGATTTTGGGGGCATAATACTAAAATATGCAAATGACTACGAAAAAAGTCACTATAGAACCTAACAGAAGAAACATTTCCAGTTACATGTGACACCCAAACGCACCAATAGCTACCGCATGGAATGCAGGTGATGCTTGGGATCATCATGGGGGTCCAACCCAAGATTTGCACGACTCTGACTTTGAATGTTACAGTCATTGTGGCATTGAATTCCAGGGTGGAAACATCAGTTTAATTGTTTTAGTGACCACAAAACAAATTTTGATATGCGTCGGCATACCCAAAATGAAAGGTTACGTGCCCTTGGCATGCTACAGAACGGCACAACACAGGCGGTTGTGGCGCGGACGATGAATGTTTCTCAGTCTTTCATAAGCAGGCTATGGTCCAGATACCGTGATACACAATCTGTACAGGACAGGCCACGCTGAGGTCGACCAAGGGCGACAACTCAAGCCCAGGATCGATTTATCTGTACCTTGGCCTTGAGAAATCGTGTCATCACAGCAAATCAGATCAGCGCTCGTCTTCAAACAGACACTGGTGTGAGAGTGAGTGGCCAGACGATTCAGAATCGACTGCATAGGGGTCACCTTCGCGCCCGACGTCCTCGTGTGATCCCTTGTTTGAGAGATCATCACATTCAGGCAAGACGTCGTTGGTGTAGGGATCGTCAACACTGGGATAATCGACGCTGGAGCAATGTGATGTTTTCAGATGAGTCAAGGTTCACTGTTGATTTTTTGGACAGACGTAGGAGGGTGTGGCGTCATCGAAACGAGCGCTTTCAAGACGTTAACGTCATCAGACATGATCGATTTGGGGGTGGTTCTGTTATGGTGTGGGGAGGCATCACTGTTGCTGGAAGAACGGCTTTACATGTTGTTGCAGGGCGTGTTACAGGCCAGTACTACCGGGACAACATCTTGACAGTCCATGTTGTGCCGTTTGCACGACATCATGGCCGCCGTTTCATCTCCCAGGATGACAACGCAAGATGTCACAGGGCCAGGATCGTTACAGGTTACCTCCAACAACAGAACATCACCACATTACCTTGGCCAGCACTGAGTCCCGACCTCTCCCCCATCGAGCATGTCTGGGACATGCTTGGACAGAGGTTACGTCAACGTCGACAACGTCCTGCCAATGTCCAAGAACTTGCTGCTGCATTGCAACAGGAATGGGACAATCTGGACCAAAATGACCTTAGACGTCTCATTAGGAGTATGCCACGTCGGATCAATGCTTGTTTGGGAAACAGAGGAGGATTTACCCGTTACTGACTTTGTTGTCAAGCTGTGGTAACTTTGCTGTTTGACCCCGGGTATCATTTTACCCTTATAATGGTCAGTCTGTGCCTTACTTAGTCTAATGTCATTTGGAATAAATCGATGAATGTGAACTTCATTTCATTTTGTCATTTGTTTCTTCGTCAGTTTCATTAGGTGACTTTAATAACACTTAAAAATCAAATATCCCCTACTTTTTTTGAATAGTAAATGATATTTATGCTATGGTTTGTACAATTACATAGTCTCAAAAACTTATAGTTTTTTAGTTTTAAACGTTATTTCATCTGGATTATCGCCCTTTTTTATCGGGAAATTGCACCTTCTAAGCGACGACGTCATAACAGCTATAACGACAGATTCACGTCACACCATTCAGTTAGCAGACGACAGTCTTACATTCCTTTGCTTCCATGTATTCAGTTCTGTTTCTGTGACGGTTGTAATGTGTGTCCTAATGCATTCAATATACTTCAATCCTCTTCTTTATTGATTTAATGCATCTAGTTTTTTAGAACTAGGCCTACTTCTTTGATACATTTAACGGTGTGGTTACTTGTATATCGGAATTTATACAACAATATGCTTGCATTCGTAATTCTTGCAGCATATGACAGATCATCACTCATGCTGACATTATATAACTGTTTCCTTGGGTTTTACTCCCAACTTGTTTTCAAATGAGTGAAGTCTGTGTCACCACAGGCCCGGGACTGTACAGCGAAGTGGACGCTTACGGCTAGCCCCCGGATCCTTTCACTCGTTTTGATTTGTTTTTGTTTGTGGTCTCTTAGTATGATGTCTTATCTGTATATTTGTTTTTGTGTAGAATTGTGTGTGGTGCAGCCCCCCTGCACTTACTATTAGACCCATTTCTCCATCAATAAGCCACATGCGTCAATTATTTTCTTAGGCAGTGGATTTTTCAAAAAAGCGCTTAAAAGAGGAAAATTTTCCATACATGTTAACTTCATAGCCTAGAAATTCTTGTACTTAAGTTCATATATGTCTAATCTATACAATCCAGATAAACCGGGGTTTGGTCCATATAAGAGGGCATATTGATTTTTTTTAAAAAATTTGATCATGAAATAAAGAGACATGTATATGAACAAAGTGGTTCAATGTGCCCCGGTCTTCCCTTTAGAATGAATAAAAACAAGGGGCTGTACGGAGTATTTCTATTTTTCCCGTGTTCTCTTATCTTACGACACTTAATTACTTTGTTGAATCGTCAGATAACCTCTTGCGGTCCCATATAACAACTTTTTGTCTTCGAAGGAATTATTAGTGAGCAGAAATTCGGCCGTTTATCTGTCATCACTCATCACTTCAGTCATCCACATAGAGAGATAACTCGTGTTTTCCTTTGGCGTTCGTCACTTCCGATTCATGAATCCATTATTACTTCTCTATGGTAGCGATGATCTCTGTGTTAATATTATATTTGGAAAGTGTTAAATCAATTCTACCACATATGTGATGATGACTGGCACCAATATTTTCCTTTAAAGTCAATCGGATATTTACTTTAGTCTGTAGATCGTCAACAAAAGTGGACGTATTTATATACTATTCAAAAAAAGTAGGGAATATTTGATTTTGGGGGCATAATACTAAAATATGCAAATGACTACGAAAAAAGTCACTATAGAACCTAACAGAAGAAACATTTCCAGTTACATGTGACGCCCAAAGGCACCAATAGCTACCGCATGGAATGCAGGTGATGCTTGGGATCATCATGGGGGTCCAACCCAAGATTTGCACGACTCTGACTTTGAATGTTACAGTCATTGTGGCATTGAATTCCAGGGTGGAAACACCAGTTTAATTGTTTTAGTGACCAGAAAACAAATTTTGATATGTGTCGGCTTACCCAAAATGAAAGGTTACGTGCCCTTTGCATGCTGCAGATCGGTACAACAGAGGCGGTTGTGGCGCGGACAATGAATGTTTCTCAGTCTGTCATAAGCAGGCTATGGTCCAGATACCATGATACACAACTGTACAGGACAGACCACGCTCAGGTCGACCAAGGGCGACAACTCAAGCCCAGGATCGATTTATCTGTACCTTGGCCTTGAGAAATCGTGTCATCACAGCAAATCAGATCCGCGCTCGTCTTCAAACAGACACTGGTGTGAGAGACGAGACGATTCAGAATCGACTGCATAGGGGTCACCTTCGCGCCCGACGTCCTCGTGTGATCCCTTGTTTGAGAGATCATCACATTCAGGCAAGACGTCGTTGGTGTAGGGATCGTCAACACTGGGATAATCGAGCAATGTGATGTTTTCAGATGAGTCAAGGTTCACTGTTGATTTTTTGGACAGACGTAGGAGGGTGTGGCGTCGTCGAAACGAGCGCTTCCAAGACGTTAACGTCATCAGACATGATCGATTTGGGGGTGGTTCTGTTATGGTGTGGGGAGGCATCACTGTTGCTGGAAGAACGGCTTTACATGTTGTTGCAGGGCGTGTTACAGGCCAGTACTACCGGGACAACATCTTGGCAGTCCATGTTGTGCGGTTCGCACGACGTCATGGCCGCCGTTTCATCTTCCAGGATGACAACGCAAGATGTCACAGGGCCAGGATCGTTACAGGTTACCTCCAACAACAGAATATCACCACATTACCTTGGCCAGCACTGAGTCCCGACCTCTCCCCCATATTGCATGTTGCAACAGGAATGGGACAATCTGGACCAAAATGACCATAGACGTCTCATTAGGAGTATGCCACGTCGGATCAATGCTTGTTTGGCAAACAGAGGAGGATTTACCCGTTACTGACTTTGTTGTGATGCTGTGGTAACTTTGCTGTTTGACCCCGGGTATCATTTTACCCTTATAATGGTCAGTCTGTGCCTTACTTAGTCTAACGATCATTTGGAATAAATCCATTAATGTGAACTTCATTTCATTTTGTCATTTGTTTCTTCGTCATTTTCATTAGGTGACTTTAATAACACTTAAAAATCAAATATCCCCTACTTTTTTTGAATAGTATACATGATGAATGAGGTGTTTTAATTATGGAAACAGTAATGACAGACAATTTTGGGAGCAACAAACACCCCCCTGACAGACATACCCTAAAGGGTGGTCTCTATGGGTCTAGATCCAATATTGGAGATACTAACTAAAAATTTGTCAGATTAAAGACCATTAGATAGTAAATCATCTAGAATGAACTACATAATAAATAGTGCTTGCCCCCTGACAGACACTGACAATAGTGCTTGCCCCCTGACAAATTTTTAGACCAACTAAAAGTGTCAGATTAAAGACCATTTGCTAGTAAGTCCAGGTCCGTAGCTAGTCTAAAATTGTTAGGGGGGCAATTGCTTTCGGGGGCGCTTATGGGGCTTCTGGGTGGCCGAGACGAAATTTCCAATCGATTGTTTATATTCCACAGAGACGGAGCCGTCGGGAGCAAATTTTGACTGCCACAAACGTGTTTTTCCGGCTATCAAATGTGGTCCAATATAGCTTACCTTTGGTGGCGTACCATACTCATCGCAGTGTTTTGATTGATTATATCGGAAATCGCTGAAAAACAATAGGCTTCTTCGTCTCATGACCTTAAACACTGTGTATGAATTTAAAGTCAATCGGATATTAACTTTAGCCTCTAGAGCGTCCACAAGCAATTGTGAACGACGGACGGACGGGGGCGACGACAATATACGACCACATTTCAATGTGGGCGTATAAAAACGATACGATTATGCCCCTGTGACATCAGTATGACATCACCAGGATGGCCGCCATATTGATCAAAATTTTGTCTTGATGTCCTTTTCCTTTTGGATGTTTGCGCTTGTCTAGCATTAGGGGTGTCACAATCGAAACATAATTTGGGGTCGGGTTGTTTCTGAGGCAAAATTTGTCACTGAAGACGATTTTGAGATTATTTCACTTCTGTGACGTCATTTTTGTTAGGGTTTGTCTGATTTCAAAAATGGCTGCCAAAATTTGACGAAAACCGAATTTCCAGATAGGATGGGTGACTGAAAATGTGCGTGTATAAAAACACAGTGTTCGTGTTTGATTCCTGAGGTAAATTAGTACCAAGCGTTTCCCTGACTAACAATGACATATCTACATAGATTATCATGCTATTCGAGGCATTTTAATGTGTAATAGTTTTATATCCACTGCTATCGGTAATTGTATTTGCATCGGCCAATATATTTCGCTGTCAATATCTTATATCGGTAAAACCGATTGGTGCCATCACCATGTCATGCATCTGGGTAATGTTTCTTGAATGGTTGATGCTGATGGCCTTCCAGAACATGGGTCATCATCAAGGCTCTCTCTACCATGCTTAAATTTCACAACCCACTTCTTTACTGGGACCATGTTGGCATGTATCTGTGTTGTGGTTAGTCCTTCAGTTGCAGGAACTTGATGACTGTCCTATAGTCAGTTTTGTCCATTTCTGGTGATTTCAATGGGTCTGACACGAAGATGGTCTGATATGAAGACAATAATAACACTACAGTTGAAGTTCTTATGTCTATGATTCATTCAATGATTGTACTTGTTGGTGGCAAAAAGTTTATTTCAACACAAATAAATTTCCTTTTCAGGCTTAGAACTTTTCAGCCAGCCCTTGTACCATAGTCAATATCCACGATGTGGGTCATTCCACAAATAAGTTGCCCCGATTGAAAATTCATACATATTGCTCAAAGCAGCAAAAACGCTCATTTTCGGATCGCAAAATGTCAACATTTTGCAAGAAATGGACAGAGGACGTGCTAAAAAAATAATGTGATTTTTTTGTACAATCCAGGAAGATATGGTTTGATATGCATGAATATCGAAAGGAACCAAGATCTTTTGGATTATGAACATACGTTTCAAGTTTCATCAAAATCGGATAAAAATTGTGACCTGTAGAGGGTCCACAACCTTCGTATTACGTACTTTTAGTTTACACATTTTGCATACAAAGAATGGCCAATTTGTTGGGCAGTTCCATTATAATTTCCCGAAATTCAAATTTAACCTTTATTATGGTGGAATGTTGATATATTTAAATGTTTTCAAATCGGAAAAAATAGTGACCTCTAGAGAATCTGCAAACTAAAGATAGGCTGGCACTGCAGGCAGGATACGCCCACATTTTCGAGAGATGGATAGAGAACAAGCAATACCGAAAGTGATTTTTCCTACATCATTAATTTCACGAAATTCGACCTCAACCTTCATTACGATGTAACGGTGATACAATCAAACGTTTTTTTAAATGGGATAATAATTCTGACCTCCAGAGGGACCACAAGCTAAAAGATAGGCTGGCACTGCCAGGCAGGATACGCCCACATTTTTGAGAGATGGATAGAGAACAAGCAATACCAAGAGTGATTTTTCCTACATCATGAAGTCCTGTATTTCATACTGTATTGGGAGCAGCCATTTTGTTGGTCAGTTCCAGTCTGATATTCATGAAATTTGAAGCCGACAATGATTATGGTGTGACGGTACACAACCTAGAAATGTGACTTTTCGTCAAAATCGGATAAGAATTGTGACCTGTAGAGAGTCCACAACCATGATATACCATATCTTTACACTAATCGCGTACAAACGGCGACCATTTCGTCCGGCAATTTTGGTACGATTTTCACGAAATTTGAACTCAACCTTCCTTAAGGTGCAACAGTAATATAATCAGAGTTTTTTTTAAAATCAGATAATAATTGTTCGAGAGATAGACAGAGAACAAGCAATACCGAAAGTGATTTTTCCTACAATCAAAGGCCATAATTCATTAAGTAACAATTTCAAATGCGCAAATATCGAAAAGAATAAAGATCTTTAGGTTATAAACAAGCAATTCAATACAGTGTACACAACTTTGATATACCATATTTTTACACTGTTCGCGTCCAAACAGCGTTCATTTTTTCTGGCAATTATGGTCCGATTTTCTCGAAATTCCAAATCAACTTTACGTAGGGTGTAACGGTGATAGAGTCAAACGTTTTTTTAAATCAGATAATAATTGTGACCTCCAGAGGGACCATAGGCGATTTTTCAGACAATCAGGGGCCATAATTCAGGAAGTTACGATCAGATATGTGCAAATAACGAAAGGAACCAAGATCTTTGGGTTATAACCATGCATTTCAAGTTTCATCAAAATCGAATTAAAATTGTGACCTCTACAGGGTCCACAACCATGAGATACAATTACCATATTTTACACTGTTCACGTACAAACAGCGGTCATTTTTTCTGGCAATTATGGTCCGATTTTCTCGAAATTCGAAATCAACTTTACGTAGGGTGTAACGGTGTAACGGTGATAGAGTCAAACGTTTTTTTAAATCAGATAATAATTGTGACCTCCAGAGGGACCATAGGCGATTTTTCAGACAATCAGGGGCCATAATTCAGGAAGTTACGATCAGATATGTGCAAATAACGAAAGGAACCAAGATCTTTGGGTTATAACCATGCATTTCAAGTTTCATCAAAATCGAATTAAAATTGTGACCTCTACAGGGTCCACAACCATGATATACAATTTTTTGACAGTATTAGCGAACAAACGGCGGCCATTTTGTATGGCAATTTTAGTCCGATTTTCCCGAAATTCGAACTCAACCTTCCTTACGGTGTAACGGTAATATCATCAAACGCTTTTTTCAATCGGATAATAATTGTGACCTCCAGAGGGACCACAAGCTAAGAAAAGGCGATTTTGCGTATGATCAGGGGCCATAATTCAGGAAGTTACGATCCGATATGCGCCAATATCGAAAGGAACCAAGATCTTTGGATTATAACCATGAATTTCAAGTTTCATCAAAATCGAATTAAAATTGTGACCTCTACAGGGTCCACAACCTTGATATACCATTTTTTAACAATATTTGCGTACAAACGGCGGCCATTTTGTATGGCAATTTTGGTCCGATTTTCCCGAAATTCGAACTCAACCTTTCTTAGGGTGTAACGGGATATAATCAAACGGCTTTTTAAATCGGATAATAATTGTGACCTCCAGAGGGACCAGAAGCTAAAAAAGGTGATTTTTCGGCCAATCATGGGCCATAATTCAGGAAATTACGTTCCAATAGGCGCAAATATCGAATTGTCCAAAAAATTCCCCTTTTTAGCTTGTGGTCCCTCTGGAGGTCCAAATAATTATCCGATTTAAAAAACCGTTATCACCGTTACATGATAATGAAGGCTGAGTTCGAATTTCGTGAAAATCGAACCAAAATTGACGGACAAAATGGCCGCCGTTTGTACGCGAATAGTGCGAAAATATGTTATATCATGGAGGTTACAATTTTGAACTGATTTTGATGAAACTTGACATGCATGTTTATAACCCAAAGATCTTGGTTCCTTTCGATATTTGCGTTCATTGATTCGTAACTTCCTGAATTATGGCCCCTGATTGTACGAAAAATCACCCTTTTTAGCTTGTGGTCCCATTGGAGGTCAAAATTATTATCCGATTTAAAAAAACGTTTGATTATATCACCGTCACATGGTTGTGAAGATTGAGGTAAAATTTCGTCAAAATTGGACCAAAATTGACAGACAAAATGGCCGCCGTTTGTACGCTATTAGTGTGAAAATATGTTATATCAAGGTTGTGGACCCTATAGATGTCACAATTTTGAACCGATTTTGATGAAACTTGACATGCATGTTTATAACGCAAAGATATTGGTTCCTTTCGATATTTGCGCCTATTGGAACGTAATTTCCTGAATTATGGCCCATGATTGGCCGAAAAATCACCTTTTTTAGCTTCTGGTCCCTCTGGAGGTCACAATTATTATCCGATATAAAAAGCCGTTTGATTATATGCCGTTACACCCTAAAAAAGGTTCAGTTCGAATTTCGGGAAAATCGGACCAAAATTGCCATACAAAATGGCCGCCGTTTGTACGCAAATATTGTTAAAAAATGGTATATCAAGGTTGTGGACCCTGTAGAGGTCACAATTTTAATTCGATTTTGATGAAACTTGAAATTCATGGTTATAATCCAAAGATCTTGGTTCCTTTCGATATTGGCGCATATCGGATCGTAACTTCCTGAATTATGGCCCCTGATCATACGCAAAATCGCCTTTTCTTAGCTTGTGGTCCCTCTGGAGGTCACAATTATTATCCGATTGAAAAAAGCGTTTGATGATATTACCGTTACACTGTAAGGAAGGTTGAGTTCGAATTTCGGGAAAATCGGACTAAAATTGCCATACAAAATGGCTGCCGTTTGTTCGCTAATACTGTCAAAAAATTGTATATCATGGTTGTGGACCCTGTAGAGGTCACAATTTTAATTCGATTTTGATGAAACTTGAAATGCATGGTTATAACCCAAAGATCTTGGTTCCTTTCGTTATTTGCACATATCTGATCGTAACTTCCTGAATTATGGCCCCTGATTGTCTGAAAAATCGCCTATGGTCCCTCTGGAGGTCACAATTATTATCTGATTTAAAAAAACGTTTGACTCTATCACCGTTACACCCTACGTAAAGTTGATTTGGAATTTCGAGAAAATCGGACCATAATTGCCAGAAAAAATGAACGCTGTTTGGACGCGAACAGTGTAAAAATATGGTATATCAAAGTTGTGTACACTGTATTGAATTGCTTGTTTATAACCTAAAGATCTTTATTCTTTTCGATATTTGCGCATTTGAAATTGTTACTTAATGAATTATGGCCTTTGATTGTAGGAAAAATCACTTTCGGTATTGCTTGTTCTCTGTCTATCTCATGAACAATTATTATCTGATTTTAAAAAAAACTCTGATTATATTACTGTTGCACCTTAAGGAAGGTTGAGTTCAAATTTCGTGAAAATCGTACCAAAATTGCCGGACGAAATGGTCGCCGTTTGTACGCGAATAGTGTAAAAATATGGTATATCATGGTTGTGGACTCTCTACAGGTCACAATTCTTATCCGATTTTGACGAAAAGTCACATTTCTAGGTTGTGTACCGTCACACCATAATCATTGTCGGCTTCAAATTTCATGAATATCAGACTGGAACTGACCAACAAAATGGCTGCTCCCAATACAGTATGAAATACAGGACTTCATGATGTAGGAAGATCACTCTCGGTATTGCTTGTTCTCTATCCATCTCTCAAAAATGTGGGCGTATCCTGCCTGGCAGTGCCAGCCTATCTTTTAGCTTGTGGTCCCTCTGGAGGTCAGAATTATTATCCCATTTAAAAAAACGTTTGATTATATCACCGTTACATCGTAATGAAGGTTGAGGTCGAATTTCGTGAAATTAATGATGTAGGAAAAATCACTTTCGGTATTGCTTGTTCTCTATCCATCTCTCGAAAATGTGGGCGTATCCTGCCTGCAGTGCCAGCCTATCTTTAGTTTGCAGATTCTCTAGAGGTCACTATTTTTTCCGATTTGAAAACATTTAAATATATCAACATTCCACCATAATAAAGGTTAAATTTGAATTTCGGGAAATTATAATGGAACTGCCCAACAAATTGGCCATTCTTTGTATGCAAAATGTGTAAACTAAAAGTACGTAATACGAAGGTTGTGGACCCTCTACAGGTCACAATTTTTATCCGATTTTGATGAAACTTGAAACGTATGTTCATAATCCAAAAGATCTTGGTTCCTTTCGATATTCATGCATATCAAACCATATCTTCCTGGATTGTACAAAAAAATCACATTATTTTTTTAGCACGTCCTCTGTCCATTTCTTGCAAAATGTTGACATTTTGCGATCCGAAAATGAGCGTTTTTGCTGCTTTGAGCAATGATATGTATGAATTTTCAATCGGGGCAACTTATTTGTGGAATGACCCACATCGTGGATATTGACTATGGTACAAGGGCTGGCTGAAAAGTTCTAAGCCTGAAAAGGAAATTTATTTGTGTTGAAATAAACTTTTTGCCACCAACAAGTACAATCATTGAATGAATCATAGACATAAGAACTTCAACTGTAGTGTTATTATTGTCTTCATATCAGACCATCTTCGTGTCGGACCCATTGAAATCACCAGAAATGGACAAAACTGACTATAGGACAGTCATCAAGTTCCTACAACTGAAGGACGAACCACAACACAGATACATGCCAACATGGTCCCAGTAAAGAAGTGGGTTGTGAAATTTAAGCATGGTAGAGAGAGCCTTGATGATGACCCATGTTCTGGAAGGCCATCAGCATCAACCATTCAAGAAACATACCCAGATGCATGACAAGGTGATGGCACCAATCGGTTTTACCGATATAAGATATTGACAGCGAAATATATTGGCCGATGCAAATACAATTACCGATAGCAGTGGATATAAAACTATTACACATTAAAATGCCTCGAATAGCATGATAATCTATGTAGATATGTCATTGTTAGTCAGGGAAACGCTTGGTACTAATTTACCTCAGGAATCAAACACGAACACTGTGTTTTTATACTCGCACATTTTCAGTCACCCATCCTATCTGGAAATTCGGTTTTCGTCAAATTTTGGCAGCCATTTTTGAAATCAGACAAACCCTAACAAAAATGACGTCACAGAAGTGAAATAATCTCAAAATCGTCTTCAGTGACAAATTTTGCCTCAGAAACAACCCGACCCCAAATTATGTTTCGATTTTGACACCCCTAATGCTAGACAAGCGCAAACATCCAAAAGGAAAAGGACATCAAGACAAAATTTTGATCAATATGGCGGCCATCCTGGTGATGTCATACTGATGTCACAGGGGCATAATCGTATCGTTTTTATACGCCCACATTGAAATGTGGTCGTATATTGTCGTCGCCCCCGTCCGTCCGTCTTTCACAATTGCTTGTGGACGCTCTAGAGGCTAAAGTTAATATCCGATTGACTTTAAATTCATACACAGTGTTTAAGGTCATGAGACGAAGAAGCCTATTGTTTTTCAGCGATTTCCGATATAATCAATCAAAACACTGCGATGAGTATGGTACGCCACCAAAGGTAAGCTATATTGGACCACATTTGATAGCAGGAAAACACGTTTGTGGCAGTCAAAATTTGCTCCCGACGGCTCCGTCTCTGTGGAATATAAACAATCGATTGGAAATTTCGTCTCGGCCACCCAGAAGCCCCATCAGCGCCCCCGAAAGCATTTGCCCCCCTAACAATTTTAGACTAGCTACGGACCTGGACTTACTATCAAATGGTCTTTAATCTGACACTTTTAGTTGGTCTAAAAATTTGTCAGGGGGCAAGCACTATTGTCAGTGTCTGTCAGGGGGCAAGCACTATTTATTATGTAGTTCATTCTAGATGATTTACTATCTAATGGTCTTTAATCTGACAAATTTTTAGTTAGTATCTCCAATATTGGATCTAGACCCATAGAGACCACCCTTTAGGGTATGTCTGTCAGGGGGGTGTTTGTTGCTCCCAATATTGTCTGTCATTACTGTTTCCATAATTAAAACACCTCATTCATCATGTATACTATTCAAAAAAAGTAGGGGATATTTGATTTTTAAGTGTTATTAAAGTCACCTAATGAAACTGACGAAGAAACAAATGACAAAATGAAATGAAGTTCACATTAATGGATTTATTCCAAATGATCTTTAGACTAAGTAAGGCACAGACTGACCATTATAAGGGTAAAATGATACCCGGGGTCAAACAGCAAAGTTACCACAGCATCACAACAAAGTCAGTAACGGGTAAATCCTCCTCTGTTTGCCAAACAAGCATTGATCCGACATGGCATACTCCTAATGAGACGTCTATGGTCATTTTGGTCCAGATTGTCCCATTCCTGTTGCAACATGCTCGATGGGGGAGAGGTCGGGACTCAGTGCTGGCCAAGGTAATGTGGAGATATTCTGTTGTTGGAGGTAACCTGTAACGATCCTGGCCCTGTGACATCTTGCGTTGTCATCCTGGAAGATGAAACGGCGGCCATGACGTCGTGCGAACGGCACAACATGGACTGCCAAGATGTTGTCCCGGTAGTACTGGCCTGTAACACGCCCTGCAACAACATGTAAAGCCGTTCTTCCAGCAACAGTGATGCCTCCCCACACCATAACAGAACCACCCCCAAATCGATCATGTCTGATGACGTTAACGTCTTGGAAGCGCTCGTTTCGACGACGCCACACCCTCCTACGTCTGTCCAAAAAATCAACAGTGAACCTTGACTCATCTGAAAACATCACATTGCTCCAGCGTCGATTATCCCAGTGTTGACGATCCCTACACCAACGACGTCTTGCCTGAATGTGATGATCTCTCTTAAACAAGGGATCACGCGAGGACGTCAGGCGCGAAGGTGACCCCTATGCAGTCGATTCCGAATCGTCTGGCCACTCACTCTCACACCAGTGTCTGTTTGAAGACAAGCGTTGATCTGATTTGCTGTGATGACACGATTTCTCATGGCCATGGCCAAATCGATCCTGGGCTTGAGTTGTCGCCCTTGGTCGACCTGAGCGTGGTCTGTCCTGTACAGTTGTGTATCATGGTATCTGGACCATAGCCTGCTTATGACAGACTGAGAAACATTCATTGTCCGCGCCACAACCGCCTCTGTTGTACCGATCTGTAGCATGCAAAGGGCACGTAACCTTTCATTTTGGGTAAGCCGACACAAATCAAAATTTGTTTTCTGGTCACTAAAACAATTAAACTGGTGTTTCCACCCTGGAATTCAATGCCACAATGACTGTAACATTCAAAGTCAGAGTCGTGCAAATCTTGGGTTGGACTCCCATGATGATCCCAAGCATCACCTGCATTCCATCCAGTCACATGTAACTGGAAATGTTTCTTCTGTTAGGTTCTATAGTGACTTTTTTCGTAGTCATTTGCATATTTTAGTATTATGCCCCCAAAATCAAATATTCCCTACTTTTTTTGAATAGTATATAAATACGTCCACTTTTGTTGACGATCTACAGACTAAAGTAAATATCCGATTGACTTTAAAGGATAGTATTGGTGCCAGTCATCATCACATATGTGGTAGAACTGATTTAACACTTTCCAAATATAATATTAACACAGAGATCATCGCTACCATAGAGAAGTAATAATGGATTCATGAATCGGAAGTGACGAACGCCAAAGGAAAACACGAGTTATCTCTCTATGTGAATGACTGAAGTGATGAGTGATGACAGATAAACGGCCGAATTTCTGCTCACTAATAATTCCTTCGAAGACAAAAAGTTGTTATATGGGACCGCAAGAGGTTATCTGACGATTCAACAAAGTAATTAAGTGTCGTAAGATAAGAGAACACGGGAAAAATAGAAATACTCCGTACAGCCCCTTGTTTTTATTCATTCTATAGGGAAGACCGGGGCACATTGAACCACTTTGTTCATATACATGTCTCTTTATTTCATGATCAAATTTTTTTAAAAAAATCAATATGCCCTCTTATATGGACCAAACCCCGGTTTATCTGGATTGTATAGATTAGACATATATGAACTTAAGTACAAGAATTTCTAGGCTATGAAGTTAACATGTATGGAAAATTTTCCTCTTTTAAGCGCTTTTTTGAAAAATCCACTGCCTAAGAAAATAATTGACAGCATGTGGCTTATTGATGGAGAAATGGGTCTAATAGTAAGTGCAGGGGGGCTGCACCACACACAATTCTACACAAAAACAAATATACAGATAAGACATCATACTAAGAGACCACAAACAAAAACAAATCAAAAAGAGTGAATGGATCCGGGGGCTAGCCGTAAGCGTCCACTTCGCTGTACAGTCCCGGGCCTGTGGTGACACAGACTTCACTCATTTGAAAACAAGTTGGGAGTAAAACCCAAGGAAACAGTTATATAATGTCAGCATGAGTGATGATCTGTCATATGCTGCAAGAATTACGAATGCAAGCATATTGTTGTATAAATTCCGATATACAAGTAACCACACCGTTAAATGTATCAAAGAAGTAGGCTTAGTTCTAAAAAACTAGATGCATTAAATCAATAAAGAAGAGGATTGAAGTATATTGAATGCATTAGGACACACATTACAACTGTCACAGAAACAGAACTGAATACATGGAAGCAAAGGAATGTAAGACCGTCGTCTGCTAAATGAATGGTGTGACGTGAATATGTCGTTATAGCTGTTATGACGTCGTCGCTTAGAAGGTGCAATTTCCCGATAAAAAAGGGCGATAATCCAGATGAAATAACTATAAGTTTTTGAGACTATGTAATTGTACAAACCATAGCATAAATATCATATACTATTCAAAAAAAGTAGGGGATATTTGATTTTTAAGTGTTATTAAAGTCACCTAATGAAACTGACGAAGAAACAAATGACAAAATGAAATGAAGTTCACATTCATCGATTTATTCCAAATGATCGTTAGACTAAGTAAGGCACAGACTGACCATTATAAGGGTAAAATGATACCCGGGGTCAAACAGCAAAGTTACCACAGCTTGACAACAAAGTCAGTAACGGGTAAATCCTCCTCTGTTTGCCAAACAAGCATTGATCCGACGTGGCATACTCCTAATGAAACGTCTAAGGTCATTTTGGTCCAGATTGTCCCATTCCTGTTGCAATGCAGCAGCAAGTTCTTGGACATTGGCAGGACGTTGTCGACGTTGACGTAACCTCTGTCCAAGCATGTCCCAGACATGCTCGATGGGGGAGAGGTCGGGACTCAGTGCTGGCCAAGGTAATGTGGTGATGTTCTGTTGTTGGAGGTAACCTGTAACGATCCTGGCCCTGTGACATCTTGCGTTGTCATCCTGGGAGATGAAACGGCGGCCATGATGTCGTGCAAACGGCACAACATGGACTGTCAAGATGTTGTCCCGGTAGTACTGGCCTGTAACACGCCCTGCAACAACATGTAAAGCCGTTCTTCCAGCAACAGTGATGCCTCCCCACACCATAACAGAATCACCCCCAAATCGATCATGTCTGATGACGTTAACGTCTTGAAAGCGCTCGATTTTGATGACGCCACACCCTCCTACGTCTGTCCAAAAAATCAACAGTGAACCTTGACTCATCTGAAAACATCACATTGCTCCAGCTTCGATTATCCCAGTGTTGACGATCCCTACACCAACGACGTCTTGCCTGAATGTGATGATCTCTCAAACAAGGGATCACACGAGGACATCGGGCGCGAAGGTGACCCCTATGCAGTCGATTCTGAATCGTCTGGCCACTCACTCTCACACCAGTGTCTGTTTGAAGACGAGCGCTGATCTGATTTGCTGTGATGACACGATTTCTCAAGGCCAAGGTACAGATAAATCGATCCTGGGCTTGAGTTGTCGCCCTTGGTCGACCTCAGCGTGGCCTGTCCTGTACAGATTGTGTATCACGGTATCTAGACCATAGCCTGCTTATGAAAGACTGAGAAACATTCATCGTCCGCGCCACAACCGCCTGTGTTGTGCCGTTCTGTAGCATGCCAAGGGCACGTAACCTTTCATTTTGGGTATGCCGACGCATATCAAAATTTGTTTTCTGATCACTAAAACAATTAAACTGATGTTTCCACCCTGGAATTCAATGCCACAATGACTGTAACATTCAAAGTCAGAGTCGTGCAAATCTTGAGTTGGACCCCCATGATGATCCCAAGCATCACCTGCATTCCATGCGGTAGCTATTGGTGCGCTTGGGCGTCACATGTAACTGGAAATATTTGCACCCATGGGATCGTAACTTCCTGAATTATGGCCCCTGATTGTCCGAAAAATTGCCCTTTTTAGCTTGTGGTCCCTCTGGAGGTCAAAATTATTGTCCGATTTAAAAAACTGTTTAATTATATCACCGTTACATGGTAATGAAGGCTGACTTCGAATGTCGTGAAAATCGAACTAAAATCGACGGACAAAATGGCCGCCGTTTGTACGCGAATAGTGTGAAAATATGTTATATCAAGGTTGTGGACCCTATATAGGGCACAATTTTGAACCGATTTTGATGAAACTTGACATGCATGTTTATTACCCGAAGATCTTGGTTCCTTTCGATATTTGCGCTCATTGATTCGTAACTTCCTGAATTATGGCCCCTGATTGTACGAAAAATCACCCTTTTTAGCTTGTGGTCCCTCTGGAAGTCACAATTATTTTCCGATTTAAAAAACGTATGATTATATCACCGTTTCACCGTAAGGAAGGTTTGAGTTCAAATTTCGGAAAAATCGGACCAAAATTGACAGACAAAATAGCTGCCGTTTGTACGCGAATACTGTTAAAAAATGGTATATCATGGTTGTGGAACCTGTATAGGTCACAATTTTAATTTGATTTTGATGAAACTTGAAATGCATGGTTATAACCCAAAGATCTTGGTTCTTTCGCTTTTTGCGCATATCGGATCGTAACTTCCTGAATTATTCGAATTTCGTGAAAATCGTACCAAAATTGCCGGGCGAAATGGTCGCCGTTTGTACGCGAATAGTGTAAAAATATGGTATATCATGGTTGTGGACTCTCTACAGGTCACAATTCTTTTCCGATTTTGACGAAAAGTAATATTTCTAGGTTATGTACAGTCACATCATAATCATCGTCGGCTTCGAATTTCATGAATATCAGACTGGAACTGACCAACAAAATGGCTGCTCCCAATACAGTATGAAATACAGGACTTAATGATGTAGGAAAAATCACTTTCGGCGCAAATATCGAAAGGAACCAAGATCTGTGGGTTATAAACATGCATGTCAAGTTTCATCAAAATCGGTTCAACATTGTAACCTCCATAGGGTCCACAAGCTAAAAACGTGATTTTTCGTACAATCAGGGGCCATAATCCATGAAGTTTTCATCCGATACATGCCAATATCGAAAGCAGCTGAGATCTTTTGGGGATAAACCTATATTTCAAGTTTCGTCAAAATCGGATAAGAATTGTGACCTGTAGAGAGTCCACAAACAAATTGTGGACACACGGACGGACGGGAGAAAGAGAGAGAAATGGGGTTTAACGTCCACTCAACACAAACTAGGTCATTTCGGGACTAACATATGGTTTTTTGATTTTATTTCAATAATTCGCTTGCGCGTAGGGGTCTTTAGCAGTGGGAGGAAACCGGAGACAGGGGCGACGACAATATACGTCCACATAAAAATGTGGGCGTATAAACATGATATTTCGTACAATCAGGGGCCATAATCAATGAAGATCTGATCCAATACCAAAAGGAACCAAGATCTTATGGGGATAAACCTATATTTCAAGTTTCGTCAAAATCGGATAAGAATTGTGACCTGTAGAGAGTCCACAAACAAATTGTGGACGGACGGACGGACAGGGGCGACGACATAATACGTCCACATGAAAATGTGGGCGTTTAAAAAGGTGATTTTGCGTATTATCAGGGGCCATAATTCAGGAAGTTACGATCCAATATGCGCAAATATCCGAAGGAACCAAGATCTTTGGGTTATAACCATGAATTTAAAGTTTCATCAAAATCGAATTAAAATTGTAACCTCTTCAGGGTCCACAACCTTGATATACATTTTTCAACAGTATTCGCGTACAAACGGCGGCCATTTTGTATGGCAATTTTGGTCCGATTTTCCCGAAATTCTAACTCAACCTTCCTTGGAGTGTAGCGGTGATATAATCAAACGGTTTTTTAAATCGGATAATAATTGTGACCTCCAGAGGGACCACAAGCTAAAAAGGGTGATTTTTCAGACAATCAGGGGCCATAATTCAGGAAATTAAGATCCGATAGGCGCAAATATCGAAAGGAACCAAGATCTTTGGGTTATAAACATGCATGTCAAGTTTCATCAAAATCGGTTCAAAATTGTGACCTCTATAGGGTCCACAAGCTAAAAACGTGATTTTCGTACAATCAGAGGCTATAATCCATGATATTATGAGTGAAGTCTGTGTCACCACAGGCCGACTGTACAGCGCAGTGGAAGCTTACGGCTAGCCCCCGGATCCATTCACTCTTTTTGAATTGCTTTTGTTTGTGATCTCTGAGTATGATGTCTTGCCCATACATTTGTCTTTGTGTAGAATAGTGTGTGGTGCAGTCCCCCTGCACTTACTATTAGGGTATGTCTGTCAGGGGGGTGCTACCTCTAATGTTGGATCCAGACGTGTTTTAGGGCTCAGTTTAAGGGGGCTACTGCAGTCAGGCAGCTGATATATATGCTGACAGACGTCCACTTTTATTATTCAAAGAAATACCTGCAATGTGCTACAAAGTAGAGTGGTTCAGAGACACAATATTTGTCCTTATAAAAACTGACCCGCTTATCTGTGTGATTGCTCCCTCGAGAAATCTTCTGAAGTGAGCAGAAGTTAGCGCCACGCACGTGGTTTAGGAAGTCGCAGCAAATATACGTCACATGAGGTATTTTTACAAACTTGTATTGGTATATAACGGCGAGTAAAAAATACACTCATTACTGGCTTCGACTTACGTGTTTATTTAATAGCGAACGTGAGCAAAAATTTCGATTTCACTCCTTGATTTGATTTTTGATTTTGGCGATTTTGGTGATTTAAATACAGAGCTAGCTATAATAGCTTCGTTTCATTTTTAACTATTAAGTAGGTGAAATCGCCCAGATAAATTCATTACAACCTTTCGAGATTTACTTTTATTAAATGGTTACAATCTTGGTTTACGCGGCGATCTCTCCTGGTTAGGAAATAAATATTTGCTAGCTCTAAATACACAGAACTATTTGAGACCGGAAAATAACCGAAACAAACTTTTTATTTGTAGTCTTTATTTTCCAGACACTTTTCGGTAACATGGTGTAAATTATTTTTATAATCATAGTATATTATCTAATCATCCTGTAGCCATAGGCTTTGATCGACAGACTTATTTTTTTCTAGATTTGAGACTGAGCCCTGCAAGATATCGTCCACGGATGATTTGCTATCCAGCATTGGATTGGACAAGTACCCCTATGATTTGGGAACTGTAACAAACTACCTATGACAAAAATCACAAATAGGCTTTATGCTAGACAAATGTTAATAAATTCCCGACAACTTCGGAGCATCGGTCTATCATGACTGCTTTACATGACGACTGTGTGACTTTTGGTGACAAATACATTCAAAATAGACTTTTCAGACTGTGACAAAGACTAGGAAGCTGAGTAAAAGTAAGGTTAAGTCTACTAAATGTATGAAATCATACGACGATTTTCTTGACACCCCATTTTTTCCGGGATAGTTTACGTTACTCCATCGCCAGACACAATTAAAATTAATTAAATAAACAGAGAGACTCGGACATCTGCCGATGCGACCTTAACTGATTTAGATACAAAAAAAGTATTTGCCGCGATTGTCATAAAAGCACAATCGCCAAGTTTAAAAAAAAAATCAACTTCGGAAGACTAAAAAAGAAATGATTCGCATGAAGGCTAATAATGAAAATAAAAAACAATTGGCAGGTAAAAAGAATGGTTGCAAGTCCAAACCTTTTTAGATGAACGAAGGATTTTTGGTATGATGTCAAAAATCAAAGATACACAGCAGAATGCCATAATTTGGTCATGAAACTTAAAAAATAGGTTGCCAGGCAACGAAACATACGCCCACACAGCAGCCAAATCGTCCGGGCAGTCAACAAGAGTTGTCGCATATTAAGGAATTATCAGAAAATCATTAGAATTTGTTTGGTTTTTATAATCAAACGTTTTTTTTAAATCAGATAATAATTGTGACCTCCAGAGGCACCGCAAGCTAAAAAGGGTGATTTTTCGTACAATCAGGGGACATAATTCAGGAAGTAATGACCCGATGGGCGCAAATATCGAATAGAACAAAGATCTTTGGGTTATAAACATACCTGTCAAGTTTCATCAAAATCGATTCAAAATTGTGACCTCTATAGGGTCCACAACCTTGATATAACATATTTTCACACTATTCGTGTACAAACGGCGGCCATTTTGTCCGTCAATTCTAGTCCGATTTTCACGAAATTCAAACTCTCTCTTCATTACCATGTAACGGTGATATAGTCAAACGTTTTTTTAAATCGGATAATAATTTTGACCTCCAGAGGAACCAAAAGCGAATAAAAGCGATTTTTCGGACAATCCGGGGACATAATTCAGGAAGTTATGATCCAATGGGCGCAAATATCGAAAGGAACCAAGATCTTTGGGTTATAAACATACATGTCAAGTTTCATCAAAATCGATTCAAAATTGTGACCTCTATAAGGTCCACAACCTTTATATAACATATTTTCACAATATTCACGTACAAACGGCGGCCATTTTGTCCGTCAATTTTGGTCCAATTTTCACAAAATTCATACTCAACCTTCATAACCATGGAATGGTGATATAATCAAACGTTTTTTTAAATCGGATAACAATTTTGACCTCCAGAGGGAACAAAAGCTAAAAAGGGCGATTTTTTGGACAATCAGGGGCCATAATTCAGGAAGTTACGATCCGATGGTCGCAAATATCGAAAGGAACCAAGATCTTTGGGTTATAAACATACATGTCAAGTTTCATCAAAATTGGTTCAAAATTGTGACCTCTATAAGGTCCACAACCTTGATATAACATATTTTCACACTATTCGCGTACAAACGACGGCCATTTTGTCCGTCAATTTTGGTCCGATTTTCACGAAATTCGAACTCAACCTTCATAACCATGGAACGGTGATATAATCAAACGTTTTTTTAAATCGGATAACAATTTTGACCTCCAGAGGGACCACAAGCTAAAAAGGGCAATTTTTCGGACACTCAGGGGCCATAATTCAGGAAGTTATGATCCGATTGGCGCAAATATCGAAAGGAACCAAGATCTTTGGGTTATAAACATGCATTTCAAGTTTCATCCAAATCGGTTCAAAATTGTGTCCTCTACACTGTTCACAACCTTGATATAACATATTTTCACACTATTCGCGTACAAATGGCGGCCATTTTGTCCGTCAATTTTGGTCCGATTTTCACGAAATTCGAACTCAACCTTCATAACCATGGAATGGTGATATAATCAAACGTTTTTTTAAATCGGATAACAATTTTGACCTCCAGAGGGACCACAAGCTAAAAAGGGCGATTTTTCGGACAATCAGGGGCCATAATTCAGGAAGTTACGATCCGATTGGCGCAAATTTCGAAAGGAACCAAGATCTTTGGGTTATAAACATGCATTTCAAGTTTCATCCAAATCGGTTCAAAATTGTGACCTCTACACTGTTCACAAGCTAAAAAACGTGATTTTTCGTACAATCAGGGGCCATAACCCATGAAGTTACAGTCCGATACATGCCAATATCGAAAGGAACCAAGATCTTAGGGTGATAAACCTATGTTTTAAGTTTCATTGAAATCGGATAAAAATTGTGACCTGTAGACTGTTCACAAACAATTGTGGACGGACGGACGGACGAACAGGGGCGACGACAATATACGTCCACATGAAAATGTGGGCGTATAAAAATCTAAACGTTTTCAATGGTAACGTAGCAGGTAGTGGTTATAACTACAAAACTTGGCTCTAAATTCAGTACATACGCAATAATCGCTGGCTCGGCGCATACACCACTTATCCAGCAATGTGTTCTTTTTTCATAACAAACATCATGCAGTACAATATATTTATTTATCTGAGGGACAAAAAATAAAGTCTTAAATTAATAGTTTTATTGGGTTGTTTATCCCTCTCTCTCACTCCCCGTATTACATGTCATTATATTTTCCTCGTACTTTACCCGGCAATTTATTTTTCATAACAAACATCGTACTCCACAATATAATATTTATTGTGTGAGTCGTAGTAAATAATAAACGGATTTCTACGATTATGAACAAACTACTCTACTTTGGTTATTATAAACTTACCTGTGTGTTTGAAACGACCTCCCGTTAAATAAAATCCATTATACAACTAAATATACCAACGGAAAAAAGGGGTTCTCTCTTGAAAAGTCAATGCCTTTGCTTGTATTTTCGTCTGTGTCCATCACAACATTATACATGTGACGTTATGG
This sequence comes from Patella caerulea, assembly GCA_036850965.1. Classification (NCBI taxonomy): domain Eukaryota; kingdom Metazoa; phylum Mollusca; class Gastropoda; family Patellidae; genus Patella; species Patella caerulea. Next base: position 1,548,091 of record JAZGQO010000018.1, on the reverse strand, counting down.
GCTAAACCATCGTAATTATGTTAAAGGGGGTAATTATTGATAACCACGTGTGTTACAGGCTAATCAAAACAGCACACGACCTTTTCGAGCGTTTGAGTTTGGGCAAGAAAAAAGCAACTGGAGACAATGACATTAATTTTAAACCAATTGATGGTCAGTCTACTAAATTTTACGAATACATGTATAATATTGCTTTTCATCTCATAATTTCACCCGTGTATATTATATTTTTATAAAACACATTACAGCCCAGTCAATAATAGTCAACTTTGTGGCTAACATATATAAATAAACACACTTATTTCATAATTTTAATTGATCATATTTCGTATGAAAAATGACCACCGCTTCTTAATTATTTCCATATTTTATTCACGTCCCGACTGTTCATACCATTAATGTTCCTGATTAAATTAATTTTTTGTTCATCGAAATCGAAAATTCTTGATAAGAACAGTTCGGGATGTCGAAACATCGTTTATCGTCTTCATAAAAATGTATTTAAAACAAAAATATCACAGGTCAGAAGGGCATCGCAGATTGCCTGTATATTGGGTTTTGTGTGTTAATTATGCAGACCGTGGGGGAAATTCGTGCAAGTTTCGCGGCACTAAATTTAACCATCTGTGCAGCATACAATAACTCATATGACATGGTACCTTTTAAAGGGCCAATCCCGATAACGTTTTGGGGAATAAAACTGCTTAATTTTGTGTTAAAATCCCTTATAACCCATTATCTAAGGCCGACCAACTAACCCGATATTTGTGATACGCTTGTAAATAACTTAAACCTGACAGCCTTCATCTGGAAATGGAGACCGTTGTATTATACAGTATCTGTATAAAACCAGACTTTTTTCTATAAAAATGATATGTAGGTGAAATTTACCTTTTGTTATCAGTACAGTACATGGGTCATTCACCGTATAGACCTCTCAAGAAACGAGAATCGATTATCAGGTCACCCAATCAAAAAATTGACCCGAAATCTTAAAAGGGTTACGTGTCCGGATAAGCAGTGTTGACGTTAATGTCAAAACGACTCAATATTTTGAGCTGAAACATTGAGCCAAGGTATATATACCATGCCTCTATATTTTGGTCCATAAATTTCATAAATGCTCGGACTTTAATTTTTGAGACTCTGTTCTTATCGGGATTGTCCCTTTAAGGTAATAGAACTCAAAGCGTTGATTAGCTGGGGCATGATCGCAATCCACGAAATGCCATCGGAAAATTCCACTCTCCGTGGATTTCAAAATAAGTAACAACTGACAGTACAATCATATGGATAAACTGCCTTGTGAATTTCACGATTATAGAATTCTGAACACACCAGAAATAACATTCAAAGAGAAATAGAAAGACATGAAACCATCTACCGATAATTAAACCGATGCGCGGTATGATTTGTTGATAATAATTATTGGTATTTATATATATATAAAAAAACGTTATATACCTATTCAAGGATTCAATGGCCTCGGCTTTTAATTTTGCCGAGGCAAATGTAAAGTACATCGGAATTTAGGCCTACCTCGGCTACAGCAGATTGCCAAGGTTAATTGACAGGACTGCTTAAGTTCTTCTTCAGGAATAAATATTCAAGGATGAGATTCAAGGCCAGTGAATCAAATGTAATTCAAAAGAAAAAATCCCATCGAACTACCTAACCAAAACATTAATACAAGCCGGAAACAAAATATTGGACTATGGGCGTATTTATGTTTGTAAACGCCCAAACTCATTACTGGGTCTCAGAGAAATAGCTTATTCATAAATGTCGCGTTCGATTACTTGCCCCGTGCTTACTCGGCCAGGATCCTCGAGTACGTTTCGACAGGCGCAGTGGAAATGGGTAATGGAATGGCTTTCTGCGGGTATCAAAATGGAAAATAAACGCCGCCAAACAATTAATTATGCTCGATGTTCTAATAAATAACGCACAGACAATAATCCGTCAACAAACTTTAGACCTTTTCATTGGTATCTCATTGGAACTATTAAATCCAGAGAAGCGAAATAAAGCCCATATTATGCAGAACATAGTACTTTAAATCACATTTTCGTTCAACCAATGTAACGTTTGTTAACTTTGTTAACAAGCTCAACGGCTTACCAGAATTGCAGTTAGGAGGGAAAGGTTATGATCGCACACTATGGATTCACACTTACGTCCCAGTGAGTTTAGTAGAGGTGAAACAATCTGCTTAGTGGACGAATTGGGCAATTGAAAGGACACTGAGTGGTCTTTTTTTTTAATTCTTGGAATCATTACACCAAGATGTAGAATCACTAAAACACTACTGTGGAACGTAAATATGTTATTTTAAATCCGAGAAAAATGTCAACAATAATTCTTCCGTCGCCTAAACTTAATCTGCAAATATAACTTCGATCAAATAATTGCATCCATATTGAATAATTGGATACTTCCACAAGTAACCATCTCTTTGGGAAGGTTACTTCGGCCTGTTGCGAGTAAGCCGTTCGCATGACATCATCGGTAATCCGAACGCGTCCGTGGTGGCTAGAGTAAGCGCGGCGCCAGTCAGTAATCGAACGCACCAACACAAAATTTGGATTGTCGTAAAATAGCTTTGACCCCCTTATATACGAAATGATCTATTCCGATAAGTGACGTAATAAGCTTCCATTTTTTATTTCTCGCTGTCAAAGTTTGTGAGAAGTTCAATTTTACAAGAGAGAACCCCTTTTTTCCGTTGGTATATTTAGTTGTATAATGGATTTTATTTAACGGGAGGTCGTTTCAAACACACAGGTAAGTTTATAATAACCAAAGTAGAGTAGTTTGTTCATAATCGTAGAAATCCGTTTATTATTTACTACGACTCACACAATAGTTATCTTTGAGATTAACATTAAAGTGTTACATTATTAGATTTATAGACCCCTCTCTCTCCCTCACTCCCTCTGTATAACATGCCGTTATAAATAGGCCACTGTCTGGGTATAAATAAGTAAACACACTGTTCATTTTAATATATGTATTAGGCTAATCTTGAAATAATTCATGTCAAATGTCGATGTTTTCATCTCCAGCTTAACATGTATTTTAATTTCTACTGTAGCATTATAAACACAGTTAATATAAAAACATTTGAAAGCACGGGTTTACTGTTAAAACAACTAAGCGTTCGCGCATGCGTACATATGTCAAATCCACGATGGAAATAAACAATATTTTCCGACTGCGATAAAGTTATTTCGTTTCCGGGACGTGCGTAGCTTGGAGCATATTTTTTTTAGTACAACCAAGGGACATAGCTCTTATTCTCACTAAGAGATAACTCCTTTGATTATGGAAGCCGGGAAGATATTGAGCCATTTATAACATATGTCCAAATGGTTATATATCCTCAAAAATCAGAAGTGGCCAGACTTCCATTGTTGATCAATGAAGTTTTTATAGTAAGTCTTATCATATAATGTCTTTACTGTCCCGAAATAGTGTCTGTTTGTTATAAAACATTTTTATCCTGAACCACTTTATACAAAGGTAAACATTGGTATCTCCTTCGTTGGAGTTCGAGGGTCTGGGCTGCCACGCTATTAGTGTTTGGCGTGGTTGATAGGGTATTCTGGCGGGGTTCATGAGTGTGCTAAATGCTGGGATTTGTTGTTATCGCGGGGTTCATGAGTTTGGCTTATACTGGGGTTTGGTATTTTGGCAGGGTTCAAGAGTGTCCTAATGCCAGGGTTTGGCGTTGGTCTTGGTCGACGTGTCCACCGTATATCCACGTATCTGGAGAAGGGGGATGCTAAATGCTGGGGTTTGTTGTTATCGCGGGGTTCATGAGTTTGGCTTATACTGGGGTTTGGTATTTTGGCAGGGTTCAAGAGTGTCCTAATGCCAGGGTTTGGCGTTGGTCTTGGTCGACGTGTCCACCGTATATCCACGTATCTGGAAAAGGGGGATGGGTTTTGTGGAGAAAGTACACTGGGGTAGGGTATATGGCCCGAAAGCTCTGAGAAGAAAGAGAAAGAATAGGTGGTGAATGTGAAAAGTAGTTGTTCTATTTCAAATTAACATTCGAGAAAACCTACAGGAAACAGTTGGTCTATTTCAAATTAACATTCAAGAAAACCTATAAGATGAACTCTAGCCAGACCCGTCGCACACATACCAAATCACCTAACAAGACCAGTGAGAATGGAACCCCCACAGAATTCATCAGGAGTTTCATAGATGAACACAAAGACTTCGTCCCTCTATATCCCAGGTACATCAGAGACATCACACACTTTATTCAAAGATTAGACAACATCAACCTCACCCCATATTCCTGAAGCAATGGCCCGAGAAATCCCTCTCTGACCACTGCTGGAATAGCGTCTGTTTCTTGAACTTATGCAGGAGTGTGTCTATTCTTTCCGTTCAATGAAAGCTATCACTTAAGTATAGCAACATGACAGTCCTTCGTTTCATCAGGGTCTTCCCTAAAACTTTGGACAGTGATTTAAGGTATTAAAATGGTGAAAGTATGTTCGTTTCCAAACAGTATTGTTTACATTTCATTCGACTTGATAGCCTCGTTTGTCACGCAATTAGTTTTACTGCAGTATTCTGCTATGCATGGGTTAATCAGGCATAATAAAATCGTGAGTCATGACGTATACGTTATGTAAACATATTTGGTCCAGTATTGGCAGCTCGTGATTGGTTGGTAGACGGACTACTGATCAATCAAAATTTAACACAACAATATCCACTCATAATAGCAGTTGTGTAGTTGGATTACCTCTAATCAGACGCAACACTGCGCGGAGTATGACCTCACCCTAGAAACCGATGTTATTTTTGTTACAATGGCTGTTACCTCCCTCTATACTAACATCCCCACCAACGAAAGCTTATGAGCAGTTGCCAAAAGCATACTCAGAATCCACCCCACATACTTTATCGCACTCTTAAAACTTGTACTTACCAAAAAGAATTTTGTTTTTAATAATAAACATTACATTCAGATGGGAGATAATAGTATGGGGACCAAAGTAGCCCCAAGCTTTGCCTGTGTGCTCCTTAGCGAATTATAACAAATCAAAGTGCCCCTTAAACCTTTAGTCTTTGTCCGGTATATAAAATGACATCTTATCTTGACACATGGAATCTCCAAATTGTTAGATTTCTTCCAACTGATGAACACCTTCCACAAAACTTAAGTTCACAGCCGAATACTCAACTGACAAACTGCCGTTTCTAGAGCAGTGCTTCTCAACCGGGGTCCATATGTGCACCCCCAGGGGTGAATTCGAAATGCTCGGGGGTGAAATTTGGAAAAAGGGGGAATTGGGAGTGAATTATACACAAAGGGGTGAATTTTGTGAATAGGGGGAATTTGCATGAATTGAGTTTTCAGACTCCTGTCCGGCAACCTTCAGTCAGAATGTTACTGACTAAAAACCTGCGTAGCCATTGGTCGGAAACTAAATGACTGACTAGCACTAGCATAATCAATTTTGACGCTCAGTATAATGGGGCTTATCCTATCTCGCTATACTGTTGATTGTCTGGGAATTGTGTAACCTTGTCTCACCTCAATGGGAAATAGACTATAGGCAGCTAGGTAAGATGATAGATCATCAATCGCTTAGTTTAAGACCCTTGTTCAAAAACACCAAGCACAAGGTGCTCACTAAACAAGGGTCATGACATCTACATTGTGCATTTGTTGCGTAAATCCATGGCATCTGTTCATTAAATATGTGTTTGAAACGATACCTAATTAGCATGTTTCAGCCTTTACTTTTAGTAATTAGATGTTTTCATGGTGCCAGGGGTGAATAGCGGAGGAAATATTTCTCAAGTGGGGAATTGTATCATAAAGGTTAAGAAGCACTGTTCTAGAGACTATTGTAAGTTTTAACCCTATAACTTAAAACCTCTCATTTGACCTTTACTATAAATGTATGTGTACAAACAACACAAACTATACCAAACATGCAGACATACTGGAACATTTCTAGCTCCAACGGGGTTATGCAAGAGATATAATCAAATCAAACAGAACCAAAGCCGATCAAATTCAGAGGAAAAATTTCTTAACAACCCCCGAGACCAATAAACGTCAAATCTCTGTCACAAATTATAATCCTATTTCGGTACACATCAACTGAACCTGTCACAGCAAGAATGTAATTTACCTTCTATTGGTAGTAGATTCATTTAGCTCAGGTTTTGTGCCTAGTTGTTTAATTATTTGATAGTCAAGGTTTCAACTAGAATGTCTCGGTAAGTGGGGTGTCTCTCTTGTAATGTTCCTTCAGCCTAATGCTAAACAATCTTTTACGTAACATGGTACACTATGCAAGGTATAATTATGTAGTATGACAGTAGTCCGTGGTATAACTTACCCAGGAACTAGATCAATATCCACAGCTTTTCTAGCAATACACGTAGCAGCTTTCTGTACTTTAATTGGCAAACAAAGATTTGAACAGAACCGAGACTGGAAAAACAATGAGATTATTTAAGCATAGGGTACTCACTTAAAAAAAGTGGGTTCAATTTTAATTAAAGTATGAAACTTAAACATGCATTATGCAAGAACTAAATCTGCCAATTACAAGTCTTTCTTTAAGCCTGAAATGTTATCAAAATTATCAATTAGGCATTATTTAACATATCCAGACCATAATACACTCTCAATGTCTAAGCTTGCCTTCGATGTTGGCTGGATTAGATTCCTATATGCTGCTTAATGGACATTGATAATTAAATTTGAAATATGGATAATTGAGACTATTGCTGTTAATGATTTTAGTTATGATGACCAAGTTTTGGCAAAACTTTCACCCGTTTCATTCTTGGCTCATTGTGGATCAATTTGACTGAAATTTTCAGCAAATTACCTTTAGGCTGTGTTGAATTGAAACTATGTTTCTTGTCACTACCTTCCTGACAATCCAATGAGGGTGTGAGGCAAACACAACACAAAGTGTATTTTTCAACACAAAGTATACAAACCAACACAAACCATCATTTTGATTTTATTCTTCCCCCAAAAGCTCAAAGTTAATTCATTTTCCCAGGTATTAACCTATATAGTAAACTGAATGAATGAAATAATGAAGTAAAATACAAAATTTGTCTGAAATACTTTTTAAAACTTGAATGCCATCACCAAATAAAAGTTGGTTTGACCAATATCCCCATTTAAATTAACTTTTTGATTCAACAAACAATTGGCAAACAATATTCAACACCAAATGTTTTACTTGGTGCAATACATCAGCAACTATTTTGCAGACATCAAAAAAAAAATTCTCCTATTGCACAAAGTCAGTATAGGAAGTGGTTCCAAGGTTCAATAAAATCTGACCATAACTTTCAGAGATATAATTTTGACTAAAATTGTTAACTGTAGAAAAAATGATTTGGGATCTGTTAGGCAGATATGTTCCATTAATTTATTTTACTTTAATAAAATGACTTTTCATATATGTATTTCTTATAAATTATACAATATTTCAATATTGGCTTATTTTATTTCTTGTTGTGTGTATAATTTACATGTGTAACTTTGACACATATGTAACTTTGACACATATGTAACTTTGACATACAATGACATAAATGTTATTCAAAACAACAGAACTTAGTAATGGTATTATTATTCTTTATTGAATTATGGGTGTCTGTCAAACTTATTGAGTGATCTACAAAAAATTTAAAGCCATTTTATTTGAAAGTCTTCAAAAATATCTACAAACAGTGACGTATTTATCAAGAATATTAGCGATAAACCGACGAGAGGGAATATCTAGGACATCAGCTCAGTGCGCATGCCTAATAACCCGACCTGCTTGTTTTGGATTGGACACATCAACCATTGACCTTAGCGACCGACCAATCAAATAACTTATTCTTAAAATAACTTCATTATGTATGCAAAAACATGGCCGCACCGAGCGAAAGCCGAGAATTTCGCTTGTGGAATACCTGTTTTTAGATTTATATTAAAAGTTTTACTAGTTGAAATAATCTAATAGAGCAAAGTGGCCATGGGCGCATAAAATTTATGTAAATTGCAGCTATCCGCTAACGAAATTGACTGTTATATCGCTCTGTATTAAACACGGCAACAGACCGCAACATAATGTCACTTATTTTTGTTTAGCAGGTAAATATTGATAAACGAGACATTACGGGGTAACTTATTTCTAAAATAATTCAAATAATTGTTAAAAATGTCGGAAACATTCAAACAAAACTTCAAAATTTTTTTGTGTTGAAAAGCTATGCGGCCGAAAATAGACCCCCCGATCCTAAGCGCGCGGGCGACAAGAAACATAGTTCCAATTCAACACAGCCTTACACTATCTAGTTTTTATCTATTATAGTTAGAACTCCCATAATGTATCTTTGAATATCAAAATATATAGAAATGGACCGAATGGCTTATTTGAAAGTGTTGCGTTTAAATATTGAGCTGTTTGAAAGTGATTGCAAGGTTTAGGTAAATTTTGTAATAGCAAGTGCACGAGGACCGCACTTCATATAAAACAAAACCAACAAGGGGTTCCATCATTCCATGGTTTTAGTGATCACGTATTAATGTTACTTAAGGAATAATTAAACCGGCAGCCAAAATTTCAAGCGTGAAGTTCCGCTTTTTTCCTCTTGCATGCCCAGTTTTTTGGATTTTTTGGTCTAGAATGGACGAAGAGGGTTTGAATTAGCACTTTCTGACACGTTTTTGTAAATATTCATGATTTTGAGGCGGAAGGATAATCGGGTCATTAGATTGGCTACGGTGATATGTACGGCAACTAGTCACATGTTTTTAGTATGTTTCTTCAAGTTTGTGTATCTCAAAACTCAAAACTTTGGTGGTCAACCTCATAAAAACTTTAGTGCAAAGACCATTTGTTCCTCTGTAGTGAAAAGCATTCAGCCCAACAAAAATTTGGGGAAAAGTTGGAGGTGGGCAACTAGTATGCAAGTGCCATCATCAGTGTGCAAGGGAGCCGCAGTGACTCAGTAAAGGACTGGATCACTTTGTAATGGGAGTGACAATATTGTAATGAAGAGAAAAAATATCAAATGGAGTTTAATGTCTTACTGTTCAGTACCAACCTCTTATAATACAGATGGGCATATGTCATACATTATTGTTTGGGGGATGGGGGTGGGCATTGTACGGGCACAACTAGTATGCAAGTAATGGGCTGGCTCACTTTGATCCTAGTCCGGTTTGTTTTCCCCTTGTCCATGGCTCACTAATCAGGAGGTCTGGAGTTTAACTCCTGTGTTGACCTAGACAGTTTCCCAGTGATCAGTGATGCAGGAAGTGGGTGTGTGTGGGGGGGGGGGGGCAGCGTCTAAATTGAGGTCCCATGCACGTAACAGAACTTTAAATTCAAAATAAAAAGTAGACTGTAATGTTTATATTTGGACTAAATTCCCCCCAATAACATAATGTATGACATCTTTATTATGACGGTTGATTTTTTTTCTTCTTCCCTTCCTTACATCTGCTACTCCCTTCCAGTATTATTTAGGTTTTGCCATATATCTATTTTAGTGAGAAAATTACGTATAAATGCTTTGTTTAAATTCAAATATTAAGCCCCAAATCTAATCTGAACTTAAAGTTTACATATATATCAGTAAGAAATACTCATTACTGATACTGTTTTGAGAGAGCTTATATGCCCACCCGCCCACCAATTTACCCTCCCAGATTCGTTGAACCATCAATTTTATAGTCAATGTATTTCAGTTTTTTGGACACAAGCTTCAGAGAATGGAGAATGCGACCATATCTTGGAAATATTATCATTATTTAATACATTTACATAGCGCACCTTTCAACGAAGTGTTCAGATGCGCTTAACAATAGCAAAGTAAACATACAATTTATAACTAGCAATGTGAGTGCTAGCCGCTTGCCACTTCACCAATGGAGATTTTTCAGCATCCGTAGCGACAATTATTGATAAAAAGTAGATACTTTGGCGAAAAGGCTTATGTGGCCCTGTTGGTTTCTTGCTTCTCCCTCGTGTGTTTGCCTTTTTAACACAAACAACCAAGAATGCCATTAAAAATTGCTAAAATACATGTATTGTTTACCGTAAACACTCCTCCTTTCTTCAATAAATTCATCACGACATATGCAAACGATAGGTTGCCAGGCAACGAAACATACACCCACAGCAGCTAAATCGTCCGGGCATACAACAAGAGTTGTCGCATATTTTTACTTTTTTTCGGTTATAATACTCTGAAATCTGATTTAAATTAACATCATTAGAATTTGTTTGGTTTTTATAAAGTTCTGCCCCATGCTAACACTTGAAAACCAATATACTTGTTCATCTCAAAGCCTTAAACTCTGTGTATCAATCTGAAGTCAATTGGATGTTAAGTTTGGCCTCCAGAGCATTATAAAAGTGATCAAGGGATATAACTCTGACAGTAATTATCGGAATTCGCTGAAAATCAGTAGGATTCTTTGTCATGTGACCTTAAACACTGTGCACAAATTTAAAGTCAATCGGATATTAACTTTGGCCTTCAGAGCCTGAAAATTAATAGGCATCTTTGTTTCATGACCTTTAAAAATATGTATAAATTTAAAGTCAATCGGACATTACCTTTGGCCTCTAGAGCGTCCACAAGATTTTATGAAGTGACCAAGGGTCATAGCTCAGGGGTCAAAATTCTTGAAATTGGAAGGCAGGTTTTTTCAAAAAACGCCACAGTAATCCCTTCTCCACTACAGCAGTTTTTATGTACACTAAGGCAAAACTTTCATTTGACTTTCATCACTATGGCATTTTTTAAACTGAGAAATTTGATAAATAAGGATTATAAATAATAAACTATAAGTATATATGTTTTCATTTATAATGTGTGTTCAGTATATTATTATAACAAAATTAGGTCACCACGAACACCCTAAAAATGTTTGGGTCTTCACGTCAACTGCAGTCTATATATAAATATCGTAATAAATCTGTTTTATTTCTCCGAAATTAGGAGGTATAAAAATTATTGCAAGCATGCGAATCTGCTTTGGCTCAGCGACACGAGGATTCGGGCAATTCTATATAATCCTTATCTACGTGAATTTCACCAAATATAAGTAAAGCATCATGGCACACAACTTGCGTTTTAAATGAATACTTCGCCGTTGAGGTGTGGAATTTCGATTATAAAAAATCTGTAGCACTGTAATTTGATTATCAAAAGACAACTTCACACATGTGCATGACATCATATTACACGACCCTCATGCGGTGGACATGTAACGCTCTCTGGAATGCCTTTCTCACATTCTGTCTATATTTATGGCTTTACGCTAAAAATTATATTAAAATTAATTATTTGATTTGGTCATATTTTTCCAGTTAATTGTTCATAGCCTTTATTTCTAGAAATTGTTTTGAACTTTTTAAATGATTACATACACCAGACAATGAGCCGTGTGCATTTCCATTCCAGTTGCGGTAGAAGTAGGTCAGATGACTTGGACTTAGCGGGGGGCGGCATGTGTTTTATTTATTTTGATATAAATACACGTACTTCATAACGCTATAAACTAGTGACAAACAGGCGAAAACATGCGTAGATGGTGTGAAATTCATTGTTTTAAAATTAGCTGAGTAACCATACGATCACGACCATATAGGCTATCCTTTTCATGGTCAACTGAATGAACGACTTGTGTTATCGGTATCTGCATTCGTGCGTCGGCTAATGTGACAGCTGTGTAGTTCGAGATCTTATTTGATAGAAAAATTCAGTCACGAGAACCCAGGAAAGAAACAAAACAATAAATTGCTATTTTCTGTTATGCCGTGGATTAGGCAGTTGTACAACAGCAATTTCAGCGATGACTACAACAAATTGCCGTCGTCATAATAGTCATATTCTTAAATAAATTACCACGGCAAAATATTCATTTTCTACGGCAATTTCGCTAAATACTACGGCAATTGCTGCGGGTGAATTTTGACCCCTGTAGCTCTCGCAGTAATTATCGGAAATTGCTGAAAATCAATAGGCTTCTTGTTAAACCGAAAATTAAGAATAGAAGTGTTGTTAAGTTTTACAATGATTAGACCATGGGTTCCATGTCGGCCGTATATGCCTGCGGGAGATAGGATCATGGAAAATGACCGTAACTAGATGTGACCCAACGGTCATTTTGCACGCCGGAAAAATAGCCTTTTTTTCAAAAACCCAATTTTCAAACATGGCTACCATCGACATCCACTATGTAACTATAACATTGTACAGCCAGTGCAGAATAATGCGTATGTATTACATACTATGTAAAGATAGAAGAAGCCACATTATCTCATGATTGGTGTTATAGAGTTATTACATACATGCCTGTTAGTAGATTACACTGGACATTATGTTGATAATTGATAATGATTTTCGTGTAGTGGAACAATAAAAGTTAATTGATATTCGGGAAACAAAGGCGTGAAACAGTCCATTCTTAGTCAATCAGTAATGTCCATGTGTCACAAGAATTTTCTAGAACAAAGCTGTTTACCGCTAATACAGTTACGCTTCTGTAAACGAGATTGTTACGATCTTCGAAAAAAGGAAAATTAATATGAAGTACTGCTCTTCGAATCCAACCAACTCTATTAAATATAACAGCATAGAAATTACGTAAATCCTTAACAACGTACATGTTGGGAGAAAATTGCATTATAATTTTTTATAGTGATATTACGGCCTTGTGGGAATTGTAGAAATAATATCTAGAGATTAGTTAACTTGCTTACCGACATATTAAGAGCTAGTCCACGAGAAAACCATGCAGAAGGTTCGAAGGTGGGGGTCGGCCGATTGAGTTCATATTTACAGGGTTTGGTAGACCCATCGAGCCTACTCCTCAGCCAAAATCACTGATTTCAGAAATCAACCGTTTTCGAGATACAGGCCTTTTACGTTTTTCGGCAGTTTTTTTGACATTTTCAAGCCAAATTTTAGGTATTTTCGTCGCGCTATTACCACTGTTACGTGACCCTGGAGAACTAGGTTTGGGTTGTTCATGATATCAGGGGTCTTGCACTACCACATTATCATGGTTATCCGGTTCAAGTTCATTTTCCAAAGGTGTCCGGATACTTCACACGATACGTGTCTAGAGATACCTGAATTATACCCTTTCTTCAAATTTCGATAACTCCACTGGAGCAGGGTTTGCGATAAAAATGTAAATAGTTTTATTTGCAGCTTGACCTGTTCTAACAAAGTAAAAAATAAAATCGTTGTCAACTCACCTACAACAGTATGAAAATTTGTGTCGAAAGTTACGAAATTTGTCATTATTCGCGTCGTATTTTGGTTTCTTTAGTGTTTGGATTTCAGCCATACTTTCCGGACATGTCCTGCGATATTTTCCAAATGCCAGGCCAGGAATATAACCGACTGGGCATCAATATAGACCAATTGGACATCAAGATATGGTGAATAATATTCATAATTTCAAAATTAGTATGTGTATTGAGTATATAACTACCACTCGACCTGTATTTATCTTGTTCTACCGTCGATACGTACACCTACCTTGTTTACCTGCTTAATCTATTGTAGAAATGATTTATCTATGAATAAAATAAAACCAAGTGTGAACAATCCAAACCATTAGTAAAAATTCGAATTCCAATAAAAACGGTCGAGGCAAAATAGTGTAATCAGCAAATGGACTGTTCACCGTGTACAAAATACACGACAAACAGTGGTTAAAATACCATTTCGAAAAGCTTTTTTTTTCATTTGCTACCATATAAAAGAATAAAGTTTTGAGAAATATCACTGGCCTGAATTTGATTGAAGCAGACATGGATAGTTTTGAAGATTCATCAAAATCTGATAAAATTTATGTTCTTTAAGCGGTCCCCACACGCTCAATATAATTGTCAATATTACTGATGTCAATGTTATTGAAGCAAATATTTTCTCAATATTCATTCTGAGGAAAGCAGCCATCATTGACGGAAGAATTTGTTTAGCATTAGCTATGGCGGTTCCAAGTCCCAAGAAAAAGAAAATACATCGAAAATGGTCACAACAAGGGTGTACTCAGGGGGGGAAGTTTGGGCACAAACACCTACTTCGAGAGCTTCATGAAAACGAAATATTGCGTCAATATTATTGATGATGCCCACACACGATCAATTGTTGCACAAAAATTGACGGTTCGTCAATAAAAAATCTACGGACATTTGATTTCTTCAATCATATTGACATCAATTATTTCAAGCTTCAATATCACAAACACACACTCAATATGATTGTCAATATCAAGTATTGTCAGTTATATTATAGCGTATGTGGGCCGCTTAAGAGTGTCAACATTCTTGGAATTACATACTTTTACACTATTTGCGTACGAAAAGCGGCCATTTTGTCTGGCAGTTTTGGTTCGATTTTCATGAAATTCGAACTCCGCAATCATTAGCGTGTAACTGGGATACATCAAAACGTTTTTAAAAATCGCATGAAAATTGTGACCTCTAGACGGGCTACAAGCTAAACAGCATTTTTTTTTGTAGAATCATGGGCCATAAACCATGTTTACATTACAAATTTTAAGCGTGGCAGGAACGGTTCCTGGTACGGCACCGTTAATGTTTTTGTAGTGTAAACGGGTCAAACACAAGCGTGTCGTACTGAGTACCGTGCCAATCTGGCCCACTGGTCTCGGAACCGTGCCAAGAACGGCTCGTTTTAAATTTTCGTACTGTAAGCGCTAACCGGTCTGAACACGGATTACTGCGCATGCGCCAAATGAACCTTGACTTTTTTCCGCGAACTTTGACAGCTCTGTCATCAGTTCTGTCAAAATGACTATACGTACCAAAATCAACCGCCATAATTGTTTTCATCCTGGTAACTTGCTTAGGGACTGAAATTAACTTTTCTGTGAAGAGTCTCGCTTTTGGCGTGCTTGGCACGGTTCCAAGACCGGTAATGTAAACGGGTCAATTTCTTGAAATTTATTGAGGCCTAGTACCGTGCCCAGTACGACACGCTTATCGCGGCCAAGTGTAAACGGGGCTATAATCCAGGAAGTTAATATCCGATATCCGGGAATATCGGAAGGCGCCGAGCTATTAGATTAGGGTTATAAACGATCCCTTTAAAGCTACAATTTCATATTTTTAAGTTATACCTATAAATTATAATTTAAAAAAAAACGATTAAAATAGTTGGTATCTATAAACAGTCTTGCCTAATAATCCTATTAATCCCATAATTCACTATTGTCAGTTGAGAAATTGGCAAAAATATCATCATCAACTTCAAATTCAAACGTATGAAGATAGCTATTGCATGAGGGGAATGGGAAAACAAGGGAGATAATTATGTTATTATTTCCGATTTAGTCCAGAAACTAAAAACATGATTTTTCGTAAAATCAGGTGCCATGAAGTTACGATCAAATACATGCCAATATTGAAAGGAACCGAGATGTTTGGGAGATAAACCTATAATTATTACAAGTATTGCAGAAAGTGGATACAAATGTGACACATAGAGTGTCCGTAAACAAAATGTGGACCGACGGACAGGGGCACGACAATACACGTCCACGCGAAAATGTGGACAGATAGACGGACAGGGGCGTCCACATGAGAATGTAGGTGTACAAAAATAGCGAGATTTTCCTATTTTTATTACGGGCGTATTTTGAATATTTTGTAGACATTTTATAACGAAAACGATGTTTTGACATCGCAAAACTATTCTTATTTGGGCAATTCTGCATTCATTTGCTGTCGAATAAACGAAGACACGTTATTCTGTACCATACGGGGATTAAATATGAAAAATATTTTTATCTGCTCTAACTCGACCGTTTATCAAAATTTTGACGCTTTAGATCGAGAATTTGCAAAAATCCATATTCTCTGGGAGACGCCATCTTGGATTTGCAAACTGGATACCCAAACCAAACATGGGCGGACTGAATATTTTGGCAACGTCGATTGAAGGGGAGGCGGAGTTGATATACTGACCCTCTGAATAACAATATAGGCGATAGGGTACCTTAATAATCCGCCCATGTATCCCAATGAAAACTGAAGTTTTTGCTAACTTTCGACATGAATTTTCATACTGTTGCAAGTTAGCTGACAACGAATTTATTTCTTATGTTGTTAGAACTGGTCAAGCTGCAAATAAATTGATTTTAATTTTTATCGCAAACCCTGCTCCAGTGGAGTTATAACGATCTAAAGGTGGGGTACATTTCAGGCATCTCTAGACACATACCTTGTGAAGTATCCGGGCACCTTTGGAAAATGAACTTGATCCGGATGACCATGATAATGTGGTAGTGCAAGACCCCGGCTATCATGAACAACCCAAACCTAGTTCTCCGGGGTCATGTAACAACGTTAGTAGTGCGACGAAAATACCTAAAATTTGGCCTAAAAATGGCAAAAAAAACACCGAAAAACGTAAAAGGCCTGTATCTCGAAAACGGTTGATTTCTGAAATCGGTGATTTTGGCCAGGGAGTAGGCTCGAGGGATCGACCAAACCCTGTGAATATGAACTAAAACGGCCGACCCCCACCTTCGAACATCTGCATGATATTGCATGGTTTTCTCGTGGAATGACTCTTAAGAATATTACGTATTCCGGTGCTATTGTGTAGCAATATTGATAATTCCACGTGTTAGAAAAATTGTCGTGTATAAATATATCGTAAATCTTATTCATGACGATATTCTAGGCGGCGCTAGTGTCACTTGAAGTTAGCAAACATGAATGCCAAGTTAGCTATCCGACAGTTATTCATTACTAAGATTTTCGTCAATACCGTAAGAGATGTTCTAAAACCAATGTGAAATATATGCTGTGGATAATCATATATTTAACTTCATATCAAAGTTATTGTATTACAACTCATAATTATCCAGGTCAGTGTTTTCTATTGAGCATGTGGTAATGACGTGTCAGCCACTGACATGTTTTTTTCTTCAGCTATTTCAATTATTTAAGTAGCCAAAGGAGAATATTTAACTTATAAATAATTATCACAAGCCTTACAATAAATATTTCATTTTTAAGTCTAATATATAATTTTTTGTGTACCTCATGCTGACAAAGTGGTATGGACACGTGAATTCACAATACCCGACCGTGAATAAAAAAACATGAAATATGGATTTATTTTGCAAAGTTTTCTTGCGTTATCAAAAATGACTGGTAGTGAAAATTTTGAAGTGGAAGCCCTTGATTAGACACATCTGATCTTGAATATGTGAGCGATGCCGATGAACTAAAATGACCAAACATGTGATCTAGATTCAGCGAATGAAGAATTTTATTAGATGAGTGAGTTTTGTTTACTAATTTACACATTAACAAAACGTAAGCTGAAAAACGTAAACTGGTAGTGAAAATTTTGAAGTGGAAGCCCTGGATTAGACACATCTGATCTTGAATATGTGAGCGATGCCGATGAACTAAAATGACCAAACATGTGATCTAGATTCAGTGAACGAAGAATTTGATTAGATGAGTGAGTTTTGTTTACTAATTTACACCCTAACAAAACGTAAGCTTGATGATGATAATTATTTAATTGTAGATTGTTTGCCAATTTCTACCATGAATTATCCATTTAGCATCGAATTATCAGTAAATTAGACCAAATATGTGGACCTAAAATGTAATGGTATTTTGACAGCTAGTGGTTGCATGTCATACGTGCGTAAGACGGATTCGCGTATGGCTGGACTTGATCGATGAAAAAGAGATGTTTTCTGTTTCAATTATACTATAAACCTCAGAATGCCTCGTTCGGCATTTCTGTCCAAACGAGGTAAAAAAATGCCTCGTCTGGAGGCATTCTGAGATTTATAGTGTTAGACTATTTTGGCATGAAATGCAGAAACCCACTTTTAGTATTCAAATTACAAAAAAAGGCTTGGACACTAATTATTGTCAGTTTCCGTTCGTTTTTTTTCCCCGTTTCATTCAGGCGTTGGACCATTGTTGGGACTAGGCTTAGGCTAAATCACTTATGATAATTTAGATCTAGGTACCTTTTGGTAAAAATAAATAGTAGGCTTAATCATGTATATTATAAATGTCAAATGAAAGCTTATGTGACTATTATCTTTCTGTGTTCTACATGTACACTAAATGTTAATCAAAGTGTGTTACTTAATTTAATTTTTTTTTCTAGGCATTCAACCTCAGCAAAAGATACTTGCACATGGACATGGTTGGCTAATGATAGTCTTCGGCCTAATGGTACTGATACAACATGGATTGGGATGTGTGAGTTTTGTTTGTTATGTATAATATATATGTTTTTACATTCAAAACAAGTATAAACTTAAACTGTCTAAAAGTTCTACAGCTTTAGATTGTATGCCTAGATTTACTATAGTATAAAATATTGATTTATGACCTTCCTCTTTCCAATTATTTTACCTAAGGTTACTCATTGTAAAGTCTTTTGTTATTTTTTTTTTTTAGTGTACTGAATGCTTTACATTTATTTATTTATATTTGAAGGCCCTTATCTGAAGATGGAAAAGGTGGTAGACCCGAGGAAGGTTGGGTACAACAGAATAACAGAAGTACATGTACCACCAGGTCAAGGGATCAATCAACATTGAAGCATTCCTATGCAGAAAATTCTTGAGAAAAAAATTCACCATTGAAGAGAACACAGCCATCTGCATCCACGCCTTGTGGTCGTCAGAAGATAAGTCATAATATTATAACAGAAGAATGGAAGCATGAATTCAGTGTATAGACACAGAGCCCAGTATACCGAAGTTTATTCCAGGCCTTGACATAAGAGGAGATCGAACCAGTCGATCGCCTGCCGATCACCCAAATCTAAATAAGGGGATCAAAATTTCGATCACCATATGAAGAGCGGGCGAACGGAAAAATAATTAATAACTGGTATTGATCGAATAGTTAATTCCTGTGTTATTCAAAACAAAATTCAGCATTCAATTTTCGTGTAAGTAAGATTGAAAGTAATTGGTCGAATCGTGTTTGTTCCGTAGATAGTATTAGTAACACATAAATTCATGGTTCGGTCTCAATTGGGATTTTCCGCAAGAACATTTTTCGTGAAAACAAGTTTCGCAGAGTTTACCGTACCGAAGTCAGAGTGACCCGAAAGTTATAAAGCGTTTGATTGGCCACGTGCTATAGGAGTTTATTTAATACGGCACTTAGCATAGCTCTTGGAGAAAAACCATTTAGCGAATTCCCTGCTCTCATCAAACTCCAACGAAAAAATGGAGTGAAATTTTTGACTGGTAAAGATTCAGACAAAAGATGTAAACAGTTCATTTCAATTATTGCTGAGGTACTTCGTCAAGACATTGTTTGCATGATGGAGAGTTGTAATTTTTTTTCTGGATTAATGGATGGATCTCAGGCTAGAAAAACGGGTTCTGAAAAGGAACTAGTGTACAGCAAAATTGTTGTGAATGGTTGTCCAGTAGAATTATTAATTAAGTGTCAAGATTTGGCCGAAATTGGTGGTGAAGATGCAAACATGTTGAAAAAGGCATACGATCAAGCATTTCTAGATTCCTGTGAAATGACCCCTCAAAGATATGAAAAGTTGATGGTTAGTGTGTGTATAGATGGAGCGAGTGTGAATATGGGCAAATATAATGGAGCTTGCACCCAGCTTAAAGCACATGATCGTGACTGGCTTCAAATAATTCACTGTTCAAAACATCGGTTAGAATTGGCAGGAAAGGATGCCTTCTTGTCGGATCCAGCATTTAAAGAGATTGATGAAATCATGGTAGAAATGTACTATCATTTTAAGAATAGTGGAAAGGCTAAACGAATTTTCATAGCTACAGCCCTTGCTTTGAGGGTCACTTGTGTGAGTTTCATAAAGGCTCATGGCACCCGCTTTCAAAATCACAAATACAGAGCATGTAAAGCTATGTTAGTGAATTAACTCCCATTGTGTGTCTACACTGAAAATATTGTGGAAACTCCAGGAGCTTGTAAAGCTGAAACTGCTGCCAAATTAAAGGGCTATCTGCGTAAATTCACATCGTATTCTTACCTGTCCAGTATCCATTATTACAGACAAGTATTGAGTATAACAGCCCACATGGCTTATATAATGCAGCCATCCACATCTCTCATCAGTCGCTATAGCAGAGGCAAAGAACAACCTTGAGGAATTAAGTCAATCTGACGAGCTCTTACCATTTGATACACAACAGAATGAAGATTCGGATTCTGTCACAATCAATGCGAAATCAACGAACCTGCCAGCATCACTTGCTTTCAAAGAAAACCATCAACTTCCTAAGAAACAAGCCAAACAAGTAAAAAAATACACAACTATAATTACCCAGGAGTATGAAGTAAAATATGTCAACCAAGGGAGGGCTTCTGTTAAACGTATCAAGGATACGTTAATCCCCTCCATATCACAAGCCATAGATCAAAGGTTTGCACCATTTTTAAGAGATGAGGAAATATATGCTAGCCTTCAACTAGCAGATCATCGCTGTTGGGATTTCGATAATAAAGCTTATGGTTTGGACAACATCAGAAGGTTAACTGAACATTTTTCTATACCACTGCAATACCACAACTATTCCTTAGATAAATCACTTGCTGAGTTCAAGCAGCTTAAAGCTGTTGTTGCTGCAAAGTATAGACATTTCAAAAACAGTAAACAATTGTGGAAAACTGTATTTCTACATTATGGTTTAAAGTTCCCCAACATCCTCCTACTCATTGAACTGTGTTTGTGTTTTGCATGGTCATCGGCTACTGTAGAAAGGGGTTTCAGTGTATGTGGAAGAACCATTACTGACACGAGAACATCACTTAACAAAGCCACCCTCAATGATTTTTTTGATGAAACGAATTAATGTTCCCTCCATGGAAACCCTAGATTCCACTTATGAAACAAGACTTATAAACAGAGCAGTTGAAAAGTATATCTCTACTCCAAGAAGAAAAGCGAAGGCCAAAGCTCCCAGAAGTAATCCATCAGCCACTGATTCTGCAGGATCAATCTACCCTACTCCCTTTGTGGCTGTCCAAAATCCATTGTTGAATGATGACAGTTACCTTGGCATATCTGACACAGACAAAGAATACAGTGACATCAGTGAGACCGATACAAATTCTGACAGCTTGTTGTCAGGATCAGAAACAGACATGATGGACACTGTTAGTGCTATTGAGTGTGATTGACTTTAGCAAGACATATTTTCTTACTTAAGCTCTAAGCTTATTCAATATTGTTATGTAATTATGTTCTCTACATTAGTTTTATCAATAAATGTTGTTTAAACCTTCAAATTAGGTGATCATTTTAGGAGATCAATTGATCTCCTTGTGTCTTGGGGCGATCATAAAACTGATCACCTCATTGAAAAACCAGAAGAACGATTCGTTGATCCCCTTATTTAACCTTATGTCAAGGCCTGTTACTCCGAGACATGGAACTGGAGTTTCATGAGTTGGCAGTTGGCACAATGGAATTTGGTCTGTCTGAAGGGTGAAAACTAGATATAATAGCAGATTTTTTTGTCATTAATACAGTGTACTCTGTAATTTCCGGCTTTTGATCAATCCGCCACTCGCCTAGATCCGCCCAAAACCTCTGGTCCCGATTTCTTTCTTTCTTGATTGCTTGTAAAACGTTTTGTTCTAACCGCCATTTTGTCACTTCCGCCTTTCGCCATCGACTCGAGGTCCGATGAGTGATTATCCATTGTTATTTAATCCTATAATCCGCCACTGTTAACTCCCCAATCACAAAAACACCACAGTTTATCAGACACTAATAATTAAAGTATAAACAAACAGTACTCGACAAATCTTTTAAGGGTTCGTTGATTGGCAATCATTTTCAATAACTAATGTTAACACGTGACCTGTCTTTAAACTCCCAACCCAAATTGGTCGTGTCGGTTTCTTGAATTCCCGAACAAAGCATTTGAATTTGAGTTTATTTATATGATAAGTATAAATACAGGTGTTAAATTAAAAATGGGTATCAGTTATTTGATATCTTATTCTTATGCTAAACGTGCCCGTACTGACGTATGGGGAACAGAAAAGTAGATCAAGGGACTGTACTCTGTTTTACAAATATTCCATTCACAATCATTTCCTGTTATTGGATAAACCGCCACTCGCCGACATCCGCCATTTCTATTTGGTCCTGCTTGATGCTGGAAGTTACAGAGTACACTGTATATTTATTGTTAATAATATTATTATTGATTGTTGCATGGTTTTCCTAGGCCTGTGTATATGTATCTACTTGATTGTAGGTATTCCTTCTGAATTTTCTTATCAGCCTTGTGTCTACTTTCATATTTCGGTATAAAAAAGTGCTATTGTCTTTGGAGTGGTATTTTCCTTATGGCAACTGCTGTAATATTTTCATAATAGCAGCTGAGGGTAATATTTTAACACCAAAACTAACTAATTTTGGGGTCGAAAGTCACAGGTCAAAGGTCAATCCATAGTCAGAGGTCAATAATAGGTCAAAAGTCATTTGCATAATTACTTAATTATGTCTTTATTTTTATACGTCCACATTCATAATGTGAACGTATTATGCCGTCGCCCCTGTCTGTGTGTGTCTGTGTGTGTCTGTGGTTCGCCTACAGGGCGCAATTCTTCATGGATTTTCTTCAAACTTGGTATACTTATTCCTTATACTCCAAGGAAGATCCCTATTGTTTTTGGTGCATGCCCGACCCCCAGGGGCAGAGCCATGCCCATTTCTAGTATTTGTTTGTTTGTCGTCTACAGGCCACATTTCTTAACTTATAATCTTGAGACTTTGCATACACATTCTTTGTACCCTAAGCAACATCCCTATCATTTGAGGTGCATGCCCAACCCCCAGGGTCAGAGCCACGCTCATTTTCTTTTCGTGTGTCTTGTGTCGCCTACAGGGCGCAATTCTTACTGGATTTTCTTCAAACTTGGTATACGTATTCCTTATACCCTAAGGAAGATCTCTATTGTTTTTGGTGCATGCCCGACCCCCAGGGGCAGAGCCACGCCCATTTCTAGTATGTGTTTGTTTGTCGTCTACAGGCCACATTTCTTAACTTATAATTTTGAAACTTTGCATACACATTCTTTGTACCCTAAGGAACATCCCTCTTGTTTGGGGTGCATGCCCAACCCCCAGGGTCAGAGCCACGCCCATTTTCTTTTTGTGTGTCTTTGTGTTGCCTACAGGGCGCAATTCTTACTGGATTTTCTTCAAACTTTGTATACTTACTCTTTATACTCTAAGGATGATCCCTATCGTTTGGGGTGCATGCCCAACCCCCAGGGGCAGAGCCACGCCCATTTTCTTTTTGTGTGTCTGTGTGTCGCCTACAGGCAGCAATTCTAACTGGATTTTCTTAAAACTTTGTATACTTACTCTTTACACCCTAAGGATGATCCGTATTGTTTTTTGGTGCATGCCCGACCCCCAATGGCAGAGCCACGCCCATTCCTTATATTTTTTTGTTTGTCGTCTACAAATCACATTTCTTAACGTATCATCTTGAAACTTTGAAGGCTTATTCTTTGTACCCTAAGGAACATTCCTGTCATTTGGGGGGCATGCCCAACCCCCAGGGGCAGAGTCACGCCCATTTTCTTTTTGTGTGTCGCCTACAGGCCACAATTCTTAATCGGTCATCTTAACGTATCATCTTGAAATTTTGAAGGCTTATTCTTTGTATCCTAAGGAACATTCCTGTCATTTGGGGTGCATGCCCAACACCCAGGGGCAGAGTCACGCCCATTTTCTTTTTGTGTGTCGCCTACAGGCCACAATTCTTAATCGGTCATCTTGAAACTTAAAATACTTATTCCTTATACCCTAAGGATGATCCCTTTTGTTTTGGGTGCATGCCCGACCCCCATGTGACAGCAACACCCATTTCTTGTCTGTCGTCTACAGGCTGAATTTCTTAATGTTTTATCTTGAAACTTTGAATACTTATTCTTGGTACCTTAAAGGGACAATAACATTCTTGCTGGCTTGGTAGCGCCAGAAAATGAATAATACTGTGTGTGTTGTCTACAGGCCACGATTCTTAATGGATCGTCTTTAAACTTGGGATATGTATTCCATATAGCCTAAGGACGTCAACTGCATGTCCCGACTCACACAGGCAAGACACGCCCAGTTTTTGTGTTTGTCGTTTACAGGCCGCAATTCTGAATGAATCAGCTTGGTACTTGGCTTATGTATTCCTTATAGCCTGAGGGCGTCCACTATTGATTTTGATGAATGTCCCGACCCCCAGGGGCAGAGCCACGCCCACTTTTTGCCTTTAGCGTTAGGAAGGCACAATTCTGAATGGATTATCTTGGTATACTTATTCCTTATACTCTAAGGACGGCAACTATTGATGTTGGTGCACGACCTCCAACGCTAAACAAACCGAACGCCTAGCCTTCTTGACAAAGTACCATATCAATCAAAGCAGGAATGTGGACGTATATTGTAGCGTTAGCGTTATGTTTTTAATTCTAATCATATATTTGTGATATTTAATTTTGTTATCTTTAAATCCATTCATTAAATCACAATTGCTATGATGTAAATACTTAAACCTTCATTGCTGTATTTTTTCGCAATGTTTATCATCTTTGATTTCTCATAACTTTTTTGATTTTAGTGCTACAATTATGAATAATACACAGATTTGTGGCAAAATAGTTGTTTTCGTTGAATCTACCTAAAAAAAAACTCTACCAGCTTATCATCCCTGTGGCCTGTTTGAGGTCAAATGGAAAAGTTAAAAAAGAAATTGGGGTCAAGGTCAAATTTCATATACATGGGGTCAACGAAATGATCCCCTATAGAAAGCCCTGCCAATGTCCCCATCAGAAACATATAACATGTGGTTCTTCTAAGAATAATTATTATACCATTTGCCCAGTAACAGATACCAGAGGTAAAACGCCAATTTAGGGGGTGAGATAGGGTTAAACGAAAGCATAATATAGACAAGCGGTATTGTACTTTGACCATTAGAAATCTTTTTTTTTTATAGGCTGAAATTATCATATTCATATATTGTCCAATCATGTCTCATGTACTGAATTACGCACAATTTATAAAATGGCTAAAGATGTCGCATTCTTTGATACTTTTTCACTTCAGCATTGTCAGTAATCTGATCTATCACTCCTAACTAATTATCCTCGTCACACATTATCCATATGTACACAATTCTCTTTGTTTTGGTCCTTATTCAGATCCATATGAATATCGTGATATTAAACAAACTTATTTTTTTGACATCAGTATGACTAGAAATTCTCCCGAATTCCGAATCTGCTTTGGCTGTCATAACACATGGATTCTTCCAGGTCAAACAGGTACTAAAATCCAATGCTTTAAATTTAAATTAAGACCTTGAGATTCTAAATTATCTGTAATTGACTGCCAAAATACGACTTTGATTCGCACCTATTAGGCCTACCTATGACTAATATAACAGACATGTACGTGTGGAGGACATGACACACACCTCGAATTTCTATCCCATATTCCTACAATATTACGCTAAAAATTAAGTTTATAAATTACTCTATTGACCAATTTTGTTACATTTTCCAGTACATAATAAACTTTATTTTTCGGAAATACTTTTTTTTTTTATGTTGAAATACACAATACGAGTTTTGAACCTATCAAATCGACAAATTCGAAGCATAATATTTATTGTGGTGCCGTTAGTAGAATTTGGAAGTCACATTAATTGGACAGGATAGGTGTCTAATTATGTGTACATACATGTGATACTAGAACAAATAAAAATAAACGTAGGACTGTATACACTGTAACCCAGGTACCGTGCAACTATGGGTAAATAGCGTTATTTTCTAATCTATGTAGAATTATTCATAAATATTGTTGAATTTATGCTAATAGTGTCAAATATGTACTTCTATGGAATTTAAATCTCACTGTGTAATTTTGATTACCAAGCGTTAATTAACTAGCTTTTAATTTGTCGATAGGTGTGGAATAACAAGCGTCATGCTTAATTATTACGACTGTTGAATAATTACTTGGATCGTTCATCTTCCCGAGCCGACAATTTTGGAGATAAGTACGTTACCAACGGCAATGAAAAGGGAAAAGGCAGATTTACTTGCTAAGACATTTGCAGATGAAAGTAGAAATGAAAATAGGTTGCCAGGCAACGAAACATACGCCCACACAGCAGCTAAATCGTCTGGGCAGTCAACAAGAGTTGTCGCATATTAAGTAATTATCAGAAAATCATTAGAATTTGTTTGGTTTTTATAAAGTTCTGCTCCATGCTAATGTAAAGTATACGAATCATTTAATATTATGGAATAAGCTGTCACCTCCACTGGATACGAAACATTTAATATTATGGCGACTTTTCGTACAATCAGGGGCCATAATTCAGGAAGTTACGATCAGATATGTCCAAATATCGACAGGAACAAAGATCTTTCAGTTTGACCAAAATTGAATTAAAATTGTGACCTCTACAGGGTACACAACCTTGATATACCATATTTTTACACTATTCGTGTAAAAATGGCAGCCATTTTGTTCATCAATTTTGGTCCGATGTTCACAAAATGGTGATATAATCAAATGTTTTTGAACTCCATAAAGCCAATTTTCCGTATAATCAGAGGCCATAATTCAGGAAATTACAATCCGATATGCGCAAATATCGCAAGGAACCAAGATCTTCAGGTTAACATAACGCTAACGCTACAATATACGTCCACATTCCTGCTTTGATTGATATGGTACTTTGTAAAGAAGGCTAGGCGTTGAGGGTCGTACACCAACATCAATAGTTGCCGTCCTTAGAGTATAAGGAATAAGTATACCAAGATAATCCATACAGAATTGTGCCTTCATAACGCTAAAGGCAAAAAGTGGGCGTGGCTCTGCCCCTGGGGGTCGGGACATTCATCAAAATCAATAGTGGACGCCCTCAGGCTATAAGGAATACATAAGCCAAGTATCAAGCTGATTCATTCAGAATTGCGGCCTGTAAACGACAAACACAAAAATTGGGTGTGTCTTGCCTGTGAGTCGGGACATACAGTCGACGTCCTTAGGCTATATGGAATACATATCCCAAGTTTAAAGACGATCAATTAAGAATCGTGGCCTGTAGACAACACACACAGACACGAAGTAAAAATGGGCATGGCTCTGCCCCTGGGGGGTTAGGAAATCACCAAAAACAATAGGGGTCATCTTTAGGGTATAAATGGAATAGGTTTGTAAAGTTTTAAAAGGATCTGTTAAGAATTGCATCCTGTAGGCGAACACAAGACACAAAAGCATTGGGAGTGGCTCTGTCCCAGGGGGTCCGGCATGCACCAAAAATAATAGTGGTCAGCCTTAGGGTATAAGGAATAAGTATAAAAAAAGTTTTCAAGACGATCGATTAAGAATAATAATTGTGGCCTGTAGGTGACACACAGACAAAAAAAAATGGGCGTGGCACTGTCCCTTGGGGTCGGGCATGCACCAAAAACAATAGGGATCTTCCTTAAGGTACCAAGAATAAGTATTCAAAGTATCAAGATGATACATTAAAAAATGCAGCCTGTAGACGACAGACAAACAAATACAAGAAATGGGTGTTGCTGTCCCACGGGGGTCGGGCATGCACCCAAAACAAAAGGGATCATCCTTAGGGTATAAGAAATAAGTATTTTAAGTTTCAAGATGACCGATTAAGAATTGTGGCCTGTAGGCGACACACAAAAAGAAAATGGCCGTGACTCTGCCCCTGGGGGTTGGGCATGCACCCCAAATGATAGGAATGTTCCTTAGGGTACAATGAATAAGCCTTCCAAGTTTCAAGATGATACGTTAAGAAATGTGGCTTGTAGACGACAAACAAACACATACTAGAAATGGGCCTGGCTCTGCCATTGGGGGTCGGGCATGCACCAAAAAACAATACGGATCATCCTTAGGTTGTAAAGAGTAAGTATACAAAGTTTTAAGAAAATCCAGTTAGAATTGCTGCCTGTAGGCGACACACAGACACACAATAAGAAAATGGGCGTGGCTCTGCCCCTGGGGGGTGGGCATGCACCCCAAACGATAGACGACAAACAAACACATACTAGAAATGGGCGTGGCTCTGCCCCTGGGGGTCGGGCATGCACCAAAAACAATAAAGATCTTCCTTAGGGTATAAGGAATACGTATACAAAGTTTGAAGAAAATCCAGTAAAAATTGCGCCCTGTAGGCGACACAAAGACACACGAAAAGAAAATGGGCGTGGCTCTGTCCCTGGGGGTTGGGCATGCACCCCCAAATGATAGGGTTGTTCCTTAGGGTACAAAGAATGTGTATGCAAAGTTTCAAGATTATAAGTTAAGAAATGTGACTGGTAGACGACAAACAAACAAATACTATAAATGGGCGTGGCTCTGCCCCTGGGGGTCGGGCATGCACCAAAAACTATAGGGATCTTCCTTGGAGTATAAGGAATAAGTATACCAAGTTTAAAGAAAATCCATGAAGAATTGCGCCCTGTAGGCGAACCACAGACACACACACACACATACACACAAACACACAGACAGGGGCGACGGCATAATACGTTCACATTATGAATGTGGACGTATAATAAAAATGTATTTCAAGTTTCATCAAAAACGTATTAGGCAATTTTTAGTACAATCAGGGGCCATAATTCAGGAAGTTACGATCCAATATGCGCAAATATCGAAAGGAACCAAGATCTTTATGTTATAAACATGTATTTCAAGTTTCATCAAAATCAGTTCAAAATTGTGACCTCTATAGGGTCCACAACCTTGATATAACATATTTTCACACTATTCGTGTCAAACAGCGGCCATTTTGTCCGTCAATTTTGGTCCAATTTTCACGAAATTCCACATCGTCTTTTACAACAATATAACGGTGATATAATCAAACGTTTTTTTAAATCGGATAATAATTTTGACCTACAGAGGGGCCACAAGCTAAAAAAGGCAATTTTTCGGTCAATCACGGGACATAATTCAGGAAGTTACGATCAGATGGGCGCAAATATAGAAAGGACCCAAGATCTTTGGGTTTTAAACATACATGTAAAGTTTCATCAAAATCGGTTCAAAATTGTGACCTCTATAGCTTGATATAACATTTTTTCACACTATTCGAGTACAAACGGCGGCCATTTTGTCTGTCAATTTTGGTCCGATTTTCACGAAATTCGATCTCAACCTCCATTACTATGTAACGGTGGTATAATCAAACGTTTTTTTAAATCGGATAACAATTTTGACCTCCAGAGGGACCACAAGCTAAAAAGGGTGATATTTGGACAATCAGGGGCCATAATTCAGGAAGTTACGATCCGATGGGCGCAAATATTGAAAGAAACCAAGACCTTTGGGTTATAAACATACATGTCAAGTTTCATGAAAATCGGTTCAAAATTGTGACCTCTATAGGGTCCACAACCTTGATATAACATTTTTTCACACTATTCGCGTACAAACGGCGGCCATTTTGTCTGTCAATTTTGGTCCGATTTTCACGAAATTCGAACTCAACCCCCAAAACTATGTAACGGTGATATAATCAAACGTTTTTTTGAATCGGATAACAATTTTGACCTCCACAGGGAACACAAGCTAAAAAGTGTGATTTTTCGGACAATCAAGGGCCATAATTCAGGAAGTTACGATCCGATATGCGCAAATATCGAAAGGAACCAAGATCTTTCGGTTATAAACATATATTTCAAGTTTCATCAAAATCAGTTCAAAATTGTGACCTCTATAGGGTCCACAACCTTGATATAACATTTTTTCACACTATTCGCGTACAAACGGCGGCCATTTTGTCTGTCAATTTTGGTCCGATTTTCACGAAATTCGAACTCAACCCCCATAACTATGTAACGGTGATATAATCAAACGTTTATTTGAATCGGATAGCAATTTTGACCTCCACAGGAAAAAAGCTAAACAGTGTGATTTTTCGGACAATCAGGGGCCATAATTCAGGAAGTTACGATCCGATGGGCGCAAATATTGAAAGAAACCAAGATCTTTCGGTTATAAACATGCATTTCAAGTTTCATGAAAATCGGTTCAAAATTGTGACCTCTATAGGGTCCACAACCTTGATATAACATATTTTCACACTATTCGCGTACAAACGGCGGCCATTTTGTCTGTCAATTTTGGTCCGATTTTCACGAAATTCAAACTCAACCCCCATAACTATGTAACGGTGATATAATCAAACGGTTTTTTGAATCAGATTACAATTTTGACCTCCACAGGGAACACAAGCTAAAAAGGGTGATTTTTCGGACAATCAGGGGCCATAATTCAGGAAGTTACGATCCGATATGCGCAAATATCGAAAGGAACCAAGATCTTTTGGTTATAAACATGCATTTCAAGTTTCATCAAAATCAGTTCAAAATTGTGACCTCTATAGGGTCCACAACCTTGATATAACATTTTTTCACAC
Organism: Patella caerulea; assembly: GCA_036850965.1. NCBI lineage: Eukaryota > Metazoa > Mollusca > Gastropoda > Patellidae > Patella > Patella caerulea. Next base: position 1,517,568 of record JAZGQO010000018.1, on the reverse strand, counting down.
TATTCGCGTACAAACGGCGGCCATTTTGTCTGTCAATTTTGGTCCGATTTTCACGAAATTCGAACTCAACCCCCATAACTATGTAACGGTGATATAATCAAACGTTTATTTGAATCGGATAGCAATTTTGACCTCCACAGGGAACACAAGCTAAAAAGTGTGATTTTTCGGACAATCAGGGGCCATAATTCAGGAAGTTACGATCCGATATGCGCAAATATCGAAAGGAACCAAGATCTTTCGGTTATAAACATGCATTTCAAGTTTCATGAAAATCGGTTCAAAATTGTGACCTCTATAGGGTCCACAACCTTGATATAACATATTTTCACACTATTCGCGTACAAACGGCGGCCATTTTGTCTGTCAATTTTGGTCCGATTTTCACGAAATTCGAACTCAACCCCCATAACTATGTAACGGTGATATAATCAAACGGTTTTTTGAATCAGATTACAATTTTGACCTCCACAGGGAACACAAGCTAAAAAGGGTGATTTTTCGGACAATCAGGGGCCATAATTCAGGAAGTTACGATCCGATATGTGCAATTATCGAAAGGAACCAAGATCTTTCGGTTATAAACATGCATTTCAAGTTTCATTAAAATCGGATCAAAATTGTGACCTCTACACTGTTCACAAGCTAAAAACGTGATTTTTCGTACAATCAGGGGCCATAACCCATGAAGTTACAGTCCGATACATGCCAATATCGGAAGGAACCGAGATCTTAGGGTGATAAACCTATATTTTAAGTTTCATTGAAATCGGATAAAAATTGTGACCTGTAGACTGTTCACAAACAATTGTGGATGGACGGACGGACGGACGGGGGCGACGACAATATACGTCCACATAAAAATGTGGGCGTATAAAAACCAACCTCCAGAATTCATGAAGAGGAAGGAAATCTTTTACTCACAGCACCCTTCATTAGTAATTGAATCTAATGAAGAGGCTGAACCAATCAATGTGCCTTTCTCCGCGGAAGAGTTAAATAAGGCTCTTTCCCTCAAGAAGGATAGTGCGGCTGGTGAGGACAAAGTGAAGTACCCAATGCTCAAACATCTGCCCAGAAATGCCAAAAAGATACTACTGAACTTCTTCAACACATCTTGGTTGACAGGGGAGGTACCTAAAGAATGGCGGAAAGCCAACGTCATCCCTCTTCCGAAACTGGGGAAAGAGAGAACAAAGGCAGAGTCCTATCAACCAGTAAGCTTGACATCCACACTGTGCAAAACCTTGGAGACAATGATTAACATCCGACTTCAGTTCTACCTGTAGAGTCACTGACTGATCGACGAAAATCAAAGCGGGTTCAGGAACGATCAACAATGGACCACTTGGTGCGACTACAGCAAGTTATGACTCAGGCACTCCTCTCGGGGCACCTGCTATGTGCTGGGTTCGTAGATTTAACCAAGGCTTTCGATTTAGTTTGGTTGGACGGGCTGCTTTTCAAGCTGGGACGTACCGGAATAACGGGCACAATGTTGCGGTGGATCAAAAGCTTTCTGAGCGATAGAATGTTGGCAGATTCCTGAGTGCCGAGCAAACATTAGAAAATGTTGAATAATTACTTGGATCGTTCATCTTCCCGAGCCATGAATAATTTTAGTCATGGTGTCCAATTACGCAAGGTGTTCAATTTAGTTGTCAAACATCCAAATTCACGTGCGATGTTCAGATATTACGATGTGTTTAGTTGTGGGTCATCTTCAGTTTTGCCGCACCATGTTTAAATACTGTAATAAGTGTTAGTTTTAGTACTGACCTGTACGGTGAAATATTTTTCAGGATTTCAACGACGGCAGGTATATATATGCCTGTCATTGTCCTGGGGATTATTTTCTAAGTTTACTACGGTAAACAAATGCTGGATTTTTAATGGCGACGGGACGGTTCCGAAGCAAAGCTTTCTTGAGATCCACATAACGTCTCGTCTCCAATTATAAAAATATATTTTAAGTTTCATTGAAATCGGATAAAAATTGTGACCTGTAGACTGTTCACAAACAATTGTGGACGGACGGACGGACGGACAGGGGCGACGACAATATACGTCCACATAAAAATGTGGGCGTATAAAAAGTTTACCTATATATCAATTTAAATTTTATTTCCCACGTTGACATAACACATCCATGAATGATAAATCTCGTACATCTGATTTTCGTGTGTGTACACGTCGACTCCCTGTCCTGATTAAATCCTATTGTTTAAATATCTTCGCAATTAAGAGTAGCTGCAGCTTGATTGTTGCTTATAACGTCTTTTAGGACTTCGAATTTTGTCTAATGCTTTGGATTGTTCGTACTTGGTTTTATCTTATTCCTTTAGACATTATATCGTGAATTGCAAATGTGAAAATCGCAAACAATTTAACAAAATATTTAGTTGTATGCAGCTTTAACCCCTCAATGTCGGCAGCGTTGATATCATATTTTGCCGCTAAAACATTGATATATACATAATTTGTGCTCACGATTTACAAATAGTGACAAGAAGGTATAGCAACATCCAGACAAGTAATAGCATATGTCACTTTTGTAACTGTGATGAAATTGAAGATGGGTTCATACTCTGTTAGTTTATCCATCTTATAAAGTATATCAGAGAAAAGTACATCAAAAAATACTATTGGTTAAAACCATCAACGTATTGACATTGCTATTAAAAAGTGCAAAAGTTCAACATTGAATACGTGCCCATATTCACAAACACTCACTCCACTTTCATCGCAAGATAAATGCAGATAAAACGTGCCGATTTTACAATATGGTGCCAAGGCGTCTGGCTCCAATCCCAAACTGTCAATCAACATTCCATTATTTAGACTTCAACAGAAAAAAGGACCGGTACAAGACAGAATTGTTTTTTCACAAATCGAATAATGACACGGTACGGCATATACACTATGGAACTGTGTGCGATATCAATATACATATTATTGATATATATTTGTAATATTGAGAACGGAAACGAAGTTATATATGCCTTACCTTGTAATGTCCGTCTGTTTTTATGATGTAATATTTAAAATAAATCCTAGGCCGTTTAATAAACAAATTTATTACTATATATCGACATCAAATCGTCACCAATATTCACACATACAGACGCATCAACCATTCTATACCCTTATATATCGCTAAAATTATTGTTACAGGTAAATGCCAAAATTTCTAACCAAGATATTAATTCCAAAGAGCTATTTGGGCCTAGAAATTCTGAAGCTATTCTTAATTTATATAAATGGCTGATGAGCCACTAAGCCAGAATTCGAATATGCACGAAATTTAAACCTCAAATTGATTGAGCATAAATAAATGATTTGATCAAATCCAAGGCTATGCTAAATCATAAAAATGGCTGCTGAACGAGAATTTGCTACGATGATTTATTAACAAAAAGCAAATTGTAAGCATTGATATATTACCATGAAAATGAGACATTTAAAGTATCCACATGCAAATCCATCAAATAGATTCCATATTGTTAATACCCCGTATTGTTCATACCCTGTGATATAACACTATATACAGTGCATATTAACAGATCAAAAGAAACTGGAACGCCAACACTTGCTGTGTTCTATTTTTAGAACGTAGAAAGCATGCAGTCCCACCTTACAATGATATAAATAATACAATGTGTCGCATTTTGGAACTCTTAGTATATTCAATCATTCAGAACAGCCTCCAGTTAATTATCTTCTATAATCACAACTCACTGAGCAGAATGGGTGCAATAATCAACACCAGATAAAATATTTTTCAGTCGTTTTTTAACCTGCTTTAATAAACACCAATCAATTGTCAATGAGCAGAATTGGTTCAACATCACATTAAACAATAGGCTGGTGATCGTTTATGATTTCAATTTATTTCAACAGGATATAGGAAAAGATACGATTCAGTTGAGGTATACAGATCACATGTATATTCTAATTCGCGTTCGGCAGAAATTTTGCGCAGCCGATGGATTTGATCAAATCGAAGTATGTATAGCCTTTATTTCAATTACATTTGGGAGCTAATGATATTGCGGTACCTATTCTGGTTCGGTATATTAATATTCAATTTCTTTCAACAATAAAGGAAAGGTACAAATAAATTTGAGGTACGAAGTAAAAAGTACGACACGAAATGGCTTTTGTGACGTATAAGCGTTTGTTTTTATTTGATTTTTTTTTTTTTAAAAGAAATAAATCGAATTATTAGTTTATTTTCATGTATTGCCTTACGCAATAGACATATTGTTAGCTTCAGACACGTATATTAATTCCACAAACGTTCTATGTTTATTGCCAAAGATAATCGCACCACCCTTCAACCCAAAATGCTTTCTAACGATCCTATGTAATATATGGTCGGTACAATATCCAAGCTGCCGCTAGTCTTAATTGCGAAGACATTTAAACAATAGGATTTAATCAGGACGGGGAGTTGACGTGTACACACGCGTAAAATTTTGCGCAGCCGTTGGATTTGATCAAATCGAAGTATGTATAGCCTTTATTTCAATTACATTTGGGAGCTAATGATATTGCGGTACCTATTCTGGTTTGGTATATTAATATTCAATTTCTTTCAACAATAAAGGAAAGGTACAAATAAATTTGAGGTACGAAGTAAAAAGTACGACACGAAATGGCTTTTGTGACGTATAAGCGTTTGTTTTTATTTGATTTTTTTTTTTTTAAAAGAAATAAATCGAATTATTAGTTTATTTTCATGTATTGCCTTACGCAATAGACATATTGTTAGCTTCAGACACGTATATTAATTCCACAAACGTTCTATGTTTATTGCCAAAGATAATCGCACCACCCTTCAACCCAAAATGCTTTCTAACGATCCTATGTAATATATGGTCGGTACAATATCCAAGCTGCCGCTAGTCTTAATTGCGAAGACATTTAAACAATAGGATTTAATCAGGACGGGGAGTTGACGTGTACACACGCGTAAAATTTTGCGCAGCCGTTGGATTTGATCAAATCGAAGTATGTATAGCCTTTATTTCAATTTGTTTCAATTACATTTGGGAACTAATGATATTGCGGTACCTATTCTGGTTCGGTATATTAATATTCAATTTCTTTCAACAATAAAGGAAAGGTACAAATAAATTTGAGGTACGAAGTAAAAAGTACGACACGAAATGGCTTTTGTGACGTATAAGCGTTTGTTTTTATTTGATTTTTTTTTTTTTAAAAAGAAATAAATCGAATTATTAGTTTATTTTCATGTACTGCCTTACGCAATAGACATATTGTTAGCTTCAGACACGTATATTAATTCCACAAACGTTCTATGTTTATTGCCAAAGATAATCGCACCACCCTTCAACCCAAAATGCTTTCTAACGATCCTATGTAATATATGGTCGGTACAATATCCAAGCTGCCGCTAGTCTTAATTGCGAAGACATTTAAACAATAGAATTTAATCAGGACGGGGAGTTGACGTGTACACACGCGTAAATCAGATGCACAAGATTTATCAATCGTGGATGTGTTATGTCAGCGTGGGAAATAAAATTTAAATGGATATTAATAGAAAATAAATGTAAACTTTAAAATACATAGAGAAAATCTTTATTCAACATAAATATCACATATGACAGAAGCGCTACATTCATAATTCCAACTGCAATAACTATTGGACCACGTGTTGTCTGTTGTCCACCAAGATGGCCGCGGCCAATGTGAATTTAAGCAGGTGCAATATCCAAGCTGCAGCTACTCTTAATTGCGAAGACATTTAAACAATAGGATTTAATCATGACAGTGAGTCGACGTGTACACACACGAAAATCAGATGCACAAGATTTATCATTCGTGGATGTGTTATGTCAGCGTGGGAAATAAAATTTAAATGGATATATAGGTAAACTTTTTATAATTGGAGACGAAACGTTATGTGAATCTCAAGAAAGCTTTACTTCTGAACCGTCCCGTCGCCATTAAAAATCCAGTATTTGTTTACCGTAGTAATCTTGGAAAATAATCCCAGGACAATGACAGGCATATATATGCCTGCCGTCGTTGGAATCCTGAAAAATATTTCACCGTACAGGTCAGTACTAAAACTAACACTTATTACAGTATTTAAACATCATGCGGCAAAACTGAAGATGGTTGAAGATTCGATGTCTATTTGTTATCAGCAATATTTTAGTTTGTTCAAGATTCACCTTTGGCAATTTTTTTTCTCACCAAAGATTCACAACTCTTTCTCATTCAGCTGGCTATTTTGAAGTCAAGATTCAACGCCGTCGATGCTTGAGGGGGGGGGGGGGGTAGTTCAAGATTCCTATTGACAGGTGCATAAGTCCAAGTCCTATACTTTTAAGCATAATTCATTAAAAGCATTTGACAAGGATGGAACTGTCATAGTACTTTTCTCACTTTACTATTGTACAGATAAAAGAAAGATAACTCACCATAAAATCTCCCGTTGTAATTAATTCAACATTTGTTTCAAGGTTTTTAAGAATAAGTTTGAATACACGGCCTATTTCTTTCTTGGATATTTTGGATACTGCACAAATTTCTAAAAAGATAGGTTGCCAGGCAATGAAACATACGTCCACAGCAGCTAAATCGTCCGGGCAGTTAACAAGAGTTGTCCATATTTTTACTTTTTTTGGTAATGAAACATTTATAATATACTTAAATCTGATTAAAAAGTAACAACTCATTAAGTATTTCAGAAAATTATTAGAATTTGTTTGGTTTGTATAAAGTTCTGCCCCATGCTAACATTTAGTATACGAAACATTTAACATGAGTTTAGCTGTTCAGTAATCAAAATTCAATATACTTGTTTGCCTCAAGACCTTAAAACTATGTGCATTAATTTGACGTCAAACAGATGATAAGTTTGGCCTCTAGACATGGGCGGGTGTCACACATGGGGGGGGGGGGGGCGAGGTCCGACCCACCCAATTGTTTTAGGGGGGGGGGGGCTAAATATACTTGGACACCCCCGAAATTTGGCAAAACAAAGTGTCCGAAATCTAATAAAACACTAATTTTAGGACTGGAATAGCAGTAAAATGCGTTTGCGGCAATCAAATATTTCAAAATTTTCTTGGGAGGTCCATACAAGGTCAGCTCCACTTCTTCACCTTTCGACGAAAACTGGCCGCTCTCTGTAAACCTGCTTCGGGGATTTCTAGTTTTGCTTCCCTAACTATCAGCGAGTCCTAAATAAAACACTAATTTCACTTTTCTTTTAATTGAATACCACAAATTTGTACTGAGTTGACTGTTAATCAAAACATTTTGTCTGGGACCACTCTACTTTATGCGACATTTTTCGGGCATCGATTATTACTTGTGAATGCAACTGCAACAGTGTGATTGGATGTTTGGAATTCAGTTACAAAACCACTGAATACTTTTTGAGTTGCTTACACAGGCTTGAATAGCAAAAAACGCATTTGCGGTGGTTAAATTTTCTCCAGGGGGGGTGAGGCTCCCATAGCCCGCGACAATTGATTGGTTGTTTGGAATTCTGGGCAACAAGGTAGGCTATATTGGACCAAATTCAAGTTGCTGTATACACAGGGTGGAATTTTCTTAGGTGGGGGTGGGGATGGGAGTCCATACAAGGTAAGCTATGCTTCTTCGCCTCTCGGGGAAGACCGGTGCCACTGTCTGTAAACATGATAAACATTGTATTGATGTGATGTTTTAGCTCAACCCGTAAAAAATGCCAAAACATTGTTTACAGAAGATTGAAATTTTAAACAAAATTTGTGACTCGCCATAGCATACTGAGTCTTAATGAGGAAATTTTGAAAATTGAGTTATTGTTATTTTCATATTCTCCGATTCAATACCTGTAATTTGATGTATAGGTTGTTTAAATCAGGCATAAATTGACTGAGCTGTGACTGCTTGAAGCCATCCAACTCACCAAAGTAAGTTTTGAGAAAAATCAAGTCAAAGATTTGGTATGTTTCAAAACAAAATACCATAGCAACCAAGCCATTTATTTGCTATTTTGTCATTGAATATTGTTTTCTACAGGGGTGCTGAGGACGAAAATTGTAGTAAAAATTTCATCCGACAATTTGCTCCATCTTTTTTTTCAAAATGGACGCCAAAATGACAAATTTTTGAGTTTTCATAAGTTATGTGTTTATTAAATGTCATTGAATGAGGGTTTGGGGTACTGCATCAAATAATTGCAGTATAAGAGTCGATATGACAATACCCGCCATTTTGTTTTTCATAATGGCGACCAAAATGATAAAATTGATCCGATAATATCAACCATTTTGTTTTATCTAAATGGCTACAAAAATGACAATTTTGGTGGGTTTTTTTGTGGCCATATATTTGTAATGTTTATGTTTATTGAATTTGATATAGCGCTCATTATTACATCTTTGATGTATTCAATGGCACTTTACATGAACAACAGATATACACACACACCAACACACAACACACAAATTAAATTAATAAATACATAATAAAAGTTATTTGCAGAAAGTTCTTTGATATAGATGTGTTTTTAAGGTCTTCTTAAAACTTTCCAAAGAAGAACACTCTTTTAGATTTCGCAGTAGTCTATTCCATAGTTTTGGTCCTGCTACACTAAAGGATCTGTCAGTAAAGGTTTTATATTTTGTTTTTGGAACATGTAAATCCTGGGCGATCAACGATCGTGTGGAGTATCGGGTTATTAATTAAAAGATCGCAAAGGTAATCTGGAGCATTATTGTTCAAACATTTATATACCATGAGTAAGGTTTTATATAATCAGCACTGACATGTATTGGGAGAAAATGAAGTTGTTTTAGGGCGTCAGATGAACTGGAGAATTTGGATTGTCCAAGAATCATTTTGGCCGTAAGGTTTTGCACTCGTTGAAGAGGGGCAAGTGTTGTTTTTGGTAAATTCACAAAAAGACCGTTACAATAGTCTAAATGTGAAAATATGAGGGCGTTGGCCAGCTTTAAACACGTCGGTCTGTCCAAATAGTGTCTTATTTTCTTAATATTAAATAAAGATAACGACGCAGCACGTGTCTTGGCTGCAATATGAGACTTCAGGGTTAGATTCTGATCCATGATAACTCCAAGAACTCTAACTGATGTTGATCTGGGTACAAATACATGTCCGATTTTTATCATGGGTGTAATACATTTGGAAAGAGCCCGTGAACTGCCAAACACAATGAACTCTGACTTGTCGACGTTCATCTTGAGCCTATTCATCAGCATCCACTGTTTGGTGCAGTGTCACTTTATATGCGTTAATGAGGCAGGGATTGACCGGACTGTATCCTCCATTTTGTTTTTCAAAATGGCCACCACACCAATTATTGGAGTTCTTATAATTGATATGCGTATAATATATCATTTTAAGAGTTTTCGGGGGTGCTGAATACGAAAAACATAGTTTTGGGTCGATGAAACGAATATTTATCATTTTACATATTCGATGATTTTATGGTCACTCATCAGTTAGGGTAGGGTATACCAGTGAAACAATGATATGGTATTAAGACAACAGTATGCTAAAAACTTTCATAAATATAATAAAACAAAATAACAAATTGTATTATAATGCAGCACAAAATATTACTGATTAAAAGACATGGTACTAGGCCTTCTGATCAAAGAGCACCTTAATTGAAACTAGTTATTATAGCCATTGTATATACTATGGAGTTTTTCGTATAATATGGCACGGTGACGGTACCGGTGTATCTTAGTAATCTATCATCAGAGAAGCTGCCACAGCTGTACGACTGAATTAAGATTTTGCGTGTACAAAAAGTCTATAGTTATTTTTGGCCTCAGGTACTGTTAATAGTATCTACATAATTATGAGTCCCTAATTGAATAGAAATTTCAATTTCATTGGGATGAAATGCTTACGTTTAGTTTCGTGCATTTTGGAAGCGATGTAATTAAACAATGGCAGATTATATTTACCACTCGATAATCATCGTTTTTTTCGACCCATTATAATAGAATTTTACACAATAATAATATCCAATATGCATTCTTTATTTTGGCATGCCGTATGAAGCGACAGTCAACAGAATTCACCTATCAATAAAATTCTCTTCGGAAAGAAAACTATTGGCTATTTTGTTTATTTCCATTTAAGGGCTATAAATTATTTTCTAACAGACCAAACGAGAAATTAAATTGTCACCGCTTTGATTAGTTATTCGAAGTTTATAATGGATTATCGGTGGCCTCCTATCATTGTTGATTATCAATCCTTAATACGTGAGAGGTTATTACAGTTTAGCATTACTCAATGACATGTACAGCGTGTTGATTAATTTACAATGTTTTTTTTAATCAACACTTAACGACTATCTATATTCGATCAGAATTAAGTTCTCACGACGGCGGTTTTATAAGTGTGATTTAAATTGACTTTAATATACAGGGACTTATTATAGACATACAAACATACAACTGCTGTTTTCTGCCACCTCTCAGAATGAATCGCATAACATTGCCCAAATCTAATTTCTATCATCCGCTTGAGCCTCGATGCGGCCAAGGAACCACAATGCTTTGCATGCATTGTCTGGGCGAATCAGCAAGCGAGTCGTGTTGGAAGCATAGCAACAAGCCGAGTTTGTTTAGATTTTTAGGGGTTTTCAAACCCCTTGGTATTCCTTCAAAATGAATTAATCGGCAATACTTTGTTCATACATATATAAACTAGTGATTCCATGCTTTAATTGATGCCAAACACTTTGCAAAAGGATTGACTGGTCATACCGCTGCAAGCAGAGAAAAACATTTAATTTCGCTGATAATATTCAGAAAAAGACAGACTGAAAAATACGGTACTCTTACAAAAAAACCCCAAAAAATAGGTTGCCAGACAACGAAACATACGCCCACACAGCAGCCAAATCGTCCGGGCAGTCAACAAGAGTTGTCACATATTAATGAATTATCAGAAAATCATTAGAATTTGTTTGGTTTTTATAATCAAACGTTTTTTTCAATCAGATAATAATTGTGACCTCCAGAGGGACCACAAGCTAAAAAGGGTGATTTTACGTACAATTAGGGGACATAATTCAGGAAGTAATGACCCGATGGGCGCAAATATCGAAAGGAACCAAGATCTTTGGGTTATAAACATAGATGTCAAGTTACATCAAAATCGGAAAAAATAGCATATTTTGTGCTAAATCATAAAATCCGGGAGACGACGAAACTCTGTGCGTGGCGTGATGTAAACTATCGGGTATAATAAAATTAACAGTGTTCAGTAGCCCACGAATGGAAACCACTGCCAATCAATTATCCTTGTTTATATTGCTCTAATCACAATTAACAAAGGGGCTACATCAAACAGATTAAAAGCTCAACATTTAATCAATTTACTTAGTTTTGTTTTGTTTTATAATTAGTAATACTGTGAGCGTGATCATTCTTGAGTTGTTGTTACAGCATATTTACCGACTTTCATCATTCATGCGGCAATTCACTGTTTGAACATCAAACAAATAAAAAAGTTTTCTTTGATGTCTTCACTTGATCACAAGAGTTAATCATGTCATTCTTGCAAATGATATTTATATATACAAGAATGTTAGCATTCTATATATCATTTCAAAATGTTGAAATTCCTCACCTCCCAGAATAACAAAAGAAAACGAGATGATGATATTGCTGTCAATGAATCCGATTGCCCTTTTTCAACATCGAACCACGAGCATGACAGTTCCGCCCCGAAAAACAAAGTCAGCCGTAAATTCTCTACTAAATGGTTACAAATATTCCCGTGGTTAAGATATGATATTTACACACAAAAATATGTATTCCCAGGTGTGTTTTTAATCCATTTATTCCGTTTATATAACAATCGGTAGACGTCATTTGGTTAAAACAATGAGCTTTTACGATCGCCGCCATTTTGAAATATGTGCAAATACCTTTACATGTTATAGAGTTAAAATACTAGCACGATATTATTTGAGCTCTCAAAATATCAATACGAGTTAATAAATTGATAAGTTTAAGAATTATGTTCATTATTGTACATGTGTATCACTTTGAATTATTTACGTGTGCTAATCATTCGGAACTACTTTTTCCCCGTGTATGGAGAAAATAGTCAACCGCCGAATAATGTCACGTACGCCACTGAGAACCTGGATTCTAGCACCAAAACATAATTAAAACCAAGTTACGATGTTCCTTGAGCATGAAAAATCTTGACGAATTAATGAGAATTTCAACCGGCACGTGCTTTACAGAAATGGAAATCCTGTAGAAACCGACGTGTATATACGGGTGATGTCGTAAACAAATTAAGAAAATACCGTACTTTAGATAAATGAATGCATCTTCTTATTGTTATACTTTATGAATGTATAAAAAAGTAAATGATAATAATTGATTACATGTGTTCTTTTATTTATTAGGGGGATAGGTGGGTGGGTATATAAATGTCGATGTGAGGTTGATTTTTTGTTTGACTGTCCTTGACCCAATTAAAGTCCATCGACATTCCGATAGCATTGGCTTCTTATTATGTGCTTAAAATAGCACCACTTTCTCCGTGATAAAAATGACCGGTTGGGAAAATTTTGAAGTGGAAGCCCTGGTACGCAACCTAGAAATGTTACTTTTCGTCAAAATCTGATAAGAATTAAGACCTGTAGAGAGTCCACAACCATGATATACCATATTTTTACACTATTCGCGTACAAACGACGACCATTTCGTCCGGCAATTTTGGTACGATTTTCACGAAATTCGAACTCAACCTCCATTACAGTAATATAATCAGAGGTTTTTTTTAAATCAGATAATAATTGTTCGAGAGATAGATAGAGAACAAGCAATACCGAAAGTGATTTTTCCTACAATCAAAGGCCATAATTCATAAAGTTACAATTTGATATGCGCAAATATCGAAAAGAATAAAGATCTTTAGGTTATAAACAAGCATTTCAGGTTTCATCAAAATCAAATTAAAATTGTGACCTCTACATGGTCCACAACTTTGATATACCATACTTTTACACTGTTCGCGTACAAACGGCGGCCATTTTTTCTGGCAATTATGGTCCGATTTTCTCGAAATTAAAACTCAACCTTCCGTAGGGTGTAACGGTGATAGAGTCAAACATTTTTTTTAATCGGATAATAATTTTGACCTCCAGAGGGACCATAGGCGATTTTTCGGACAATCAGGGGCCATAATTCAGGAAGTTACGATCGGATATGTGCAAATAACGAAAGGAACCAAGATCTTTGGGTTATAACCATGCATTTCAAGTTTCTTCAAAATCGAATTAAAATTGTAACCTCTACAGGGTCCACAACCATGATATACAATTTTTTAACAGTATTCGCGTACAAACGGCGGCGATTTTGTATGGCAATTTTGGTCCGATTTTCCCGAAATTCGAACTCAACCTTCCTTACGGTGTATGGGTAATACTATCAACCGTTTTATTAAATCGGATAATAATTGTGACCACCAGAGGGACCACAAGCTAAAATAAGGCGATTTTACGTATAATTAGGGTCCATAATGCAGGAAGTTACGTTCCGATATGCGCAAATATCGAAAGGAACCAAGATCTTTGGGTTATTACCATGAATTTCAAGTTTCATCAAAATCGAATTAAAAATGTGACTTCTACAGGGCCCACAACCTTGATATACCATTTTTTAACAGTATTCGCGTACAAACGGCAGCCATATTGTATGACAATTTTCGTCCGATTTTCCCGAAATTCGAACTCAACCTTCCTTAGGGTGTAACAGTGATAAATTCAAACGGTTTTTTAAATCGGATAATAATTGTGACCTCCAGAGGGACTACAAGCTAAAAAGGGTGATTTTTCGGACAATCAGGGGCCATAATTCAGGAAATTACATTCCGATAGGCGCAAATATCGAAAGGAACCAAGATCTTTGGGTTATAAACATGCATGTCAAGTTTCATCAAAATCGGTTCAAAATTGTAACCTCTATAGGGTCCACAAACTAAAAACGTGATTTTTCGTACAATCAGGGGCCATAATCCATGAAGTTTTCCTCCGATACATGCCAATATCGAAAGCAGCCGATCTTTTGGGGATAAACCTATATTTCAAGTTTCGTCAAAATCGGATAAGAATTGTGACCTGTAGAGAGTCCACAAACAAATTGTTGACGGACGGACAGGGGCGACGACAATATACGTCCACATAAAAATGTGGGCGTATAAAAACGGTATTTTTCGTACAATCAGGGGCCATAACCCATGAAGTTACAGTCCGATACATGCCAATATCGAAAGGAACCGAGATCTTAGGGTGATAAACCTATATTTCAAGTTTCGTCAAAATCGGATAAGAATTGTGACCTGTAGACTGTTCACAAACAATTGTGGACGGACGAACAGGGGCGATGACAATATACGTCCACATGAAAATGTGGGCGTATAAAAAAGGCGTTTTAATTGCCATTTTGATCTTTTAGGTCGATAAATAATATATTTATAGACCCAATTTTGCTTAAATCTCAATTTCGATCAAAATCAATATTTTCACTTATTTTGTCTTTATTTCAACATTGGATCGTGCATATAATTAGATGTGGGCCGTTACATTTATGCGGGTACACCCATTGGAGGGTGACCCTCATATTGCGTTACATCGGCTGACAGATTATCAACATCTTATATAATTTCATTTTGCGAACGCCCCTCCCCCCCCCAATATATATTTCACGGCTACGCCCCTGCCTCTTGAACGTCACAATATTTTTTAAAGTGATCAAGGGAGATAACTTTGGCTGTAATTATCAGAAATTGCTGAAAACTGATAAGCTTCTTCATCTCATGACCTTAAATACTGTGTATAAATTTAAGGTCAATCAGATACTAAACATAGTGTATAAATTTAAAGTCAATCGGATGTTAACTTTTGTCTCTAGGGCATCCACAAGATTTTTTGAAGTGATCACGGGCCATAACTCGGACAGTAATTATTGGAAATCCCTGACAAGCAATAGGGTTCATCGTTTCATGACCTTAAACACTGTGTATAAATTTAAAGTCAACCGGATTTAAACTTTGGCACCTAGAGTGTCCACAAGAATTTTTAGAGTGATCAAGGGCCATAACTCTGGCAGTATTTATTGGAAATTGCTGAAAATCAATAGGCTTCTTCGTCTCATGGCCTTAAACCCTATGTATATATTTAAACTCAATCGGATATTAACTTTGGCTTCTGGAGCATACACAAGCTTTTATGAATTGATCAAGGGCCATAAATCTGGCATTATTATCGGAAATCGTTGAAAATCAAGAGGCTTCTTCATCTCATGACCTTAAACATTTATGGTACAATTCGCCACTTGAGAAATATTTTCTCCGCTATTCACCCCTGGCACCATGAAAACATCTAATTACTAAAAGTAAAGATAGGTTGCCAGGCAACAAGACATATGCCCACAGCAGCTAAATCGTCCAGGCAGTCAACAAGGGTTGTTGCATATTTTTACTTTTTGGGGTAATGAAACGTTTGTAATACACTAAAATCTGATTACACTGAGAACTGCTAAGGAGTTGCTTTGTGCACAGACCCCATAGTCTTCTTCTTGATCCTCGTTTTTTCTACGTTTGTCGGAAGATAATTAATTTTCGGACTATTACTCGGTATTATCGGTTTAAAACTGTAAAAAGGTGTTTTAATTAAAGAGGGTGAAAAACTGTCTGAGAGGTGGGTTAATTAAGGCTAGGTGCGTTTTCTGTAGAGGTGTGTTAATTAACCGACCAGTAAGAAATGAATGTCAATGTTGTGTATTGTTTAATTGGCGTGTTTTCTCGCTAGTTGCGATAACTGCACCAAAAGGAGTATAATCAAGGACCAACATGCTTTATCTGACACGTACATGTTAAATCAAAATTTGAGAAGTAAAACTGTTTTACTGTGCGATTAATCATTCGGCCGTGTGTTTTACGCAGGTCTTTGTAAAATGGTCTTTAGAAAGGCGTGTGTGCTCGCTATGATGATCTACGTTTCTCTTATGTCTATTGTAGGCCTATTACGTACCATATATATAAGTTGCATTTTATGAAATAAAAATATGGATTTATCTATCGTATACGGAAAGGCGAATGTAATGTTGTCATTTATAAATACCAAGCAGACAGCGCCCAAATAAGAGTAAATCCAGCAAAAACAGGCCACAATGCGGTGTAAATTGTGCATTGTACCTTCAATAGCAATATCCATCAAACAGAAATCTCCTTGTTGATAAATATTACGACACAACAACCAATGGGACAGTGGTAATTCCCACGCAAATGTTATTTAAACTAAAATTATTTTAGCTTTTCACTAAATTTACATTGCATCAATCCAACTATCCTAATTCCAGAACTAACCTTATACCTTTACCGTATGTAAATATACTTATTCTCGTAAATATACTTATTCTCGTAAATATACTTAATCTCATCTTCCAACAAGTTATTATTTGTGTCTTCAAATTTGTACCATACAGGGCTGGGGCCATTACATTGCCAATGTAATTAATTACATAACCATTACCATTACTTTTTAAATGTAATCATTACAATTACTTTCTCATTTTTAGCAAAGTAATTAATTACCATTACCCATTACATTGAATGTAATTAATTACCATTACCCATTACTTTATGACAATATAAATAAAAATCATTTTTCACATAGAAATCAAAAAAAAGAACACAATTTTCTGCCATGAACAGCCTACAAAACCAAACTCAAAATAACCTTGCATCAAACTATAACACATACTTATGGAAGAACAATTACTGATTTATTTAGGCGACGTTTCGAAGAGTATTCTCTCAACGTTTTCAACGTTCTCAACCTTGCATCACTTTAATAGATATTTGTTTATGAATTGTTATTTCTATAAATTATAACATCAAGGCAAATTTTCATGTGACGGACAGTGGTGACAAAAACTGACAAACTTCGTCGAACATAACTGATTAGAAATTACAATTAAAACAGAAAGGATTGAATGTAAACCAGCTTATATGAATTCATATTACATTATAATATGTATTGCGACCCATTTGGGTCAATTTCTGGGTCCAGAAAATATCAATCTAGCTCCTTTAATACGTAATTTTATGAGATTCATGATCAATCCAAATAGTCTGTCTATAATACATTGTATAACTGATAACCATAAAATAATGAGATGCTTGAAAGCCATTGTTTGGGTTGTCACTTGTTACCTTGAGATTAAGATTAAAGGGTAGTAAGACTATTGTCTTTTAATCTAACTGATTGATTGATTGACTGAGTGATTGACTGTAAATTAACACTAATCTTTGATTAAAATATACTTCTTTTCAAAGATTCACTTTTTAGGTTACATGTCTAAAGAAGGGACCTACATAAAAAGTAATAAAACAAAATGTTGAATGCCTTCTTATTAAAATTTATTAAATCTGATTTAATTTTTCTTTTTTTTTAAAAAAAAGAATTATAACAAATTGGATTTTGTGTCAGATACACTTAATTTTCTTCTTTGGGGCTATAAAATTTGATGTTTATCATATGGAAATATTTATATGTGCCATACAATGTAATTGAAAAGTAATTGAAATGTAATTGACCATTACATGATTTTTGGAATGTAATTAATTACATTTCCATTACTCATTACTTTTGAAATCTTCCATTACTCATTACATGGCCATTACTTAAAAAAAGTAATGATTACATTCCATTACCATTACCCATTACCATTACCCCAGCCCTGGTACCATATAAGTTCATGATCCAAAAAATAATATAATTCAAATGTCAACCCATCCATTGGCACTTCAGATTTCACATCACTCCGGTTCATGCATCGTCCGTGCAGATTCGACAATCTTAATTAAGTCTCCTTGATCAAAGCAACACTTCTTTTTTGCACAAGCTTATTCGCACGTATTGGAAAACTGTTCAGTTGCTTTATTTGAGAAGATACTAATGATAAACTTTAACATTTGGCAATTTTTTCTTTGAAAATTCTAATAAATTGGTAGTTCTTCGGGAAGCGTTGATCATATAGCGTACCCTGTTTGTGTGTGTTTTAAGTTTTTATAATAGCTAGCAGATAATTTAGGATATCTGATTACTTTCTGAATGAACATATATCTCGTTATTACTTTTTAAAAAGCCTTTTTAATGATAGCCGGACATCATTCACAGATATCAAATATAAATCACAATAAATAGACCATGAATAGTCCAATGCAGATTTGAAACAAACAGCATTGTAATTTTATGCAAAAATACATTTACCTGTTTCCTAATTCGATTCAATATTTGATTTAAACTTCACAGTTCAATTAGACCTTAGACAATTATGTTTCCAACTGGCACGGAAAAATAATTCAAATCAAATTTATTATCAACATCAGGGAGATGTTTTACAAATAAAGGGAACAAATTAATAATAATACTATAAATCGAAATTTTGTAACTGTTAATACATATATATATTAAAGTTTAAGAACAAGATATTGATACACAGTATACACTACACGTGTATATATAATTATAGTGTGCTCTTCATAACTTATTTAGGGACGCTTTACCAAGTGACAATTTAATCATATAAACAAATATTAAAGGCCAATATAATTAATTTGTTTTAAATATCCTATTATTTAGAGAATAAAGATATTTGCAACATCTTAACCTAAGTAAATGTTAGATTATTCCATAAAACAGATACGCCTGTATAAAGAGAGAGTCAGTTAGTGGTTGCAGTAAATTATATTCCACTATAGCCCTTTGGGCTTGACGTCACTAGAATATGCACTAAATTCAACGTTTAAAGTAAACAAAACTGACACAATGTGTATTCAATTTACATGCCATAAAAGTTTTAAACATAAATTACCTTATTTTTCATTTTGCACGATTTTTTAAGTTATTGAAAACATTTAATTAATAAATCTATAAACAAAATTAACAACTGTAATTCAGACAGCAAATTCTAATACACATTTTCATTGTGCACGATTTTTTTAAGTTATTGAAAACATTTAATTAATAAATCTATCAACAAGGGTTGTCGCATATTTTTACTTTTTTTGGTAATGAAATATTTGTAATACACTAAAATCTGATTAAGAGTAACAACTCATTATGTAATTATCTGAAAATCATTAGAATTTGTTTGCTTTTTATAAAAGTTTTGCCCCACGCTAACAATTAGTATAGGAAACATTTAATATCATGGATTTAGCAGTTCAGTTATCAAAATTCATTGAAAATCAAAATACTTGTCCGTTTCAACACCTTAAACTCTGTGTATCAATCTGAAGTCAATCGGATGATAAGTTTGGACTCTATAGCATCACAAGGTTTTTTGAAGTGATCAAGGGAAATCGCTCAAAATCAGTAGGCTTCTTCGTCTCATGACCTTAAACAGTATGTGTGTATTTAAAGTCAATCGGGTATTAACTTTGGCCTCTACAGCGTCCACAGGATTTTTTGATGTGATCAAGGGCCATAACTCTGGCAGTAATTATCAGAAATCAATAGGCTTTTTCGTCTCATGACCTTAAACAATGTGTATAAATTTAAAGTCAATCGGATATTAATTTTGGCCTCTAGAGCATCCACAAGATTTTTTGAAGTAATCAAGGGCCACAACTCTGGCACTAATTATTAGAAATCGCTGAAAATCAATAGGATTCTTTGTCTCATGACCTTAAACACTGTGTATAAATTTAAAGTCAATCGGATATTAACTTTAGCCACAACTGCCAGACGGACAGGGGCGACGACAATATACGACCACATTTCAATGTGGGCGTATAAAAATGGCAATACTTTCCCCCAGTTTGACTGTATATACAAGATACAAGTGCTCTAATATTGTATTTTAGAAAACGGTTAGACATATAGGCGGTGTTATTAATGAACTATTTAAATGTCCGCAACACATCCCAAGTATTAATATTGTCTAGTTCTATCGGGGGCAGATTCATCGTTCAGTGTCATAAGTTTTATAATTTTTGCTGGATCAGCTGGACAGATACAATACCATGCTGATTTCTATTTTTCATTTTGGCCCCAACGACTCGGCCTTCAATGCATACTATCAATCATAAGTCAATATGTGAACTTACGGGAACAAGTTGTTTCGACATCGAGCTGGTTCGACACCCACTACTGGAGTTGTTTCGACACCATCTATTTGGGTCAGTTTGACTAGGATTTGATTCGATTGATTATATAAGATTTGTGCGTGGTTGATTTAAATAATAAAGATTTTATAACTTTAGCGGCTGTCTTTTCTTTCATAAACATCAAATATCCGTTTTACGCAGATCAGTCTATATATGGATTTATACCTGGTGTAGGCCTACATGTAGTTACATATATGCGTTCTTATACGCATTTCATTTCTTGATGAATACAACGTGTTTTATACTTCGTTCCAATTTAATTATCTGATATTTTCTAATCTCCATTGTCAAATCTCAGAGCCAGCTAAGAAACCATAGGTTTCCGTGATTGTGAATCCAGCCTTTGTTTTTACAATACTGTCGATTCATGCACGCTTTTCACGCGGAATTGCCGTTTGATGTTGTCAGGCGACACACAGTTAGCTCTGCTCTTTGATATTGACCGGCGAGGCACAGTTAGTTAACTTGTGCACTAACGGAATAGCTGAGATAGGTGGTTGGAATTCGGCAATTGTTACAGTTTATTCCAATAAATCAGGCGTTGAAATGTTTGTAATCTTCTAGAAATATTTTTTTTACTAGTCACTTGGTCATTTCAAGTTGTCAGCTATGATTTTCGTTTTTAACTTTAAAAATTAAAAAATTTTAATAAACTCAGCGTTCACCTTAGCACATTTTGGCGGAAGTAATGAAACAAATGACCCCCGTTTTCTCACTCGAGAATCTTCGCTATTCCGACTCGTTCATTGTACACACGTTTCCGACCCATTCCATGGTCATGCCAATAATGGTTGTATATTTTACATTCCAAATGAAGCACAGTAGAGGGAATTCAACAATCAAAATATTAAATTCTCTTGCATTTCGTACAATAGAACAAAGACCACATAAAATAATAATTCTTAATTGCATATATTGATAGCCAAGGGTTACTACATTCATTTTACGTCAAGTTCACACCAATCTGATTAAAATTAGTTCAGATATTAACGTTTGAACATCAGACAGCAAAAAACGGTTTTCAAATTTTCAATTACAACCTTAATCCAGTTGATTGGCTGGTGACGTCACAGGCACTACACATAATCTATACACATAATCTATACAATATATCACTGTATACACACCACCAGTTAACACGTGTGTAATCGTCGGTCCAATTAACATTTGACTGGCGTAATCATTAACTCGACATTATTTACATGTAAGCTACATATCACTATACTATACAAGTCAAAGCATTTTCAAAAGTCGACCTTTCTCATCTTGAGTTGTCATAGATTATGTATTTCAAGATGCCACGTTATCGATGAGTTATTGAGAGTTGTGGAAATTCCAGCAAGGAAAAGGGGAATAATGTACCAGCGTTTCACAAATTTGCCAAGGATGAAATCTTACAGCAGAAAGAGTGGATTGCGTTTGTAAACAATTCAAATCCTGATTGGCAACGTACAGTCACAACAGTGATATGCAGAGAACATGCCTTTATTATTAAAAAAAGTTAAACGATAACCTGATCTTATCGCGCAAACGTATATCCATCAAAATGATTTATATTTAGATGTTTGAACACTAATCAACAAATAATACGAGGCTACTTTATTACAAAAACATCGGTGAACAAAGCTAATTAATCTGGTCGGCGTAAAAAATGATAATTACCTAATCAACATTCTTTTAAGAATTAATTTATGACCCAATCTCTAAGTAACATTAGTCTGATTGATTTATGGCAGGTATCAACGACCCTACACTTGCCAGCAATACACGAAGTAGTAAGATGACCCTTCTCAATCTGTTATTCCATTAAGATGGTTACCAACAAAAGGTATTTGTACATATACTGAGATATTATCTTTTCATATTTCATTTTTACGGTCTATTTCAGTGTAATGAAGTCAAAGTCGTATGCAGAAAGAAAGGCGCCGTATGACGATAACGGATTGTCACTTACAAATCACGTTTCAATCATTTTTGATGTTTATGATACATTTGGCATGACCACATCTTTTTACCCCCATACTTTTTTACTCGGGGGGAAATTAGAAGAACCACAATACTCTTCTGATGAAAATGTATCTCGAATTGTTTGGACTGCACACACGATTGTAGAGGGTATTTAATCACTGCCGTGAGAAAATAGAACGACCGGACATTATGAAACAAATCGTTGGTGAAGTGTCAAAAGGGTGTATCTCAGGAAATTAGTCAAATACAGTTTTTTGCATTTCTAACATCTCCTAATTGATATGCAAATTTCGGTCTAAGCTGTGTATCTCTACGCCAATTACAACTGTTCTGGGTATCATTTGTCCGAATGTTGTATCTTGGTTTGTGGAAATTTTGAAATACAAAAGGTTCTATTTCTTAATATTAGAAATTCTGAGATACACCCTTTTGACACTTCACCGACGAAATTCTAAATTAGAACAACTAAACTCTTCTGAGGAAAATGTATCTCGAATTGTTTGGACTGCACACGATGGTAGAGGGTATTAAAATCGCTGTCGTGAGAAATCAAAACGACCGTACATTATGAAACAAATTCTAAAATGGATTTTAAATTAAAATTACATAATTAATTAACAAATTTTTCCGTAGTCAATTGTTTTATTTAATTAGGGGGATTAAGGAATCAGCCAGGCGTTAATGAATACACAAGCCAGCTGTATATAGGTAATTAAAGAATAAACATTCCGAATATGCATTCGGTCACTGTCACGTCACTGGCGCCTGAGGGGATTAAGTAGGGGTGACTATTGTTGGTAATTTTCACTATTGCGATAGTATTGCTATTGGGTAAACAGCTATTGCAATACTATTACTATTGGGGATTAAATATTGCGATACTATTGCACTATTGCTATAGTTTGATCTGTTTATTAGTTTAGGTTTTAAACACACTGTCAGGTATACCTTTATTATAACATTTAAAATAGCATTATGCAAGAGCAAAATCTGCTTATTACAGGTCTTTCTGTAGGCCTGAAATGTTATCCAAATAATCAATTAGACATTAATTAACATATCCAGACCATAATAAACTCTTGATGTCAAGGCTGGCCTTCGATGTTGGTGGATTAAAATCCTATATGCCGCTTAATGGTTGTTGAAAATTAAATCAATCAAGTGGATAATCCAGACTATGCTGTTTCTATTAATGATTTGAGTAATGATAACCGAGGCTATGTGAATATTTCAAACGCTTTTTTCTCAGCTAGTAGTGGATCAATTTGACTGAAATTTTCAGCAAATTACCTTTACACTATCTAGTTTTTAACGATTATAGTGAGAACTGTCATCTCTTTATCTCATCTCACATAATGTAACTTTAATCAAACAAAAAATTTTGAAACACTACAAAGTTCCAGGTAATGTTGTTAGATAATATAATATAAGTAGACTTCCAATAATATAACGGATGTGCATACAACGGACAATCGCTTATAAGGACACAAAAGTTTGGTCTCGATTTTTGTAATAAAAATTTCTTGTTTTCAAAGTCTTTTTATAACGGACATACGATGTAAGAGTCCATTTTTATTACGGACTCTCGAATAAGCAGAACAAAATAATGATGTTACTGATTATATTATCGGTGACCGGAATACTTTTCCCAGAAAATAACTATACTGATTTTTAGTGTTGTTACAATTACAAAATTCTTGAATCGGTAATCGCCTCGCCAAAAATCGTATCGGTTGGGCTGTGTAAGACATTCCCGCATTCTGACTTACCCCTAATGCTTGAACTGCTAATTAAAAATCCAGTACTTGCAATAGATTACAATTCACTAGTTGATCAACATCTCCCGCCCATAAATCAGTACGTAATATTTTAACATGGATATCGGTATCATATCGACAAATAAAAACCCGACAGAATTAAGCGACACAAGACGATGCAGATAAAAACAACATGTGTCTTCTAAAGGTGCGACAAAATTTGAAGGGGGGGGGCGAATAGAAGAGCCTCCTAGCTGGTATCTCAGGTACACGGTAACGTCGCATTCTGATTGTGAATTAAATAATAAAGTAAATTGTTTTGTTTTTTTTTGTTTTTTTTAAATTATATAAAATTGTATATTAATAATATTACATTAGTAGTTTAGTAACTTGGAAAAAAGGCATAGCCAACTTTCCTGTCAGATGCGGCATTGGCCGTACGTGACCATTTTCAGCTTTTTCGCGCCAAAATCAACCATTTTACACATTTCTTAGTAAGCCATGCCTAATATGGTAGACGAAGATTTCCATGTGACATTGAGATCGTGTAACACTATTTTAGTGATAACGGAGCTTTTTGTTAAAAATACAGAGCAATTATTCGACAAATACGAGTGAATTTGAGCCATGTTACTTTTGCTATTACAAACTATGGAAACTATCGATAGTTTGCTTGACTATCGCAATTTTTATCGATAGTTTCTTTTTACTATCGATACATACTATCGACAGTCAAACTATCGCGATGCATCGATTGTTCGATGTATCGTTACACCCCTAGGATTAAGAGTGTTTTCGATAATTGGCCAAGTCGTTTTTATGGGAGGTCTATATTTGCAACTTTGAGAGACAATATCTGAATTATTTTTCACCAGATTGATGTTAAACTGCCGTAAAATGCATATATTAACCAATGTCTATAAGTTCCATCAGTTTCGTTTTCTGGTTTTATGTGCTCTTTAAGGTCAATATTTTTATTTTATTTAATGCAACTTTATCTATAAGTAGCGTGACTTACTATATTGGGTCTTAGAAAAATTGCTGGTTCACTCTTTCTATAGATTCAAATCTGACGTACTAAAATGCGGACGACATTATTTTTCACCAGATTGATATTCACTCTTTCTATAGATTCAAATCTGACGTACTAAAATGCGGACGACATGTTTATAATATGTAAAAAAGATAGGTTGCCAGGCAACGAAACATACGCCCACAACAGCTAAGTCGTCCGGGCAGTCAACAAGGATTGTCGCATATTGCTTCTTTTGTCAGTAAGGAGAACATTTACAACACATGATAATCTTATTACGAGTAATAGCGCATTAAGTAATTATCAGAAATGAATAGAATAGTTTAGATGGTTTGTCTCAAGGGCTTTGTCCACAAGATATTTCAAAGTAATCAAGTGCCATAACTCTGGCAGTAATTATCAGATATCACTGAAAATCAAATAGGATTCTTCGTCTCATGACCCTAAACACTGTGTACAAATTTAAAGTCAATCGGATATTAACTTTAGCCTTTAGAGCGTTCACAGGGTTTTTCAAAGTGATCAAGGGTCATAACTCTGGTAGTAATTATCGGATATCACTGACAATCAATGGGCAGTAATTATCGGATATCGCTGAAAATAAATAGGCTTTTTAGGGTTTCACATTGCGAAGCTTGTGTGAAACACTATTGTTTTTGTTAAAATTATTATTCTTATTATCATTCTTCTTTTGTTTTGAGTAGATCTCAGCAACTGCTTGTCGCATCGTTACGATTTCTTCGGTTTTACTGGGAAAATGGGTGTGACTTAGAGGATAAAGCTATTTTGAACGTTCTGCGACAATGCGAAATGTCCGAAATCACCGAAGTTATCATTTTTGAAAATATTGCAGTAATTTTAACAATAATCATTGGATTTTAATTTTTGATAGATTTTGGCATAGCCGGAGACAGGGCACATAGCTACGTTACTTTCAATTTTTGATTTTCGGCAAATCTTCGAAGATATTAGGCGCCAAATTTCGAAAATTTAAAATTTTACAAAAAACTTTTTTATTTATGAATATTTCTTAGTCGTGTTGTGCACAGAATTAAAGAGTCATCTGATTAGCGCAAAAATGTTAAAATTTTTTGTCTCAGTAATTTTCCTTGGCCGCCATTGGCTAATTCAGTTTTTCAGTCCTAGATTATTTTGTTATTGTTCGATTTGTATAAAACAAAGTTCATATGCTTCGTTGTCTCAATTGTCATTTTTTTTGTTACCGATAGTGTTATCTGTCGGCACCGGAAGTGGCATAATTTTACCAAAAACTACAATTTTGACAGTTATTTACGATCTTCAAAAACAAATATTATTTTTTTCAAAAATTATATGACTCAAAGAGTGTGTCCTTTCAAGGCGCAAAAAATGGCGGAAGCAGTTTTTTTAATTTCTATTTCATTTTCTTGCAAATTGGATTAAGAGGTGAAAAAAGGCGTAAAATTGACCTATTTACAACCCATTCAGGCTTTTCAGATTTTAAAATATTTTTACATAACTTTTATAAACTTGTAGCTATAATCCATACGAAGAAAATGTATGTTAAAATTAGTTTGTAATATAAGCAGTTGCCAAGAAATGGGCAGTTCTGCACAAGTCACTGGTTTCGTTATTTTGCCTGTAATATTTCAATTATTATTGGGTTTTTATAAAAGTGACATCATTTGATTCAAAAAGCATGTAGCGTCATATCAAGTTGATTACTATTTAAAATTGACACCGGAAGTGACGTCATTTGGTCAAAAACTGCATTTTAAACTTTTTAAATCAAAGTTTTATTCAACCAAGAATTACTTAATATGTATTAATAATTTTAACTTTTGGTTTAAATTCACATATAAACACAACTCATATGGTCATATAGATATCATAAAATTGTTTCTAACTTGTTCGGTTGCCGAGAAATAGGCGGTTTTCTACAGGTCACTTTTGAAGGTTTTGGGGCCATAAAAGTGTCAATTATTATTCGATTTTCATAAACGCTACACCATGTTATACCTAATGCCATTCGGGATTTCATACAAGTAATTTAAAATTTTCCTTATCACCGGAAGTAACGTCATTTTGGCAAAAACTGTATTTTTAGCCTTCAAAACAGATATTTTATTCAAATGAGTCTGTTTTGAAATCTTTTTCAAATTATGGTATTTGATGCCAATCAACAAATAGAATGAACCCATACGATCATACAGATATCACAAAATGGTTTCTAACTTGTACGGTTGCCGAGAAATAGCCGATTTTCTGCAAGTCACTTTTCAAGTTTTTTGGTCTTTAAAAGTGACAATTATTATTCGATTTACATAAAATTTTCACTATATGATATCGTATGCCATTTCTGATTTCATAAGACTAATTGAACATTTTCATAACAACGGGAGTAATTTAATTTTGTCAAGATCATTTACAAGTAACAAATGTATAAAATGAATTGATATTGCTGGATTTGGTTGATTCTGCGTCCATTTTATTTGTGTGCAATGTTAATTTGGAAACCTGTTTAGTGGTTTCGTTGGTACCAGAAGTGACATATGTTCAAGGGTAACTTGGCACCGGAAGTGACATGTTTAAGGGTAACGTGGCACCAGTGAAACCCGTCATTCCTGCATGCAGGTCTAGTTCTTATTAGGCTTTCAGACTTTCGTCTGAAAGCCTATTGAGATTACTAAAATTATTATTATTAGGCTTTCAGACGTTCGTCTGAAAGCCTATTGAGATTACTAAAATTATTATTATTATTATTTATTATTATTATTTACCGCGAGGGCCTAGATCTCCATGATCGAAAACAGATATCGATCTGGAATCAGATTTTCTATTGGGAAACCATGTGGTGGCTACTTGATAAAATATTTTTGAAATTTCTGCGCATACCGGAAGTGACCGAACTTTGTACGTTATCTAAAAATTGAAAATCGGCCATAGTTTCGTCAATTCTTTATCCATTTTCAAACAAATTACATTTTTGGAATCCCTGAATCTTTTCTGAGACAATCTATTCTGAGACATTTTTCAATTTCGAACATTCGTCTATGACTTTTATCGTTTGAAAATTGCAAACATGTTGTTTACGAAACAGTTTTTGTTATTTTTCAAAATTTTCAAATTTGACCTACATTTTTGGATACCTGAAGTCCATCCGATTCCAGTAATATAAGTTTCATTCAGAGTTATCGCCCTTTATTTTTCGATTTTTTTCGAATTTTCTTCACATTTTGTGAGCTCCAGTTTCGGTTTATGGCAGAATTGACGTTTCTGAAACTTCTGGAACATGAAGTTATAGTCCAATACCAACTTATAAAGCAATTTCGACAAGAATCCTTAAACCGGAAGTGGTCGAAATAATGGGCAATATTTTGAAAAAAATGCAAAAAATGGATATTTTGGGGAAAAACGCGATTTCTCCGCCCGATATCAATGGATTAAAGAAATTAGGGTACCATTGGACTGCACTAGGATTGTACTATCGTATGATACCCATTTCATACGGATACTATGATCAGGAAGCAAAATATGGCACGCTGAAAATCACGAATTTTCTGATTTTTAGCATTTTTGGACGCCTGTATCTCGAAAACTTAACCTACAATTTTTTTTTAATTTTTTTATCGAGAGTCCTTTTGGAGGTATTTTGCATGAAGCCAACCAATAAGACTTTGAAATGTCGAGAATAGAATAAAAAAGGGACTGAAAATCGAAAAAAGTCGAAAAATCGTGAAATTTTGAAAAATGCTCTACTATTTTGTTATTTTAAGAGATTTTTAAAAAAAGGTTGTATATTCAGATAGCTGACCTAATTACGATTCTAACGATGTATAATATGTATGTAATTATTGAAATTTAATTTTCGATATTTTAAATTTTTTGCATTTTTGGCACTTTTGAACATAGGATTTCTCAGGGGCATTTTATCTGATCAGATAATGTAATATATCATAACAGAGCCCTGTGGCTATTTTAGCGCCCAAACCGGCTATTAAAACTATTCCGACAATAATAACCATACCGGGAGTATTCAAAAAATGAAAAAAAAGGTTAAAAATATTGTCGCACTTGCGAAAAACTTGATTACTCACTTAGGTAATAGCGGACCAAAAGAACTAAAGTGTCGTTGGATAGCCCTATTAATGGACCATCATATGGTATCTAAATAATACGATTTCGATGGTAAGGAAATAAATTATTGTATGCCAAAAATCTAGTATTTTCCGATTTTTTAACATTCTGAGACGCCCTTTTCTCGAAAACGACGCCTACGATTTTTCTGAAACTTTTCTTACTCATAGTCCTATCGTAGTCTATATAGTGAATCCAAAATGAAAAGCATTGAAATAATGTAGGTGGTCCAAAAATGACATCAAACTTTGAAAAAAATTGAAAAATCGTAAAATTTTTGTAAACGCTCTTTAATTTATCTTTTTTTCCAAAACTACTCAATGGATGTTTCTGACACTTCTGGTACAGAAAGTTAAGTATCCAAAGAACTTCGTAAAGCTATCACGACAACGATCGTAAAACCGGAAGTAGACGAAAAAATGTCCGATATTTTGATAAAAAATATTTTTTTTACGGAAAACCTTTTTTATTTATGAATATTTTTTGATGGTATTTTACACAGGGTTAAAATATCATCCTACTTGACCAGAAATGGGAAAAAAAATTGTCTCGGTTATTTGCGTTAGCCGCCAACGGCTAATTTAGTTTTTCGTACCCAGAAAAATTATTTATTGTTCGATTTGTATAAAACAAAGTTCATATGCTCCGTGGTCCCAATTGTAATTTTTTTTGTTATGGTGAAATTTTTCTGTCGGCAACGGAAGTGACGTAATATTAACAAAAACTATAATTTTGACAGTTCGGTACTACTTTTTGAAAGCAAATATTATTTTTTTTCAAAACTGATATAACTAAACGGATGCACCCTGCAAAGGGGCACAATATCCTTAGCTCAGATTTTTTAATTTCAATTTCATTTTCGGGCAATTTCGAATAAAATGTAAAATAAAGTGTAAAATTCAGTTGTTTACAATTCATTCAGCGTCTTCATATTTTGAAATATTTATTTGTAATTTTAATAAACTCGTAGCAATAATCCAGAAGAAGAGATTGTATGCGAAAATTAGTTTGTAATATGAGCAGTTGCCGAGGAATATGCAATTTTGCATGCGTCACTTTTCACGTTATTTTGCCTATAAAAGAGTGAATTATTATTCGATTTGCAATATTATTTTTCCATTTGATGCTTAGTGTCAATTTGTTCTAGGTCAAGCCAATTTTACAATTTCACTGTGACCGGAAATGACGTCATTTGGGCAAAAACTGTATTTTAAACCTAAAAAACAGATATTTTATTCAAATGAGTCTGCCTTATAATAATTTTAAAATTATGATATTTGATTCCCATCAACAAATAGAATGAAGCCATACGACCATACAGATACCACAAAATGGTTTCTAACTTGTACGGTTACAGAGAAATAGGCGATCTTCGATAAGTCACTTTTCAAGGTTTTTGGTCTATAAAAGTGTCAATTATTATTCGATTTTTATATTTTTTTTTTACCATTTGATGCCTTATGCCATTTATGACTTCTATGAACTAAATTAACATTTTCAATATCACCGGAAGTAATGTAATTTTTTCAAAAAACGTATTTTTGGCCTTCAAAACAAACATTTTTTTTTTGAAGTGGTTTATGTTTATTATTCGTTTAACTTTATAACGTCTGACTCTAATGGGCAGTAAGATTGAATCAATACCATCATATTGATATCAAGAAAAGGCTTCTAGCATGTTCCCTTGTCGAAAAATAGCCAATTGTCCCAGTGTCACTTTTAATTTTTTTACCTTCTTAATTTCAGTTTATTGGTTATAGGTTAATTATTTATTGCCCGTTATGTATAAAACAAAGTTTGTATTTTGTATGTTGCGAATTTTCGACTTATTTTTCACCTATAATAATTTCTTTCGGCACCGGAAGTGACGTAATTTTGCCATAATTTACACTTTTGACCGGTCTTTTCGCCAGCAAATATTACTTTTACATATGATAGAGGGTGTCACTGAAGCAAAACAATTAAAGTTTGGTAGCTCAATGGATCGGCTAGGGTATAATAAACTTCCTGTATGATTCCTGAAAGCCGGTTCAGTGCTGCTTGCAGGTCTAGTTATTATTATTATTATTTACCGCGGGGGCCTAGATCTCCATTATCGAAAACAGATATCGATCTGGAATTAGATTTTCTATTGGGAAACCACGTGGTGGCTACTTGATAAAATATTTTTGAAATTTCTGCGCATACCGGAAGTGACCAATTGAAAATCGGCCATAGTTTCGTCAATTCTTTATCCATTTTCAAACAAATTACATTTTTGGAATCCCTGAATCTTTTCTGAGACAATGGCTATCTCACATTTTTCAATTTCGAACATTCGTCTATGACTTTTATCGTTCGAAAATTGAAAACATGTTGTTTACGAGACCATTTTTGTTATTTTTCAAAATTTTCAAATTTGACCTACATTTTTGGATACCTGAAGTCCATCCGATTCCAGTAATATATTCATTCAGAGTTATCGCCCTTTATTTTTCGATTTTTTTCGAATTTTCTTCACATTTTGTAAGCTCGGGTTTCGTTTTATGGTAGAATTGACGTTTCTTAAACTTCTGGAACATGAAGTTATAGTCCAATACCAACTGATAAAGCAATTTCGACACGGATATTTAAACCGGAAGTGGTCGAAATAATGTTCAATATTTTGAAAAAAATGCAAAAAATGGATATTTTGGGGAAAAACGCGATTTCTCCGCCCGATATCAACGGATTAAAGCAATTAGGGTACCATTGGACTGCACTAGGATGGTACTATCGTATGATACCCAATTCATACGGATACGATGAGCAGGAAGCAAAATATGGCACACTAAAAATCAAGTATTTTCTGATTTGGAGCGTTTTTGGACGCCTGTATCTCGAAAACTTAACCGCAACTTTTTTTTTTTAACTTTCTCTATCGAGAGTCCATTGGATAGTCTTGTGAATTATGCCATCCTATAAGACTTTGAAATTTCTGGAATAGGTGAAATAACGGACTGAAAATTGAAAAAAGTCGAAAAATCGTGAAATTTTGGAAAATGCTCTACTATTTTTTTATTTTAAGAGATTTTCAAAAAAAGATTGTATATTCAGATAGCTGACCTAATTACGATTCTAACGATGTATAATATGTATGCAGTTATTGAAATTTAATTTTCGATATTTTAAATTTTTTGCATTTTTGGCACTTTTCAACATAGGATTTCTCACGGGCATTTTATCTGATCAGATAATGTAATATATCATTACAGAGCCCTGTGGCTATTTTAGTGCCCAAACGGGCTATTAAAACTATTCCGAAAATAATAACCATACCGGAAGTATTCAAAATGAAAAAAAAGGTTAAAGACATTGTCGCACTTGCGAAAAACTCGATTTCTCCCTTTGGTAATAGCGGACCAAAAAAAGAACTAAAATGTCGTTGGAAAGCCCTATTAATGGACCATCATATGGTATCTAAATAATACGATTTCGATGGTAGGGAAATAAATTATTGTATGCCAAAAATCTAGTATTTTCCGATTTTTTAACAATCTGAGACGCCCTTTTCTTGAAAACGACGCTGCAGATTTTTCTTAAACTTTTCTTACTCAAAGTCCTATAGGTTGTCTATATAGTGAATCCAAAATGAAAAGCATTGAAATAATATAGGTGGTCCAAAAATGGCATCAAACTTTGAAAAAAATTGAAAAATCATTAAATTTTTGTAAACGCTCTTTAATTTATCTTTTTTTCCAAAACTACTCAATAGATGTTTCTGACACTTCTGGTACAGAAAGTTAAGTATCGAAAGAACTTCGTAAAGCTATCACGACAATGATCGTAAAACCGGAAGTAGTCGAAAAAATGTCCGATATTTTGAAAAAAATTAATTTTTTTACGAATACTTTTTTTATTTATGAATATTTTTTTTATTTATTAATTTAGTTTTTCGTACCCAGAAAAATTATTTATTGTTCGATTTGTATAAAACAAAGTTCATATGCTCCATGGTCCCAATTGTAATTTTTTTTGTTACGGTGAAATTTTTCTGTCGGCAACGGAAGTGACATAATATTAACAAAAACTACAATTTTGACAGTTCGGTACCACTTTTTGAAAGCAAATATTTTTTTTTTCAAAACTGATATAACTAAAAGGATGCACCCTGCAAAGATGCACAAAATCCTTAGCTCAGATTTATTAATTTCAATTTCATTTTAGGGCAATTTCGAATAAAATGTAAAATAAAGTGTCAAATTCAGTTATTTACAATTCATTCAGCGTCTTCTATTTTGAAACATTTATTTGTAATTTTCATAAACTCGTAGCAATAATCCAGACGAAGAGAATGTATGCGAAAATTAGTTTGTAATATGAGCAGTTGCCGAGAAATATGCAATTTTGCATGCATCACTTTTCACGTTATTTTGCCTATAGAAGAGTGAATTATCATTCGATTTGCAATATTTTTTTTCCATTTGATGCCTAATGCCAATTTGGACTAGGTCAAGCCAATTTTACATTTTCACTGTGACCGGAAATGACGTCATTTGGGCAAAAACTATATTTTTAACCCAAAAAACAAATATTTTATTCAAATGAATCTGCCTTATAATATTTTTAAAATTATGATATTTGATTCCCATCAACGAATAGAATGAAGCCATACGACCATACAGATACCACAAAATGGTTTCTAACTTGTATGGTTACAGAGAAATAGGCGATCTTCTATATGTCACTTTTCAAGGTTTTTGGTCAATAAAAGTGTAAATTATTATTCGATTTTTATAATTTTTTTACCATTTGATGCCTTATGCCATTTATGACTTCTATGAACTACGTTAACATTTTCAATATCACCGGAAGTAATGTAATTTTTGCAAAAAACGTATTTTTAGCCTTCAAAACAAACATTTTTTTGAAGGGATTTATATTTATTATTCGTTTAACTTTATAACGTCTGACTCTTATGGGCAGTAAGACTGAATCAATACCATCATATTGATATCAAGAAAAGGCTTCTAGCATGTTCCCTTGTCGAATAATAACCAATTTTCCGAGGGTCACTTTTAAGTTTTTTACCTTCTTAATTTCAGTTCATGGGTTATAGGTTAATTATTTATTGCCCGATGTCTATGAAAAAAAGTTTGTATTTTGTATGTTGCGAATTTTCGACTTATTTTTCACCTATAAAAATTTCTTTCGGCACCGGAAGTGACGTAATTTTGCCATAATTTACAATTTTGACCGGTCTTTTCGCCAGCAAATATTACTTTTACATATGATAGAGGGTGTCACTGAAGCAAAAGAACTAATGTATAGTTTGGTAGCTCAATGGATCGGCTATGGTATAATTAACTTCCTGTATGATTCCTGAAAGCCGGTTCAGTGCTGCTTGCAGGTCTAGTTAAGCTTTCATATTACATATGAAAGCTTATTGTTTCTGTTAAGATTATTATTGTTATTTTTTTTTTTGCGTTTTATCCACAAATCGGATTTCTCAGAATCTAACCACAGTATCTTTATGAAACTTTTACCTACCCCCCCAAAAATGGGTGGTAGCTGTTGATTAAATATATTTTCAAAACGTTTTACGAATCCGAAATCACCGAAATTTACGAACGACAAAATGGACAATGCATTGTCGTAACTTTATTGTTTTTTGACCGATTTTACTAAATCTTTTTTCTTTGAATACCTTGAAAAAAATCATTTTCATCAGCAGTTTCACATTTTCGAATTTCTAAAATTCGTCGCTGTGATTTCGAACCAGAAGTTTAGACCAATTTGACAACTTCTTTAATAGTTGTGCGATTTTCATTCAATTTAGTATATAAGTAGATCCTACCGATGTGACTTCAAAAATATAATTAGAAATTTTCTAACTTATCTCCCCTTGGTGAAATTAAGGATCAAAGTTTTCAAAAAAATCGTCGAAATATAGGTCAGAATGACCTAATTTTTTTTTTCGATACTAGACAAGGAATTACTGATTCGTACACAAAATATGGAGTTTGTCGATCGAACCGGAAGTGCCACCATCTTGAAACGTGAAAAATCAATAAGGCTTTTTTGCTATTTTACTTACAGACTCGGGGGTTATATTTTCTGAATCCTTGTAGGAAGGCCTAAAAAATGTCGCGAACAGGATTTTGATTTAGGTCAACCGGGAGTCACCATTTTGAATTGAAAATCAAAAATAGAAGCAATTTGAAGGGCCGAGACTTTTGAGCACAATAACTCTCATTCTAATTAAGCTAGAATGTTCTAACTTGGTGTAGACGTTCACTAGGTCAATGTTATGATGAAGTTCAAAGATGAGCATTTTCTGCTTAGGGTAAGCAGAGATAAGCATATTGATTTGTTGATTCTTTAGGGCACGATAACTTCGGTTATAATGAAGGGAGGGCGGTGAAACTTTTGTCAATAGAGAGTCTAATAGCTAGCCTGTTGTGTGAAATCATTGTATCATTTTTTTTAAATATCAGGGATAGCCGAAAAAAGGAGATTGAAAATCCAAAAAGTCGTATTTTTACAACTTGGAGTATGTTTAGAGGTCTTTCTCGTAAAGTCAACATAATATTTGTTGGGAACTTCTTCTACAAAGAGTCTTATTGGTAGTCTTTTATATGAAACCATCGATCAACAGTCCAACATATCAGGAGTAGAAGAACAAAAGGATCGAACATTGAAAACGGCACCCTTTCATTGTTAAGCGAAACATGCAGTGTGGGTGACTACAATCTACACATTTAGTCATCGTATAGAGGTTATTCAACAGTATCGAATTCCAACTGCTTAGGGATATTTTACGTGCACTCCAATGTGTACACGGGACCGTGGTTTTCGTCCCATCCGAACTAGACAGCCGTTCTGCCTCACTGACAAGGGGGAACCACGCCGGGAAATCGAGATGAACTTTCTCCGTGCAGAACTTTCAATTCAAGCCAAACTTTTATTGCATACGATTACGCTGGTCAGTTGGAGCTTATTTTCAAAAGTTTTGTAATAATCGGTTGGTAATTAAAGTACCATGCACATTAAACTGTTAAAACAGAAAATTTCGCCCGGTTCAAATGTTTCTTGCTATAAGTCAGCAATTTTCCGAATTCAGGGAGGCTGAATGGCTGAATGGTTAGCATGTGCGCGCTGTATCGTAACGTCTGTCATTGAGTCAACCAGGGCTGGGGCCATTACATTGCCAATGTAATTAATTACATTACCATTACCATTACTTTTTAAATGTAATCATTACAATTACTTTCTCATTTTTAGCAAAGTAATTAATTACCATTACCCATTACATTGAAAGTAATTAATTACCATTACCCATTACCCATTACTTTATGACAATATAAATAAAAATCATTTTCCACATAGAAATCAAAAAAAGAACACAATTTTCTGCCATGAACAGCCTACAAAACCAAACTCAAAATAATCCTTGCATCACTTTAATAGATATTTGTTTATGAATTGTTATTTCTATAAATTATAACATCAAGGCAAATTTTCATGTGACGGACAGTGGTGACAAAAACTGACAAACTTCGTCGAACATAACTGATTAGAAATTACAATTAAAACAGAAAGGATTGAATGTAAACCAGTTTATATGAATTCATATTACATTATAATATGTATTGCGACCCATTTGGGTCAATTTCTGGACCCAGAAAATATCAATTTAGCTCCTTTAATACGTAATTTTATGAGATTCATAATCAATCCAAATAGTCTGTCTATAATACATATGATAACCATAAAATAATGAGATGCTTGAAAGCCATTGTTTGGGTTGTCACTTGTTACCTTGAGATTGAGATTAAAGGGTAGTAAGACTATTGTCCTTTAATCTAACTGATTGATTGATTGACTGAGTGATTGACTGTAAATTATAACTAATCTTTGATTAAAATATACTTCTTTTCAAAGATTCACTTTTAGGTTACATGTCTAAAGAAGTGTCCTGCATAAAAAGTAATAAAACAATGTTGAATGTCTTCTTATAAAAATTTATTAAA
Source organism: Patella caerulea (assembly GCA_036850965.1). Lineage (NCBI taxonomy): Eukaryota > Metazoa > Mollusca > Gastropoda > Patellidae > Patella > Patella caerulea. Next base: position 1,480,489 of record JAZGQO010000018.1, on the reverse strand, counting down.
TCTGATTTAAATTATTTTTTTAAAAAAAAAAAGAATTATAACAAATTGGATTTTGTGTCAGATACACTTAATTTTCTTCTTTGGGGGGCTATAAAATTTGATGTTTTTCATATGGAAATATTTATATGTGCCATACAATGTAATTGAAAAGTAATTGAAATGTAATTGACCATTACATGATTTTTGGAATGTAATTAATTACATTTCCATTACTCATTACTTTTGAAATCTTCCATTACTCATTACATGGCCATTACTTAAAAAATGTAATGATTACATTCCATTACCATTACCCATTACCATTACCCCAGCCCTGGAGTCAACGGGCGTCGTTTCGATCGCCAGGTTGCACGTGACATGGAATATGATGTCCAACCCCGTTTATTGCGAACGATTAAGCTGTTCAGGGGGAGCTTATTTTTAAAAGTTTTGTAATATTCGGTTGATAACTAAAGGTACCGTGCAAATTAAACTGTTAAAATAGAAAATTTGGCCCGGTTGAAATGTTTCTCGCTGTAGGTCAGCTACAATGTTCAAACTTAATCGAGTTCACAGCAGAAATAACAGTGAAACGATCAACGAACTCATAGCAGAAATAACAGTGCAAAACTTAACGAATTCATAGCAGAAATGAAATGGGGTTTTACGTCCTACTCTTCTGCACCTGACCTGGGCTAATGGAAGACGGCCATACGCCACACAGTGTGCTATGAGGGAATTTTTGCCCGGGCAAGGGATCTTTTACGTGCACTCCAATGTGTACACGGGACCTCGGTTTTTCGTCCCATCCGAACGACTAGGCAGCTGTCCTTATCAGGCCCTCCTTCTGCATCACTGACAAGAGGAAACAACGCCGGAAAATCGAGATGAGCTTTCTCGGCCAATGCAAGGATCGAACACCCGACCTCCAGGCTAACGAGCCAGCGCCTTGCCCACTTAGCCACCGTGATTCCCATAAATAGCAATGAAACGATCAACAAATTTATAGCAGTAATAACACTTCAACAATTAACGAATTCGTAGCAGAAATAACGATGAAACAATTAACGAATTCGTAGCAGAAATAACAATGAAACGTTCAACGAAATAATAGCCGAAATAAGAGTGGAACAATGAACGAATTAATAGTAGACGAGTTCATAGTAGAAAAAACAGCGAAACAATGAACGAATCATAGCAGAAACCAGAAGGCTATCAATACACTGTGAAATTTGAAACCTAAATGGCCCGGCTAGGAACAATATCTACATGCCCGTAAAAGACTACTTAATAGTTGGAATTCGAAAGAAAAGACCGTAACGACACTGTCCGATCAAACTTTAGTTAATTCAGTCGGCGCAAAAAGATAGGTCGTTAAAACCATTTCTGTTCAGTTCATTCCATTTCCTTAAATCTATGAAAGTTGTGTGAATTGGGAATCGCGTATTACTCAACAGTTTCAGGGGAGATAAGCCGTCTTTGAGATTGGAAATCAATTTTTGATATCGACTGTGTATGATTGCTACTAGATCGATTGTGATTCAGGTTCTAATCAGTTTGGATTGAAGAATCGGGGTGGTATATGTGTGTGTGATGGGGTGGGGGTGGTGTCACAAGACGCTATATCCCATTCGCAACCACACACCTAACAAATGCCGGGTATAGGTTGCGATCAGTTCTTTCAAGATTTTCATATATTTAAGCCACTTTATTACACGCCTCATCTGAAAATGTCTGTGTTAGTGTAGATAAATGTTGACCAAATAACATCTTTCACCATTTTGACTTTCAGTTACAGAACTAGCATAGGGGCGTTTTAAGGTTTATCATGGCGGAGGCTGTACTATTTTGAGGGCCCTCTGTCGCGAGGGGAGGTTCTTGATTGATGATTGTCACCCCAATGCAATGGCTGCATTCTCCTTCAGTAGTGGATTCGACAGTAACAGTGTATAGAAAACGATTGAGTTGGACTCGGGGCTCTTTCGCTTGGCACTAGGGACCCTTTTGTCATTCGTCGGACCCTTTTGTCTGTCTTTAGAGCCCTCCCTAACTAGGGCACATTTTCATTTTTCGCATCGGTTTTAGCATTTTTCTCCCGTTTTATTTTTTCAACTGCTTTGATTTTTTTCGCGGGGAAGCTGGCGCCTCCAGTGCCTCAGCTATAAAACGCTTTTGAACTAACAGTACTATTGACATAATACCGTTTTTTCCAGTAATGGTAACTCACTCGTTTCTTCAAGAATCATTCGGCATTCCAGGTATGCTACATTCTATTCGCTGTCTTCCATAGGAGCGGTAAGATGAGACCTGTTTGTGGGAAAATCCCTAAACAATATGCGAGGGTGGAATAATCGTACATTACTTTAAGGTTTGCGTGAAGTAATTGACATATCGAAATTAGTTATATTTTATTTTAAACATATTTTATTACTTTAAAGTAAATGGATTGGACAAAAGTTACTAAAACTTACAAAAGAGTCCTCTCCTATACAATATAATCGTTGTAGGTGGTCAATGGAGCAAAGTCAATACATATCAGATACTAATAAACAATAAATTAACAAGACAAACATATTTACACAAGCTCAGTGTATTTAAAATATGGACAAGAGAAAACACCTCGGTATAACATACCTTACAACAACGAAATATACGAAAGCGTGTAAGGTTTATTTGGTGAGGTTCAGATATTAAATCACTGTATATTTGAAATCAAAAACATATTTGGCGGGCGTTAGCGTGTTTTCCATTCTAGAAACTACATCATGATTTAAAACGCTCTGTGTTTTGTATGTAATTCTGTACTTGCTTAACTAAATGCATATTCTGAATTGTCGTTAATTGCGGGTCACCCGAAAGCAATGTCGTCAGATTTAGGTTATGGTAGTTTTTTAATTGATTAAATAATATACTCCTTTGCTCATCATACAAAGGACAATTTTGGAAGTAATGTTGCGTGTCTTCCGTTTCATGGCCACAGCGACATTTTTGATCATTTACAAGGTTAGATTTATAAAGATGTGATTTTAATGGGCTACAGCCATGACGAAGTCTTGTATGCAAGATATTAAATTTCCTGTTACGTGTGAGTAAGTATTTAGGTGGAGGTTTCGGTTGATCAAATTGAGTTATTTTTGTTCTGAATACTGCTCTATTAGCCGCTGCTTTTGTTGACGAGTCTAGCGAATTCCAGGCGCGAATTGTGCTAAGGAAAAACGAATTTTCAAATCGTGACGTTCGACAACGTGGCGTAAATAGATCGTTTGGATTTCGTAAAGAATACCATGTGTTATTGTTTCTATATTGTTGTAAGATATTTGTAAGAAACGCAGGACAATTATTGTTGTATATATCGTAAAAAAGTATTAGTTTCTGTCTGAAACGTCTGGTTGACAGTTTGTCCCATCCCGTTTCTTGATAAAGGACTTCTTTACTCGCAAACTTTGGTAAACCCGTAACTATACGAGCAGCTTCTAACTGAATTTTTTCTATACGAATACTATCATTTTTGGTACAGTTATCCCAGACCGGACTAGCATATTCCAGGATCGACCTGATGTATGCTTTATAGATTTTGTCTAACGTGTTTTGTTCCAATTTGTACTTAAGTTTTCTTAAAATATTTAATTGCTTTCTTGCAGTATCGCAAATTCTATCAATATGGTTAGCCCATTTTAAATCTTGCGACAAAGTAATGCCTAGGTGTTTGTGGTACCGAACAACATCGAGTTCAGTTCCCCCTAATTTGAGTGAAGGCAGTTTCCCTAGTTTCTTCGGTGAAAATAGCAAGACTTTAGTCTTATTTGGATTAAAATTTATCAGCCATTTCTGTGACCAAATGTGTAATCGGTAAAGATCACTATTGAGCGAATTCTCTAAGTCCTCGATACTAGATTTAGTACAACCAATGGCAGTATCATCAGCAAATAACCTGGCAATGTTGTTCAGTACTTCATAGATATTTATGAAAACGAGGAACAAGAACGGTCCCAACACCGATCCCTGTGGCACACCAGAATTCAGGTTAATCTGATTGGAGTAAACATTATTTACTAATACTTTTTGTTTCCTTCCTTTTATGTAGCTTCCAATCCAAGTCAAACAGACTTCATCGATTCCATATTTGCTAAGTTTATATAGTAGACCAGAGTGATATACACGATCAAAAGCTTTTGAAATATCGAAAAAAACATAGCAAGAAATTTTATGACTTTCAATAGCGCTAACACAATCATGATAAATTTCTATTAGTTGGTGTACAGTAGAGTGGTTAGGCCTAAATCCAGATTGAAAACTGTATAGTAGATCATTGTCTTTAAAATAGTTGTACAAGTGTTTGAATACAATCCTTTCTAGGAGTTTACTTATACAGCTCAGTAGTGATATTGGTCTATAATTTGCAGTTATGTGTATGGATCCGCCCTTAAAAATTGGTATCACATTTGCAATTTTCCACAACGCTGGGAATATCCCTTCTTCAATTGATTTGTTAAAGAGTAAACAAAGTGGTGTGCATATTGAGCACGAAGTAGCTTTCAGGAATTTGTTTCCTATTTTATCAGGGCCACAAGCCTTCTTATCTTTTAAACATGTTATAATATCGATTATTTCAGACTCTAAGATTTTTGGAAGAGAAAAATTCTGATTTGTGCGGGAACTGAATTCCGGCAACTCTGTTGATGAGGTATTATTTGACACAGCTCCAAAGAAATTGTTCAAAAGCTCTGCTTTTTCATATTCAGAATAAACTAATTCATCTTCCGTTTTATTGTGCAATGGAGGAATATGATTTACATTGTTTCTTCCGACCAGTTTATTTATAATTTTCCAAAAATCCTTTTGGTTTGAATTAGGGCTAGATATATCAGCTAACAGCTGCTCTTCATATTGCGATTTTAGTGCTTTTTTGTGGTTATTCACCTTGTTCCGCTGCACTTTGTACCTTTGTAGGTCGCTTGGGTTATTTGTACGTTTGACCTTATTCCTAAGTTTATCTCGAACTCTTATATTTTTACGTAGTTCTGAGTTGAACCAAGGTTTATCATTTGGGCGTAATTAATACCCGTCTTTTGGGAATGCATTTGTTAATGAAGTCATTTAAGATACGATAAAAAGATTCGCACGTATCATTTGTATTTAAGTTTTCAAATCGGCCATTCCAATCATAACTTTTGATAAGATTATTTAATTCATCAAAATTACCGTGATTATAGAGTACAACCTCCCTAACGTATTTAACTTTTGTAGTGACCTGTAAGTCTATTTCTCCGACTACACCCTTGTGGTCAGAAATATGAGAATCGAATTCAATTGTCTCGCCAAAAAGTACGTGTAAATCTGATTGGACAAGGATAACATCAAGTAGTGAGGAGCAAGTGGGTGTAACCCGCGTTGGTTCGTTGATTATATTAGCAAGGCAGTTTGTAATGATAATTTCATTTAATTTGCTATTCCGGTTTTTAGATAAGTCTATGTTAAGGTCTCCAGCAACAATGACATTAGAGGATTCTTGGAGTGCCAATTCAAGAGAAACCTCAAGCTTTTGCCAGAATGGCTCAGCTGTGTTTGGTGGTCGATAGTAGCATGATATAAGCAAAGGAACAGACCTATTCTGAAGCTTCACTTCAATCCAGATGCTTTCGATGGTGTCAAATTCAAGATCGGGCCTTCTTTTGAAATTGAGTGTTTCATTAACGTAAACAAGAATGCCTCCACCGAATCTATTACGATCCTTTCGGATTGGTGCGTGAAAATTATTCCATACAAGTGACGGGTCGTTATATGTCCCGTCCAGGTGAGTCTCTGAAAAACAGACTATATGGAATTCATTGACTATTTCGTAAATCTCATCGATTTTGTTCCTAATGCTGCGGGCATTAAGATGAAATATCGTAAAATTGTCGGTTTTTAGTATTGGGCCCGGATTTTGTTCAATGTCGTTAGATAGAAGTATTTGAATAGTAGAATAATACTGCACAGACAATTCGTTCCTTACATGAAAAGATGTAAGCAAGTACCAATTAGTTCTATGATAACTAAGTAATTTTGTTATGATTTGGATGGCCTTTTCTAGTCATGGACATCGCTACATTTATGTTTTCGTTCCCGCAACCTAATCTCATTTTAAATACACTGAGATACATATATACTGGCAAATGTGTGGATAAATATATACAGCTATTAACACAACAATACAAAACATTTAACAAGAAAATAAACATTTTTGTTTTAGAATAAAGCAGTATAGGCCAAGAGATATTTGTATTTATTCTGGGGGATTAGACACTTATTAGGAGTTTGGGAGGGATTTCGTTGGGGTATTAAAAGGTGTATTAAGTACAGAATAGTTTGGAGGCAAAGTTCTTCAATCCCACGAGAAAGATAAAGTTATTTCGAAAACTTTCAAATCTACCCAGACTTGACTGGGAGAGTGCAATGATTTACAAAAATATTAGTCCTACTTCCAGGAACCATATTATTTACAATGATATGTACTTACAGGGATTACAACCCAACAAAAAAATAATTGACAAGCTGAGTAGGGGTCAGTCGCGTTCTAATGTAATAATTAGTATAGACTAGCACTCAGTAGAAAATTTTTGGACTTCGACGAATTCTCATTTTTATTGGGGGGGGGGGGGCTATTTCGTTTCAGTGACCCACGCACTATCACCTAACCTCTCTATCGTGAAAGCAATGATAAACTGAAGCCAGAGCAATGGTTAAACCAGTAACTCTAATAATCACGTATCACTCGAGTGCGGTACACATGTAGGATAAGGTAGTGACGACAAATGTTGGACATGTTTTGATGGTCAATGGACACAAGCGAACGACGATTACTCAGACAGGGTATTGTACACTTCAAGTGTTGTTTATACCTTTAAAAGGAACTCAGCCATGGTGTTTGGATAAACACCGATTGCGACCCGTGATTTAACTCTCAGGTCAATATAGGTTAACATGTTTTATAAGCAATGATATTGTTACCCTGTTTATGATCGATATTTTAATATGACGAAATATATCTAGTCACAGGGATCTCTTACATTTCGATATGTTCAGGCTCTGATTTGACGTCGACTATTCCTACAATTTATTGATACCGGTATTGACTAGATTTACTGTTAATTTTACCGTTATTATGCTGTTAAGTGACAATATTACATGTTAACAATGTCAGTAAAGATAAACAATAAATTGGACATAATTTACTAAGCAAAACATTTATCGTTCTGATTCAGTAATAGGAGACAGATTAACGATATAGAATTGCAGAAACATAAATGGCAGACTGCAGTTATTTGTTGTCTGCACATGCTCTTATGGTGGCAGTTATTAAAGCTGACATTAGATTTTAATTTACCTTCAACAATTCTTCGTCGATGCTCATATGTTTCGTGAGTCTGAACTTTACATTGTTTTGGCCTACTACGTATATTTTCCCGTTTGAAAACCAAGCAGATTTTACGTTAGGGTTAACAGTTGCCGATTCCATTAGTTTTACGTTTTCGCGGGTCATATCTTCAGAGATTACGATCCCGCTACCTTTTAGCTGTTTTCTTCTCGAGATTATCTTGTACCTGTCATCTCGTCGTAATATTCTTACTATAATACCACGATGTCTAATCTTGGTTGGTTTTATACCCCCAGTAACTTGAACTACACCCACTCTGTGTGCTGCGTCAACTATTATTTCGTCATCTATGTGTAGTTTTTCGTGAAAGAGTTTCTTAGCAATTTCTATGCAGTTTTCATTTTCTGTTTCCTTTATTCCGAATATCCTAATATGAGATTTTCTAGAATACTGTTCAAGATCGTTAAACTTACTTTCAAGTTCTTTCAGTTGTTGATCTTTTCTTTGTATTATACTTTCTAGTTTTGTCACCCTTTCTTCTATATGATCCTGGTCCAAACTAAGATTTTCCGTAGCATTTTCTAGTTCAGATAATCGATTTGCGTGAGACACAAGTTTTTCGTTTATAGCTTTGTTGAGTTTGTACTCCAGTTTATTGACTGCTGCATCTACAGCTTTGCCAATTATTTCATTTAGAGTCACTTTGTCAATCAGCAGTTTTTCCGCCTTTTGAGGTTTTTCAGTTACTATTTCACTATTGGATATGTTAAATTTGCCGGATTTGGATTTGATAGGTGTTTCGTCGCCAGAAAAGCTAGAATCGCTGTGTAACATAAGCTTTCCGTTGTCGTTGAGCCGGCTAGTTAGAGTTTGTCTAGATGAACGAGAATCAGAGCTCACCTGAGTTGTTTTCTCCGCCATGATTGATGCAAGTACAGAATGTCCCAAATTTACTCGCTGGAAATCCCTATCCACATACCATTTCTCATAATTGTTTGAAACAAACTGTTGTAGGGTTACTTATATTTACTAATCCACCATTTATTCATGTTATCCTACATGCTATTATTCGAAGTTTTAGTTTTCCCGGAGCAGAGACTTTTCGTGGCTCGCACTGACCGCCATCTTTATATCAATTAGTTATATGCACTGAATAACCATGACACGGAGAGAGAGAGAGAGAGAGAGAGAGAGAGAGAGAGAGAGAGAGAGAGAGAGAAATGGGGTTTAACGTCCACTCGACGCAAACTAGGTCATTTTGGGACTAACATATGGTTTAATTTTATTTCAATAATCTGCTTGCGCATATTAACAGTGGGAGGAAACCGCAGGTCCCGGGATAAACCCATGAGATTGGACAGGCGAGATTGTAGGTTAGGGTTAGGGTAAGCGCTAAGGTTAGGTCTTGGGTTAGGATTAGGATTAGCGATATCCCTATTTACATCTCGTGACCTTTGACCAAACGTAATGAAGACAGGATGTGACGTATATATGCACATTGAGGTTATCAAGCTATAGACCGGACTAGTAGTAAGCTATAAACGGATAAATAACAAGAGTTTATATGTATATTATTTTATTAAATTTATATATATCTTAACTCCCTGATTATGCATGAACAATAGAAACTATATACTAGTATTCATAAGTATTAAAGCTATGGTAATATTATGCTATCAAATAGCCGTATTGTCTTAATATTTGTTGTAACCGCAACCTTGATAGTTATTGTAAGAAGGATAACGGTTGTAGTTGTTGTATCCGTTACCGTATCCGTTGTTATTGTAGTTGTTATATCCCTTCCCATATTCGTTGTTATTGTGGCCATTGTTGTAACCGTTGTTGTAATTGTAGGGGCCGTTGTAACTATTGTATCCTTTATTATTGTATTGGTTGTACTTGTATAGTCCGTTGTTGTATCGTTACCAACGATACCATGACCAATTCCGTGTCCAACAATACCGTGTCCGATACCGTTACCAACGATGTCATGCCCAATGCCGTTACCAATCTTTCCATGTCCAATAAGTCCGTGTCCGATTCCGTTTCCAATGATACCATGTCCGATACCGTTACCAACGATACCATGACCAATTCCGTTTCCAACAATACCGTGTCCGATACCGTTACCAACGATGCCATGCCCAATGCCGTTACCAATCTCTCCATGTCCAATAAGTCCGTGTCCGATTCCGTTTCCAATGATACCATGTCCGATACCGTTACCAACGATACCATGACCAATTCCGTTTCTAACAATACCGTGTCCAATACCGTTACCGATACCGTTACCAACAATACCATGACCAATTCCGTTACCAATAACACCGACTTGGCCAACAGCTACTATTCCGTGTCTGAGTCGGTTTCCTTGGATACCATGTCCAATACCATGGTTGAGTCCGTTGCCAATAGCTCCTACACCAACAAGACCATGTCCAACACCGGCATGTCCTCTTCCATATCCTTTACCAATTCCGTTTGCAAAGACACCAACACCATGTCCGAAACCGTGTCCGATTTTAGCATCGATGTATTGGGAAGCAGCTACTGTCAAACAGACAGCGAAAGCGACGAAAGCCTGAAAAAGAAAAAAAAACTATGTGTTTTACAGAAATAGCCGTAGATTTGATTCCATACTAAAAAAAAAATCGCGAGGGTTTATTTATAACCAAAAACTTGACAATCAAGAAATTTTACTGTGCCGCCATTATTTAGTACATGATCGAGTTTTGGCGTTACCAGGCAAAATCACAAGTAATGTTCAACTCTGGGTAATAATTTACACTTTTTATAATTTACCGTTCTGGCCCTATGAATATAAAACTGCCTTTAATACAATGTCAAGGGCGATAAGCAATAATACAACAGTGACGATGCAATATCATGTTCAACCCTCGGTAATTTCTACCAGTTTTAAATTTAAAGATGGACCTATGGGTATGCATGCCAAGTGCGATAAGCAATCATATAAAAATTTAGTATGTAATGAAACTTATTAGTGCTATACCAAATTAGATATCAGGTTTCTTGTCTAGAAAGTTCAAGTATATCCCATCTGGGTCACGATCCTTGTCACTACATACCGCTAATTAGAAGTTTTGAAGATTATTTAGTCAACAAGTTAAATTTACTCTCTGTAGATTGTTACAATGTTTTACTGTATTAGGCCAGTCTGTACAGAACAGAGGGCGAAAAAGCAAGTCCTATTTAGGATTTCAGGGACCGGGTATGCTTATCTTAAAACTTCAAAGATTTGAAATCTTATACGGAGTAGGGCAAAAGTCCTACTTTATACACCGACTGGACCATTGAACACAAACAGGTAGATTTTGCCCGGACATCTGTATCACGATATACTCTATCAAGGAATCTTTTACGTGCACGCCAATGTGCACACTGAACATTGCTTTTCGTCCCATCCTGACAATTAGACACTATTCCCTGTCAGACCGGGCAGACCTACCGTCCTGTACAGCTAACAAGGGCAGTCAAGCCTGTACAATTGACTTTCTGGTCAAACCCCGGGAGAGAGCCCAAGACCTACTGGTTAGTTAATCAGTGTCTCTTATCACTGAGCCACCATGATCCCCATACATTAAAAACGCGGAGTTCGTAGATGAGCATATTATGCTTAGGGTAAGCAGAGATAAGCAATTAGATTGGTTGATGATTTTGGACACTTTCACTTCAGTCACAGTGATGAAACTTGGTGTATAGTTTCATTACATCAATATCTTGAATACGTTCGACAATGAGCATTGTCTGCCCTGGATAAGCAGAGCGATGAGCAATTTGATTGGTCGAGAATTTGAAACAAAATAACTCTCCTTCTAACTGGGGCAGAATGTTCAATCTTGGTGAAGGCGTTCATTAGGTCAGTGCCATAAAGGAGTGCGAAGATGAGCATTGTCTGCTTACAGTAAGCAGAGATAAGCAATCTCATTGGTTGATTCTTTGGGGCACGATAACTTTGGTTATAATGAAGTGAGAGTGACAAAATTCCAAATATAGATTCATTATGTCATTACCTTGACTAAGTTTGATGTTGAGAATTTCTGCGTAGATTTAGGAGCAATAAGCAATTTGACAGATCACATTGGAACATAACACCTCTGTTTCTAATTAAGGTAGAATATGAACCGGTTGAATTGTTTCTCGTTATAACTCGGTGAGTTTTTGGCGGATTTCATTAATTCTTTTTCCTTTTTAAGATTCTTTATATAACTCATGAGATGCGACAGAAACTGACCGTGAATATGAAAGCTTTAATATCTGCTTAGCAGATCTAGTTATTAGGGTTTCACACTGCGTAGCTTGTGTGAAACACTATTGTTTTTGTTAAAATTATTATTCTTCTTATTATTATTATTCAGATTCCAATTTAAATAGATCTCAGCAACTACGTGTCGCATCGTTACGATTTCTTCGGTTTTACTGGGAAAGTGGGTGTGACTTAGAGGATAAAGCTATTTTGAACGTTCTCCGACAATGCGAAATGTCCGAAATCACCAAATGATCGTTTTTGAAAATATTGCAGTAATTTTAACATTAATCATTGGATTTTAACTTTCGATACATTTTGGCATAGCCGGAGACAGGGCACATAGCTACGCTACTTTCGATTTTTGATTTTCTGCAAATCTTCGAAGATATTTGGCGCCAAATTTCGAAAATTTAAAATTTTACAAAAAACTTTTTTATTTATGAATATTTTTTAGTCGTCTTGTGCACAGAATTAAAGAGTCATCTGACTAGCGCAAAAATGTTAACATTTTTTGCCTCGGTAATTTTCCTTGGCCGCCATGGGCTAATTCAGTTTTTCAGTCCTATATTGATTTTTTATTGTTCGATTTGTATAAAACAAAGTTCATATGCTTCGTTGTCTCAATTGTCATTTTTTTTATTACCAAAAGTGTTATCTGTCGGCACCGGAAGTGGCATAATTTTACCAAAAACTACAATTTTGACAGTTAGGTACCATTTTTCGAAAACAAATATTATTTTTTTGAAAAATTATATGACCCAAAGAGTGTGCCCTTTCAAGGCGCAAAAAATGTCGGAAGCAGTTTTTTTAATTTCGATTTCATTTTCGAGCAAATTCGATTAAAAGGCTAAAAATGGTGTAAAATTGACCTATTTACAACCTATTCAGGCTTTTCAGATTTTAAAATATTTCTCCGTAACTTTTAAAAACTTGTAGCTATAATCCATACGAAGAAAATGTATGTTAAAATTAGTTTTAACAATAATCATGGGATTTTAACTTTCGATACATTTTGGCATAGCTGGAGACAGGGCACATAGCTGCGCTACTTTCGATTTTTGATTTTCGGCAAATCTTCGAAGATATTAGGCGCCAAATTTCGGAAATTTAAAATTTTACAAAAAACTTTTTTATTTATGAATATTTTTTAGTCGTGTTGTGCACAGAATTAAAGAGTCATCTGACTTGCGCCAAAAAGGTTAAAAAATTTTGTCTCAGTAATTTTCCTTGGCCTCCATTGGCTAATTCAGTTTTTCAGTCCTAGATTAATTTTTTATTGTTCGATTTGTATAAAACAAAGTTCATATGCTTCGTTGTCTCAATTGTCATTTTTTTTATTACCAAAAGTGTTATCTGTCGGCACCGGAAGTGGCATAATTTTACCAAAAACTACAATTTTGAGAGTTAGGTACCATTTTTTGAAAACAAATATTATTTTTTTGAAAAATTATATAACTCAAAGAGTGTGTCCTTTAAAGGCGCAAAAAATGTCGGAAGCAGTTTTTTTAATTTCTTTTTCATTTTCTAGCAAATTGGATTAAGAGGTGAAAAAAGGCTAAAATTGACTCATTCAGGCTTTTCAGATTTTAAAATATTTTTACGTAACTTTTATAAACTTGTAGCTATAATCCATACGAAGAGAATGTATGTGAAAATTAGTTTGTAATATAAGCAGTTCCCGAGAAATAGGCAATTTTGCATGAGTCACTTTTCACGTAATTTTGGCTGTAAAAGAATCAATTATTATTCGATTTTCAATTTTCTTTCGCCATTGGATGCCTAATGCCATAGTGGACTATGTCAAACCATTTTACCCCTTGCGTTGCCACCGGAAATGACGTCATTTGCTCAAAACTTAAATTTTAGCCTTCAAAAAACAATATTTTATTCAAATGAGTCGTATTTGTTATTTTTTTCAAATTGTGATATTTGATTCTATTGATCAAATAGATTGAACCCATACGATCATACAGATACCACAAAATGGTTTCTAACTTGTACGGTTGCAGAGAAATGGGCGATTTTCCTTAAGTCACTTTTCAAGGTTTTTGGTCTATAAAAGTGTCAGTTATTATTCGATTTTCATAAAATGTTCACCATATGATATCTTGTGTCATTTATGATTTCATAGAACTAATTTAACATTTTCAGTATCACCGGAAGTAATGTCATTTTGGCAAAAACTGTATTTTTAGCCTTCATAACAGACATTTTTTTCAAATGAGTCTGATTTGTAATATATTTCAAATTATGATATTTGATTCCAATCAACAAATGGATTGAACCCATACGATCATATAGATACCAAAAGATAGTTTTTATCGTGTACGGTTGCCGAGAAATAGACGATTTTCTATAAGTCACTTTTCAAGGTTTTTTGTCTATAAAAGTGGCAATTCTCATTCGATTTACATACAATTTTCGCCATTATGATGCCTTATGCCATTTCTGATTTCATAAAACTAATTGAACATTTTCATTATGACCGGAAATAATGAAATTTTGCCAGGATCACTTACAAGTAACATATATATAAAATGAATTGATATTGCTGGATTTGGTTGATTCTTCGTCCATTTTATTTGATGTTTACAATGCTTATGTGGAAACCTGTTTGATGGTTTCATTGGTATCGGAAGTGACATATGTTTAAGGGTAACGTGGCACCGAAAGTGACATGGCACCAGTGAAACCCGTCATTCCTGCATGCAGGTCTAGTTTGTATTATGACCGTAAACAGTGTGTATAAATTTAAAGTCAATCGGATATTAACTTTAGATTTTTCAAAGTGATCAAGGGTCATAACTCTGGCAGTAATTATTGGATATTGCCAAAATCAATAGGCTTCTTCGTATCATGACCTTAAACGTGTATAAATTTAAAGTCAATTGGATATTAACTTTAGTCTCTAGAGCGTTCACAGGATTTTGCAAACTGATCAAGGGTCATAACTCGGGCAGGAATTACCGGATATTACTGAAAATCAACAGGATTCTTCGTATCATGACCTTAAACACTGTGTATCAATTTAAAGTCAATCGGATTTTAACTTTAGCCTCTAGAGCGTTCACAAGATTTTTTGAAGTGATCAAGGGTCATAACTCTGGTAGTAATTACCGGATAGGCTTCTTCGTCTCATGACCTTAAATACCGTGTATAAATTTAAAGTCAATCGGATATTAACTTTAGCCTCTAGAGCGTTCACAAGATTTTTCAAAGTGATCAAGGGTTATAACTCTGGTAGTAATTATCGGATATCGCTGAAAATCAATAGGCTTCTTCGTCTCACGACCTTAAACACTGTGTATAAATTTAAAGTCAATCGGATGTTAACTTTAGCATCTAAAGCGTTCACAAGAATTTTCAAAGTGATCAAGGGTCATAACTGACAGTAATTATCGGATATCACTGAAAATAGGCTTCTTCGTCTCATGCCCTTAACTCTTAAATGACCCAGAGATTTGACGTCACAACGTCATAAAAACCCACGTCATAATGCCAATAATGGTCAATAGCGTGCATTTTAAAGTCATAAAATAACAACTGAAAATAGACCCCTTCAGGGCCTTCATCAATGTAAATGGATGAAATATTCTAAAATGCCTTTTTCATTTTCCTGAATTTGAATTTACTACAAAAAAAAAAAAAAAAAATTATACATTTCATGCAAAATCCATGTAGGCTAGTAGGCCTACATCGATTTAATGGTTATTTCTTTTTTTTTGTTAGACTTTTGTTAACTAAAAATCATTTATCAGCAATTATTAAAATTTAAAATTAATTTAAATCAAATTTTTTGTTGATTAGCCTGTTCTAGGCTAACGCAAAACTATCTACACCACCGATAAATTCTGAATCACTGTCATTCAATAGGAATGGTAATCCCTCGTAAGGAGAACGTTGTCGTATATGCCTAGACATATCACTGTTTTATTTAATTTTTCAAGAAGAAACAGTAAGATTTTTAACTGTCAAAATGTCAAATAGGAAGTAAACAAATGAGAAAAGGCCGCCTGTTTATAAGGGAAGTAACTCACATTGCGCTAGGAACATTGCATTCGGCTAACTGGTTTTGTCGACAAAAGTCGCCGTGGGTATTTAACGGTAATGTCATGGTTGTTGACAAAAGTCGCCGTGGGTCAGTTAAGTGTTAAACACCGTGTATAAATTTAAAGTCAATCGGATATTAACTATAGCCTCTAGAGCGTTCACAAGATTTTTCAAAGTGATCAAGGGTCATAACTCTGGTAGTAATTATCGGATATCGCTGAAAATCAATAGGCTTCTTCGTCTCACGACCTTAAACACCTTGTATAAATTTAATCGGATATTAACTTTAGCCTCCAGAGCGTTCACAAGAAATTGTGGACGGGCCAACCGACAGACGGACCGACCGACAGACGGACGGGGGCGACAGCAATATACAACCACATTTCCATGTGGGCGTATAAAAATGGTGATATTTTGGTAAATAATCCATTAAATTCCATCTGTTTATGATATATGATTTGGTAGACCAAATAAGACAGTGTTCTCCTCCTGGTCTTGGGGAAATGGGGTGGTTTATTCCATTTGGCCTGGAAATGAAAGTCAAGGTCAGCCTATAGGACGTGCAGAAAAAAGGGGATTATAAAAGAGGGTGTTGAGCGAGACTGATAAGAGCTCACCAGGTATTCCGAGCAGCTATCATTTATTGAGAACGAGGGTTCTTCTAATCCAACCCAGCTTAATAACAAAGTTGTAGAAACGAACCAGGAAATCCAATATTACCACGAAGTCTCGAAAAATGATTACGTGTCAACTCGGGCCTATGTGTTTCTTCTGTAATTGCATAAAAACAGCTATTGAAAGTTACAAGTTCTGGAATGAGGATCGTTGGATTGATGCAATGTAAATTTATTGAAAAGCTAAAATAATTTGAGTTTAGTTACCATTTGTGTGGGAATTACCACTGTTCGGTTGGTTGTTGTGTCGTAATGTTTATCAACAAGGAGATTTCTGTTTGATGGATATCGCTATTGAAGGTAAGATGCACAATTTACGCATTGTGGCCCGTTTTTGCTGGATTTACTCTTATTTGGAAGCTGACTGCTTCGTATTTATAAATGACGACATTACATTCGCCTTTCCGTATACGATAGATTAATCCATATTTTTTTTTCATAAAATGCAACTTTATATATATGGTATACATGTATAATAGGCCTACAATAGACGTAAGAGAAACGTAGATCATCATAGCGAGCACACACGCCTATCTAAAGACCATTTTACAAAGACCTGCATAAAACACACGGCCGAATGATTAATTGCACGGTAAATCAGTTTTACTTCTCAAATTTTGATTTAACACGTACGTGTCAGATAAAGCATGTTGGTCCTTGATTATACTCCTTTTGGTGCAGTTATCGCAACTAGCGAGAAAACACGCCAATTAAACAATACACAATATTGACATTCATTTTTTACCAGTCGGTTAATTAACACACCTCTACAGACAGTTTTTCACCCTCGTTAATTAACATACCTTTTTACAGTTTTAAACCGGTAATACCGAGTAATAGTCCGAAAATTAATTATCTTCCGACACACGTAGAAAAAACGAGGATTAAGAAAAAAAATATGGGGTCTGTGCACAAAGTAACTCCTTCTCCTTAGTAGTTCTCAGTGTTAAGAGTAACAACTCATTATGTAATTATCAGAAAATCATTAGAATTTGTTTGCTTTTTATAAAGTTTTGCCCCACGCTAACAATTAGTATAGGAAACATTTAATATGATGGATTTAGCTGTTCAGTTATCAAAATTCATTGAAAATCAAAATACTTGTTCGTTTCAACACCTTAAACTCTTGTGTATCAATCTGAAGTCAATCGCATATTAAGTTTGGCCTCTAGAGCATCCACAAGATTTTTTGAAGTGATCAAGGGCCATAACTTTGGCACTAATTATCGGAAATAGCTGAAAATCAATAGGCTTCTTCGTCTTATGACCTTAAACACTGTGTATGAATTTAAAGTCAATCGGATATTAACTTTGGCCTATAGAGCGTCCACAAGATTTTTTGAAGTGATCAAGGACCACAACTCTGGCACTAATTATCGGAAATTGCTGAAAATAAATAGGCTTCTTCGTCTGATCACCTTAAACACTGTAAATAAATTTAAAGTCAATCGGATTTTAACTTTGGCCTTTAGAGCGTACACAAGATTTTTTGAAGTGATCAAGGGCCATAACTTTGGCACTAATTATCGGAAATAGCTGAAAATCAATAGGCTGTTTCGTCTTATGACCTTAAACACTGTGTATGAATTTAAAGTCAATCGGATATTAACTTTGGCCTATAGAGCGTCCACAAGATTTTTTGAAGTGATCAAGGACCACAACTCTGGCACTAATTATCGGAAATTGCTGAAAATAAATAGGCTTCTTCGTCTGATGACCTTAAACACTGTGTATAAATTTAAAGTCAATCGGATTTTAACTTTGGCCTTTAGAGCGTACACAAGATTTTTTGAAGTGATCAATGGCCATAACTCTGGTAGTTATTATCGGAAATCGCTGAAAAACAATAGGCTTCTTCGTCTCATGACCTTAAACACTGTGTATAAATTTAAAGTCAATTGGATATTAACTTTAGCCTCTAGAGCGTCCACAAGCAATTGTGGATGTCGGACTGAAACATGCTAATTAGGTATCGTTTCAAACACATATTTAATGAACAGATGCCATGGATTTACACATTAAAAAAATGATGGAGATATCATGACCCTTATTTAGTGAGCACCATGTGCTTGGTGTTTTTGAACAAGGGTCTTAAACTAAGCGATTGATGATCTAACATCTTACCTAGCTGCCTCTAGTCTATTTCCCATTGAGGTGAGACAAGGTTACACACTTCCCAGACAATCAACAGTATAGCGAGATAGGATAAGCCCCATTATACCGAGCGTCAAAATTGATTATGCTAGTGCTAGTCAGTCATTTAGTTTCCGACCAATGGCTACGCAGGTTTTTGGTCAGTAACATTCTGACTGAAGGCTCCTGGTCAGGAGTCTGAAAACTCAATTAATGCAAATTCCCCCTATTCACAAAATTCACCCCTTGGTGTATAATTCACCCCCAATGCCCCCTTATTCCAAATTTCACCCCCAAGCATTTTGAATTCACCTCTGGGGGTGCACATGGACCCCGGTTGAGAAGCACTGCCTTAAACACTGTGTATAAATCTAAAGTCAATCGGATATTAACTTTAGCTGGACTGACATGGGCAACGACAATATACGACCACATTCCAATGTGGGCCTATTAAAAGCATGTTGATACTTTTAATAGAAAGGTATAGGCATATGACTTGAGATAGATAATAATAGATAATAGCGATTTCAGTACCTGCCTACAGATAGATACTTCATTAGCTGACTAACATTATCAAACTTCGTGAACACAATGCTTTATCACTCGCACTCAATTAGAGTGAATGTTATCATGTGCCAAAGTATCAAAATTTTCTGCTCTATCGGGCATAATAAAGACAATACTATCTTTATAGTCCATTGAGTTCTTTAAATATGTGCAAATATTAACCTGTATGTCAAGAATAACAGATAACTGATTACCTTTAAAAGTTCTAGGAACACCTTCCTGTCGACATGCTATATACATACAGGCTGAAACAATGGCATCATTACTTCTACCACGTAATGACTTGCCTTCATGTACCTGTTTAAATAAAGTACTGCCTCGATCCTACAAAAATACAAACAATAAATCAAAGTACATCAAAATTACTATAGCATTTTTCAGTGCTTCACGTTTGAAAATATAGGTTGCTCTACAACGAAACATACGTCCACAGCAGCTAAATCGTCCGGGCAGTCAACAAGGGTTGTCGCATATTTTTACTTTTTTTGGTAATGAAACAACTCATTATGTAATTATCTGAAGATAGGTTGCCAGGCAACGAAACATACGCCCACAACAGCTAAGTCGTCCGGGCAGTCAACAAGGATTGTCGCATATTGTTTCTTTTGTCAGTAAGGAGAACATTTACAACAAATGATAATCTTATTACGAGTAATAGCCCATTAAGTAATTATCAGAAATGATTAGAATAGTTTTGATGGTTTGTCGTCCACAAAATATTTCAAAGTGATCAAGTGCCATAACTCTGGCAGAAATTATCAGATATCACTGAAAATCAAATAGGATTCTTCGTCTCATGACCCTAAACACTGCGTATAAATTTAAAGTCAATCAGATATCAACTTTAGCCTTTAGAGCGTTCACAGAGTTTTTCAAAGTGATCAAGGCTCATAACGCTAGCAGTAATTATCGGATATCACTGAAAATAAATAGGCTATTTTGTATCATGACCGTAAATAGTGTGTATAAATTTAAAGTCAATCGGATATTAACTTAAGATTTTTCAAAGTGATCAAGGGCCATAACTCTGGCAGTAATTATCTGATATTGCTGAAAATCAATAGGCTTCTTCGTATCATGACCTTAAAAACCGTGTATAAATTTAAAGTCAATCGGATATTAACTTTAGCCTCTAGAGCGTTCACAAGATTTTTCAAAGTGATCAAGGGTCATAACTCTGGTAGTAATTATCAGATATAGCTGAAAATCAATAGGCTTCTTCATCTCATGACCTTAAACACTGTGTATAAATTTAAAGTCAATCGATTATTAACTTTAGCCTCTAGAGCGTTCACAAGAAATTGTGGACGACGGACGGACGGACGTCCACAATTTGTTTGTGGACTCTCTACAGGTCACAATTCTTATCCGATTTTGACAAAACTTAAAATATAGGTTTATCCTCATAAGATCTTGGTTCCTTTCGATATTGGCATGTATCGGATCAGAACTTCATGGATTATGGCCCCTGATTGTACGAAATATCATGTTTTTAGCTTGTGGACCCTATAGAGGTCACAATTTTGAACCGATTGTGATGAAACTTGACATGCATGTTTATAACCCCAAAATCTTGGTTCCTTTCGATATTTGCGCCCATCGGATCGTAACTTCCTGAATTGTGGTCCCTGATTGTCCGAAAAATCTCCCTTTTTAGCTTGTGGTCCCTCTGGAGGTCAAAATTATTATCCGAATTAAAAAAAACCTTTGATTATATCACCGTTACATGGTAATGAAGGTCGAGTTCAAATTTCGTGAAAATCAAACCAAAATTGACCTTTTTATACCCCCACATTTTTATGTGGACGTATATTGTGGTCGCCCCTGTCCGTCCGGCGACGACATATGGGCGTATAAAAAGGTCCATCCGGACATCCGTCTGTCCAGAATTTGTTTGTGGACTCTCTACAGGTCACAATTCCTATCCGATTTTGACGAAATATAGGTTTATCGCCATAAGATCTCGGTTCCTTTCGATATTGGCATCTATCGGATCGGAACTTCATGGATTATGTGGACGTATATTGTCGTCGCTCCTGTCAGTCCGGACGGACAGGGGCGACGACAGTATACGACCACATTTCAATGTGAAACTTCCAATCAATAGAAACAGGAAACACAAACCAAATACAGACGATTTGATGGGATCGATTTCGACAAAGTCAAAATGATGCATATGATATTCAGATAAGTTGATATAAAATAATTAGTAGAATACAATATCAAAAAACCATTGCTTTATCCAACGTTTCGTCAGTAAAAATACTAACTTCCTCAAGGTAAAGAAAACTAAATACAAAATGACTGGAAGTCAGTTATGACATCATAGGAAGTTATGACATCGTGGGAATGATGATGACGTCATTCCCACGATGTCATAACTTCCTATGATGTCATAACTGACTTCCAGTCATTTTGTATTTAGTATTTTTACTGACAAAACGTTGGATAAAGCGATGGTTTTTTGATATTGTATTCTACTAATTATTTTATATCACATTTCAATGTGGGCGTATAAAAAGGCAATATTTTCACGTTTACAAAAATATTTATTTGAAGGTGACGCATCATGTTTGCAGCACCCAGAATCAAATTTAGCCATATTTTTCTTCGGGCAAAAACAAAAATTCCCATTGAACAATTATTCAAAGATTGTTTTACATGGGCTTTATTTGCAGTTTGGGGTTTGTTTTTCACAAGTATGTAAAATGTGACGAGAGCGATAAAAAGCTCTTCTATTTTGATGCGCGAATCGAGAAGAGCGGGATCGCTCGCGTCAAACGTGAAGCACTCATTTTTCGAACAGAATGTCTGTCAACTTAATTGTAAATAATTATACAGGTATGTGAAGAAAAAGGCACCACTGTAAACATGCGGTTGCATGTTCGATCCTCACTCTAGACTTGTGTCAAATCCTTGTACCCTTTAATAAGACACTTTTCCAGTCTATCATTTATTAGGTACTGTAGGATTGTCAAAAGGAACATTAAATCTTGCATAAAAGTTCTGCATGATCTCTAAAGGAAGGTAAAATCATTACTATACTGTACGTTTTGTTTGGACGCAGTAATCAAATGAAAGGTCTAGCCATTGAGCAAATCCATATGTACAGCAATCTGAGTAAAACACAGATCCAATTTTGTTGCGTTTTTTTTATAGTTCAAAATTTCATTTTACTTTTATTTACAACACTAGAATCTGGGAGAGTTGTTTTCAGTGACGTGTTTAGTCGGGACATCAAATGCCAAATTTTGACTGAACCCACTTTTCCCTGATATATATAATGTTTCTCGGTGGATTATTGTAGGGTAGGGTCCCCTTGATTTTCCCAGGTTGGGTGTGGTCGTGTCACCCTTGGGGAAAAGCAATTCTAATATTAAACAAACTATAAACTATTTATTTAATATAGCGGTAATTTTGATAACCAATCTTCAATAGCGCTGTACATGACAAAGCAAGATATGTACATACATGAAAATACAAAGGGCTGAAATATATACACAGTATTATAAAAAGTCAAAACTGGGAGAAGTGATGAGATTTCAGAGAATTTTTAAAGTGGTCTACTTTGTCAATTCTCTTGATCTCATTTGGTAGGTTATTCCACCAGATAGAGCCCTGGACATTAAATGAACGGTTGGCAAAGGTTTTCTGTCGCAAATATGGTATCCTAAGCCTCATATATTGACTGTTTGATCTCATATTTTCCCTTCGATCTTCAGCGACTGTCAAGATTGATCTGAGATACAACGGGGACAGTCCATTGAGGCATTTCCATATCATTGTAAGCACCTTATGCTTTATGCGTAACCGAACCCGAAGCCAGTGTAGCGTCTTCAAGGCAGTTGTAGAGCTGGAGTACTTGTCCATCTGCAGAACTAGCTTTGCAGCAAAATTCTGCATTATTTGTAGCTTTCGGATCTGTGTATCCGGAAGTCCTATAAAGATTGCATTAGCATAGTCCAAATGAGAAATTACTGTCCCTAGTACAAGGGTATGACAAGTATCTTGGGTAAGGAGATGTCTTATATTTCTTATTTTTTGAAGACCATACATTCATTGCCTTTTTATACACCCACATTTTTATGTGGACGTATATTGTCGTCGCCCCTGTCCTGACGTCCATCCACAATTTGTTTGTGGACCCTCTACAGGTCACAATTCTTATCCGATTTTGACGAAACTTGAAATATAGGTTTATCCCCAAAAGATCTCGGCTGCTTTCGATATTGGCATGTATTGGATGAAAACTTCATGGATTATGGCCCCTGATTGTACGAAAAATCACGTTTTTAGTTTGTGGACCCTATAGAGGTTACAATTTTGAACCGATATTTGCGCCTATCGGAATGTAATTTCCTGAATTATGGCCCCTGATTGTCCGAAAAATCACCCTTTTTAGCTTGTGGTCCCTCTGGAGGTCGCAATTATTATCCGATTTAAAAAACCGTTTGATTATATCACCGTTACACCCTAAGGAAGAATGAGTTCGAATTTCGGGAAAATTGCCATACAAAATGGCCGCCGTTTGTACGCGAATACTGTTAAAAAATGGTATATCATGGTTGTGGACCCTGTAGAAGTCACATTTTTTATTCGATTTTGATGAAACTTGAAATTCATGGTTATAACCCAAAGATCTTGGTTCCTTTCGATATTTGCGCATATCGGAACGTAACTTCCTGAATTATGGCCCCTGATTATACCCAAAATCGCCTTATTTTAGCTTGTGGTCTCTCTGGTGGTCACAATTATTATACGATTTAATAAAACGGTTGATTATATTACCGTTACAGCGTAAGGAAGGTTGAGTTCGAATTTCGGGAAAATCTGACCCAAATTGCCATACAAAATGGCCGCCGTTTGTACGCGAATACTGTTAAAAATTGTATATCATGGTTGTGGACCCTGTAGAGGTCATAATTTTAATTCGATTTTGATGAAACTTGAAATGCATGGTTATAACCCAAAGATCTTGGTTCCTTTCGATATTTGCGCATATCGGATAGTAACTTCCTGATTGTCCGAAAAATCGCCTATGGTCCCTCTGGAGGTCACAATTATTATCCGATTTGAAAAAACGTTTGACTCTATCACCGTTACACCCTACGGAAGGTTGAGTTTGAATTTCGAGAAAATTGGACCATAATTGCCAGAAAAAATGGCCGCCGTTTGTACGCGAACAGTGTAAAAATATGGTATGTCAAAGTTGTGGACCCTGCAGAGGTGACAATTTTAATTTGATTTTGATGAAACCTGAAAAGCTTGTTTATAACCTAAAGATCTTTATTCTTTTCGATATTTGCGCATATCAAATTGTAACTTAATGAATTATGGCCTTTGATTGTAGGGAAAATCACTTTCGGTATTGCTTGTTCTCTGTCTATCTCTCGAACAATTATTATCTGATTAAAAAAAAAACTCTGATTATATTACTGTTGCACCGTAAGGAAGGTTGAGTTCGAATTTCGTGAAAATCGTACCAAAATTGCCGGACGAAATGGTCACCGTTTGTACGCAAACAGTGTAGAAATATGGTATATCATGGTTGTGGACTCTCTACAGGTCACAATTCTTATCCCATTTTGACGAAAAGTAACATTTCTAGGTTGTGTACTGTCAAAACATAATCATTGTCGGCTTCGAATTTCATGAATATCAGACTGGAACTGACCAACAAAATGGCTGCTCCCAATACAGTATGAAATACAGGACTTAATGATGTAGGAAAAATCACTTTCGGTATTGCTTGTTCTCTATCCATCTCTCAAAAATGTGGGCGTATCCTGCCTGGCAGTGCCAGCCTATCTTTACATTTAGTGGTGATATAATCCGAGAACGAAAGTTGTTCAAAGAAGAGATAATGGTGGCTATGAAGACCTGGTTATCCCGAATGTCAGTGACTAGTTTCGTTCGTATTGAACTCATCAGACTGGACTGATAGGACTCACGTGTTGGGCGTTTTTATTTATACTATTCCGAAACCCCGGTGGGGTTTCTATGGTTACTAATTGGCGGGGTTACCGGGGTTAACCCCTTGGCGGGGTTTGCGAATATTTTACCGGGGTCGGCAGCTCGCTTACCGGGGTTTGTACAGAGGTTTGACAAAATGGCGGGGTGCCAAATTTGTTACCGGGGTCGCTAGCTCGCTTACCGGGGTTGTACTGATCGTATAGATTGAAGTGCTAGTGTCCATAATTTTGCTAACTAGGATGCCTTGGGTTGGTTTGTAACATTGTTACTTGTCATAACAATGAAGGGATAGTATATAGACAAGGGTGTTGATGTAACACCCGTGAGAGGGTCAAAAGGCTAAATATAAATCCAAAGTTGGAACACTCAGTGGTAGAGCATTGTAAAACAAAAATAAAAATGGTTGGAGTGCCCAAGTTTAGATTTGTCGTTGATTCCATGAAGTACCGGAAGTTAGGTTTTAGAACGTTAAATACTGTGTGATTCAACATGGCGCACGAGGGGTTTAATATGATGAGGTACGAAACAGTACCAAATGGTTTATTTGTGTGAGTGTCAAGGTTGACTAAAATGCCTGGGAAAACGGAAGTAGGAGGCGACTAGTATGTGTCTATCTATTTTGTGGACCGATGTGAGATTGTCCGTTGTGTTAACTGGACGAGTAGGCCTAATCACCTTCGGTTATTTGTCAATGTCAAATAAGCGGCTTCTTATCGACACGATCGGCTCTGGATCAGTTTGATTCTACGTATCTCTCGTAGCTGGGAGAAAAAAGATTTTTTAGCCGAGAGAATATCTTCCGTCAAAATAGTGGTTGATTCCGAGGCAAGGGAAGGAATCACGACCGACCGGTCTGGTCAACAAAATTTGCCATAACGAGATCGTAAGCAGAGAGTGAGATAAAAGAAGAGATAATGGTGGCTATGAAGACCTGGTTATCCCGAATGTCAGTGACTAGTTTCGTTCGTATTGAACTCATCAGACTGGACTGATAGGACTCACGTGTTGGGCGTTTTTATTTATACTATTCCGAAACCCCGGTGGGGTTTCTATGGTTACTAATTGGCGGGGTTACCGGGGTTAACCCCTTGGCGGGGTTTGCGAATATTTTACCGGGGTCGGCAGCTCGCTTACCGGGGTTTGTACAGAGGTTTGACAAAATGGCGGGGTGCCAAATTTGTTACCGGGGTAGCTAGCTCGCTTACCGGGGTTGTACTGATCCCGCCAATTAGTAACCATAGAAACCCCACCGGGGTTTCGGAATAGTATAAATAAAAACGCCCAACACGTGAGTCCTATCAGTCCAGTCTGATGAGTTCAATACGAACGAAACTAGTCACTGAAATTCGGGATAACCAGGTCTTCATAGCCACCATTATCTCTTCTTTTATCTCACTCTCTGCTTACGATCTCGTTATGGCAAATTTTGTTGACCAGACCGGTCGGTCGTGATTCCTTCCCTTGCCTCGGAATCAACCACTATTTTGACGGAAGATATTCTCTCGGCTAAAAAATCTTTTTTCTCCCAGCTACGAGAGATACGTAGAATCAAACTGATCCAGAGCCGATCGTGTCGATAAGAAGCCGCTTATTTGACATTGACAAATAACCGAAGGTGATTAGGCCTACTCGTCCAGTTAACACAACGGACAATCTCACATCGGTCCACAAAATAGATAGACACATACTAGTCGCCTCCTACTTCCGTTTTCCCAGGCATTTTAGTCAACCTTGACACTCACACAAATAAACCATTTGGTACTGTTTCGTACCTCATCATATTAAACCCCTCGGGCGCCATGTTGAATCACACAGTATTTAACGTTCTAAAACCTAACTTCCGGTACTTCATGGAATCAACGACAAATCTAAACTTGGGCACTCCAACCATTTTTATTTTTGTTTTACAATGCTCTACCACTGAGTGTTCCAACTTTGGATTTATATTTAGCCTTTTGACCCTCTCACGGGTGTTACATCAACACCCTTGTCTATATACTATCCCTTCATTGTTATGACAAGTAACAATGTTACAAACCAACCCAAGGCATCCTAGTTAGCAAAATTATGGACACTAGCACTTCAATCTATACGATCAGTACAACCCCGGTAAGCGAGCTAGCGACCCCGGTAACAAATTTGGCACCCCGCCATTTTGTCAAACCTCTGTACAAACCCCGGAAAGCGAGCTGCCGACCCCGGTAAAATATTCGCAAACCCCGCCAAGGGGTTAACCCTGGTAACCCCGCCAATTAGTAACCATAGAAACCCCACCGGGGTTTCGGAATAGTATAAATAAAAACGCCCAACACGTGAGTCCTATCAGTCCAGTCTGATGAGTTCAATACGAACGAAACTAGTCACTGACATTCGGGATAACCAGGTCTTCATAGCCACCATTATCTCTTCTTTTATCTCACTCTCTGCTTACGATCTCGTTATGGCAAATTTTGTTGACCAGACCGGTCGGTCGTGATTCCTTCCCTTGCCTCGGAATCAACCACTATTTTGACGGAAGATATTCTCTCGGCTAAAAAATCTTTTTTCTCCCAGCTACGAGAGATACGTAGAATCAAACTGATCCAGAGCCGATCGTGTCGATAAGAAGCCGCTTATTTGACATTGACAAATAACCGAAGGTGATTAGGCCTACTCGTCCAGTTAACACAACGGACAATCTCACATCGGTCCACAAAATAGATAGACACATACTAGTCGCCTCCTACTTCCGTTTTCCCAGGCATTTTAGTCAACCTTGACACTCACACAAATAAACCATTTGGTACTGTTTCGTACCTCATCATATTAAACCCCTCGGGCGCCATGTTGAATCACACAGTATTTAACGTTCTAAAACCTAACTTCCGGTACTTCATGGAATCAACGACAAATCTAAACTTGGGCACTCCAACCATTTTTATTTTTGTTTTACAATGCTCTACCACTGAGTGTTCCAACTTTGGATTTATATTTAGCCTTTTGACCCTCTCACGGGTGTTACATCAACACCCTTGTCTATATACTATCCCTTCATTGTTATGACAAGTAACAATGTTACAAACCAACCCAAGGCATCCTAGTTAGCAAAATTATGGACACTAGCACTTCAATCTATACGATCAGTACAACCCCGGTAAGCGAGCTAGCGACCCCGGTAACAAATTTGGCACCCCGCCATTTTGTCAAACCTCTGTACAAACCCCGGAAAGCGAGCTGCCGACCCCGGTAAAATATTCGCAAACCCCGCCAAGGGGTTAATCCTGGTAACCCCGCCAATTAGTAACCATAGAAACCCCACCGGGGTTTCGGAATAGTATAAATAAAAACGCCCAACACGTGAGTCCTATCAGTCCAGTCTGATGAGTTCAATACGAACGAAACTAGTCACTGACATTCGGGATAACCAGGTCTTCATAGCCACCATTATCTCTTCTTTTATCTCACTCTCTGCTTACGATCTCGTTATGGCAAATTTTGTTGACCAGACCGGTCGGTCGTGATTCCTTCCCTTGCCTCGGAATCAACCACTATTTTGACGGAAGATATTCTCTCGGCTAAAAAATCTTTTTTCTCCCAGCTACGAGAGATACGTAGAATCAAACTGATCCAGAGCCGATCGTGTCGATAAGAAGCCGCTTATTTGACATTGACAAATAACCGAAGGTGATTAGGCCTACTCGTCCAGTTAACACAACGGACAATCTCACATCGGTCCACAAAATAGATAGACACATACTAGTCGCCTCCTACTTCCGTTTTCCCAGGCATTTTAGTCAACCTTGACACTCACACAAATAAACCATTTGGTACTGTTTCGTACCTCATCATATTAAACCCCTCGGGCGCCATGTTGAATCACACAGTATTTAACGTTCTAAAACCTAACTTCCGGTACTTCATGGAATCAACGACAAATCTAAACTTGGGCACTCCAACCATTTTTATTTTTGTTTTACAATGCTCTACCACTGAGTGTTCCAACTTTGGATTTATATTTAGCCTTTTGACCCTCTCACGGGTGTTACATCAACACCCTTGTCTATATACTATCCCTTCATTGTTATGACAAGTAACAATGTTACAAACCAACCCAAGGCATCCTAGTTAGCAAAATTATGGACACTAGCACTTCAATCTATACGATCAGTACAACCCCGGTAAGCGAGCTAGCGACCCCGGTAACAAATTTGGCACCCCGCCATTTTGTCAAACCTCTGTACAAACCCCGGTAAGCGAGCTGCCGACCCCGGTAAAATATTCGCAAACCCCGCCAAGGGGTTAACCCCGGTAACCCCGCCAATTAGTAACCATAGAAACCCCACCGGGGTTTCGGAATAGTATAAATAAAAACGCCCAACACGTGAGTCCTATCAGTCCAGTCTGATGAGTTCAATACGAACGAAACTAGTCACTGACATTCGGGATAACCAGGTCTTCATAGCCACCATTATCTCTTCTTTTATCTCACTCTCTGCTTATGATCTCGTTATGGCAAATTTTGTTGACCAGACCGGTCGGTCGTGATTCCTTCCCTTGCCTCGGAATCAACCACTATTTTGACGGAAGATATTCTCTCGGCTAAAAAATCTTTTTTCTCCCAGCTACGAGAGATACGTAGAATCAAACTGATCCAGAGCCGATCGTGTCGATAAGAAGCCGCTTATTTGACATTGACAAATAACCGAAGGTGATTAGGCCTACTCGTCCAGTTAACACAACGGACAATCTCACATCGGTCCACAAAATAGATAGACACATACTAGTCGCCTCCTACTTCCGTTTTCCCAGGCATTTTAGTCAACCTTGACACTCACACAAATAAACCATTTGGTACTGTTTCGTACCTCATCATATTAAACCCCTCGGGCGCCATGTTGAATCACACAGTATTTAACGTTCTAAAACCTAACTTCCGGTACTTCATGGAATCAACGACAAATCTAAACTTGGGCACTCCAACCATTTTTATTTTTGTTTTACAACGAAAGTTGTTCATCAAGTTCTATGCCTAGATAGCGTACTTTGTGGGCCCGAGGGATGACTTCTCCATTGATGCTGATTGTTTAAGATGTACACTTACTTAGCTGTTGGCGGCATCCAACATAGATGAATTCCGTTTTAGTCGGGTTCATTTTGAGCCTATTCATGTCCATCCAGTGTTTAACTTCAACCGTGACGTCTTGCTGACGTTCCAGAGCCTGTACCTCAGATCCTGGAATCCGTCAAACGAATCCATGAAGGCATGATCATCAGCATACCCGTATGTTTGGTTGGGGCTTTGCACAACCTCTTCAAGAGCACTCGCATATATCGATTACAAAACTGGACCGAGACAAGAACCTTGTGGTACTGAAAACTCCAGTGACCTGATCGTGGAATACATATCTCCAACATTTACCTTGCAAGTTCTATGACGTAGGTATGTTTCAAACCAGTGAAGTACCCAGCCACAGATATCATATCTTTGGTTTAGTACTTCCAGCAGGATGTCATGATCCACGGTGTCAAAAGCCGTGCTAAGATCTACGACGAAAAGCGCGGACACCTGCTGGTGTTCCATGTTTCAAAGTAGGTCTGTGACTAATCTGGTTTAGGCTGTTTCACAACTGTAGAATGTTGACGATATGCTGACTGGTAGTCGGGCAATAGGTTGTTTGTATTGCAATGTGTCATAAGCTGTCGAAGCGCTGCCTCTTCCAAGACTTTGGAGAGAAATCTAAGATTACTGACTGGTCTGTAATTGGATAAAGTGAGTTCAAGACCCGCTTTTTTCAAAAGTGGTCTAATTATTGCAGATTTCCATTTTTCGGCAAAGACACCCTTGTCCAGGGAGGAATTGATGATGGATGTTATTGCTGGCATTGTAGCGTCAAGTAGGGTTTATAGCAGCGTGGTTGGCATGCAGTCAAGCTCACATGACTTTGTTTTCATTGAATTTACAATGTTCCTAATTTCACTAGTTGTTGAACTTAGAAGTGAACTTATCAAGCTGTTGGTTTCGGAGTATACTTGTGAATATGTTTGAGACTTTCCCTGATCTGAATAGTCTTATCCATGAATAGATTAGCAAATTCCTCTTCTAGTTGTTCATGTGATCTGCCTTCTGAAAATGGATTCGATTGGGTGTCGCCCGTGATAGTTTTGAATATCCGGTATAATTGTTTTGAGTCACCTTTAGCGTCGATGATTTTTGCACTGATAATAACATTTTTGGCTTGCTTAATCATCCAATTGTACCCGTTTCGTTCTTTCTTTAGGGCTATTAATAGGTGATTTTCTCTGAACTTCCGGAAGATTCTCTCACGTTGCCGCACCTTGTGTTTCTGCTGAGCAATTTCCCTCGTAAACCAGGGTTTCTTCCTTCTCACCGTCACCATCTTTGATTTTACTGGTGCAAACTTTTCCAAAGCAGCTGTAACGTTATTTTCGAATTCTTGAACCATCCCATCTGTTGAACTCGATTTCAATGACTAGTGCTGATATCAAGTAAAATTTTATGCATCGATGCACCAGACGCAAACTTCGATACTTGCATCAATGCATCGTGAATTTTTTGCCGCCATTTTGTTTTTCAAAAATTTCTGAAATAACATTATTATTTATGATAGAAACATAGATTTCCTCAACATTATCATTATTATAGAAATGTTGATTATTTGAATAAATATCGTTCAAATATCGTTCGATTCAATTGACAATCGTTAAGTTAGCCACTGTCGTGACTGTCGACGTGAGGGCGTGCATAACTGTTAGGCGATAACAAGAGCAAGAGGTGGTTTGCATGTCGTACCAAAGCATGTCTATACTCTATAGGGATTTATGAAATACATTCTTTATAGCCCGTTACAAAAAGTAAGATTAAATTGTTTTAGCACTAGCATTAAAAACGGGCCGGGAAATATTATCCTCCTGACATAGTTCTACTAAGTTCGCTGGGCTATGGACAGATATGTAGTGAATTTGACCTTGGGGTCGAAGGGCATGAAAGCGGAAGTAACAAACAAAGACAGTCACTGGGAAATCGAGACAAACATAACGGAAGCATAACGTAAACAGGTGAAGCTGGGCTAGCCTAATAGTCTACGTGCGGGATTCAATGAAAAATTCTGTTACAATGTATATTGTTTTATTTTCAATTTAAAAAAAAAAACGTATGGAAAATGTGTTATTTATTCTAGTGGACGCTTAAAGGTAATTATTGGTATTTTTGCCGATGCAACGATACTACGAAGGAGGCCGAGAATCTCATCAGCGTCGGATGAATCGATGCATCGATACTTGATATCAGCACTATCAATGACACTATCAATTCCCTGCTAATTTCATCCAGTGGAATGTCATTAGTTTTGCGAAAGGTGATTCTCTTTTGACATATGTCCTCTCTAGGAATGTTCATGAATATTCTGATCAGACAATGATCTGATACAAAAAAATCCTCACGACAGCTGGCAATGCTGATGGAACCTTAGTATATATGTGGTCCAGTATATGACCATGCCTCTGAGTTGAAAAGGTTACGTGCTGAATAAAACCTAGAGCATTCATTATGTCTGCAAAGATGCACGCCTTAGCATCACTTTCGTCATCAATATAGTTGGGTAAGAGACCTAAAATCCGTGACCAATTTGCAGGGAAGTTGTTTTGAAGGTGATTTCTACAAGAAAAAAACCTGCTGAAACGATTAAGCTTGGGTGCTTTTCTCTAAAATGCTGGCGGAAGCCGCTAGAGGGCCAAATTCAAAATGGTGTTCAGATGTGACGGCAAAATATAAAATTATGTAATATAGGCTTCTGATTTGTCTATTCGTATGTTTTAAGTGTCTCTGAATCGAAATATTGTAATCAAAAATCAATCCGGCCACTAGTTTTGCCAATATGGAGTAAAAATCCAAGATCGTCGTTGAATAGTTGCCGATACATGGTATCGTCGTTGAATAGTCACCGATACATGGTATCGTCGTTGAATAGTCACCGATACATGGTATCGTCGTTGAATAGTCGCCGATACATGGTATCGTCGTTGAATAGTAGCCGATACATGGTATCGTCGTTGAATTGATGGTATCATCGTTGAATAGTAGCCGATACATGGTATCGTCGTTGAATAGATGGTATCGTCGTTGAATAGTAGCCGATACATTGTATCATCATTGAATAGTAGCCGATACATGGTATCGTCATTGAATAGTAGCCGATACATGGTATCATCCTTGAATAGTAGCCGATACATGGTATAGTCGTTGAATAGTAGCCGATACATGGTATCGTCGTTGAATAGTAGCCGATACATGGTATCGTCATTGCCGATGGGTGGACAGTTTCTTCTTGGAATGGCATCGTCTAAGAATAGTCGCCGATAAATGGTACAGTCGACAGTTTGTTCCTGGAATGGTATCGTTGATGACTGGTCGCCAATTAATGGTATCGTCGACAGTTGTTCCTGGAATGGTATCGTCGATGACTGGTCGCCGATAAATGGTATCGTCCAAGTATGGTCTTGCTGATGGGAGGACATTTTGTAACGTCATAATTCATTTAGTGCGCGTACTCGTGAAAGAATTGTTATGTTGTATATTTATGTTGTACTGTATAAAATGAATTCTTTTTTATCTTAGTTTTCTTTATTCCCCAAAAC
Organism: Patella caerulea; assembly: GCA_036850965.1. Lineage (NCBI taxonomy): Eukaryota > Metazoa > Mollusca > Gastropoda > Patellidae > Patella > Patella caerulea. The sequence goes on along the minus strand of JAZGQO010000018.1, from coordinate 1,446,855 downwards.
GGTCACGCCTCGCACATCCTGTGACAAACATGTCTTCAGACAATGCCCACGGTGCTGGGTCCAGCCAATTTTATAACTCGCAATGAACTGGCCTTGAAACAGACCGGGATATGCATCTCCATACAATATGGTACTGGTAATTGCGTGTTCTCTCTTGTGTGCAGCTGCAAAAGAATTGACATTTTCATTGTCTGTGTTCCCGGTCACAAGACCACATGTTCCCTGGGTACAACCTATGGGAACAGGCACATTTAAAAAACAAAGGTTCATTGTCCCTGTGACGCGTCACAAGGGAACACGCCACAAGTGAACAGCCTATGAATATAGGGCCTAACATGGGTCCATTATTAAGCGTTGATTAAATTAAAATCGAAATCAGTTGACTATCAGGTGAAAAATATCTGTGAGTATTATTGTTGGTTGCCATGTATCAACACAAATTCATCAAAATTAAAGACACAACCCCGAAACTTTTTCCAGGCCAAAAATGGTGGCCATCTTGGATTTTTCGGCCATATTGGCAAAACTAATGGCTGGATTGATTTTTGATTACAATATTTCGATTCAGAGACCCTTAAAACATACGAATAGACACATCATATTTTCCCGCCACATCTGACCACCATTTTGAATTTGGCCCTCTAGCGGCTTCCGCCAGCATTTTAGAGAGAGGCACCCAAGCTTAATCGCTTCAGCAGGTTTTTTTCATATGGAAACCACCTTCAAAACAACTTTCCCGCAAATTGGTCACAGATTTTATGTCTCGTACCCAACTAATATGGATGTTAAAGTCCCCCATTATTATAGGGTTTTTGATGGATGGTAGTACATCAGTAAGGAACTCAGTAATTTCATCAATGAAGTGATTCACCGTCCATCGGTGTTTCTCTGAGTAAGGAGGTTGAAAACAGATGTTGCTGGATACCAGTTTCCATATTGCGTATTCAAATGTCCGCAAAATATCATGTTTTATCAAATTCACCTTGCTGTTATCCCTATAAACTAAGCCTATGCCACCGCCTGGTCTATCCTTCCTATCACAATGATCAAGTTTAGTGCCATTTTGTTTTAATTGACTTTGGAGACACCAGGTGACGTCATCTCCCTGCAGCCAGGTTTCTGTTAGCAGCAAGGCATCTAATTCATAATTGTTTTTGATAGATTGACAATTAAATAGAGCAAGTTGTACTCTGTTCTTTAAAGCTGAGATTGACACTGATTTTTGGTCACATTCAATTTGTATAGTATTGTTCACATTTATTCCTCTAGGTTTACTCATTTCCTTTTCAATTTTCTTTTCTTTCATTAATTTGCCACCCTTTTTACCCCTTTTTCGAAATACGCGTCGCCAGGTAAGTCTAAGTCTTCTGATGTATAGGCACGTCACGTGATCGATTTGTTGGAGATCCCTGTTGTTTCTCACCTGATCGCCGATGTTAAGTAGGTCAGTTCGGGAGTTGCTATATTTAGCACAAGGCTGTGACAGGTTGATGTATGGATAACAATGTTGTTTCTGTCATGTTGATACTTTGAGGTGTGCATACCCTCAGCGGGAGGACCCATGGGGCACGAAATGGTCCAGATCAGTAACACACACACAAATGCAAGTCGAATGTCGTATAGTCCGGTCATTTCCTCATCAGTTGACTGCACAACACAAATAATACTGCAGAGCAAATACCATGTAGCGTCATATTGTGTCATCTTCATCATCTTCTTCGCCTTCATCATCACTATCCTGTGTTCCAATTTCAAATGAGACGGAATTGAAGTATTTGTCCGAATTGAAACAACAACAAAAATCAGAACATGATAAATCTGACTTTTTACAGCCACAAAAACGGCCGCTTTGACATAGTGGGTCAGACTGACACCTGCATTTTATAACTCTTTTCAGAACATTCGGTAGAATCTGATAGCATTCTGGGCACTAGTGAATTTTTAGACTATAACAGTCCTCACTCCCTAGCCTGGTGGATCGACTTCCAGGGCTGAAAAGCATACTTATACTTTTAATTGAGGGTAGACTTGTTTCAGGTTAATCTTTACAGCTATGTCTGTTGCAGATAATGCCACTGCTCGATTGTCACGCTTCCTTAAAATTAGAGAATCCTCTTAATCCATAGTAGAATAGAATGAACACTTTTGATTAAAGGGACAATCCCGATAAGAACAAAGTCTCAAAAATTAAAGTCCGAGTATTTATGAAATTTATGGACCAAAATATAGTGGCATGGTGTATTTACCTTGTCTCAAAATTTCAGCTCAAAATGTTGAGTCGTTTGGACGTGAACGTCAACACTGATTATCCAGACACGTAACCCTTTTAAGATTTCGGGTCAATTTTTTCATTGGGTGACCTAATAATCAATTAATGTTTCTTGAGAGGTCTATACAGTGAATGACCCATGCCCTGTACTTGATTACAAAAGGTCAATTTCACCTACATATTATTTATATAGAAAAAAGTCTGGTTTTATTCAGATACTGTATAATAAAACGTTCTCCTTTTCCAGATGAAGACTGCCAGGTTTAAATTATTTACAAGCGTATCACAAATATCGGGTTAGTAGATGGGCCTTAGGTGATGGATTTTAAAGGATTTTAACACAAAATTAAGCAGTTTTATTCCCCCCAAAGTTATCGGGATTGGTACTTTAATCAACAAACTTTTTTTTTTACGGATCAGTTCTCAAAAGAAAGAAACTTGGAACAATATTTTGAGCAGTCTGGCTTTCTGGTGAGAATTGTTCTGTAAAAACCTTTCTTGATAAATTTAAAGGTGTTCATTCTATTCTGCTATGGAATAAGAGGATTCTCTAGTTTCAAAGAAGCACAACAATCAAGCTAGAAATCGAGAATATGTTGAATTCAAGCAGTGGCTCATAAACTTAAGACGAAGCTGTAAAGATGAACCTGAAACGATTAAAAATATGCTTTTCAGTCCTGAAAACCGCTCCACCAGACATTAGTCCACTAGACTACATCTGGAGTGAGGACTCTTCCAGTCCTCAAAAAATAGGTTGCCAGGCAACGAAACATACGCCCACACAGCAGCCAAATCGTCCGGGCAGTCAACAAGAGTTGTCGCATATTAAGGAATTATCAGAAAATCATTAGAATTTGTTTGGTTTTTATAATCAAACGTTTTTTTTTAAATCAGATAATAATTGTGACCTCCAGAGGGACCACAAGCTAAAAAGGGTGATTTTTCGTACAATCAGGGGACATAATTCAAGAAGTAATGACCTGATGGGCGCAAATATCGAAAGGAACCAAGATCTTTGGGTTATAAACATACATGTCAAATTTCATCAAAATCGGTTCAAAATTGTGACCTCTATAAGGTCCCCAACCTTTATATAACATATTTTCACACTATTCACGTACAAACGGCGGTCATTTTTTCCGTCAATTTTCACAAATTCAAACTCAACCTTCATAACAATGGAATGGTGATATAATCAAACGGTTTTTTAAATCTGAAAACAATTTTGACCTCCAGAGGGACCACAAGCTAAAAAGGGCGATTTTTTGGACAATCTGGGGCCATAATTGAGGAAGTTACAATCCGATGGGCGCAAATATCGAAAGGAACCAAGATCTTTGGGTTATAAACACACATGTCAAGTTTCGTTAAAATTGTGACCTCTATAAGGTCCACAACCTTGATATAACATATTTTCACACTATTCGCGTACAAATGGCGGCCATTTTGTCCGTCAATTTTGGTCCGATTTTCACGAAATTCGAACTCAACCTTCATAACCATGGAACGGTGATATAATCAAACGTTTTTTTAAATCTGATAACAATTTTGACCTCCAGAGGGACCACAAGCTAAAAAGGGCAATTTTTCGGACAATCAGGGGCCATAATTCAGGAAGTTACGATCCGATGGGTTATAAACACACATGTCAAGTTTCATCAAAAGCGGTTCAAAATTGTGACCTCTATAAAGTCCACAACCTTGATATAACATATTTTCACATTTTGTCCGTCAATTTTGGTCCGATTTTCACAAAATTCGAATTCAACCTTCATAACCATGGAACGGTGATATAATGAAACGTTTTTTTAAATCCGATAATAATTTTGACCTCCAGAGGGACCACAAGCTAAAAAGGGCGATTTTTCGGACAATCAGGGGCCATTATTCAGGAAGTTACGATCCGATTGGCGCAAATATCGAAAGGAACCAAGATCTTTGGGTTATAAACATGCATTTCAAGTTTCATCGAAATCGGTTCAAAATTGTGACCTCTACACTGTTCACAAGCTAAAAAACGTGATTTTTCGTACTATCAGGGGCCATAACCCATGAAGTTACAGTCCGATACATGCCAATATCGAAAGGAACCGAGATCTTAGGGTGATAAACCTATATTTTAAGTTTCATTGAAATCGGATAAAAATTGTGACCTGTAGACTGTTCACAAACGACAATATAGGTCCACATGAAAATGTGGGCGTATAAAAATCACTATTGCCCAGAATGTCACCAGATGGTATTAAGATGGTACTGGATGTTTCACATATCGTATCATTTTGTTACTTATATTTTTTTTTAGCTAAAATTGACATTTCTGGAAGGATTTATCACAAATCCAGCTGTGTGAACTTTGTTGGTTTTTTTTTTTCTATTTTCCGCCATAGTGATGGGTTAAGGTTAAATCTTAATAAGATGTCCGAATTCGAATTAAGCGACCAGAAAATATATAAAACGATATATCATACACGACCTAGTAGGGCGAAATATGAAATTCTTGTACTCCCGCCACCATTTTTGCCCAGAATGGTATCAGATGGTACTAAGATGGTACCGGATGTTTCACATATCGTATCATTTTTCTACTTATATTTTTAGCTAAAATTAAAATTTTTGAAACGATTTATCACAAATCCAGTTGTGTGAACTTTGTTGTTTTTTTTTCTCTATTTTCCACCTTAGTGATGGGTTAAATGTTAACAAGATGTCCGAATTCGCATTAAACGACCAGAAAATATAAGATAGGTTGCCAGGCAACGAAACATACGCCCACAGCAGCTAAATCGTCCGGGCAGTCAACAAGGGTTGTCGCATATTTTTACTTTTTTGGGGAATGAAACATTTGTAATACACTAAAATCTGATTAAGAGTAACAACTCATTATGTAATTATCTGAAAATCATTAGAATTTGTTAGCTTTTTATAAAGTTTTGCCCCACGCTAACAATTAGTATAGGAAACCTTTAACATCATGGATTTAGCTGTTCAGTTATCAAAATTCATTGAAAATCAAAATACTTGTTCGTTTCAACACCTTAAACTCTGTGTATCAGACTGAAATCAATCGGATGATAAGTTTGGCATCTATAGTGTCACAAGGTTTTTTGAAGTGATCAAGGGAGATAACTCTGGAAGTAATTATTTGAAATCGCTGAAAATCAGTAGGTTTCTTCGTCTCATGATCTTAAACAGTGTGTGTAAATTAAAAGTCAATCAGATATTTACTTTGGCCTCTAGTCGTCTAGAGCGTCCACAGGATTTTTTGATATGATCAAGGGCCATAACTCTGGCAATAATTATCAGAGACCGCTGAAAATCAATAGGCTTCTTCGTCTCATGACCTTAAACACTGCCCACAGCAGCTAAATCGTCCGGGCAGTCAACAAGGGTTGTCGCATATTTTTACTTTTTTTGCTTATGAAACATTTGTAATACACTAAAAACTGATTAAGAGTAACGGCTCATTATGTAATTATCAGAAAATCATTAGAATTTGATTGCTTTTTATAAAGTGTTACCCCACACTAACAATTAGTATATACATGAAACATTTAATATCATGGATTTAGCTGTTCAGTTATTAAAATTCATTGAAAATCAAAATACTTGTTCGTTTCAACACCTTAAACTCTATGTATCAATCTAAAGTCAATCGGATGATAAGTTTAGCCTCTATAGCGTAACAAGATTTTTTGAAGTTATCAAGGGAGATAACTCTGGCAATAATTATTTTAAATCTCTGAAAATCAATAGGCTTCTTCGTCTCATGACCCTAAACACTGTGTGTTAATTTAAAGTCGATCGGATATTAACTTTGGCCTCTAGAGCTTCCACAAGATTTTTTCGAAGTGATCAAGGGCCATAACTATTGCAGCAATTATTGAAAATCACTGAAAATCGATAGACGACTTAGTCTCATGACTGTAAACACTATGTATAAATTTGAAGTCAATCGGATATTAACTTTGACCTCTAGAGCATCCACTGTGTATAAATTTAAAGTCAATCGGATATTAACTTTGGCCTCTAGAGCGTCCGCAGGATTTTTTGAAGTGATCAAGGGACATAACTCTGGCACTAATTATCGGGAATCGCTGAAAATCAATAGGATTCTTTGTCTCATGACCTTAAACACTGTGTATAAATTTAAAGTAAATCGGATATTAACTTTGGCCTCTAGAGCGTCCACAAGATTTTTTTGAAGTGATCAAGGGCTATAACTCTGGCACTAATTATCGGAAATCGCTGAAAATCAATAGGCTTCTTCGTCTCATGACCTTAAACACTGTGTATAAATTTAAAGTCAATTGGATATTAACTTTGGCCTCTAGAGCGTCCACAAGATATTTTGAAGTGATCAAGGGCCATAACCCTGGTAGTTATTATCGAAAATCGCTGAAAAACAATAGGCTTCTTCATCTCATGACCTTAAACACTGTGTATAAATTTAAAGTCAATCGGATATTAACTTTGGCCTCTAGAGCGTCCACAAGATATTTTGAAGTGATCAAGGGCCATAACTCTGGTAGTTATTATCGGAAATCGCTGAAAATCAATAGGATTCTTCGTCTCATGACCTTAAACACTGTGTATAAATTTAAAGTAAATCGGATATTAACTTTGGCCTCGAGAGCGTCCACAAGATTTTTTGAAGTGATCAAGGGCCATAACTCTGGCACTAATTATCGGAAATCGCTGAAAATCAATAGGCTTCTTCGTCTCATGACCTTAAACACTGTGTATAAATTTAAAGTCAATCGGATATTAACTTTGGCCTCTAGAGCGTCCACAAGATATTTTGAAGTGATCAAGGGCCATAACTCTGGTAGTTATTATCGGAAAACGCTGAAAAACTATAGGCTTCTTCGTCTCATGACCTTAAACACTGTGTATAAATTTAAAGTCAATCGGATATTAACTTTAGCCTGTAGAGCGTCCACAAGCAATTGTGGACGCCGGACCGACGGACGGACGGACGGGGGCGACGACAATATACGACCACATTTCAATGTGGGCGTATAATAAAACGATATATCATACATGACCTAGTAGGGCGAAATATGAAAATTCTTATACTCCCACCACCATTTTTGCCCAGAATGGTATCAGATTGTACTAAGATGGTACCGGATGTTTCACATAATATATCATTTTGTTACTTATATTTTTAGCTAAAATTGAAATTTTTGAAACGATTTATCACAAATCCAGCTGTGTGAACTTTGTTGGGGTTTTTTTCTATTTTCCGCCTTAGTGATGGGTTAAATCTTAACAAGATGTCCGAATTCATATTAAGCGACCAGAAAATATAAAATAGGTTGCCAGGCAACAAAACATACGCCCACACAGCAGCTAAATCGTCCGGGCAGTCAACAAGAGTTGTCGCATCTTAAGGAATTATCAGAAAATCCTTAGAATTTGTTTGGTTTTTATAATCAAATGTTTTTTTAAATCAGGTAATAATTGTGACCTCCAGAGGGACCATAAGCTAATAAAGGCGATTTTTCGTACAATCAGGGGGTCACAATTCAGGAAGTTACGATCCAATGCAATGGAACCAAAATCTTTAGTTTATAAACATGTATTTCAAGTTTCATCAAAATCGAATTAAAATTGTTACCTCTACTGGGTCCACAATCTTGATAAAACATAATTTCACACTATTCGCGTACAAACGGCAGCCATTTTGTCCGTCAATTTTGAAATTTGACCTCAACCTTCATTACCATATAACGGTGATATAATCAAACGGTTTTTTAAATTGGATAATAATTGTGACCTCCAGAGGAACCACAAGCTAAAAAGGGCAATTTTTCGGACAATCAGGGGCCATAATTCAGGAAGTTACGATCCAACCGGCGCAAATATCGAAAGGAACCAAGATCTTTGGGTTATAAACATGCATGTCAAGTTTCATCAAAATTGGTTCAAAATTGTGACCTCTACACTGTTCACAAGCTAAAAACGTGATTTTTCGTACAATCAGGGGCCATAACACATGAAGTTACAGTACGATACATGTCAATATAGAAAGGAACCGACATCTTAGGGTGATAAACCTATGTTTGAAGTTTCATTGAAATTGGATAAAAATTGTGACCTGTAAACTGTTCACAAACAATTGTGGACGGACGGACGAACAGGGGCGACGACAATATACATCCACATGAAAATGTGGGCGTATAATAAAACGATATATTATACACAATTGTTTGTGAACAGTCTACAGGTCACAATTTTTATCCAATTTCAACCTAGTAGGGCTAAATGCTGTCATTTTTGGACGCCATTTTGAATATCTTTGGCGGTTGTTAAAAATAACCCTGATTTCGTGTTCAGCAACCCTGAAAACCTATCAAATGATATAATACACGACCTATGATGGTGAAAAATGTTTTGTTTGTAATTTTCTCGCCTTTTTGGGGTGCCACCTTGAAAAATTAATTTTCCCCAAGGGTGACACGACCACTCCCATCCTGGAAAAATTAAGTGGACCCTACCCAACAATAATCCATTGAGAAACATTATATATCAAACAAAGATAGGTTGCCAGGCAACAAGACATATGCCCACAGGTATACAAGGAGGAGAGAAGGGAACTAGTGAGAATGATGGCAATCTGATTAAAACACAGATCCAATTCGTTTCGTTTTTTATAGTTCAAAATTTCGTTTTTACTTGTCTTTACTACTCTTGGATCTGGAAGACTTGTTATTTAAGTCGTATTCTGACTGAAATGAGGGGTCAGTCAATCAAATGTTCTGTCGAATCGACCTTTTCATGAGTGGAACTGTGGGAAAATATTACCAGCAGATAGAAATCAAAACAAAACAAAAGTAGATTTTAAAAAGCAAGGTGGTCGCTAATTGGTTAATCGAACGACTGACGTTATCAGGTCAAATGTCCCGTGCTTGATACCTGACGTCATAGAACGTGATGAGCTCCCACTATAACTAGTTAGATCTACATGAGTGTAGGCCATCGAAAGTATAAAAAAACGAAACGAAATATAGATCTATATTTTAATTAAATTGGAATGATGGAGACCAACAACATACCATTCACCACTAGGAACTTACTCTTCCTGAGACCAGATCTGAAACTGCAAATCTTCGAACAAATCCAAGGCCTAATGGTAGGGTGCCCCACCATATATAAATATCTCCAAATAGCTCAACAATTACACCACAATATTTATATATATAACATGTCTTAAATCTATTTCACACATTTATAGTCACTAAATAAACGGTCATATTAAACTTACTAAGCTATGACCATTTAAACATCATAATTAATATACTGAAAAATGGTTCGGAGCGTCGTCCATAACATCCAGACACTTTCGAGTAAAAAATAGGTTGCGTGCCCTTGTTTTGAAACTAGTCTCACTTCACCAGCCTACCAACCATTCTCCGTCTGATTGACAGGCAGGGATAATCCAGACTACTCTTTTACGAAACGTGACAGAAAGCTGGAACAAGAAATCGAATTTAGAAATAACACACGGGGGGCGACTCAACAATTGTTTTTTCTAACCTTGTAAAAGTAAAACGAAACTACCACTGGTATCATGATCCTGCCCAACCCTAGTTATTCAGAGATATTATTTGTACTAAACCAAAATATGTCGCTTCTAACGGTCATGCGAAGGATAAAGCAACGAACGTAATTGCTAAAGATGCCGTAATAACCAAAACCATAAATATTACTGCTACTCGGAATCGTCAACAATAGATTTTTTACGACTGTAATAGTTACTAGTGTGTTTAGAATTTCCACGGATTTCCACGGGCTGTTGCTATTTATAGACTCAACGAGTGTGCGAGATTGTCAGAAAATTAGTAGTAGTGAACCAAGTAAAGCGTGCATATTCAACGTGTCTAGTACAACTTTTCAGTAGGCACGTGGGGCACCCTACTAATGGACACGGTTGGACTAAGTAGAATAGTGAAGAGGGGGCAACGGTTAGACGGGCTCGGCATCTAAACACTAAACTACATAGGGGATTTATACCAAACTGGTAGGATAGTGGACTAAGGGAGAGTCACCATCAGACGGACTCGGCAACTAAACACTATTCCGTCAAAAAACTGACACCAAACTTACAGAGTGGGACAGTGGAGTAAGGGGAGGTCACGATAAGACAGGCCTGGCACCTAAACACAACAGGGATCTTATTTGGCTGTTTTTTGTCGGCTTTAGCCGATTGATCTTTAATCTAGCCGATTCATAAAACAATGAATCGGCCACTATGGTATCATATATCAATCTACGTCGGCCGATTTACAAAGAGTTAATTATCATGAATCGGCCACTATGGTATCATTAATCAATCAACTTTCGGCCGATAACAAAGAGTTAATTATTACTCGTCGATTAAGAAACCCATCACAGCCGATTACAAAGAGTTAATTATTACTCGTCGATTAAGAAACCCATCACAGAGCCCGTCAATACAATCTGATTACAGAAAACGTAAACGAGATATAGCCGAAGATAGTGATGGCGGCGCTGACCTTGAACTTCAAGCATGCACGTCGTCATTGGAAATTCCAAAAGCTGCAGATCCCCCCACATCCAATATAGGTCACCCGAAGTCGAAGTCAGGAAGATATACGAGTGTATGAGTCAGACAGTGGAGGGGTTTTTAGTAGCAACAACAAAGTTATACCTTGATCACAAACCTTTATACAGACCAAAATTGACGACATTTTTACAAACTACCAACGGGACAGACAAGTATTTGGGAGAGACAATGACAAGGACGCATAAAAAAGACGCTACGCTTTTAGACAGGGTACGAAAGACAGTGACTAGGGTGGTGGACAATATAACTGCTCGGTTCCCCGACAATAAAATTCTCTCTGTGTTCGGTATTTTCAACCCAGAGAATGTTAGGACGCTACCAGTTAGTAGTGTCGAGTGTGAGAGGGGTTTTTCTAAGCAGAACGTTATCTACGTCTAAACGTAGAAATTTAAGATAACTTGATGCGGATAAGTATAGAAGGCCCCCCTCTATCTTCCTTCGATCCACATAATTGTTTAAAAAAGAAGAGATAATAGTGGCTATGAAGACCTGGTTATCCCGAATGTCAGTGACTAGTTTCGTTCGTATTGAACTCATCAGACTGGACTGATAGGACTCACGTGTTGGGCGTTTTTATTTATACTATTCCGAAACCCCGGTGGGGTTTCTATGGTTACTAATTGGCGGGGTTACCGGGGTTAACCCCTTGGCGGGGTTTGCGAATATTTTACCGGGGTCGGCAGCTCGCTTACCGGGGTTTGTACAGAGGTTTGACAAAATGGCGGGGTGCCAAATTTGTTACCGGGGTCGCTAGCTCGCTTACCGGGGTTGTACTGATCGTATAGATTGAAGTGCTAGTGTCCATAATTTTGCTAACTAGGATGCCTTGGGTTGGTTTGTAACATTGTTACTTGTCATAACAATGAAGGGATAGTATATAGACAAGGGTGTTGATGTAACACCCGTGAGAGGGGCAAAAGGCTAAATATAAATCCAAAGTTGGAACACTCAGGGGTAGGGCATTGTAAAACAAAAATAAAAATGGTTGGAGTGCCCAAGTTTAGATTTGCCGTTGATTCCATGAAGTACCGGAAGTTAGGTTTTAGAACGTTAAATACTGTGTGATTCAACATGGCGCCCGAGGGGTTTAATATGATGAGGTACGGAACAGTACCAAATAGTTTATTTGTGTGAGTGTCAAGGTTGACTAAAATGCCTTGGAAATCGGAAGTAGGAGGCGACTAGTATGTGTCTATCTATTTTGTGGACCGATGTGAGATTGTCCGTTGTGTTAACTGGACGAGTAGGCCTATTCACCTTCGGTTATTTGTCAATGTCAAATAAGAGGCTTCTTATCGACACGATCGGCTCTGGATCAGTTTGATTCTACGTATCTCTCGTAGCTGGGAGAAAAAAGATTTTTTAGCCGAGAGAATATCTTCCGTCAAAATAGTGGTTGATTCCGAGGCAAGGGAAGGAATCACGACCGACCGGTCTGGTCAACAAAATTTGCCATAACGAGATCGTAAGCAGAGAGTGAGATAAAAGAAGAGATAATAGTGGCTATGAAGACCTGGTTATCCCGAATGTCAGTGACTAGTTTCGTTCGTATTGAACTCATCAGACTGGACTGATAGGACTCACGTGTTGGGCGTTTTTATTTATACTATTCCGAAACCCCGGTGGGGTTTCTATGGTTACTAATTGGCGGGGTTACCGGGGTTAACCCCTTGGCGGGGTTTGCGAATATTTTACCGGGGTCGGCAGCTCGCTTACCGGGGTTTGTACAGAGGTTTGACAAAATGGCGGGGTGCCAAATTTGTTACCGGGGTCGCTAGCTCGCTTACCGGGGTTGTACTGATCGTATAGATTGAAGTGCTAGTGTCCATAATTTTGCTAACTAGGATGCCTTGGGTTGGTTTGTAACATTGTTACTTGTCATAACAATGAAGGGATAGTATATAGACAAGGGTGTTGATGTAACACCCGTGAGAGGGGCAAAAGGCTAAATATAAATCCAAAGTTGGAACACTCAGGGGTAGGGCATTGTAAAACAAAAATAAAAATGGTTGGAGTGCCCAAGTTTAGATTTGCCGTTGATTCCATGAAGTACCGGAAGTTAGGTTTTAGAACGTTAAATACTGTGTGATTCAACATGGCGCCCGAGGGGTTTAATATGATGAGGTACGGAACAGTACCAAATAGTTTATTTGTGTGAGTGTCAAGGTTGACTAAAATGCCTTGGAAATCGGAAGTAGGAGGCGACTAGTATGTGTCTATCTATTTTGTGGACCGATGTGAGATTGTCCGTTGTGTTAACTGGACGAGTAGGCCTATTCACCTTCGGTTATTTGTCAATGTCAAATAAGAGGCTTCTTATCGACACGATCGGCTCTGGATCAGTTTGATTCTACGTATCTCTCGTAGCTGGGAGAAAAAAGATTTTTTAGCCGAGAGAATATCTTCCGTCAAAATAGTGGTTGATTCCGAGGCAAGGGAAGGAATCACGACCGACCGGTCTGGTCAACAAAATTTGCCATAACGAGATCGTAAGCAGAGAGTGAGATAAAAGAAGAGATAATAGTGGCTATGAAGACCTGGTTATCCCGAATGTCAGTGACTAGTTTCGTTCGTATTGAACTCATCAGACTGGACTGATAGGACTCACGTGTTGGGCGTTTTTATTTATACTATTCCGAAACCCCGGTGGGGTTTCTATGGTTACTAATTGGCGGGGTTACCGGGGTTAACCCCTTGGCGGGGTTTGCGAATATTTTACCGGGGTCGGCAGCTCGCTTACCGGGGTTTGTACAGAGGTTTGACAAAATGGCGGGGTGCCAAATTTGTTACCGGGGTCGCTAGCTCGCTTACCGGGGTTGTACTGATCGTATAGATTGAAGTGCTAGTGTCCATAATTTTGCTAACTAGGATGCCTTGGGTTGGTTTGTAACATTGTTACTTGTCATAACAATGAAGGGATAGTATATAGACAAGGGTGTTGATGTAACACCCGTGAGAGGGGCAAAAGGCTAAATATAAATCCAAAGTTGGAACACTCAGGGGTAGGGCATTGTAAAACAAAAATAAAAATGGTTGGAGTGCCCAAGTTTAGATTTGCCGTTGATTCCATGAAGTACCGGAAGTTAGGTTTTAGAACGTTAAATACTGTGTGATTCAACATGGCGCCCGAGGGGTTTAATATGATGAGGTACGGAACAGTACCAAATAGTTTATTTGTGTGAGTGTCAAGGTTGACTAAAATGCCTTGGAAATCGGAAGTAGGAGGCGACTAGTATGTGTCTATCTATTTTGTGGACCGATGTGAGATTGTCCGTTGTGTTAACTGGACGAGTAGGCCTATTCACCTTCGGTTATTTGTCAATGTCAAATAAGAGGCTTCTTATCGACACGATCGGCTCTGGATCAGTTTGATTCTACGTATCTCTCGTAGCTGGGAGAAAAAAGATTTTTTAGCCGAGAGAATATCTTCCGTCAAAATAGTGGTTGATTCCGAGGCAAGGGAAGGAATCACGACCGACCGGTCTGGTCAACAAAATTTGCCATAACGAGATCGTAAGCAGAGAGTGAGATAAAAGAAGAGATAATAGTGGCTATGAAGACCTGGTTATCCCGAATGTCAGTGACTAGTTTCGTTCGTATTGAACTCATCAGACTGGACTGATAGGACTCACGTGTTGGGCGTTTTTATTTATACTATTCCGAAACCCCGGTGGGGTTTCTATGGTTACTAATTGGCGGGGTTACCGGGGTTAACCCCTTGGCGGGGTTTGCGAATATTTTACCGGGGTCGGCAGCTCGCTTACCGGGGTTTGTACAGAGGTTTGACAAAATGGCGGGGTGCCAAATTTGTTACCGGGGTCGCTAGCTCGCTTACCGGGGTTGTACTGATCGTATAGATTGAAGTGCTAGTGTCCATAATTTTGCTAACTAGGATGCCTTGGGTTGGTTTGTAACATTGTTACTTGTCATAACAATGAAGGGATAGTATATAGACAAGGGTGTTGATGTAACACCCGTGAGAGGGGCAAAAGGCTAAATATAAATCCAAAGTTGGAACACTCAGGGGTAGGGCATTGTAAAACAAAAATAAAAATGGTTGGAGTGCCCAAGTTTAGATTTGCCGTTGATTCCATGAAGTACCGGAAGTTAGGTTTTAGAACGTTAAATACTGTGTGATTCAACATGGCGCCCGAGGGGTTTAATATGATGAGGTACGGAACAGTACCAAATAGTTTATTTGTGTGAGTGTCAAGGTTGACTAAAATGCCTTGGAAATCGGAAGTAGGAGGCGACTAGTATGTGTCTATCTATTTTGTGGACCGATGTGAGATTGTCCGTTGTGTTAACTGGACGAGTAGGCCTATTCACCTTCGGTTATTTGTCAATGTCAAATAAGAGGCTTCTTATCGACACGATCGGCTCTGGATCAGTTTGATTCTACGTATCTCTCGTAGCTGGGAGAAAAAAGATTTTTTAGCCGAGAGAATATCTTCCGTCAAAATAGTGTTACATCAACACCCTTGTCTATATACTATCCCTTCATTGTTATGACAAGTAACAATGTTACAAACCAACCCAAGGCATCCTAGTTAGCAAAATTATGGACACTAGCACTTCAATCTATACGATCAGTACAACCCCGGTAAGCGAGCTAGCGACCCCGGTAACAAATTTGGCACCCCGCCATTTTGTCAAACCTCTGTACAAACCCCGGTAAGCGAGCTGCCGACCCCGGTAAAATATTCGCAAACCCCGCCAAGGGGTTAACCCCGGTAACCCCGCCAATTAGTAACCATAGAAACCCCACCGGGGTTTCGGAATAGTATAAATAAAAACGCCCAACACGTGAGTCCTATCAGTCCAGTCTGATGAGTTCAATACGAACGAAACTAGTCACTGACATTCGGGATAACCAGGTCTTCATAGCCACTATTATCTCTTCTTTTATCTCACTCTCTGCTTACGATCTCGTTATGGCAAATTTTGTTGACCAGACCGGTCGGTCGTGATTCCTTCCCTTGCCTCGGAATCAACCACTATTTTGACGGAAGATATTCTCTCGGCTAAAAAATCTTTTTTCTCCCAGCTACGAGAGATACGTAGAATCAAACTGATCCAGAGCCGATCGTGTCGATAAGAAGCCTCTTATTTGACATTGACAAATAACCGAAGGTGAATAGGCCTACTCGTCCAGTTAACACAACGGACAATCTCACATCGGTCCACAAAATAGATAGACACATACTAGTCGCCTCCTACTTCCGATTTCCAAGGCATTTTAGTCAACCTTGACACTCACACAAATAAACTATTTGGTACTGTTCCGTACCTCATCATATTAAACCCCTCGGGCGCCATGTTGAATCACACAGTATTTAACGTTCTAAAACCTAACTTCCGGTACTTCATGGAATCAACGGCAAATCTAAACTTGGGCACTCCAACCATTTTTATTTTTGTTTTACAATGCCCTACCCCTGAGTGTTCCAACTTTGGATTTATATTTAGCCTTTTGCCCCTCTCACGGGTGTTACATCAACACCCTTGTCTATATACTATCCCTTCATTGTTATGACAAGTAACAATGTTACAAACCAACCCAAGGCATCCTAGTTAGCAAAATTATGGACACTAGCACTTCAATCTATACGATCAGTACAACCCCGGTAAGCGAGCTAGCGACCCCGGTAACAAATTTGGCACCCCGCCATTTTGTCAAACCTCTGTACAAACCCCGGTAAGCGAGCTGCCGACCCCGGTAAAATATTCGCAAACCCCGCCAAGGGGTTAACCCCGGTAACCCCGCCAATTAGTAACCATAGAAACCCCACCGGGGTTTCGGAATAGTATAAATAAAAACGCCCAACACGTGAGTCCTATCAGTCCAGTCTGATGAGTTCAATACGAACGAAACTAGTCACTGACATTCGGGATAACCAGGTCTTCATAGCCACTATTATCTCTTCTTTTATCTCACTCTCTGCTTACGATCTCGTTATGGCAAATTTTGTTGACCAGACCGGTCGGTCGTGATTCCTTCCCTTGCCTCGGAATCAACCACTATTTTGACGGAAGATATTCTCTCGGCTAAAAAATCTTTTTTCTCCCAGCTACGAGAGATACGTAGAATCAAACTGATCCAGAGCCGATCGTGTCGATAAGAAGCCTCTTATTTGACATTGACAAATAACCGAAGGTGAATAGGCCTACTCGTCCAGTTAACACAACGGACAATCTCACATCGGTCCACAAAATAGATAGACACATACTAGTCGCCTCCTACTTCCGATTTCCAAGGCATTTTAGTCAACCTTGACACTCACACAAATAAACTATTTGGTACTGTTCCGTACCTCATCATATTAAACCCCTCGGGCGCCATGTTGAATCACACAGTATTTAACGTTCTAAAACCTAACTTCCGGTACTTCATGGAATCAACGGCAAATCTAAACTTGGGCACTCCAACCATTTTTATTTTTGTTTTACAATGCCCTACCCCTGAGTGTTCCAACTTTGGATTTATATTTAGCCTTTTGCCCCTCTCACGGGTGTTACATCAACACCCTTGTCTATATACTATCCCTTCATTGTTATGACAAGTAACAATGTTACAAACCAACCCAAGGCATCCTAGTTAGCAAAATTATGGACACTAGCACTTCAATCTATACGATCAGTACAACCCCGGTAAGCGAGCTAGCGACCCCGGTAACAAATTTGGCACCCCGCCATTTTGTCAAACCTCTGTACAAACCCCGGTAAGCGAGCTGCCGACCCCGGTAAAATATTCGCAAACCCCGCCAAGGGGTTAACCCCGGTAACCCCGCCAATTAGTAACCATAGAAACCCCACCGGGGTTTCGGAATAGTATAAATAAAAACGCCCAACACGTGAGTCCTATCAGTCCAGTCTGATGAGTTCAATACGAACGAAACTAGTCACTGACATTCGGGATAACCAGGTCTTCATAGCCACTATTATCTCTTCTTTTATCTCACTCTCTGCTTACGATCTCGTTATGGCAAATTTTGTTGACCAGACCGGTCGGTCGTGATTCCTTCCCTTGCCTCGGAATCAACCACTATTTTGACGGAAGATATTCTCTCGGCTAAAAAATCTTTTTTCTCCCAGCTACGAGAGATACGTAGAATCAAACTGATCCAGAGCCGATCGTGTCGATAAGAAGCCTCTTATTTGACATTGACAAATAACCGAAGGTGAATAGGCCTACTCGTCCAGTTAACACAACGGACAATCTCACATCGGTCCACAAAATAGATAGACACATACTAGTCGCCTCCTACTTCCGATTTCCAAGGCATTTTAGTCAACCTTGACACTCACACAAATAAACTATTTGGTACTGTTCCGTACCTCATCATATTAAACCCCTCGGGCGCCATGTTGAATCACACAGTATTTAACGTTCTAAAACCTAACTTCCGGTACTTCATGGAATCAACGGCAAATCTAAACTTGGGCACTCCAACCATTTTTATTTTTGTTTTACAATGCCCTACCCCTGAGTGTTCCAACTTTGGATTTATATTTAGCCTTTTGCCCCTCTCACGGGTGTTACATCAACACCCTTGTCTATATACTATCCCTTCATTGTTATGACAAGTAACAATGTTACAAACCAACCCAAGGCATCCTAGTTAGCAAAATTATGGACACTAGCACTTCAATCTATACGATCAGTACAACCCCGGTAAGCGAGCTAGCGACCCCGGTAACAAATTTGGCACCCCGCCATTTTGTCAAACCTCTGTACAAACCCCGGTAAGCGAGCTGCCGACCCCGGTAAAATATTCGCAAACCCCGCCAAGGGGTTAACCCCGGTAACCCCGCCAATTAGTAACCATAGAAACCCCACCGGGGTTTCGGAATAGTATAAATAAAAACGCCCAACACGTGAGTCCTATCAGTCCAGTCTGATGAGTTCAATACGAACGAAACTAGTCACTGACATTCGGGATAACCAGGTCTTCATAGCCACTATTATCTCTTCTTTTATCTCACTCTCTGCTTACGATCTCGTTATGGCAAATTTTGTTGACCAGACCGGTCGGTCGTGATTCCTTCCCTTGCCTCGGAATCAACCACTATTTTGACGGAAGATATTCTCTCGGCTAAAAAATCTTTTTTCTCCCAGCTACGAGAGATACGTAGAATCAAACTGATCCAGAGCCGATCGTGTCGATAAGAAGCCTCTTATTTGACATTGACAAATAACCGAAGGTGAATAGGCCTACTCGTCCAGTTAACACAACGGACAATCTCACATCGGTCCACAAAATAGATAGACACATACTAGTCGCCTCCTACTTCCGATTTCCAAGGCATTTTAGTCAACCTTGACACTCACACAAATAAACTATTTGGTACTGTTCCGTACCTCATCATATTAAACCCCTCGGGCGCCATGTTGAATCACACAGTATTTAACGTTCTAAAACCTAACTTCCGGTACTTCATGGAATCAACGGCAAATCTAAACTTGGGCACTCCAACCATTTTTATTTTTGTTCCACATAATTGTTTACTAAAGTGGAAAGGCATTAGATCCCGGCGACCGTATGCAAGTGACACTAAAAATAAATTAATCTGAATCGAGACAATTGGTCACGTGATCGGCATCTTTCCGACTATACACGGAAATAAATTTGTGCTACGTTGTTAACTTGTTATACTATTGATATGTGCTTATATATTTTGTTGTTTTTATATATTTACCAGTGATTAAGAATAAAAATAGTTTTAAAAAACATATTTGTATTTACTCGTATTTTTTTTTTTTATTATCAAATTATAACTTCCGTTTGGTTGGACGAAACAATGAAAGCAAAAGTAGGACTAGGAATATGCATTTTGCAAAGTACTGAAATTTGACTGTAAAAGTGTGAATATATCGACTTATGAATACAAGTATGCTATTAAAACAAAGGTTTTGTTTATTAAGGGTTTATATTCAGGGTTTAAGGTAATATTATTCTTAATACTATATGCAATTATGGTCGTGAATAGAATATGCATAAATACGACTATCTGTTAGGGCGACTCGTGGCCGGTTCATTTAAAAATGAAGTAAGAACCCTGAAACACAAATCCCACAAAGATGACATCTACCAAACTAGCAGGATAGTGGAGTAAGGGCGAGTTACGGTGAGACGGACTCGGCACCTAAACACTATTCCGCAAAGGAAACAGATACCAAACCCATAGAATGGGATAGTGGAGTAAGGGGAGGCCACGATAAGATAGGCCTGGCACCTAAACACTAATCCCAAACGGTGACATCTACCAATCCAGAAGCAGAAGAGATCATCTACCAAATGATATGTTTTATATTAAATAAAGGGAAGAACGTCCCACTAAACCCAATCCATGGCCTAAGGAATCCGCTTCGGCTCTCCTACATCTTGTCTGCAATATCACTTATGTGGAAGCAGACGTTAAACACCAAGAAAGAAGATCGATATATGTTATCACTTGCTTAATAAAGACGAGAGTATCATCGTCGAAACGTTGCATGTTAATAAACCAGTAATTTTTAATCCATAAATAGTGTTATCGTGTTACTGTTCAATTACTAAATGCAACTTAAAGAAGCACAAAATAACTGCCCTTGTATTTGATAGTAATAGTTATGTGAGAGTTTTTTAGAGATGACTTCCCATCAGTTAGGGTCAGATATGGAACCGTCAGATCAGAAATTAATTGATTTTGTGCTGAATATGGGCACTTAACCTCTACCAGAGTTTCGCTGTCTATCTGGTGAAGCAGCAAGCATAGGGTGTGTCTCACTAACAAAAAGTCCAAAACTCTTAGTTGTTGTGTTTGTAAATGTTTCAAAACTCTCCACTGCCACACTTTCATATTGGCTCCCATACATAGTTTGTTTAGTTTTAAGATTTAATGGGTGTAACACTGAGAACTGCTAAGGAGTTAAAAGGTGCACAGCCAGTATAGAAATCTTAATCCTGGTTGTTATTTCTACGTATGTCGGAAGATAATTAATTTTCGGACTATTACTCGGTATTACCGGTTTAAAACTGTAAAAAGGTGTGTTAATTAACGAGGGTGAAAAACGGTCCGAGAGGTAGGTTAATTAACGCTTGGTGCGTTTTCTGTAGAGGTGTGTTTATTAACCGACCGGTAAAAAATGAATGTCAATGTTGTGTATTGTTTAATTGGCGTGTTTTCTCGCTAGTTGCGATAACTGCACCAAAAGGAGTATAATCAAGGACCAACATGCTTTATCTGACACGTACGTGTTAAATCAAAATTTGAGAAGTAAAACTGTTTAACCGTGCGATTAATCATTCGGCCGTGTGTTTTACGCAGGTCTTTGTAAAATAATGAGGTCTTTAGATAGGCGTGTGTGCTCGCTATGATCTACGTTTCTCTTATGTCTATTGTAGGCCTATTACGTACCATATATATAAAGTTGCATTTTATGAAATAAAAATATGGATTAATCTATCGTATACGGAAAGGCGAATGTAATGTCATTTATAAATACCAAGCAGTCAACTTGAAATAGAGAGTAAATCCAGCAAAAACGGACCACAATGCGTAACGTGCATCTTACCTTCAATAGCAATATCCATCAAACTGAAATCTCCTTGTTGATAAATATTACGACACAACAACCAACCGAACAGTGGTAATTCCCACGCAAATGGTATTTAAACTGAAATTATTTTAGCTTTTCACTAAATTTACATTGCATCAATCCAACGATCCTCATTCCAGAACTCGTAACTTTCAATAGCCATTTTTATGCAATTACAGAAGAAACACAATATTGGATTTCCTGGTTATGTTTTCTTCGTGATCGTAACATATAAAACTACAGGCCAGTTCGTTTCTACAACTATGTTATTAAGCTGGATTGGATTCGAAGAACCCTCGTTCTCCATAAATGATAGCTGCTCGGAATACCTGTTGAGCTCTTATCAGTCTTGCTCAACACCCTCTTTTATAACCCCCTTTTTTTCTGCACGTCCTATAGGCTGACCTTGACTTTCATTTCCAGGCCAAATGGAATAAACCACCCCATTTCCCCAAGACCAGGGGGAGAATATTGCCTTTTTTGGTCTACCAAAGCATATATCATAAACAGATTGAATTGTATGGATATTTTACCAAAATATCACCATTGTTTTACATATAAACATGTCCGCTTTTTTAGTACGTCGGATTTGAACCAACAATTTTTCAAAGACCCAATATAGTAAGTCACGCTACTCATAGATAAAGTTGCATTTAATAAAATAAAAATATTGACCCTAATCTATCGCACGAAATGCAAGAGAATTTAATATTTTAATTGTTGAATTCCCGTCTACTGTGGTTCATTTGGAATGTAAAATATACAACCAATAACGACATTAATTGAAATTATATATTATCGGCATGACCATGGAATGGGTCGGAAACGTGTGTACAACGAACGAGTCGGAATAGCGAAGATTATCGAGTGAGAAAACGGTGGTCATTTGTTTCATTACTTCTGCCAAAATGTGCTCAGGTGAACGCTGAGTTTATTAAAGTTAAAAACGAAAATCAAAGGTGACAACTTGAAATGACCAAGTGACAAGTAAAAAAATAATTCTAAAAGTTTACAAACATTTCAACGCCTGACTTACTGGAATAAACTGTAACCAACTATATCAGCTAGTCCGTAAGTGCATGATTTAACTGTGCCTCGTGTCAACATCAAAAAGCAGAGCTAACTGTGTGTTGTCTGACAACATCAAAGGGCAATTCCGTGTGAAAAGCGTGCATGAATCGACAGTATTGTAAAACAAAGGCTGGATTCACAATCACAGAAACCTATGGTTTCTTAGCAGGCTCTGAGATTTGACAATGGAGAGTATATCAGATAATTAAATTGGAACGAAGTTTAAAACACGTTGTATTCATCAAGAAATGAAATGCGTATCAGAACGCATTATGTAACTACATGCAGGCCTACACCATGTATAAATCCATATTAAGACCTACACTTAAAGTTACATTATGGGAGATAAGATAAAGAGCTCTTCATAACTTGTCTAGGGACCTTTACAAAGTGACAATTTAATCATATAAAAAATATATTAAAAGCCAATATAATTAATTTGTTTTAAATATCCATTTATTTAGAGAATAAAGATATTTGCAACATCTTAAACTAAGTAAATGGTAGATCATTCCATAAAACAGATACACCTGTATCAAGAGAGAGTTAGTTACTGGTTGCAGTAATTTTTACAATACACGCTTCTATATATGTATTCTATTTACATGCCATAAAAGTTTTAACCATAAATTACCTTATTTCTCATTTTGCACGATTTTTTAAGTTATCGAAAACATTTAATTAATAAATCTATAAACAAAATTAACAACTGTAATTCAGACAGCAAATTCTAATACACATTTTAGTTGAAGTAAATAATCCATGTAGCTTGTTGATTAGTTTATTACTTTATGACACCAATCAAGTGTTACGCAACACCTATATAGGTCAACATTCTGATCAATCAACCAAAACAAAAAGATGACAATGCTTTCCCCCAGTTTGACTGTACATGTATATACAAGATACAAGTGCTTTAATATTGTATTTTAGAAAACGGTAAGAAATATAGGCGGTGTTATTGATGAACTATTTAAATGTTCGCAACACATCCCAAGTATTAATATCGTCTAGTTCTATCGGGAGCAGATTTATAATTTTTGCTGGATTAACGCGACAGATACAATACCATGCTGATTTCTATTTTTCATTTTGGCCCCAACGACTCGGCCTTCAATGCATACTATCAATCGTAAGTCAATATGTGAACTTACGGGAACAAGTTGTTTCGACATCGAGCGGATTCGACACCCACTACTGGAGTTGTTTCAACACCATCTATTTGGGTAAGTTTGACTAGGATTTGATTCGATTGATTATATAGTGCAGTGTATCAATATCCGTTCTTAAACTTTAATACACTGTTATGTATTAACAGAAACAAAATTTCGATTTATAGTATTATTATTAATTTGTTTCCGTTATTTGCAAAACATCTCCCCGATGTTGATAATAAATTTGATTTGAATTATTTTTCCGTGCCAGTTGGAAACATAATTGTCTAAGGTCTAATTGGACTGTGAAGTTTAAATCAAATATTAAATCGAATTAGGAAACAGGTAAATGTATTTTTGCATAAAATTACAATGCTGTTTGTTTCAAATCTGCATTGGACTAATCATGGTCTATCTATTTTGATTTATATTTGATATCAGAAAAAAAAGTCTTTTAAAACTGATAACGAGATATATGTTCATTCAGAAAGTATTCAGATATCCTAAATTATTTGCTAGCTATTATAAAAACTTACAACACACACAAACAGGGTAAGCTATATGATCAGCGCTTCCAGAATTTTCAAAGAAAAATTGCCAAATGTTATAGTTTATTATTAATATCTTCTCAAATAAAGCAACCGAACGGTTTTCTAATACGTGCGAATAAGCTCGTACACGCCTCTATAAACAGAAGTGTTGCTTTGATCAAGGAGACGTAATTGAGATTGTCGAATCTGCACGGACAATGCATGAACCGGGGAGACGTGAAGTCTGAAATGCCAATGGATGGGTTAACATTGAATTGAATTATATTATTTTTTTTGATCATGAACACAAATAATAACTTGTCGGAAGTATATTTACGAGAATAAGTATATTTACATACGGTAAAGTTACAAGTTTAGTTCTGGAATGAGGATCGTTGGATTGATGCAATGTAAATTTAGTGAAAAGCTAAAATAATTTCAGTTTAAATACCATTTGCGTGGGAATTACCACTGTTCGGTTGGTTGTTGTGTCGTAATATTTATCAACAAGGAGATTTCTGTTTGATGGATATTGCTATTGAAGGTAAGTAAGATGCACAATTTACGCATTGTGGCCCGTTTTTGCTGGATTTGCCGTTTTTACTCTCTATTTCACGTTGACTGCTTGGTATTTATAAATGACATTACATTCGCCTTTCCGTATACGATAGATTAATCCATAGTTTTATTTCATAAAATGCAACTTTATATATATGGTACGTAATAGGCCTACAATAGACATAAGAGAAACGTAGATCATAGCGAGCACACACGCCTATCTAAAGACCTCATTATTTTACAAAGACCTGCGTAAAACACACGAAGGAATGATTAATCGCACGGTTAAACAGTTTTACTTCTCAAATTTTGATTTAACACGTACGTGTCAGATAAAGCATGTTGGTCCTTGATTATACTCCTTTTGGTGTAGTTATCGCAACTAGCGAGAAAACACGCCAATTAAACAATACACAACATTGACATTCATTTTTTACCGGTCGGTTAATAAACACACCTCTACAGGAAACGCACCTAGCGTTAATTAACCCACCTCTCGGACCGTTTTTCACCCTCGTTAATTAACACACCTTTTTACAGTTTTAAACCAGTAATACCGAGTAATAGTCCGAAAATTAATTATCTTCCGACATACGTAGAAATAACAACCAGGATTAAGATTTCTATACTGGCTGTGCACCTTTTAACTCCTTAGCAGTTCTCAGTGTAATAGACCCCACAGTAGCATATCAATGTCTCTCTTCATAGTGGCCTTGCATATATTTCCAAAATTAGAAGATGTAATTCGTTTACATCTTTCTACGGTCCACCTGTCACATGCACTTTGGTATTTGGTTTGCTGCTCGATTTCAGCCTTTGAAATACATGATACCTGAAATTACAGTAAATACAATAAATTATTATCCGAACGACATTTAACTTAATGATGCATTTTGTAAGATTTACATCTTGCTAAAAAAAACAAATATTGAAAATTTATTTCAAATGACTTTATTCTGGGTGAAATTATGACTGTTTGAAAATGCAGTGCAGATCGATTAATCGTAGATATGGTATTCAACAACCAACTCTTAAGTCATGATCAGGATTATCCATTTTAAATCTTGTGGTATAGAGTTAATTATAAAGAGAGAGAGAAATTGAGTTAAATCAATGTCCACATGACACAAATTAGGTTGGTTTAATTTTATTCCAATAATTCGCTTGCTGGATTCGAAGGTTAGACATGATATGAAATGAATATCAATTTCTAGGTTTTTTTTAACCGTTTCACCAGTGCAACCGAACCGTGACCCATTAACTGTGTAGCCTTTTACCTTGCTGATCTATGAACTAGTGGATGTTAATGCCGGGCTAGTGCCTGACTGTAGACTACTAGCCCTGGGCTAGTGGATTAAAAAAATATTTTACTCTGACTCCACTCAGGTTCTTGGTTCTCAATGGGCTACCTTTCATGGGCTTACTTCTGTGAAATATTTGTAAAACCTGAAATGAATGCAAAATATTAATGAATTTCGTATAATCTTTATTCCATGTTTGAATGTATCATATATACAAAAAATGTGTTTTACATGCAATGTCAGTTTATCTGGACTCCCTCTCAGTTAATGGGGCTTCAGGTCCGTTTCCATTCAAGGGCAATGTCACAGACCAGCATTTCCTTATGGTAGATGTCACCAGAGCATCCAATCATGACTAGTTAGGTGTTAACTAGTAATTGTATAACACTATAATTAAGGCAATGTCAGCCATAAATCCATGCCTAACACCAAAGTAAGATTCGAAGGAGAGTTATTGTGTTCCAAAGCATCAACCAATCAAATTGCTTATCTCTGCTTACCCTAAGCGGAAAATGCTCATCTTCGAACTCCATCAAGGCATTGACCTAATAAGCATATACACCAAGTTTGAACATTTTAACTCAATTAGAAGGAGAGTTATTGTGTTCCAAATTCTCAACCAATCAAATTGCGTATAGCTCTGCTTACCCTGAGCAGAAAATGCTCATTATCGAACTTAGTCAAGGTATTACTATAATGAAACTATACACCAAGTTTCATCAATCTCACTTAATTAGAACTAAAGTTATCGTGTCCCAAAGCATCAACCAATCAAATTGCTTATCTCTGCTTACCCTAAGCGGAAAATGCTCATCTTCGAACTCCATCAAGGCATTGACCTAATAAACACATACACCAAGTTTGAACATTCTAGCTCAATTAGGAAGAGAGTTATTGTGTCCCAAAAAGTGTGACGGACAGACAGACGGACGAACCCATTTTAATAGTCCCCCAACTTTCTTCGAAAGGCGGGGGACAAAAAAAAAGAGTTGGATATCCGAATTCGCGTTAAGCAACCAGAAAATATATAAAAAGATATATCATACATGACCTAGTAGGGCGAAATATGAAAATTCTTATACTCCCACCACCATTTTTGCCCAGAATGGTATCAGATTGTACTAAGATGGTACCGGATGTTTCACATAATATATCATTTTGTTACTTATATTTTTAGCTAAAATTGAAATTTTTGAAACGATTTATCACAAATCCAGCTGTGTGAACTTTGTTGGGTTTTTTTTCTTTTTTCCGCCTTAGTGATGGGTTAAATCTTAACAAGATGTCCGAATTCGTCTTAAGCGACCAGAAAATATAAAATAGGTTGCCAGGCAACGAAACATACGCCCACACAGCTGCTAAATCGTCCGGGCAGTCAATAAGAGTTGTTGCATATAAAGGAATTATCAGAAAATCATTAGAATTTGTTTGGTTTTTATAATCAAACGTTTTTTTAAATCAGGTAATAATTGTGACCTCCAGAGCAGGGTTCAATTTAGTCTAAAACCAATGAGTAGCAAATTTTTGTGAAAGATTCACATTTTGGCTAATCAATTCAAAATTTGAATAGCATTTGCTCAGATTCGAGGAGCAGTAAAACGTAGCCTAATCACAAAAATTTGCAATTCTGATTTTTCAGGGTTTAAGTGGATACTTTTTCCGCCGAAGGCCGGCCTTCGTTGTATACCCTGCTTCGGCTTATGTGCGGATGAAGGTAAAAAAAAACCCTGACATTTCAAAAAAAATAAAAATCAGTTACCGTCTCTCCAAGATGCCGAACGCATTAATCGTCTAAAAAAAACTACATGAACAAGTTACACCACTCCAATCGAAATATGTGTCGACGTGGCTTTGCTGTATTTTCTTTATCTAAAAACATCCCCCTGCCATCGTTTCACACGTCTCGCGAGATGTCTACTTTTAGTTTCCAGTTAAGTTAACCAATCATATCATTGAATCGTATTATACTGCGCTGTTATTATTATTCTATTTTTAGTAACATATTTTAAAAACACGTGTGTTTAAAAACGGAGTCCGCATTGTCTTCTTGTTACAGGATATATTGAAATAAAAACTGGTTCAAATTAACCCTTTGAACCCTGACCTCCTGGCACTTAACAGTACTGGTACCTAGCCTCCTGGAGGAAAATCAGCTATTTACAAACATATATGAAAAACAGTTGAAACATTCAATTAAATAACCTATAATCAACTCAAAAGCATGCCAAATGATAATTATAGCATCTACTAGCTAAAATTATCATAATATTTAATCTTATTGTGCCAGTCCATGCAGCATGTTGAGCCTTACGTTTTCTATATGGGGGCGTGACTTGTGCCTCGGCCGTGTCAGGAATACCTGGGTCAATATCTTCCGAATTATTCGAATTATTGTCTAAAACCACATTGTCAAATTCTTCGATAAAATATCATCGGCAGGATAATCTTCGTCTAAGTTTTGTTCGTCTGAGCTCTAATAAATTAGCGACTTCTTTGACTGAATAGAACTGACGCTTCCTGTTAGTTCCGCTGCCACTGGGTTCCATTTTGACAGGTAGAAATTAGCTTCGATATTATCAAAAAATCAACCTCAAAATCAAATCAAAGATAAAAGCATGGAGGCTGACATCTTTGTGACGCTATCCCAGCATTACCACACAATTCTTACCCCTGATTGGTCGTTATATTTAGCGTTCTTTAAATAGGTATGACAGCATACCTTGAATCCCGGTGTATCGGGATTACGGTGTATGAGCACTTACTAAAATTCCCGATAGATCGGGACTACGGGTTCAAAGGGTTAATCACGACCACAACTTGGAATATTAAACAAGTTAGTCCTGCATTTATAAATTGATTTTTTCGTAGGCCTAATTATATTCCACATTTATCCACAATGTAATAATGAATCGCACTTCACAAGTTCGAAAGCAATTTTTGGCTAATGAATAAAATAATTCTATCGCTTTTACCGCAATTTGGGTCGCTTTTTGTGATGCGATACCGCTTAAATTGAACCCTGCTCCAGAGGGACCACAAGCTAATAAAGGCGATTTTTCGTACAATCAGGGGCCATAGTTCAGGAAGTGATGATCAAATATGCAATGGAACCAATATGTTTGGTTTATAAACAAACATGTATTTCAAGTTTCATTAAAATTGAATTAAAATTGTGACCTCTAAAGGGTCCACAACCTTGATATAACATACTTTCACACTATTCGCGTACAAACGGCGGCCATTTGGTCTGTCAATTTTGGTCCGATTTTCACGAAATTCAACCTCATTATTCATTACCATATAACAGTGATATAATCAAACGTTTTTCAAAATCGGATAATAATTTTGACCTCCAGAGGGACCACAAGCTAAAAAGGGAGATTTTTCGGACAATCAGGGGCCATAATTCAGGAAGTTACGATCCAATGGGTGCAAATATTGAAATGATCCAAGATCTTTGGATTATAAACATACATGTCAAGTTTCCTCAAAATCGGTTCAAAATTGTGACCTCTATAGGGTCCACAAGCTAAAAACGTGATTCTTCGTACAATCAAGGGCCATAATCCATGAAGTTTTGATCATCAAAATCATATTAAAATTGTGACCTCAACCTTGGGTCCACAACCTTGATATAACATTTTCACACTATTCACGTACAAACGGCGGCCATTTTGTCCGTCAATTTTGGTCCGATTTTCATGAACTTCGATCTCAACATTCATTGTAGTGTAATGGTGATATAATCAAACGTTTTTTTAAATCGGGTAATAATTTTGACTTCCAGAGGGACCACAAGCTAATAAAGGCAATTTTTCGTACAATCAGGGGCGATAATTCAGGAAGTTACTATCCGATATGCGCAAATATCGAAAAGAACCAAGATCTTTCGGTTATAAACAAACATGTTAAGTTTCATCAAAACTGAATTAAAATTGTGACCTCTACTCGGTCCACAACCTTGATAAAACATATTTTCACACTATTCGTGTGAAAATGTGGGCGTATAAAAATATTTCCTATTTAGTGTAGATGGGTACATAACATAGTAATAAGCTTCTACACGAAGTTGTAAAATGAAACCACAATTTTGAAGTCACTATAACTATAACTCTACTGAAGTCAATAGTTACATGACTGTGCTGTGGACACCTTATGATGTGATGCTCAAGTTTAATAGGAAGTTACCTCTGTGCATAAAGAAGTTCAATTTTTTCATTCAACTTTTGGTTACTTAGTTGTAGGAAATCCAGTATTCTCTGTTTGGTCACATGAGGGAAGTTCTGTAAGTGATCAGCATGGAGATCTGTACAATCATTCATTTCAGGTAGACACATATGAAATTCTGGAGCAGGTTCATTTTTACTTGAATTTCGGTCATTAAATATCAATCTACAATTTGATGAAAGACTAAAATTAGACATAGTATTGCCCAGACGGCTAGCAGCATAATACAGTACCAGACCAGTGCCGTGGCAGTTCTGTCGGCTGTCGTGCTGGGAAATAGCAAATTTGATGAAAGTACCGCTATGCCGTGGCAGTTCTGTCAGCTGTCCTGCTGGGGAATAGCAAATTTGTGAAAGTACTGGTATTTTTATTTATTGTGTCTTCGTATAAATTATAATCAGGATCCACGTGAAACAATAACAATCAACAAATTAAGTAAACAAACATAGGGCCTCCCAGCAAGCATTGTTCGCATGTTTGTTTATGTCTAGGCCTAAGCTATTGACTATCTTTCACAAGAGTCTGTAGCATTTATAAATCTAAAGATTAATTATCACTTACCGTTTAACCAAATCTTTCTTTTTCACGTCAACTTTTAATTTTCGTACACGAAGAATTTCCTTAAGTTCTGATAACGTTTTATCGCAGTATTTGTTGTTTTCGAAGTCAGCTATTTTTTTGGCATCTGCTTGTCGCTACAGAGACGTCCTACTTTCTTACAGCGCCACAAGAAGGATTAGTTCTGCCAGTACCTCATTAGAACAAGAGTTACTGTGTTTTAAAGTATCGACCCATCAAATTGCTTATCGCTCTGCTTACCCTGAGCAGAAAATGCTCAATATCGAACTTAGACAAGGTTTTGCTGTAATGAAACTATACACCAAGTTTCATCACTCTCACTTAATTAGAACTAAGGTTATCCTGCCCCAAAGCATCAACCAATCAAATTGCTTATCTCTGCTTACCCTGAGCAGAAAATGTTCATCTTCGAACTCCATCAAGGCATTGACCTAATAAACATTTACACCAAGTTTGAACATTCTAGCTCAATTAGAAAGAGAGAGGGACAGATACAAACAGACAGACGAACAGACAAATTTCAAGTCCCCCAACTTTATTAAAAGGGGGGGGGGGCGGCAAAAAAAAACCCAAACAAAATACACATCTGTACTTTCATCAGATTGTATGTACACAGAAATTTTGATTTCAGATATTTCAAATGAGTATTCCAAACCATTCCATAGACAGAGCACGAAGCCTGGAATACTGATATTAAACTCTATCACCCGTTAACACATTTGACAGTAAATATCGCTTGTCTGATAAATTACACAGGGGCGGATCCAGGATTTTCAGAAAGAGGGGGCGTGCTGCACAAGCTTGGGAGTGCGAAGCCCGGGACCGTGATTTTTGAGTGTAAAAAATACCCACAAGGACTAATTTCGTACTAATACTGTAAATTACGATTTTCCAACCTAAACTATTTTCGTTCTCCTTTCTCGCGAGAATATATGGAGCTAAAAATTGTTCGACACCTCAAAAAATAGAGGGGGCGTGCGCCGGGTGTGCCCCCCACTTGATCCGCGCCTGTTACATAATCTATTGCAATTGGTCAATCAAAAAGGAACTATTTTCTGTTATTCTAAAGAAACCACATATTTTAAATAAAGATAGGTTGCCAGGCAACGAAACATACGCCCACAGCAGCTAAATCGTCTGGGCAGTTAACAAGGGTTGTCGAATATTTTTACTTTTATTGGTAATGAAACATTTGTAATACACTAAAATCTGATTAAGAGTAACAACTCATTATGTAATTATCTGAAAATCATTAGAATTTGTTTGCTTTTTATAAAAGTTTTGCCCCATGCTAACAATTAGTATAGAAAACATTTAATATCATGGATTTAGCTGTTCAGTTATCAAAATTCATTGAAAATCAAAATACTTATTTTTTTTTAACATCTTAAACTCTGTGTATCAATCTTAAGTCAATCGGATGATTAGTTTGGCCTCTATAGCATCACAAGGTTTTTAGAAGTGATCAAGGTAGATAACTCTGGAAGTCATTATTTGAAATCGCTCAAAATCAATAGGATTCTTCGTCTCATGACCTTAAACAGTGTGTATAAAGTCAATCGAATATTAACTTAGGCCTCTAAAGCGTCAACAGGATTTTTTGATGTGATCAAGGGCCATAACTCTGGCAGAAATTGCTGAAAATCAATAGGCTTCTTCGTCTTATGACCTTAAACACTGTGTATAAATTTAAAGCCAATCGGATATTAACTTTGGCCTCTAGAGCGTCCACAAGATTTTTTGAAGTGATCAAGGGCTATAACTCTGGTAGTTATTATCGGAAATGGCTGAAAATCAATATGCTTCTTCGTCTGATGACCTTAAACAATGTGTATAAATTTAAAGTCAATCGGATATTAACTTTGGCCTCTAAAGCGTCCACAAGAATTTTTGAAGCGATCAAGGGCCACAACTCTGGCACTAATTATCAGAAATCGCTGAAAATCAAGAAGCTTCTTCATCTCATGACCTTAAACACTGTGTATAAATTTAAAGTCAATCGGATATTAACTTTGGCCTCTAAAGCGTCCACAAGATTTTTTGAAGTGATCAAAGGCTATAACTCTGGTAGTTATTATCGGAAATGGCTGAAAATCAATATGCTTCTTCGTCTGATGACCTTAAACAATGTGTATAAATTTAAAGTCAATCGGATATTAACTTTGGCCTCTAAAGCGTCCACAAGAATTTTTGAAGCGATCAAGGGCCACAACTCTGGCACTAATTATCAGAAATCGCTGAAAATCAAGAAGCTTCTTCATCTCATGACATTAAACACTGTGTATAAATTTAAAGTCAATCGGATATTAACTTTGGCCTCTAAAGCGTCCACAAGATTTTTTGAAGTGATCAAGGGCCATAACTCTGATAGTTATTATCGGAAATCGCTGAAAATCAATATGCTTCTTCGTCTGATGACGTTAAACAATGTGTATAAAGTTAAAGTCAATCGGATATTAACTATGGCCTTTAGAGCGTCCACAAGACTTTTTGAAGTGATCAAGGGCCATAACTCTGGCACTAATTATCGGAAATTGCTGAAAATCAATAGGCTTCTTCTTCTTATGACCTTAAACACTGTGTATCAATCTAAAGCCAATCAGATATTAATCCACAAGATTTTTTGAAGTGATCAAGGGCCATAACTCTGGGACTAATTATCGGAAATCGCTGAAAATCAATAGGCTTCTACGTCTTATGACCTTAAACACATTGAATAAATGTAAAGTCAATCGGTATTAATTTATCCTCTAGAGCGTCCACAAGCAATTGTGGATGCCGGAATGCCGGACGGCCGGAGGGGGGTGACGACAATATACGACCACATTTCAATGTGGGCGTATAAAAAAAAAAAAGACTTGTAGGAAATTCTCTATATATTATCTTATACTTACAGCTATCATTTTAGGCAAATTTAATCTATCTGCTATTTGACTTATTTCCTTAAATGCAGCTATGAGCGTTCTGTCAGAGCTACTTATCTGGAAAAAACAGTTTTTTAAATATATTATCATGCCTGCTGTCGCTCAAGCATTCAATCGCTGACTTCAATTTAGTGTCCTCAATCCCAATCAAGGTGCATATTTTATTGCTTTCCTTGATCCTCCATAATCATTCTCTCAAACTGCATACTGTCTTTATTTCCACAAAAATTGTCCGAAATTGCAAAATATAAATTGCACGGCCTCAGCGGGTATTAATCAAGTTTACTTTTTATTTATTTCCATTGAATCAGCTCTGTACCGATGTCAATCGGCAATCGCGATCACATAATACATTAATCTGTAATCATTTTCCTTCTTAAGAATTGGCCATGTACGTGTCGCTGCCACAATATTAAACATTTTCCAACCCAAAGAAACATTCAGTAACCAGGAAACTAAATGTGTCCTACATACCAAAAATATATCCATCCGAAAGTGCTCCCTATTAGCTATTAATAAAAACGGTTAACTTATAATTATAATGCACAACTTTTGTTAAGACTCCATTATGATATTCTCGGCAATAGCTGCATTATTCTATGATGTTGCAAGTAAATCATTGCTTTGAACTCCATCACCCTATAAGATAAGGCACAACAGCATTTCAAACTACAACTAGAGCATCAGTACCCCTGCAATATATACATAAAGTCTACATTCCTGCTTGCATTGATATGGTACTTTTTAAAATGAAGAGAATGAAATATGAAATACATGTAGCTGCAATGACTGTGATAAAACAAGAGTCATAGAATGCTAGGTGTTTGTTTGTTTTGCTAAATTTACAGACTAATATTAAGGGCGTTGCGATGTCTAACCTACGATAATTTCGCTACTAATTTTTTAATTATTTTTCGAACTCTGTGCAACATAAATTTGGTACGATCTTTAACTGGACATCTGAAGCTGTGATTCAAGACATAGTTTTGGCACATATCTCTTGTGGTTTTTGAGATATTCAATTTTAAAATCAGCTCAAAAATGATCAATTTTCGTCATAAATCTAAAGAGTTCTCAGTCTTTGCTCATGAATCCAAATTAAATAATTTTTGGTATGCAAATAGCTAAGCTAGTGCGTAATAAAATTACAGGAGTGTTTTTTCGTGCTGCCAATAATAATGCCAAAATTCCAGAAATTAAAAAAAAAAAAGTATAAGTCGTTATGTTAACAGGTCTGAAAAAAAGTCTATTTCATACATTCACAATTTGTCTCAGAGAAATGTTCCTCCGAATGTAAGCTTCAAGTTGACACAAAGTTTGTTAAAATCAGCTGAGTAGAACTAATATTTTTTTCATGGATTTCATTGGTTTACAAAAATGGTCCTTTCGAACAGTGACGTATTCATGTAATAGGTTATGCGATTTTTGAAAAAGATAGGTTGCCAGGCAACGAAATAAATGCCCACAGCAGCTGAATCGTCTGGGCAGTCAACAAGAGTTGTCGCATATTTTTACTTTTTTCGGTAATGAAACATTTATAATACACTAAAAGCTAATTAAGAGTAACAACTCATTATGTAATTATCAGAAAATCATTAGAATTTGTTTGCTTTTTACAAAGTTTTGCCCCACACTAACAATTAGTATAGGAAACATTTAATATGATGGATTTAGCTGTTCTGTTATCAAAATTCATTGAAAATCAAAATATTTGTTCGTTTCAACACCTTAAACTCTGTGTATCAATCTGAAGTCAATCGCTTATTAAGTTTGGCCTCTAGAGCATCGACAAGATTTTTTGAAGTGATCAAGGACTACAATTCTGGCACTAATTATCAGAAATCGCTGAAAATCAATAGGTTTCTACGTCTCATGACCTTAAAAACTGTGTATAAATTTGTAGTCAATCGGATATTAACTTTGACCGCTTGAGTATCCACAAGATTTTTTTGAAGTGATCAAGGACTACAACTCTGGCACTAATTATCAGAAATCGCTGAAAATCAATAGGTTTCTACGTCTCATGACCTTAAAAACTGTGTATAAATTTGTAGTCAATCGGATATTAACTTTGACCGCTTGAGTATCCACAAGATTTTTTTGAAGTGATCAAGGACTACAACTCTGGCACTAATTATCAGAAATCGCTGAAAATCAATAGGTTTCTACGTCTCATGACCTTAAAAACTGTGTATAAATTTGTAGTCAATCGGATATTAACTTTGACCGCTTGAGTATCCACAAGATTTTTTTGAAGTGATCAAGGACTACAACTCTGGCACTAATTATCAGAAATCGCTGAAAATCAATAGGTTTCTACGTCTCATGACCGTAAAAAACTGTGTATAAATTTGTAGTCAATCGGATATTAACTTTGACCGCTTGAGTATCCACAAGATTTTTTTGAAGTGATCAAGGTCCATAACTCTGGCACTAATTATCGGAAATCGCTGAAAAACAATAGGCTTCTTCGTCTTATAACCTTAAACACTGTATGAATTTGTAGTCAATCGGATATTAACTTTAGCCTCTTGAGTATCCACAAGATTTTTTTGAAGTGATCAAGGGCCTTAACTGTGGCACTAATTATCGGAAATCGCTGAAAATCAATAGGCTTCTTCGTCTCATGACCTTAAACACTGTGTATGAATTTGAAGTCAACCGGATATTAACTTTGGCCTTTAGAGCGTTCACAAGCAATTGTGCATGCCGGCCGGCCGGCCGGACAGACAGGGATGATGACAATATACGACCACATTTCAATGTGGGCGTATAAAAAAGTGGGTGTGACACCTCTCCCCAGGGGGTCAGGAGCATGCAGCAAAATAAATAGAATTGCAGTTTGCAGACAATAAACACAAACCATCATGAAAATCTCAATAAAATTAGGAGGGCTGACAGGTCTACCTCAGAAACATTTTGACAATTAGTGATGAATCTATGCAACGCCCTTAATACAAAAGTTTGTTTAAAAGCTAGAACAATTAGACCTGCAATAGGCACTGAACCGGCTTTCAGGAATCAGACAGGAAGTTTGTTATACTTTAACCAATCCATTGAGCTACCAAACTATACTTTAGTTGTTTTGCTACAGTGACACCCTCTCTCATTTGTTAAAGTAATATTTGCTGGCGAAAAAACTGGTCAAAATTGTAAATTATGGCAAAATTATGTCACTTCCGGTGCCCCCCCCAAAATTTATAGGTCAAAAATAAGACGAAAATTTGCAACATCAAAAATACAAACTTTGTTTTATACATATCGGGCAATACATAATTAACCTATAACCCATGGGCCATAATCTTAAATTAAGAGGGTAAAAAAACTTAAAAAGTGACCCTGGGAAAATTGGCTATTTCTCGACAAGGGAATATGCTAGAAGCCTTTTCTTGGCATCAATATGATTTTATTGATTCAATCAAACTGACCCTTAGAATAAACATTATAAAGTTAAACGAATAATAAATATAAATCAAATGAATTGTAAATAACTGAATTTTACATTTTATTCGAAATTGCCCGAAAATGAAATTGAAATTAAAAAATCTGAGCTAAAGATTTTGTGCACCTTTGCAGGGTGCATCCTTTTAGTTATATCAGTTTTGACAAAAAATAATATTTGGTTTCAAAAAGTGGTATCGAACTGTCAACATTGTAGTTTTTGTTAATATTACGTCACCTCGTTGCCGACAGAAAAATTTCAACGTAGCAAAAAAAATACAATTGGGACCACGGAGCATATGAACTTTGTTTGATACAAATCGAACAATAAATAATTTTTCTGGGTACGAAAAATTAAATTAGTCGATGGCGGCTAACGCAAATTACCGAGACAATTTTTTTTCTTCTCATTTCTGCTTGAGTAGGATGATATTTTAACACTGTGTAAAAAGATAGGTTGCCAGGCAACGAAACATACGCCCACAGCAGCTAAATCGTCCGGGCAGTCAACAAGGGTTGTCGCATATTTTTACTTTTTTCGCTAATGAAACATTTGTAATACACTAAAAACTGATTAAGAGTAACAGCTCATTATGTAATTATCAGAAAATCATTAGAATTTTTGATTGCTTTTTATAAAGTGTTACCCCACGCTAACAATTAGTATATACATGAAACATTTAGTATCATGGATTTAGCTGTTCAGTTATCAAAATTCATTGAAAATCAAAATACTTGTTCATTTCAACACCTTAAACTCTGTGTATCAATCTAAAGTCAATCGGATGATAAGTTTGGCCTCTATAGTGTAACAAGATTTTTTGAAGTTATCAAGGGAGATAACTCTGGCAATAATTATTTGAAATCTCTGAAAATCCATAGGCTTCTTCGTCTCATGACCCTAAACACTGTGTGTTAATTTAAAGTCGATCGGATATTAACTTTGGCCTCTAGAGCTTCCACAGGATTTTTTCGAAGTGATCAAGGGCAATAACTCTGGCAACAATTATTGAAAATCACTGAAAATCGATAGATGACTTAGTCTCATGACTGTAAACACTATGTATAAATTTGAAGTCAATCGGATATTAACTTTGGCCTCTAGACCATCCACAAGATTTTTTAAAGTGATCAAGGGACATAACTGTGGCAGTAATTATCAGAAATCGCTGAAAATCAAAAGGCTTTTTCGTCTCATGACCTTAGACACTGTGTATAAATTTAAAGTCAATCGGATATTAACTTTGGCCTCCAGAGCGTCCGCAGGATTTTTTGAAGTGATCAAGGGCCATAACTTTGGCACTAATTATCGGAAATCGCTAAAAATCAATAGGATTCTTCGTCTCATGACCTTAAACACTGTGTATAAATTTAAAGTAAATCGGATATTAATTTTGACCTCTAGAGCGTCCACAAGATTTTTTTGAAGTGATCAAGGGCCATAACTCTGGCACTAATTATCGGAAATCGCTGAAAATCAATAGGCTTCTTCGTCTCATGACTTTAAACACTGTGTATAAATTTAAAGTCAATTGGATATTAACTTTGGCCTCTAGAGTGTCCACAAGATTTGTTTAAGTGATCAAGGGCCATAACTCTGGCACTTATTATCGGAAATTGCTGACGGACGGACGGACGGGGGCGACGACAATATACGACCACATTTCAATGTGGGCGTATAAAAACCATCAAAAAATATTCATAAATAAAAAATGTTTTCGTAAAAAAATTAATTTTTTTCAAAATATCGGACATTTTTTCGACTACTTCCATTTTTAAGATCACTGTCGTGATAGCTTTACAAAGTTCCTTGGATACTTAACTTTCTGTACCAGATGTGTCAGAAACATCCATTGAGTAGTTTTGGAAAAAAAGATATATTAAAGAGCGTTTCCAAAAATTTGAGGCCATTTTTGGACCACCTATATTATTTCAATGCTTTTAGTTTTGGATTCACTATATAGACAACCATATGATGGTCCATTAATAGGGCTATCCAACGACACTTTAGTTCTTTTGGTCAGCTATTACCTAAGGGAGAAATCAAGTTTTTTGCAAGTGCGACAATGTTTTTAACCCATTTTTTTCAATTTTTGAATACTTCTGGTATGGTTATTATTGTCAGAATAGTTTTAATAGCCGGTTTGGGCACTAAAATAGCCACAGGGCTCTGTAATGATATATTACATTATCTGATCAGATAAAATGCCCCTGAGAAATCCTATGTTCAAAAGTGACAAAAATGCAAAAAATTTAAAATATCGAAAATTAAATTTCAATAACTAAATACATATTATATATGAGGGGGGATTTGACTCAAAAGTCAGTGCTATGTTGTTAGTTCTATTACATGTCTAGTGTTGCAAATGTTTAATGTTGGGTGTAAATTGGACAAAGTCAAATGTAAAAAAATATTACATCGTGTAACTTGCCATCTAATTTTTGTCATTTAACATTTCACATTAGACATTTCACAACAAGCCTAAGTCCATCTACCCAGAACTCTGACATCTCATTTGACACTCGCGCTATGTATTGTAATCTTCAACATATTGTCTTTTGCATCGCAACACAGAACAAGTAATGGAATCAGATATGCAAATTAGTTCACACGGCACCTAATTTTAATCACTTGAGATCTCGCGCGAAGAACAAATAGCGGTCAAGCATGGAACCAATGACGTATGCACTGATGTTTAAATACTAATACTGCTGATATCTCGCACCTCAACCCAATGGCTTATACAGTGTCTTATCGTTCCTACTAGTCTGTAATATAGGTCGTCAAGACTATATATTATGTACGCTTATACATTGTATTGTTTGTCTGACGTTAAACCCCACGAACGAACATTGTATTGTATACATGATGTTTATATAATAAACAGTATGTCTGTTCCTTGTATCTGAAAACAGCCATATACAGAATATTTGTCTGATTAGATAAATCCACTGTGACCCTCATACTCTAATAATCAAATAGAAATTAATTAAAAGAAAACATATTGTTATGTAACTGAATTCAGTAATTTTAATTTCTTAGACTGAATCTTCCAAGACATTCATTCGTGTACCATTAATGAAATTTTTTTTGAAAAATGCTTCTAAATACGGCAAAGAACGGAATTGAATAAATGCTGATACAGAGCTACATATCAAAGATAGGCTGGCACTGCCAGGCAGGATACACCCACATTTTCGAGAGATGGATAGAGAACAAGCAATACCGAAAGTGATTTTTCCTACATCATTAAGTTAGAATTTGATATGTGCAAATTTCGAAATGAATTAAGATCTTTGGGTTATGAAAGGTTCATTTCAGTAGGCTTCAAATTCGACTGGGGATCATGTTCCTAAGTGGGTAAGATGCTGGCTCGGTAGCCTTGAGGTTGGGTGTTTGATCCCTGCATTGGGTGACAAAGTTCATCTAGATTTTCAGGCGTGGTTTCCCTTTGTTAGTGATGAAGGATGGATGGCCTGACAAGAACAGCTGTCAATTTTGGTCTGATTTTCACGAAATTCGACCTCAACCTTCATTAAGATGTAACGGTGATATAATCAAACGTTTTTTCTAAATGGGATAATAATTCTAACCCCAGAGAGACCACAAGCTAAAAAAAAGGTCATTTTTCGTACAATCAGGGGCCATAATTCAGGAAGTTACAATCCTATATGCACAAATATCGAAAGGAACTAAGATTGTTAAGTTGTAAACATGTGTGTCAAGTTTCATCAAAATTGAATGAAGATTGTGACCTCTACAGGGTTCACAACCTTGATATACCATATTTTTACACTCTTCGCTACAAGCGGCAGCCATTTTTTCAGTCAATTTAGGTCCGATTTTCACGAAATTCCACCTCAACCTTCATTATGATGTAACGGTGATAAAATCAAACGGTTTTTTAAATGGGATAATAATTCTGACCTCCAGAGGGACCACAAAAGGTCATTTTTCTGACAATCAGGGGCCATAATTCAGGAAGTTACGATCCAATGGGCGCAAATATCGAAAAGAACCAAGATATTTTGGTTATAAATATGGAAAGGAACAAAGATCTTTGGGTTATAAACATACATGTCAAGTTTCCTCAAAATCGGTTCGAAGTTGTGACCTCTATAGGGTCCACAACCTTGATATAACATATTTTCACACTATTCGCGTACAAACGGCGGCCATTTTGTATGGCAATTTTGGTCCGATTTTCTCGAAATTCAAACTCAACCTCCCTTAGGGTGTAACAGTGATATAATCAAACGTTTTTTTAAATCGGATAATAATTGTGACCTCCAGAGGGACCACAAGCTAAAAAGGGTGATTTTTCGGACAATCAGGGGCCATAATTCAGGAAATTACAATCCGATGGGCGCAAATATCGAAAGGAACCAAGATCTTTGGGTTATAAACATGCATGTCAAGTTTCATCAAAATCGGTTCAAAATTGTGACCTCTATAGGGTCCACAAGCTAAAAACGTGATTCTTCGTACAATCAGGGGCCATGATCCATGAAGTTTTGATCCGATACATGCCAATATCGAAAGGAACCGAGATCTTATGGGGATAAACCTATATTTCAAGTTTCGTCAAAATCGGATAAGAATTGTGACCTGTAGAGAGTCCACAAACAAATTGTGGACGGACGGACGGATGTCCGGACGGACAGGGGCAACAACATAATACCTCCACATGAAAATGTGGGTGTATAAAAACTGATTTATACGGGAAAGTCGTTTTTTTTCTTCTACTTTTCAGTAAAAGACCTTGTCCAAACGTACAACTCGGAACTGTTAAAGTAATGCAATAAAAACAAAATTAAATAATGATTACATTTCAGTCTCCAAATGAGTCGAAAAAATCGAACTGCCGACAGCCAAGAATGCTTGGCCCAAGTCCCGAGTCTATCAAATACAGTTTGAAGAAGAGTAGGCGAGACCTATATGATATACTATAAAAATGTAATTTAATTAATTAATCTTCCATCAAAAGCCCCCATTTTTTGTCAAGAAAGATAAAGAGAAATGTGGTTTACGTCCATTCGACGCTAGGTCATTTTGGGACAAACATATATGGTACAATTTAATTTCAATAATTGGCTTGTCCGTAGGATTCTTTAGAAATGGGACGAAACCAGAGGACACGGAAAAGAACCACAAGGTTAAGCTGGTAACCCCACTCCTTGTCACTCGACCCAATGACAAACCTTATGATCTAAAGGTACACACGTTAGACCACTCGACATCCCAACCTCCAAAAAATATTAACAGATAAAAAAAAAAATCTGAGTTTTCATCTTTACTCTATGCAAAAAACGAAAACCCGAGTTTTCCTGTGCCGAAAACTTTTTTTCCAAGATTTAGGTAAAATGTCGAGTCGAAATCTAGAACTCAGAACTGTTAAAACTCATAAAATCCTTTCCGGGTTTTCGGTATGGCCGATTTGGACTGTGTAGGAAGTTGTCTGCGGGATTTAAAAGATAGGCTGGCACTGCCAGGCAGGATACGCCCACATTTTCGAGAGATGGACAGAGAACAAGCAATACCGAAAGTGATTTTTCCTACATCTTTAAGTCCTGTATTTCATACTGTATTGGGAGCAGCCATTTAGTTGGTCAGTTCCAGTCTGATATTAATGAAATTCGAAACCGACAATGATTATGGTGTGACGGTACACAACCTAGAAATGTGACTTTTCGTCAAAATCGGATAAGAATTGTGACCTGTAGAGAGTCCACAACCATGATATACCATATTTTTACACTATTCGTGTACAAACAGCGACCATTTCGTCCGTCAATTTTGGTACGATTTTCACGAAATTAGAACTCAACCTTCCTCATCAAAATCGAATTAAAATTGTGACCTATACAGGGTCCACAACCATGATATATCATTTTTTTAACAGTATTCGCGTACAAACGGCGGCCATTTTGTCTGTCAATTTTGGTCCGATTTTGTCGAAATTCAAACTGGACCTTCCTTACAGTGTAACGGTGATATAATCAAACGTTTTTTTAAATGGGATAATAATTGTGACCTCCAGAGGGACCACAAGCTAAAGAAAGGGGGATTTTGCGTATAACCAGGGGCCATAATTCAGGATGTTACAATCCGATATGCGCAAATATCGAAAAGAACCAAGATCTTTGGGTTATAACCATGAATTTCAAGTTTCATCAAAATCGAATTAAAATTGTGACCTTTACAGGGTCCACAACCTTGATATACCATTTTTTAACAGTATTCGCGTACAAACGGCGGCCATTTTGTATAGCAATTTTGGTCTGATTTTCCCGAAATTCGAATTCAACCTTCCTTACGGTGTAACGGTAATATAATCAAACGTTTTTTTAAATCGGATAATAATTGTGACCTCCAAGCTAAAAAAAAAAAAAGGCGATTTTGCGTATAATCAGGGGCCATAATTCAGGAAGTTACGATATGGACCCTGTGGAGGTCACAATTTTGATTCGATTTTGATGAAACTTGAAATTCATGGTCATAACCAAAAGATCTTGCTTCCTTTCGATATTTGCGCATATCGGATCGTAACTTCCTGAATTATGGCCCCTGATATGCGCAAATATCGAAAGGAACCAAGATCTTTGGGTTATAACCATGAATTTCAAGTTTCATCAAAATCGAATTAAAATTGTGACCTCCACAAGGTCCACAACCTTGATATACCATTTTTTAAAAGTATTCGCAAACAAACGGCGGCCATTT
This sequence comes from Patella caerulea, assembly GCA_036850965.1. Taxonomy (NCBI): domain Eukaryota; kingdom Metazoa; phylum Mollusca; class Gastropoda; family Patellidae; genus Patella; species Patella caerulea. The sequence goes on along the minus strand of JAZGQO010000018.1, from coordinate 1,402,905 downwards.
TGTATGGCAATTTTCGTCCGATTTTCCCGAAATTCGAACTCAACCTTCCTTAGGGTGTAACGGTGATATAATCAAACGTTTTTTTAAATCGAATAATAATTGTGACCTCCAAGCTAAAAAAAAGGCGATTTTGCGTATAATCAGGGGCCATAATTCAGGAAGTTACGATCCGATATGCGCAAATATCGAAAGGAAGCAAGATCTTTTGGTTATGACCATGAATTTCAAGTTTCATCAAAATCGAATCAAAATTGTGACCTCCACAGGGTCCACAACATGGATATACCATTTTTTAACAGTATTCGCGTACAAACGGCGGCCATTTTGTATGGCAATTTTCGTCCGATTTTCCCGAAATTCGAACTCAATCTTCCTTAGGGTGTAACGGTGATATAATCAAACGGTTTTTTAAATCGGATAATAATTGTGACCTCCAGAGGGACCACAAGCTAAAAAGGGTGATTTTTCGGACAATCAGGGGCCATAATTCAGGAAATTACATTCCGATAGCCGCAAATATCAAAAGGAACCAAGATCTTTGGGTTACAAACATGCATGTCAAGTTTCATCAAAATCGGTTCAAAATTGTGACCTCTATTGGGTCCACAAGCTAAAAACGTGATTTTTCGTACAATCAGGGGCCATAATCCATGAAGTTTTGATCCGATACATGCCAATATCGAAAGCAGCCGAGATCTTTTGGGGATAAACCTATATTTCAAGTTTCGTCAAAATCGGATAAGAATTGTGACCTGTAGAGAGTCCACAAACAAATTGTGGACGGACGGACGGACGGACGGACGGACAGGGGCGACGACATAATACGTCCACATGAAAATGTGGGCGTATAACAAGAGAGAGAGAGAGCGAGAGAGCGAGAGAGCGAGAGAAATGGGGTTTAATGTCCACTCAACACAACTAGGTCATTTCTGGACTAACATATGGTTTTAATTTTATTTTAATAATTCGCTTGCGCGTAGGGGTCTTTAGCAGTGGGAGGAAACCGGAGTGCTCGGAGGAAATTTAAATAGGAACTATATATGTAGGAAAGGAAGAATAAATAATGTTCATAGTCAGAGATTTGGGCTTAAAGTAGCTAAGTCTCTAACTCAATATCGTCCAAAGTCTTCGGCATTCAAAACACGAATTATTTCTCAATTTAAATCAACTTTGATGTTATCATTATTTTCCACCATGGAATCGGCCATTTTTCATTCTTCTCCTTTTATTTGTTGAGCTATATTTTTTGTATCATTTATTATACTTTTCATGATGAATGAATGTCCACATTGATTATGCACTGTCGCACACGTTCACACAAAACCCTGGTGACTTCAGTGTAAAATTCTTCGTAAGAAATTCTGTGACTTCTACAAAAAAGTAGCCAAGTCTCTAACTCAATATCGTCCAAAGTCTTCAGCATTCAAAACACAAATTAAATTTAAATCAACACTGATGTTATCATTATTTTCCATCATGGAATCGGCCATTTTTCATTCTCCTTTAATTTGTTGAGCTATATTTTTTGTATCATTTATTATACTTTTCATGATGATGAATGAATGAATGTCCACATTGATCATGCACTGTCGCACACGTTCACACAAAACCCTAGTGACTTCAGTGTAAAATTCTTTGTAAGAAATTCTGTGAATTCTACGAAAAATATCTTGGGTTATATGTGGAAGCCGAGACATTTTACTTTCCTTTTTTACTTTCACTTTATGCAGAAAACAAATCCTAAAATCAGCATCTGGTTGAAGGTCTCATGTTGGGGAATTCCCTGCTTGAAAATTAACATATCACGTGATGAACTAATTTGCATATTGGCCGATTTCATTACTTGTTCCGTGTTGCGTTGTAAAAGTGAAATGTTGAAGGTTACAATACATAGTGCGCGTGTCATATGAGAAGATGTAAGAGTTGAAAGTTTAAAGTTCTGGGTAGATGGAGTTAGGCTTGTTGTGATATGTCTAGTGTGAAATGTTTAATGACAAACAGTAGATGTCAATTTACACGATGTATTTGTCAGTATTACAGGATGTTTTACTCGTGACTTTGTTCAATTTACACCTAACATTAAACATTTGCAACATTGGACGTGTAATAACACTAACAACATAGCATTGACTTTTGAGTCAAATCCCCCCTCATAATTATACATCGTTAGAATCGTAATTACATGTAGGTCAGCTATCTGAATATACAACCCTTTTTTGAAAATCTCTTAAAATAAAAAAAGATAGGCTGGCACTGCCAGGCAGGATACGCCCACATTTTCGAGAGATGGATAGAGAACAAGCAATACCGAAAGTGATTTTTCCTACATCGTTAGGTTAGAATTTGATATGTGCAAATATCAAAATGAATTAAGATCTTTGGGCTATAAAGGTTCATTTCAGTAGGCTTCAAATTTGACTGGGGATCATGTTGCTAAGTGGGTAAGATGCTGGCTCGGTAGCCTTGAGGTTGGGAGTTTGATCCCTGCATTGGGTGACAAAGTTCATCTAGATTTTCTAGCGTGGTTTCCCCTTGTTTGTGATGAAAGATGGATGGCCTGACAAGAACAGCTGTCAATTTTGGTCTGATTTTCACGAAGTTCGACCTCAACCTTCATTACGATGTAACGGTGATATAATCAAACGGTTTTTTAAATGGGATAATAATTCTGACCCCAGAGAGACCACAAGCTAAAAAAAAAGGTCATTTTTCTTACAATTAGGGGCCATAATTCAGGAAGTTACAATCCGATATGCACAAATATCGAAAGGAACTAAGATTGTTAAGTTGTTAACATGTGTTTCAAGTTTCATCAAAATTGAATGAAGATTGTGACCTCTACAGGGTTCACAACCTTGATATACCATATTTTTACACTCTTCGCGTACAAGCGGCAGCCATTTTTTCAGTCAATTTTGGTCCGATTTTCACGAAATTCGACCTCAACCTTCATTACGATGTAATGGTGATATAATCAAACGGTTTTTTAAATGGGATAATAATTCTGACCTCCAGAGGGACCACAAGCTGAAAGATAGGCTGGCACTGCCAGGCAGGATACACCCACATTTTTGAGAGATGGATAGAGAAAAAGCAATACCGAAAGTGATTTTTCCTACATCATTAAGTCCTGTATTTCATACTGTATTGGGAGCAGTCATTTTGTTGGTCAGTTCCAGTCTGATATTCATGAAATTCGAAGCCGACAATGATTATGGTGTGACGGTACACAACCTAGAAATGTTACTTTCGTCAAAATCGGATAAGAATTGTGACCTGTAGAGAGTCCACAACCATGATATACCATATTTTTACACTATTCGCGTACAAACGTTGACCATTTCGTCCGGCAATTTTGGTACGATTTTCACGAAATTCGAACTCAACCTTCCTTACGGTGCAACAGTAATATAATCAGAGTTTTTTTTTTAAATCAGATAATAATTGTTCGAGATAGACAGAGAACAAGCAATACCGAAATTGATTTTTCCTACAATTAAAGGCCATAATTCATTAAGTTACAATTTGATATGCGCAAATATCGAAAAGAATAAAGATCTTTAGGTTATAAACAAGCATTCCAGGTTTCATCAAAATCGAATTAAAATTGTCACCTCTACAGGGTCCACAACTTTGACATACCATATTTTTACACTGTTTGCGTACAAACGGCGGCCATTTTTTCTGGCAATTATGGTACAATTTTCTCGAAATTCAAACTCAACCTTCCGTAGGGTGTAACGGTGATAGAGTCAAACGTTTTTTCAAATCGGATAATAATTGTGACCTCCAGAGGGACCATAGGCGAATTTTTGAGGGGCCATAATTCAGGAAGTTACGATCCGATATGCGCAAATAACGAAAGGAACCAAGATCTTTGGGTTATAACCATGCATTTCAAGTTTCATCAATATCGAATTAAAATTGTGACCTCTACAGGGTCTACAACCATGATATACAATTTTTTAACAGTATTCGCGTACAAACGGCGGCCATTTTGTATGGCAATTTTGGTCCGATTTTCCCGAAATTCGAACTCAACCTTGCTTAGGGTGTAACGGTGATATAATCAAACGGTTTTTTAAATCGGATAATAATTTTGACCTCCAGAGGGACCACAAGCTAAAAAGGGCAATTTTTCGGACAATCAGGGGCCATAATTCAGGAAGTTACGATCCGATGGGCGCAAATATTGAAAGGAACCAAGATTTTGGGGTTATAAACATGCATGTCAAGTTTTATCACAACATGATATTTCGTACAATCAGGGGCCATAATCCATGAAGTTCCTATTCGATACTTGCCAATATCGAAAGTAACCGAGATCTTATGGGGATAAACCTATATTTCAAGTTTCGTCAAAATCGGATAAGAATTGTGACCTGTAGAGAGTCCACAAACAAATTGTGGACAGGGGCGACGACATAATACCTCTACATGAAAATGTGGGCGTATAAAAATAGTAGAGCATTGTCCAAAATTTCACAATTTTTCGACTTTTTTTGATTTTCAGTCCGTTATTTCACCTATTCCAGATATTTCAAAGTCGTAATGGAATGTTTCGTACACACGACTACCGCAAGGTTTCTCGATAGAGAAAGTTTCATAATAATCGCTGGCATAGTTTTCGAGATACAGGCGTCCAAAAATGCTGAAAATCAGAAAATACTTGATTTTCTGCATGCCATATTTTGCTGTCTGGACTCATAGTATCCGTATGAATTGGACATCATATGATAGTACAATCCTAGTGGAGTCCAACGGTACCCTAATATCTTTATTCCATTGATATCAGGCGGAGAAATTGCGTTTTTCCCCAAAACATCCATTTTTTGCATTTTTTTTTCAAAATATTGCACATCATTTCAACTACTTCCGGTTTAAGGATTCTTTTCGAAATTGCTTTATAAGTTGGTATTGGACTATAACTTCATGTTCCAGAAGTTTCAGAAACATCAATTCTGCCATAAAACGAAACCTGAGCTCACAAAATGGGATGAAAATTCGGAAAAAATCGAAAAATAAAGGGCGATAACTCTGAATTAAACTTATATTACTGGAATCGGATGGACTTCAGGTATCGAAAAATGTAGGTCAAATTTGAAAAATAACAAAAATTGTCTCGTAAACAACATGTTTTCAATTTTCGAACGATAAAAGTCATAGCCATTGTCTCAGAAAAGATTCCGGGATTCCAAAAATGTAATTTGTTTGAAAATGGATAAACAATTGACGAAACTATGGCCGCTTTTCATTTTTTAGACAATGTACAAAGTTCGGTCACTTCCCGTATGCGCAGAAATTTCAAAAATATTTTATCAAGTAGCCACCACGTGGTATCCCCGATAGAAAATCTAATTCCAGACGAAAGTCTGAAAGCCTAATAATCTTAGTAATCTCAACTATGGCCGATTTTCAATTTTTAGACAACGTACAAAGTTCGGTCACTTCCGGTATGCGCAGAAATTTCAAAAATATTTTATCAAGTAGCCACCACATGGTTTCCCGATAGAAAATCTAATTCCAGACGAAAGTCTGAAAGCCTAATAATTTTAGTAATCTCAATAGTCTCAATAGTCAGTAGTCTGAAAGCCTAATGATAATAATAACTAGATCTGCTAAGCAGATATTAAAGCTTTCATATTCACAATCAGTTTCTGTCGCATCTCATGAGTTATATATAAAGAATCTTAAAAAGGAAAAAGAATTAATGGAATCGGCCAAAAACTCACCGAGTTGTAACGAGAAACAATTCTACCTTAATTGAAAAACAGAGTTGTTATTTTCCAATGTGATCAGTCAAATTGCTTATTGCTCCTAAGTCTACGCAGAAATTCTCAACATCAAACATAGTCAAGGTTATGACATAATGAATCTATATTTGGAATTTCGTCACTCTCACTTCATTGTAACCAAAGTAATCGTACCCCAAAGTATCAACCAATCAGATTGCTTATCTCTGCTTACAGTAAGCAGACAATGCTCATCTTCGCACTTCATCATGGCATTGACCTAATGAACGCCTTCACCAAGATTGAACATTCTGCCCGAATTAGAAGGAGAGTTATTTTGCTTCAAATTCTCAACCAATCAAATTGCTCATCGCTCTGCTAATCCATGGCAGACAATGCTCATTGTCAAACGTATTCAAGGGATTGATGTAATGAAACTATAGACTAAATTTCATCACTCTGACTTAATTAGAACTGAAATGAAAGTGTCCGAAATCATCAACAAATCAAATTGCTTATCTCTGCGTACCCTAAGCATAAAATGCTCCATCAAAGCATTAACCTAATAAAGACCTACGCCAAGTTTGAACATTCTAGCCGAACAACACTGAGAGTTATTGTGTTTCAATGTCTAGACCAATCAATTTGCGTATCGCTCTGCTTATCCTGAGCAGAAAATGCTCATTGTCGAACTTAGTCAAGGTAGTGATTTAATGAAACTATACACCAAGTTTCATCACTATCACTTAATCAGAACTAATGTTATTGTGTGTCGAATCATCAACCAATCAAATTGCTCATCTCTGCTTACCCAACGCAGAAAATGCTGATATTCGAACTTCATCAAGACATTGACCTAGTGAATGCCTACACCAAGTTTGAATATTGTACCCCAATTAGAAGAAGAGTTTTTGTGTCCCAAAGTCATCAAGGTATTGGCCTAATAAACACCTACACCAAGTCTAGCTGAATTAGAAAGAGAATTATTGTGTCCCAAACTAGATCATTTCGGGACTAACATATATTTCGATTTTATTTCAATATTTCGCTTGCGCAAAGAGGTCTTTAGCAGTGGAAGGAAACCGGAGGTAGGGCTGGACGGTAATTTCGATAAATCAATATATCGCGGTTTGGAAATTATATTGACGGTAATTTTAAGACACTCAAAAAAACCGCAATATTCCAATATATCGTTTGACGCCATATACCGCGGTATGCACTGCAATATTCTCTTAATTCAGTCCCGAACTTGCTTTAGAAACCCCCGAATAACTACATATTTATCGGGTAAATCCGGACCAGTCGATGTCCAGTCACACAGTATACAATGAGATCTCGTGGCTGGTACATCGAGACAACAAAAAAAAGTCGAAAGTGAAAATAAAAAACCTCGGAAAAACCGATGCTATTTACGGCATTTATTTAGTCTTGATTATCAATGTTCAATTTTAATTTGTAAAGTTGCGGCTGGATGTCTATATCTATCGGTAGATTTACAAAATGGCAGACGACGTAGTTGAAGTTGGAAGTTGAAGGGACAACTTCAGAGTCCCGAAGCCGAAGAGAAACTGTACAAGCCAGATTCGGCACTAGGGCCTGCTTCGGATTGACGTAAACGATACTGGTCAAAATAAAATTATATGTAGATTGTGTAGAAGAAACATAGCTACCAAGAATGAAAACACAAGTAATTTGTACGCTCTCTTCTCGGGTTTTAATATTTTGAAGAAGACATAATTTATCACGTCTTGTGTTATTTCATTTTAAAATCTAAGATTAACAAGCGTGGTTCGTAAACTGGGGGTTTACTCCAGTGCATTACAAAACTGTAAATGTTTTTTTTTTTTTTTTTGTTTTTTTTTTAAAAACCTTTAAAATAATTTAATTTCAATTGAAAGTAGAATTTAATTTTATTTTAAAACCCTTCAACTGCAGTCGTGTTTTGTTCAATTTTTTGTATAATTGTTTGGTGATACAAAACTGAAAATAACTGTAGTGTGTATGAATGATTGATAAATGTTATACTGTAAAAAAATTATTTTCATTATACTCTTTTGTGTTCATATACATGTGCTGATTATGAAATAAAAAGTGTTTTGTTTCTGAAGAAGTACGCCTAATTGGTTGTAATATGATCAACTGTTTTTCTGAACTCTGAATGGAACATGACATGGTTCTAGTTAAATAAAATATATATTTAGTATGATGCAGGATGATTAATTAAAACAACCAGTAAGGTAATAAACTCAAGGGGTGCCTCATTGCTGTTGGAGAGGATAAGCACCCCCTTTTCTAAGGCTTTTCGACAACACTTGCTTGGTGCACCAAAATATCGCAATACTGACAATATATTGAGGAATTTTGAAAAAATATCGCAATATTGAAATTTTCAAATATCGTCCAGCCCTAACCGGAGGAAATGAAGAAAACCCACCAGGTTGGACAGGCGACCTTACTCCTTGTCAAGTACAACCGGAGATTCGAAAACACGCTAGCTGACTCGATGACAGACTTTATGATACAGCGCGCATGCTAACCATTCAGCCACCCAACTCCCCTTTGAAATCAGATACGTGCAATATGTCATATAAGAAGAATAACAAGTCGCTCACATACAAAATGGTAAATTAATGAGTTTAGGTCAAAATGTTGAGCTACTGTTTTAGAGTATTTAATTGTTTTAAAGAGACACGTTAAGGTTTGTTCATAGTTAAATGAAAGTTTAATTTTAAATAAGACAAACGTCTACCAATAAAATTAGGATTTAATAATGCCAGACTAATATTAAAATAAAGTTTTAAATTAAGATTAATTAATTATTAGTCTGATGGCAATGCAATGTTTTGATTTGTCGGATGAAATGTACGATGGGTGTCCACACTAAATGGCTTAGGCGTTGGCCTTCTAGCCAGGAGGTAGGGTGTTCGATCCCTGCATTGGCCAAGAAAGTTGATCTCGATTTTCTGGCGTGCCCCCCCAGCCCTGTGTACACATTGGAGTGCACGTAAAAGATCCCTTAGAAGTTGGAATTCGATACTGTTGAATAAGCTCTATAAGATGACTAAATGTGCAGATTGTAGCCACCCACACTGCATGTTTTGCTTAACAATGAAAGGGTGCCATATTCAATTTTTGATCATTTTATTCTTCAACTCCTGATATTTTGGACTGTTGATCAATGGTTTCATATAAAAGACTATCGATAAGACTCTTTGTAGAAGAAGTTCCCCAAAAATATTATATTGACTTTAAGAGAAAAGGATTATTGATCTTTTTTTCTGCTATCCCTGATATTTAAAAAAAAATGATACAATGATTTCACACAACAGGCTAGCTATTAGACTCTCTATTGACAAGAGTTTCACCTCCCTCCCTTCATTATAACCGAAGTTATCGTGCCCTAACGAGATAATTTAGAAAAATTCCAATGATATCAATGAACTGGATCTAGGCCAGGGTTGTGCCCGGAAGCCCTGATCAGAGGAACGGTCAAACGTCCCACTTGAAATATAGGTTTATCCCCATAAGATCTCGGTTCTTTTCAATATTGCCATTTATCGGATCGGAACTTCATGGATTATGGCCGCTGATTGTGCGAAATATCATGTTTTTAGCTTGTGGACCCTATAGAGGTCACAATTTTGAACCAATTGTGATGAAACTTGACATGCATGTCTATAACCCCAAAATCTTGGTTCCTTTCGATATTTGCGCCCATCGGATCGTAACTTCCTGAATTATGGCCCCTGATTGTCCGAAAAATCGCCCTTTTTACCTTGTGGTCCCTCTGGAGGTCAAAATTATTATCCGATTTAAAAAAACGTTTAATTATATCACCGTTACATGATAATGAAGGTTGAGTTCAAATTTCGTAAAAATCGGACCAAAATTGACAAACAAAATGGCCGCCGTTTGTACACGAATAGTGTGAAAATATGTTACATCAAGGTTGTGGACCCTATAGAGGTCACAATTTTGAACCGATTTTGATGAAACTTGACATGTATGTTTATAACCCAAAGATCTTGGTTCCTTTCGATATTTGCACCCATCGGATCGTAACTTCCTGAATAATGGCCCCTGATTGTCCGAAAAATTGCCCTTTTTAGTTTGTGGTCCCTCTGGAGGTCAAAATTATTAACCGATTTAAATAACCGTTTGATTATATCACCGTTACATGGTAATGAAGGCTGACATCAAATTTTGTGAAAATCGAACCAAAATTGACGTACAAAATGGCCGCCGTTTGTACGCGAATAGTGTGAAAATATGTTATATCAAGGTTGTGGACCCTATATAGGTCACAATTTTGAACCGATTTTGATGGAACTTGACATGCATGTTTATAACTCGAAGATCTTGGTTCCTTTCGATATTTGCGCTCATTGATTTGTAACTTCCTGAATTATGGCCCCCGATTGTACGAAAAATCACCCTTTTTAGCTTGTGGTCCCTCTGGAAGTCACAATTATTTTCCGATTTAAAAAAACGTTTGATTTTATCACCGTTTCACCTTAAGGAAGGTTTGAGTTCAAATTTGGGGAAAATCGGACCAAAATTTGAACGCGAATAGTGTGAAAATATGTTATATCAAGGTTGTGGAATCTATAGAGGTCACAATTTTGAACCGATTTTGATGAAACTTGACATGTATGTTTATAACCCAAAGATCTTGGTTCCTTTCGATATTTGCACCCATCGGATCGTAACTTCCTGAATTATGGCCCCTGATTGTCCGAAAAAATGCCCTTTTTAGCTTGTGGTCCCTCTGGAGGTCAAAATTATTATCCGATTTAAAAAACATGGTAATGAAGGCTTACTTCGAATTTCGTGAAAATCGAACCAAAATTGACGGACAAAATGGCCGCTGTTTGTACGCGAATAGTGTGAAAATATGCTATATCAAGATTGTGGACCCTATATAGGTCACAATTTTGAACTGATTTTGATGAAACTTGACATGCATGTTTATAACTCGAATATATTTGCGCTCATTGATTAGTAACTTCCTGAATTATGGCCCCTGATTGTACGAAAAATCACCCTTTTTAGCTTGTGGTCCCTCTGGAAGTCACAATTATTTTTCGATTTAAAAAAACGTTTGATTATATCACCGTTTCACCTTAAGTAAGGTTTGAGTTTGCGAATACTGTTAAAAAATAGTATATCATGGTTGTGGACCCTGTATAGGTCACAATTTTAATTTGATTTTGATGAAACTTGAAATGCTAGGTTATAACCCAAAGATCTTGGTTCCTTTCGGTATTTGCGCATATCGGATCGTAACTTCCCGAATTATTCGAATTTCGTGAAAATCGTACCAAAATTGCCGTACGAAATGGTCGCCGTTTGTACGCAAATAGTGTAAAGATATGGTATATCATGGTTGTGGACTCTCTACAGGTCACAATTCTTATCCGATTTTGCCAAAAAGTCACATTTCTAGGTTGTGTACTGTCACACCATTATCATTGTCGGCTTCGAATTTCAGGAATATCAGACTGGAACTGACCAACAAAATGGCTGCTCCCAATACAGTATGAAATACAGGACTTAATGATGTAGGAAAAATCACTTTCGGTATTGCTTGTTCTCTATCCATCTCTCGAAAATGTGGGCGTATCCTGCCTGGCAGTGCCAGCCTATCTTTTTTTAAAACTGGGATCCTTAATTTCACCAAGGGAATATAATTTTTAAAATTTCTAACGACATCTTTAAAGTTGCATCGGTAAGATCTACTAACATACTAAATTTCATGAAAATCGTGCAACTATTAAAGAAGTTGTCAAGTTGGTCTCAACTTCTATTCAAAATCACAGCGCCGAATTTTCGAATTTCGAAAATCTGAAACTGCAGTTGAAAACGATTTTTGTCAAGGTACTCACAGAAAAAAGAATTAGCAAAATAGGTTAAATAGTCACAGAGTTACGGTAATGCAGGTCAAATTCATTCGTTTGTAAAATTCAGTGATTTCGAATGCTTAAAACGTTTTGAAAATATATTTAATCAATACTCACCACCCATTTTTGGAGGGGGAGGTCAGAGTTTCAGAAATATCCTATGGTTAGATTCTGAGAAATCCGATTTGCAGGAAACACATGTTGACTTTACGAGAAAGACCTCTAAACATGCTCCAAATTGTAAAAATACAACTTTTTGGATTTTCAATCTCTTTTTTCGTCTACCCCGGACATTAAAAAAATGATACAATGATTTCACACAACAGGCTAGCTATTAGACTCTCGATTGACAAGACTTTCATCGCCCTCCCTTCATTATAACCAAAGTTATCGTGGCCTAAAGAATCAACAAATCAGTGTGCTTATCTCTGCTTACCCTAGGCAGAAAATGCTCACCTTTGAACTCAATCAAGACAGTGACCGTCTACACCAAGTTTGAACATTCTAGCCCAATTAGAAAGAGAGTTATTGTGTTCCAAATTCTCGGCCCTTCAAATTGCTTTTATTTTTCACTTTCACTTCAAAATGGTGACCATCACGTCGCCGAAATCAAAATTCTGATACGATAGATTTTTAGGCATTTCTTCAAGGATTCCGAAAATGTAACTCTCATGTCTGTAAGTAAAATAACGCAAAAGCCTTTGTGATTTTTCACGTTTCAAGAAGGCGGCACTTCCGGTTCGATCCTCAAACTCAATATTTTGTGTACGAATCAGTATTAACTTATCTAGTATCCAAATAAAAAATCAGGTCATTCTGACCTATATTTCTTCGATTTTTTTTAAAACTTTAACCCTTAATTTCACCAAGGGGAGATAATTTTAAAAATTTCTAATGACATCTTTAAAGTTACATCGGTAAGATCTACTTATATACTAAATTTAATGAAAATCGTACAACTATTAAAGAAGTTGTCAAATTGGTCTAAACTTCCGGTTCGAAATCACAGCGACGAATTTTCGAAATTCGAAAATGTGAAACTGCAGATGAAAATGATTTTTTTAAAGGTATTCAAAGAAAAAAGAATTAGTAAAATCAGTCAAAAAATAACAAAGTTACGACTATGCATTGTCAGTTTTATCGTTCGTAAAATTCTGTGATTTCGGATTCGTAAGAAAAAAGAATTAGTAAAATCAGTCAAAACATAACAAAGTTACGACTATGCATTGTCAGTTTTTTCGTTCGTAAAATTCTGTGATTTCGGATTCGTAAAACGTTTTGAAAATATATTTAATCAACAGCCACCACCCATATTTGGGGGGATAGGTAAAAGTTTCAGAAAGATCCTATGGTTAGATTCTGAGAATTCCGATTTTGTGGATAAAACACACAAAAAAAAATAATAATATTAATCTTAACAGAAACAATAAGCTTTCATATGTAATATAAAAGCTCAATAACAACTAGACCTGCATGCAGGAATGACGGGTTTCACTAGTGCCACGTTGCCCTTGAACACATGTCACTTCCGGTACCAACGAAACCACTAAACAGGTTTCCAAATAAACATTGCTCACATCAAATAAAATGGACGCAGAATCAACCAAATCCAGCAATATCAATTCATTTTATACATTTGTTACTTGTAAATGATCTTGACAAAATTACAATACTTCCGGTGTTAATGAAAATGTTCAATTAGTTTTATGAAATCCGAAATTGCATAGATATCATATTGTGAAAATTTTATCTAAATCGAATAATAATTGCCACTTTGAAAGACCAAAAAACTTGAAAAGTGACTTGTAGAAAATCAGCTATTTCTCGGCAACCGTACAAGTTAGAAACCATTTTGTGGTATCTGTATGATCACATGGGTTCATTCTATTTGCTGAATGGCATCAAATATCATAATTTCAAAAAGATTTCAAAACAGACTCATTTGAATAAAATATCTGTTTTGAAGGCTACAAATACAGTTTTTGCCAAAATGACGTTACTTCCGGTGATAATGGAAATCTAAAATTACTTGTATGAAATCATAAATGGCATTAGGTATAAAATGGTGTAACGTTTATGAAAATCAAATAATAATTGATACTTTTATGGCTCACAAACCTTCAAAAGTTAGAAACAATTTTATGATATCCATATGACCATATGAGATGTGTTTATATGTGAATTTAAACCAAAAGTTAAAATTATCAATACATATTAAATAATTCTTCGTTGAATAAAACATTGACTTAAAAAGTTAAAAATGCAGTTTTTGACAAAATGACGTCACTTCCGATGTCAATTTCAAATTGTAATCAACTTAATATGACGCTACATGCTTTTTGATTCAAATGATGTCACTTTTATAAAAATCCAATAATAATTGACTATTTCACAGGCAAAATAACGAAAACAGTGACTTAAGCAGAACTGCCCATTTCTTGGCAACTGCTTATATTACAAACTAATTTTAACATACATTCTCTTCGTATGGATTATAGCTACAAGTTTATAAAAGTTACAAAGAAATATTTTAAAATTTGAAAAGCCTGAATAGGTTGTAATTAGGTCAATTTTACATCATTTTTAGCCTCTTAATCGAATTTGCTCGAAAATGAAATAGAAATTAAAAAAACTGCTTCCGACATTTTTTGCGCCTTGAAAGGGCACACTCTTTGAGTCATATAATTTTTCAAAAAAATAATATTTGTTTGCGAAGAATGGTACCTAACTGTCAAAGTTGTAGTTTTTGGTAAAATTATGCCACTTCCGGTGCCGACAGATAACACTTTTGGTAATAAAAAAAATGACAATTGAGACAACGAAGCATATGAACTTTGTTTTATACAAATCGAACAATAAGAAATTAATCTAGGCCTGAAAAACTGAATTAACCAATGGCGGCCAAGGAAAATTACTGAGACAAAATTTTTTAACATTTCTGCGCTAGTCAGATGACTCTTTAATTCTGTACACAACACAAGTTTTTTGTAAAATTACAAATTTTCAAAATTTGGCGCCTAATGTCTTCAAAGATTTGCCGAAAATCAAAAATCGAAAGAAGCATAGCTATGTGCCTTGTCTCACTGCTATGCCAAAATGTATCAAAAGTTAAAATCCAATGATTATTGTTAAAATTACTGCGATATTTTCAAAAACGATAACTTCGGTGATTTCGGACATTTCGCATTGTCGCAGAACGTTCAAAATAGCTTTATCCTCTAAGTCACACCCACTTTCCCAGTAAAACCGAAGAAATCGTAACGATGCGACAAGCAGTTGCCGAGATCTACTCAAGACAAAAGAATAATAATAATAACTAGACCCGCAGACCTGCAGTGCTGAATCGGCTTTCAGGAATCAGACAGGAAGTGCGTCATACAATAGCCGATCCATCGAGCTACCAAACGATACTGTAGTTGTTATGATTCAGTGACACCCTCTATCAGATTTGTAAGTAATATTTGCTTGCAAATACACCGGTCAAAATTTTAAAATTTGGCAAAATTACTTCACTTCCGGTGCCAAAAGAAATCATTATCGGTAACAAATAAGTTGAGAATTCGCAATTGAGAATTGTTTTATACACACCAGGCAATAAATAATAAACTTGGAACCCATAAACTGAAATTAAAAAGGTAAAAAACTTAAAGGGAGACAAAATATAACTCAAATTAACCGCACTACCGAGATAAGAGAAATGGGGTTAAACGTCGACTAGACACAAACTATGTCATTTCGGGACTAGCATGGTTTAATTTTATATCAATAATTCCTGTTTAAAATATCATTAAAAAATATTCATAAATATAAAAGGTTTTCGTAAAAGAATAAATTTTTTTCAAAATATCGGACATTTTTTCGACTACTTCCGGTTTTACGATCGTTGTTGTGATAGCTTTGCGAAGTTCTTTGGATACTTAACTGTATGTACCAGAAGTGTCAGAAACATCCATTTAAGTAGTTTTGGAAAAAAAAGATAAATTAAAGAACGTTTCCAAAAATCTAACGATTTTTCAATTTTTCTCAAAGTTTGAGGCCATTTTTGGACCACTTATATTATTTCAACGCTTTTCATTTTGGATTCACTATATACACAACCGATAGGACTTTGAGTAAGAAAAATCTGTGGCGTCGTTTTCGAGAAAAGGGCGTCTCAGAATGTTAAAAAATCGGAAAATACTAGATTTTTGGCATACAATAATTTATTTCCTTACCATCGAAATCGTATTATTTAGATACCATATGATGGTCCATTAATAGGGCTATCCAGTGACACTTTAGTTCTTTTGGTCCGCTATTACCTAAAGGAGAAATTAAGTTTTTCGCAAGTGCGACAATGTTTTTAACCATTTTTTTCATTTTTTGAATACTTCCGGTATGGTTATTATTGTCATAATAGTTTTCAAAGCCGGTTTGGGCACTAAAATAGCCACAGTGCTCTGTAATGATATATTACATTATCTGATCAGATAAAATGCCCCTGAGAAATCCTATGTTCAAAAGGGCCAAAAATGCAAAAATTTTAAAATATCGAAAATTAAATTTCAATAACTACATGCATATTATATATCGTTAGAATCGTAATTAGGTCAGCTGTGTGAATATACAACCTTTTTTTGAAAATCTCCTAAAATAAAATAAATAGCCAAGCATTTTCCAAAATTTCACGATTTTTTTCGATTTTCAGTCCGTTATTTCACTTATTCCAGATATTTCAAAGTCTTATTGGATGGCTTCATGCAAAATACCTCCGAAAGGACTCTCGATGGACAAAATTTTAAAAAAAGTTGCGGTTAAGTTTTCGAGATACAGGCGTCCAAAAATGCTAAAAATCAGAAAATACTTGATTTTCAGCGTGCCATATTTTGCTGCCTGATCATAGTATCCGTATGGATTGGGTATCATACGATAGTACAATCCTAGTGCAGTCCAATGGTACCCTAATTTCTTTAATCCATTGATATCGGGCGGAGAAATCACGTTTTCACCGAAAACATCCATTTTTTGCATATTTTTCAAAATATTGCACATTATTTCGACCACTTCCGGTTTAAAGATCCGTGTCGAAATTGCTTTATCAGTTGGTATTGGACTATAACTTCATGTTCCATAAGTTTCAGAAACATCATTTTGGCTGTAAAACGACACCACAGCTCACAAAATGGGAAGAAAATTCGAAAAAAATCGAAAAATAAAGGGCGATAACTCTGAATGAAACTTATATTACTGAAATCGGATTGACGTCAGACATCCAAAAATCTAGGTCAAATTTGCAAATTTTGAAAAATAACAAAAATTGTCTCGTAGGCGACGTATTTTGAATTTTCGAACGATAGAAGTCAGCGACGAAGTTTCGAAATCGCAAAATGTTAGATTGCTATTGTCTCGGAAAAGTCACAGGCTTTCCAAAAATTGTTTGAATATAGGTAGAGAATTAACGAAACCACGGCCGATTTTTAATTTTTTACCAACGTTCCAAATTTGGCCACTTCCGGTCTGCACAGAAGTTCAAAAATTGCTTTATTGAGTAACCACCACATGGTTTCCCGATAGAAAGATGAACCGCAGATCGGTATCTCTTTTCGATCATAGAGAAATAGGCTCCAGCAGAAAAGAATAATAACTAGACCTGCAAGAAGCACTGAACCGGCTTTCAGGAATCATACAGGAAGTTTATTATACCATAGCCGATCCAATGAGCTACCAAACTATACTTTAATTGTTTTGCTTCAGTGACACCCTCTATCATATGTAAAAGTAATATTTGCTGGCGAAAAGACCGGTCAAAATTGTAAATTATGGCAAAATTACGTCAATTCCGCTGCCGAAAGAAATTTTTATAGGTGAAAAATAAGTCGAAAATTCGCAACATACAAAATAAAACTTTGTTTTATACATATCGGGTAATAAATAATTAACACATAACCCATCAACTGAAATTAAGAAGGTAAAAAACTTATAAGTGACCCTGGGAAAATTGACTATTTTTCGACAAGGGAACATGCTAGAAGCCTTTTCTTGATATCAATATGATGGTATATATTCAATCTTACTGCCCATTAGAACCAAACGTTATAAAGTTAAACGAATAATAAATATAAATCCCTTCAAAAAAATGTTTGTTTTGAAGGCTACATTACTTCCGGTGATATTGAAAATGTTAATTTAGTTCATAGAATTCATAAATGGCATAAGGCATCAAATGGTAAAAAAATTATAAATATCGAATAATAATTGACACTTTTATAGACCAAAAACCATGAAAAGTGACTTATCGAAGATCGCCTATTTCTCTGTAACCGCACAAGTTTGTAGGGTCGTACAAGTCTGTAGGGTCGTATGGCTTCATTCTATTCGTTGATGGGAATTGAATATCGTAATTTTAAAAATATTATAAGGCAGACTCATTTAAATAAAATATTTCTTTTTTAGGTTAAAAATACAGTTTTTGCCTAAATGACGTCATTTCCGGTCACAGTGAAAATGTAAAATTGGCTTGACCTACTCTTAATTGGCATTAGGCATCAAATGGAAAAACAAATCGAATAATAATTCACGTTTTTATAGGCAAAATAACGTGAAAAGTGATGCATGCATATCGGCAACTGCTCATATTACAAACTAATTTTAGCATACATTCTCTTCGTCTGGATTATTGAAAATTACAAATAAATATTTCAAAATATGAAGACGCTGAATGAATTGTAAACAACTGAATTTTACACTTTATTTTACATTTTATTCGAAATTGCCCGAAAATGAAATTGAAATTAAAAAATCTGAGCTAAGGATTTTGTGCACCTTTGCAGGGTCCATCCTTTCAGTTATATCAGTTTTGAAAAAAATTAATATTTGCTTTCAAAAAGTGGTACCGAACTGTCAAAATTGTAGTTTTTGTTAATATTACGTCACTTACGTTGCCGACAGAAAAATTTCACCGTAACAAAAAAAAATTACAATTGGGACCACGGAGCATGTGAACTTTGTTTTATACCAATCGAACAATAAATAATTTTTCTGGGTACGAAAAACTAAATTAGCCGATGGCGGCTAACGCAAATTACCGAGACAATTTTTTTTCTCATTTCTGCTCAAGTAGGATGATATTTTAACCCTGTGTAAAATATCATCAAAAAATATTCATAAATAAAAAAGCTTTTCGTAAAAAATATTTTTTTTTTCAAAATATCGGACTACTTCCGGTTTTACGATCGTTGTCGTGATAGCTTTACGAAGTTCTTTGGATACTTAACTTTCTATACCAGAAGTGTCAGAAACATCCATTGAGTAGTTTTGGAAAAAAAAAGATAAATTAAAGAGCGTTTCCAAAAATTTAACGATTTTTCTAATTTTTTTCAAAGTTTGAGGCCATTTTTGGACCACCTATATTATTTCAATGCTTTTCATTTTGGATTCACTATATAGACAACCGATAGGACTATGAGTAAGACAAGTTTCAGAAAAATCTGCGGCGGCGTTTTCGAGAAAAGGGCGTCTCAGAAATATGATCGGAAAATACTTGATTTTTGGCATACAATAATTTATTTCCTTACCATCGAAATCGTATTATTTAGATACCATATGATGGTCCATTAATAGGACTATCCAACGACACTTTAGTTCTTTTGGTCCGCTATTACCTAAGGGAGCAATCAAGTTTTTCGTAAGTGAGACAATGTTTTTAACCTTTTTTTTTCATTTTTTGAATACTTCCGGTACGGTTATTATTGTCGGAATAGTTTTAATAGCCGGTTTGGGCACTAAAATAGCCACAGGGCTCTGTAATCATATATTACAATATCTGATCAGATAAAATGCCCCTGAGAAATCCTGTGTTCAAAAGTGCCAAAAATGAAAAAGATAGGCTGGCACTGCCAGGCAGGATACGCCCACATTTTCGAGAGATGGACAGAGAACAAGCAATACCGAAAGTGATTTTTCCTACATCTTTACGTCCTGTATTTCATACTGTATTGGGAGCAGCCATTTAGTTGGTCAGTTCCAGTCTGATATTAATGAAACTCGAAACCGACAATGATTATGGTGTGACGGTACACAACCTAGAAATGTGACTTTTCATCAAAATCGAATAAGAACTAGACCTGCATGCAGGAATGACGGGTTTCACTGGTGCCACGTCACTTTCGGTGCCTCGTTACCTTTAAACATATGTCACTTCCGATACCAATGAAACCATCAAACAGGTTTCCACATAAGCATTGTAAACATCAAACAAAATGGACGAAGAATCAACCAAATCCAGCAATATCAATTCATTTTATATATATGTTACTTGTAAGTGATCCTGGCAAAATTTCATTACTTCCGGTGATAATGAAAATGTTCAATTAGTTTTATGAAATCAGAAATGGCATAAGGCATCATAATGGCGAAAATTGTATGTAAATCGAATGAGAATTGCCACTTTTATAGACCAAAAACCTTGAAAAGTGACTTGTAGAAAATCGTCTATTTCTCGGCAACCGTACACGATAAAAACTATCTTTTGGTATCTATATGATCGTATGGGTTCAATCCATTTGTTGAATGGAATCAAATATCATAATTTGAAATATATTACAAATCAAACTCATTTGAAAAAAATGTCTGTTTTGAAGGCTAAAAATACAGTTTTTGCCAAAATGACATTACTTCCGGTGATACTGAAAATGTTAAATTAGTTCTATGAAATCATAAATGACACAAGATATCATATGGTGAAAATTTTATGAAAATCGAATAATAACTGACACTTTTATAGACCAAAAACCTTGAAAAGTGACTTAAGGAAAATCGCCCATTTCTCTGCAACCGTACAAGTTAGAAACCATTTTGTGGTATCTGTATGATCGTATGGGTTCAATCTATTTGATCAATAGAATCAAATATCACAATTTGAAAAAAATAACAAATACGACTCATTTGAATAAAATATTGTTTTTTGAAGGCTAAAATTTAAGTTTTGAGCAAATGACGTCATTTCCGGTGGCAGCGCAAGGGGTAAAATGGTTTGACATAGTCCACTATGGCATTAGGCATCCAATGGCGAAAGAAAATTGAAAATCGAATAATAATTGATTCTTTTACAGCCAAAATTACGTGAAAAGTGACTCATGCAAAATTGCCTATTTCTCGGCAACTGCTTATATTACAAACTAATTTTCACATACATTCTCTTCGTATGGATTATAGCTACAAGTTTATAAAAGTTACGTAAAAATATTTTAAAATCTGAAAAGCCTGAATGAGTTGTAAATAGGTCAATTTTACGCCTTTTTTCACCTCTTAATCCCATTTGCTAGAAAATGAAAAAGAAATTAAAAAAACTGCTTCCGACATTTTTTGCGCCTTTAAAGGACACACTCTTTGAGTCATATAATTTTTCAAAAAAATAATATTTGTTTTCAAAAAATGTACCTAACTGTCAAAATTGTAGTTTTTGGTGAAATTATGCCACTTCCGGTGCCGACAGATAACACTTTTGGTAATAAAAAAAATGACAATTGAGACAACGAAGCATATGAACTTTGTTTTATACAAATCGAACAATAAAAAATGAATCTAGGACTGAAAAACTGAATTAGCCAATGGAGGCCAAGGAAAATTACTGAGACAAATTTTTTTAACATTTTTGCGCAAGTCAGATGACTCTTTAATTCTGTGCACAACACGACTAAAAAATATTCATAAATAAAAAAGTTTTTTGTAAAATTTTAAATTTTCGAAATTTGGCGCCTAATATCTTCGAAGATTTGCCGAAAATCAAAAATCGAAAGTAGCGCAGCTATGTGCCCTGTCTCCAGCTATGCCAAAATGTATCAAAAGTTAAAATCCCATGATTATTGTTAAAATTACAGCAATATTTGTAAAAACGATAACTTCGGTGATTTCGGACATTTCGCATTGTCGCAGAACGTTCAAAATAGCTTTATCCTCTAAGTCACACCCACTTTTCCAGTAAAACCGAAGAAATCGTAACGATGCGACACGTAGTTGCTGAGATCTACTCAAAACAAAAGAAGAATAATAATAATAATAATAAGAACTAGACCTGCATGCAGGAATGACGGGTTTCACCGGTGCCATGTTACCCTTAAACATGTCACTTCCGGTGCCAAGTTACCCTTGAACATATGTCACTTCCGGTACCAGCGAAACCACTAAACAGGTTTCCAAATTAACATTGCACACAAATAAAATGGACGCAGAATCAACAAAATCCAGCAATATCAATTCATTTTATACATTTGTTACTTGTAAATGATCTTGACAAAATTAAATTACTCCCGGTGTTAATGCAAATGTTCAATTAGTCTTATGAAATCAGAAATGGCATACGATATCATATAGTGAAAATTTTATGTAAATCGAATAATAATTGCCACGTTTAAAGACCAAAAAACTTGAAAAGTGACTTGTAGAAAATCAGCTATTTCTCTGCAACCGTACAAGTTAGAAACCATTTTGTGGTATCTGTATGATCGTATGGGTTTATTCTATTTGTTGATTGGCATCAAATAACATAATTTGAAAAAGATTTCAAAACAGACTCATTTGAATAAAATATCTGTTTTGGAGGCTAAAAATACAGTTTTTGCCAAAATGACGTTACTTCCGGTGATAATGAAAATCTTAAATTACTTGTATGAAATCCCAAATGGCATTACGTATAACATGGTGTGACGTTTATGAAAATCGAATAATAATTGACCCTTTTATGGCCCCGAAACCTTCAAAAGTGACCTGTAGAAAACCGTCTATTTCTCGGCAACCGAATAAGTTAGAAACCATTTAATGATATCTATATGACCATATGAGTTTTGTTTATATGTGAATTTAAACCAAAAGTTAAAATTATTAATACATATTAAGTTATTCTTGGTTGAATAAAACATTGATTTAAAAAGTTTAAAATGCATTTTTTGACCAAATGATGTCACTTCCGGTGTCAATTTTAAATTGTAATCAACTTGATATGACGCTACGTGCTTTTTGAATCAAATGATGTCACTTTTATAAAAATCCAATAATAATTGACTATTTTACAGGCAAAATAACGAAAACAGTGACTTGTACAGAACTGCCCATTTCTTGGTAACTGCTTATATTACAAACCAATTTTAACATACATTTTCTTCGTATGGATTATAGCTACAAGTTTATAAAAGTTACGAAGAAATATCTTAAAATCTGAAAAGCCTGAATAGGTTGTAAATAGGCCAATTTTACACCATTTTTAGCCTCTTAATCGAATTTGCTCGAAAATGAAATCGAAATTAAAAAAACTGCTTCCTACATTTTTTGCGCCATGAAAAGACACACTCTTTGAGTCATATAATTTTTCAAAAAAATAATATTTGTTTTCGAAATAAGAAAATAACTGTCAAAATTGTAGTTTTTGGTAAAATTATGCCACTTCCGGTGCCGACAGATAACATTATTGGTAACAAAAAAAATGACAATTGAGACAACGAAGCATATGAACTTTGTTTTATACAAATCGAACAATAAAAAATTAATCTAGGACTGAAAAACTGAATTAGCCAATGGCGGCCAAGGAAAATTACTGAGACAAAATTTTTTAACATTTTTGCACTAGTCAGATGACTCTTTAATTCTGTGCACAATACGACTAAAAAAATATTCATAAATAAAAAAGTTTTTTGTAAAATTTTAAATTTTCGAAATTTGGCGCCTAATATCTTCGAAGATTTGCCGAAAATCAAAAATCGAAAGTAGCGTAGCTATGTGCCCTGTCTCAGGCTATGCCAAAATGTATCGAAAGTTAAAATCCAATGATTATTGTTAAAATTACTGCAATATTTTCAAAAACGATAACTTCGGTGATTTCGGACATTTCGCATTGTCGCAGAACGTTCAAAATAGCTTTATCCTCTAAGTCACACCCACTTTCCCAGTAAAACCGAAGAAATCGTAACGATGCGACACGTAGTTGCTGAGATCTATTCAAATTGGAATCTGAATAATAATAATAATAATAATAATAATAAGAACTAGACCTGCATGCAGGAATGACGGGTTTCACTGGTGCCATGTTACCCTTAAACATGTCACTTCCGGTGTCAAGTTACCCTTGAACATATGTCACTTCCGGTACCAGCGAAACCACTAAACAGGTTTCCAAATTAACATTGCACACAAATAAAATGGACGCAGAATCAACAAAATCCAGCAATATCAATTCATTTTATACATTTGTTACTTGTAAATGATCTTGACAAAATTAAATTACTCCCGGTGTTAATGCAAATGTTCAATTAGTCTTATGAAATCAGAAATGCCATACGATATCATATAGTGAAAATTTTATGTAAATCGAATAATAATTGCCACTTTTAAAGACCAAAAAACTTGAAAAGTGACTTGTAGAAAATCAGCTATTTCTCTGCAACCGTACAAGTTAGAAACCATTTTGTGGTATCTGTATGATCGTATGGGTTCATTCTATTTGTTGATTGGCATCAAATACCATAATTTGAAAAAGATTTCAAAACAGACTCATTTGAATAAAATATCTGTTTTGGAGGCTAAAAATACAGTTTTTGCCAAAATGTCGTTACTTCCGGTGATAATGAAAATCTTAAATTACTTGTATGAAATCCCAAATGGCATTAGGTATAACATGGTGTGACGTTTATGAAAATCGAATAATAATTGACCCTTTTATGGCCCCGAAACCTTCAAAAGTGACCTGTAGAAAACCGTCTATTTCTCGGCAACCGAATAAGTTAGAAACCATTTTATGATATCTATATGACCATATGAGTTTTGTTTATATGTGAATTTAAACCAAAAGTTAAAATTATTAATACATATTAAGTTATTCTTGGTTGAATAAAACATTGATTTAAAAAGTTTAAAATGCATTTTTTGACCAAATGATGTCACTGCCGGTGTCAATTTTAAATTGTAGTCAACTTGATATGACGCTACATGCTTTTTGAATCAAATGATGTCACTTTTATAAAAATACAGTAGAACTTGCTCGGGCGTGCACTCCTAATCAGCGAACACTTGCTTCAACGAGCACCAAAAAATCCCCCCGAGCGATTTTTAAGTAATTTAACCTCTACTAAACACGCACCTGTTCAACGCGTGCAACGGGCACCACGATTAATTCCCTCCGTAAAAATTCTACTGTTTCAACGGTCACTCCTCTAACAAAACATCGCCCATTCAACGGCCATTGTTGAATGATACCATCTTGTCGTTCTTTCTTTGAAACACTCTCGCTAATCCCGTGAGTAGTAGTTAATTAACTGGACCTCCACTGATCAGGTAAAAACAAATGTAAAAATAACAATCAACCCGGGATTATCTGTTAATTAATCTTTTGTTTTATTAACACTTAACGGAACATTATTTGATACTGATTGAATAAAATGAAAGTACCGAGTTTTTTCCATTGCAACTTTGTTGTTAGACGTTTTAGCGCCCCCTATAATATTACATACAGAGTTACACCCTCTGTAAATCGGTGATAAAATCAGCGATGGATTTTTTGTTGATGTGCTTTATTGATAAAATAAAATTAATTCATCGATTTGCTTCACAAAAATGGATAAATATTATCGAATGCATCACAATGGTAGAAAGTAGTATCGAAGGTTGGTACAAAATGACAAGTTTACAGAAGTCATGTTCGAGATTTGAGTAAAGAATTTTCGTTCGGCGCAAGATTCAGCGGCGCTCAAATTTATCGATGCAAGTATTGATGTTCGCTCCCAATGCACCCAAGTGTAATTAATTTATGTCAGCACAAAAAGCGCCGAGATTTAATTAAGTGGTCGCGTAATCGCTAAAATAGTTGGGGTGGGAAATTCTCAAATTCACGGCATTTTGAAACGCTTTTAGACGCTATGAGTATGATGAACGTAAAAGAAATATTGGAGGCCAGAGACCCAGTATTACTAAACAAACACGTATACGCGACTACTTTTAATTCACAACTAGATAAAAAGTACATGTATTGTTATTGTTATACTACATGAATAAAACAATATATGCAATCTATATCTTTATTTTTTGTGGGAGAGGTTTTGGCAATATTGGATACCTCTAGTCAAAGAGCACCTCCATTAAGCAAGCATTTTTGAATTTCCCTTGGGTGCTTGCTTAATACAAGTTCTACTGTACAATCATAATTGACTATTTTACAGGCAAAATAACGAAAACAGTGACTTGTACAGAACTGCCCATTTCTTGGTAACTGCTTATATTACAAACGAATTTTAACATACATTTTCTTCGTATGGATTATAGCTACAAGTTTATAAAAGTTACGAAGAAATACTTTAAAATCTGAAAAGCCTGAATAGGTTGTAAATAGGCCAATTTTACACCATTTTTAGCCTCTTAATCGAATTTGCTCGAAAATGAAATCGAAATTAAAAAAACTGCTTCCTACATTTTTTGCGCCTTGAAAAGACACACTCTTTGAGTCATATAATTTTTCAAAAAAATAATATTTGTTTTCGAAATAAGAAAATAACTGTCAAAATTGTAGTTTTTGGTAAAATTATGCCACTTCCGGTGCCGACAGATAACATTATTGGTAACAAAAAATATGACAATTGAGACAACGAAGCATATGAACTTTGTTTTATACAAATCGAACAATAAAAAATTAATGTAGGACTGAAAAACTGAATTAGCCAATGGCGGCCAAGGAAAATTACTGAGACAAAAAATTTTAACATTTTTGCACTAGTCAGATGACTCTTTAATTCTGTGCACAATACGACTAAAAAATATTCATAAATAAAAAAATTTTTAGTAAAATTTTAAATTTTCGAAATTTGGCGCCTAATATCTTCGAAGATTTGCCGAAAATCAAAAATCGAAAGTAGCGTAGCTATGTGCCCTGTCTCAGGCTATGCCAAAACGTATCGAAAGTTAAAATCCAATGATTATTGTTAAAATTACTGCAATATTTTCAAAAACGATAACTTTGGTGATTTCGGACATTTCGCATTGGCGCAGAACGTTCAAAATAGCTTTATCCTCTAAGTCACACCCACTTTCCCAGTAAAACCGAAGAAATCGTAACGATGCGACACGTAGTTGCTGAGATCTATTCAAATTGGAATCTGAATAATAATAATAATAATAATAATAATTTTAACAAAAACAATAGTGTTTCACACAAGCTACGCAGTGTGAAACCCTAATAATAATTTTAACAAAAACAATAGTGTTTCACACAAGCTTCGCAGTGTGAAACCCTAATTATGACCTGTAGCGAGTCCACAACCATGATATACCATATTTTTACACTATTCGCGTACAAACGGCGACCATTTCGTCCGGCAATTTTGGTACGATTTTCACGAAATTAGAACTCAACCTTCCTCATCAAAATCGAATTAAAATTGTGACCTATACAGGGTCCACAACCATGATATATCATTTTTTTAACAGTATTCGCGTACAAACGGCGGCCATTTTGTCTGTCAATTTTGGTCCGATTTTCCTGAAATTCAAACTCAACCTTCCTTACAGTGCAACGGTGATATAATCAAACGTTTTTTTAAATTGGATAATAATTGTGACCTCCAGAGGGACCACAAGCTAAAGAAAGGGGGATTTTGCGTATAACCAGGGGCCATAATTCAGGAAGTTACGATCCGATATGCGCAAATATTGAAAAGAACCAAGATCTTTGGGTTATAACCATGAATTTCAAGTTTCATCAAAATCGAATTAAAATTGTGACCTTTACAGGGTCCACAACCTTGATATACCATTTTTTAACAGTATTCGCGTACAAACGGCAGCCATTTTGTATGACAATTTTGGTCTGATTTTCCCGAAATTCGAACTCAACCTTCCTTACGGTGTAACGGTAATATAATCAAACGTTTTTTTAAATCGGATAATAATTGTGACCTCCAAGCTAAAAAAAAAGGCGATTTTGCGTATAATCAGGGGCCATAATTCAGGAAGTTACGATCCGATATGCGCAAATATCGAAAGGAAGCAAGATCTTTGGGTTATAACCATGAATTTCAAATTTCATCAAAATCGAATCAAAATTGTGACCTCCACAGGGTCCACAACCTTGATATACCATTTTTTAACAGTATTCGCGTACAAACGGCGGCCATTTTGTATGGCAATTTTCGTCCGATTTTCCCGAAATTCGAACTCAACCTTCTTTAGGGTGTGACGGTAATATAATCAAACGGTTTTTTAAATCGAATAATAATTGTGACCTCCAAGCTAAAAAAAAGGCGATTTTGCATATAATCAGGGGCCATAATTCAGGAAGTTACGATCCGATATGCGCAAATATCGAAAGGAAGCAAGATCTTTGGGTTATAACCATGAATTTCAAGTTTCATCAAAATCGAATCAAAATTGTGACCTCCACAGGGTCCACAACCTTGATATACCATTTTTTAACAGTATTCGCGTACAAACGGCGGCCATTTTGTATGGCAATTTTCGTCCGATTTTCCCGAAATTCGAACTCAACCTTCCTTAGGGTGTAACGGTGATATAATCAAACGGTTTTTTAAATCGAATAATAATTGTGACCTCCAGAGGGACCACAAGCTAAAAAGGGTGATTTTTCGGACAATCAGGGGCCATAATTCAGGAAATTACATTCCGTAAGCCGCAAATATCGAAAGGAACCAAGATCTTTGGGTTACAAACATGCATGTCAAGTTTCATCAAAATCGGTTCAAAATTGTGACCTCTATAGGGTCCACAAGCTAAAAACGTGATTTTTCGTACAATCAGGGGCCATAATCCATGAAGTTTTGATCCGATACATGCCAATATCGAAAGCAGCCGAGAACTTTTGGGGATAAACCTATTTTTCAAGTTTCGTCAAAATCGGATAAGAATTGTGACCTGTAGAGAGTCCACAAACAAATTGTGGACGGACGGACGTCCGGACGGACAGGGGCGACGACATAATACGTCCACATGAAAATGTGGGCGTATAAAAACCTTAAAATATCGAAAATTAAATTTCAATAATTACATACATATTATACATCGTTAGAATCGTAATTAGGTCAGCTATCTGAATATACAACCTTTTTTAAAAAATCTCTTCAAATAAAAAAATAGTAGAGCATTTTCCAAAATTTCACGATTTTTCGACTTTTTTCGATTTTCTGTCCGTTATTTCACCCATTTCAGATATTTCAAAGGCTTATTGGATGATTTCATGCAAATTAACTCCGAAAAGACTCTCGATAGAAAAAATTTTAAAAGATAGGCTGGCACTGCCAGGCAGGATACGCCCACATTTTCGAGAGATGGATAGACCACAAGCTAAAGAAAGGGGGATTTTGCGTATAACCAGGGGCCATAATTCAGGAAGTTACGATCCGATATGCGCAAATATCGAAAAGAACCAAGATCTTTGGGTTATTACCATGAATTTCAAGTTTTATCAAAATCGAATTAAAATTGTGACCTTTACAGGTTCCACAACCTTGAAATACCATTTTTTAACAGTATTCGCATACAAACGGCGGCCATTTTGTATGGCAATTTTGGTCCGATTTTCCCGAAATTCGAACTCAACCTTCCTTACAGTGTAACGGTAATATAATCAAACGTTTTTTTAAATCCGATAATAATTGTGACCTCCAGAGGGACCACAAGCTAAAAAGATAGGTTGCCAGGCAACGAAACATACGCCCACAGCAGCTAAATTGTCCGGGCAGTCAACAAGGGTTGTCGCATATTTTTACTTTTTGGGGGGATGAAACATTTGTAATACACTAAAATCTGAATAAGAGTAACAAATCATTATGTAATTATCTGAAAATCACTAGAATTTGTTAGCTTTTTATAAAGTTTTGCCCCACGCTAACAATTAGTATAGGAATATTTAATATCATGGATTTAGCTGTTCAGTTATCAAAATTCATTGAAAATCAAAATACTTGTTCGTTTCAACACCTTAAACTCTGTGTATCAATCTGAAGTCAATCGGATGATAAGTTTGTCATCTATAGTGTCACAAGGTTTTTTGAAGTGATCAAGGGAGATAACTCTGGAAGTAATTATTCGAAATCGCTGAAAATCAGTAGGTTTCTTCGTCTCATGACCTTAAACAGTGTGTGTAAATTTAAAGTCAATCGGATATCAACTTTGGCCTCTAGAGCGTCCACAGGATTTTTTGATATGATCAAGGGCCATAACTCTGGCAATAATTATCAGAGATCGTTGAAAATCAATAGGCTTCTTCGTCTCATGACCTTAAACACCGTGTATAAATTTGAAGTCAATCCACATCATCTTTGTCCTCTAGAGCATCCACAAGATTTTTTGAAGTAATCAAGGGTCACAACTCTGGCACTAATTATCAGAAATCGCTAAAAATCAATAGGCTTCTTCGTCTCATGACCTTAAACACCGTGTATAAATTTGAAGTCAATCCACATCATCTTTGTCCTCTAGAGCATCCACAAGATTTTTTGAAGTGATCAAGGGCCATAACTCTGGCACTAATTATCGGAAATCTGTGAAAATCAATAGGCTTCTTCGTCTTATGACCTTAAACACTGTGTATAAATTTAAAGTCAATCGGATATTAACTTTAGCCTCTTGATCATTCACAAGATTTTTCAAAGTGATCAAGGGTCATAACTCTGGCAGTAATTACCGGATATTGCTGAAAATCAATAGGCTTCTTCGTATCATGACCTTGAACACTGTGTATAAATTAAAAGTCAATCCAATATTAACTTTTGCCTCTAGAGCGTTCACAAGATTTTTCAAAGTGATCAAGGGTCATAACTCTGTCAGTAATTATCGGACATCGCTGAAAATCAATAGGCTTCTTCGTCTCATGAACTTAAACACTGCGTGTACATTTTAGGTCATTCGGATATTAACTTTAGCATCTAGAGCGTTCACAAGATTTTTCAAAGTGATCAAGGGTCATAACTCTGGCAGTAATTATCGGATATTGCTGAAAATCAATAGGCTTCTTCGTCTCATGACCTTAAACACTGTGTATAAATTTAAAGTCAATCGGATATTAACCCTGGCCTCTAGTGCGTTCACAAAAAATTGTGGACGATGGACGGACGGATGGACGGACGGATGGACGGACGGACCGACGGACGGACGGACCGACAGACGGACGGACGGACGGGGGCGACGGCAATATACGTCCACATTTCTATTTGGGCGTATAAAAAGGCGATTTTGCGTTTAATCAGGGACTATAATTCAGGAAGTTACGATCCGATATGCGCAAATATCGAAAGGAACCAAGATCTTTGGGTTATAACAATGAATTTCAAGTTTCATCAAAATCGAATTAAAATTGTGACCTCCACAGGGTCCACAACCTTGATATACCATTTTTTAACAGTATTCGCGTACAAACGGCGGCCATTTTGTCGGTCAATTTTGGTCCGATTTTCCCGAAATGGGTGTAAGGGTGTAACGGTGATATAATCAAACGGTTTTTTAAATCGGATAATAATTGTGACCTCCAGAGGGACCACAAGCTAAAAAGGGTGATTTTTCGGATAATCAGGGGCCATAATTCAGGAAATTACATTCCGATAGCGGCAAATATCGAAAGGAACCAAGATCTTTGGGTTACAAACATGCATGTCAAGTTTCATCAAAATCGGTTCAAAATTGTGACCTCTATAGGGTCCACAAGCTAAAAACGTGATTTTTCGTACAATCAGGGGCCATAATCCATGAAGTTTTGATCCGATACATGCCAATATCGAAAGCAGCCGAGATCTTTTGGGGATAAACCTATATTTTAAGTTTCGTCAAAATCGGATAAGAATTGTGACCTGTAGAGAGTCCACAAACAAATTGTGGACGGACGGATGGACGGACGGACAGGGGCGACGACATAATACGTCCACATGAAAATGTGGGCGTATAAAAAAGTTGCGGTTAAGTTTTCGAGATATAGGCGTCCAAAAACGCTCCAAATCAGAAAATACTTGATTTTCAGCGTGCCATATTTTGCTGCCTGATCATAATATCCGTATGAATTGGGTATCATACGATAGTACAATCCTAGTGCAGTCCAATGGTACCCTAATTTCTTTAATCCATTGATATCGGGCGGAGAAATCGCGTTTTTCCCCAAAATATCCATTTTTTGCATTTTTTTCAAAATATTGCACATTATTTCGACCACTTCCGGTTAAAGGATTCTTGTCGAAATTGCTTTATCAGTTGGTATTGGACTATAACTTCATGTTCCGTAAGTTTCAGAAACATCATTTTGGCTGTAAAACGACACCACAGCTCACAAAATGGGAAGAAAATTCGAAAAAAATCGAAAAATAAAGGGCGATAACTCTGAATGAAACTTATATTACTGGAATCGGATTGACGTCAGGTATCAAAAAATGTAGGTCAAATTTGCAAATTTTGAAAAATAACAAAAATTGTCTCGTAGGCGACGTGTTTTGAATTTTCGAACGATAGAAGTCAGCGACGAAGTTTCAAAATTGCGAAATGTGAGATTGCTATTGTCTTGGAAAAGTCTCAGGCTTTCCAAAAATGTGATTTGTTTGAATATAGGTAGAGAATTGACGAAACCACGGCCGATTTTTTATTTTTTACCAACGTTCAACTTCGACCACTTCCGGTCTGCGCAGAAGTTCAAAAATTGCTTTATTGAGTAGCCACCACATGGTTTCCCAATAGAAAGATGAACTGCAGATCGGTATCTCTTTTCGATCATAGAGAAATAGGCTCCGGCGGTAAATAATAATAATAAAAAAAATAAAAAATAACTAGAACTGCATGCAGGAATGGCGGGTTTCACTGGTGCCGCGTTACCCTTAAACATGTCACTTCCGGTGCCAAGTTACCCTTGAACATATGTCGCTTCTGGTACCAACGAAACCACTAAACAGGTTTCCAAATTAACATTGCACACAAATAAAATGGACGCAGAATCAACCAAATCCAACAATATCAATTCATTTTATACATTTGTTACTTGTAAATGATCTTGACAAAATTAAATTACTCCCGGTGTTAATGAAAATGTTCAATTAGTCTTATAAAATCAGAAAAGGCATACGATATCATATAGTGAAAATTTTATGTAAATCGAATAATAATTGCCACTTTTAAAGACCAAAAAACTTGAAAAGTGACTTGTAGAAAATCGGCTATTTCTCGGCAACCGTACAAGTTAGAAACCATTTTGTGGTATCTGTATGATCGTATGGGTTCATTCTATTTGTTGATTGGCATCAAATACCATAATTTGAAAAATATTTCAAAACAGACTCATTTGAATAAAATATCTGTTTTGAAGGCTAAAAATACAGTTTTTGCCAAAATGACCTTACTTCCGGTGATAATGAAAATCTTACATTACTTGTATGAAATCCCAAATGGCATTAGGTATAACATGGTGTAACGTTTATGAAAATCGAATAATAATTGACTCTTTTATGGCCCCAAATCCTTCAAAAGTGACCTGTAGAAAACCGTCTATTTCTCGGCAACCGAACAAGTTAGAAACAATTTTATGATATCTATATGACCATATGAGTTGTGTTTATACGTGAATTTAAACCAAAAGTTAAAATTATTAATACATATTAAGTAATTCTTGGTTTAATAAATCATTGATTTAAAAAGTTTAAAATGCAGTTTTTTGACAAAATGACGTCACAATTTTAAATTGTAATCAACGCTACATGCTTTTTGAATCAAATGATGTCACTTTTATAAAAATCCAATAATAATTGACTATTTTACAGACAAAATAACGAAAACAGTGACTTATGCAGAACTGCCCATTTCTTGGCAACTGCTTGTATTACAAACTAATTTTAACGTACATTTTCTTTGTATGGATTATAGCTGCACGTTTATAAAAGTTACGAAGAAATATTTCAAAATCTGAAAAGCCTGAATGGGTTGTAAATAGGTCAATTTTACACCATTTTTAGCCTCTTAATCCAATTTGCTCGAAAATGAAATCGAAATTAAAAAAACTGCTTCCGACATTTTTTGCGCCTTTAAAGGACACACTCTTTGAGTCATATAATTTTTCAAAAAAATAATATTTGTTTTCGAAAAATGGTACCTAACTGTCAAAATTGTAGTTTTTGGTAAAATTATGCCACTTCCGGTGCCGACAGATAACACTTTCGGCAATAAAAAAAAATGACAATTGAGACAACAAAGCATATAAACTTTGTTTTATACAAATCGAACAATAAAAAATTAATCTAGGACTGAAAAACTGAATTAGCCAATGGCGGCCAAGAAAAATTACTGATACAAATTTTTTTAACATTTTGGCGCTAGTCAGATGACTCTTTACTTCTGTGCAGAACACGACTAAAAAATATTCATAAATAAAAAAGTTTTTTGAAAAATGTATAATTTTCGAAATTTGGCGCCTAATATCTTAAAAGATTTGCCGAAAATCAAAAATCGAAAGTAGCGTAGCTATGTGCCCTGTCTCCAGCTATGCCAAAATGTATCGAAAGTTAAAATCCAATGATTATTGTTAAAATTACTGCGATATTTTCAAAAACGATAACTTCGGTGATTTCGGACATTTCGCATTGTCGCAGAACGTTCAAAATAGCTTTATCCTCTAAGTCACACCCACTTTCCCAGTAAAACCGAAGAAATCGTAATGATGCGACAAGCAGTTGCTGAGATCTACTCAAAACAAAAGAATAACTAGACCTGCATGCAGGAATGACGGGTTTCACTGGTGCCACGTTACCCTTAAACATGTCACTTCCGGTGCCAAGTTACCCTTGAACATATGTCACTTCCGGTACCAGCGAAACCACTAAACAGGTTTCCAAATTAACATTGCACACAAATAAAATGGACGCAGAATCAACAAAATCCAGCAATATCAATTCATTTTATACATTTGTTACTTGTAAATGATCTTGACAAAATTAAATTACTCCCGGTGTTAATGCAAATGTTCAATTAGTCTTATGAAATCAGAAATGGCATACGATATCATATAGTGAAAATTTTATGTAAATCGAATAATAATTGCCACTTTTAAAGACCAAAAAACTTGAAAAGTGACTTGTAGAAAATCGGCTATTTCTCTGCAACCGTACAAGTTAGAAACCATTTTGTGGTATCTGTATGATCGTATGGGTTCATTCTATTTGTTGATTGGCATCAAATACCATACTTTGAAAAAGATTTCAAAACAGACTCATTTGAATAAAATATCTGTTTTAGAGGCTAAAAATACAGTTTTTGCCAAAATGACGTTACTTCCGGTGATAATGAAAATCTTAAATTACTTGTATGAAATCCCAAATGGCATTAGGTATAACATGGTGTGACGTTTATGAAAATCGAATAATAATTGACCCTTTTATGGCCCCGAAACCTTCAAAAGTGACCTGTAGAAAACCGTCTATTTCTCGGCAACCGAACAAGTTAGAAACCACTTTATGATATCTATATGACCATATGAGTTTTGTTTATATGTGAATTTAAACCAAAAGTTAAAATTATTAATACATATTAAGTTATTCTTGGTTGAATAAAACATTGATTTAAAAAGTTTAAAATGCATTTTTTGACCAAATGATGTCACTTCCGGTGTGAATTTTAAATTGTAATCAACTTGATATGACGCTACGTGCTTTTTGAATCAAATGATGTCACTTTTATAAAAATCCAATAATAATTGACTATTTTACAGGCAAAATAACGAAAACAGTGACTTGTACAGAACTGCCCATTTCTAGGTAACTGCTTATAGTAAAAACGAATTTTAACATACATTTTCTTCGTATGGATTATAGCTACAAGTTTATAAAAGTTACGAAGAAATATTTTAAAATCTGAAAAGCCTGAATAGGTTGTAAATAGGCCAATTTTACACCATTTTTAGCCTCTTAATCGAATTTGCTCGAAAATGAAATCGAAATTAAAAAAACTGCTTCCTACATTTTTTGCGCCTTGAAAGGGCACACTCTTTGAGTCAAATAATTTTTCCAAAAAATAATATTTGTTTTCGAAGAAGGAAAATAACTGTCAAAATTGTAGTTTTTGGCAAAATTATGCCACTTCCGGTGCCGACAGATAAAACTTTTGGTAATAAAAAAAATGACAATTGATACAACGAAGCATATGAACTTTGTTTTATACAAACCGAACAATAAAAGATAGGTTGCCAGGCAACGAAACATACGCCCACAGCAGCTAAATCGTCCGGGCAGTCAACAAGGGTTGTCGCATATTTTTACTTTTTTTGCTAATGAAACATTTGTAATACACTAAAAACTGATTAAGAGTAATGGTTCATTATGTAATTATCAGAAAATCATTAGAATTTGATTGCTTTTTATAAAGTGTTACCCCACACTAACAATTAGTATATACATGAAACATTTAATATCATGGATTTAGCTGTTCAGTTATCAAAATCCGCAGGATTTTTTGAAGTGATCAAGGGACATAACTCTGGCACTAATTATCGGAAATCGCTGAAAATCAATAGGATTCTTCGTCTCATGACCTTAAACACTGTGTATAAATTTAAAGTAAATCGGATATTAACTTTGGCCTCTAGAGCGTCCACAGGATTTTTTGAAGTGATCAAGGGCCATAACTCTGGCACTAATTATCAGAAATCGCTGAAAATCAATAGGCTTCTTCGTCTCATGACCTTAAACACTGTGTATAAATTTAAAGTCAATTGGATATTAACTTTGGCCTCTAGAGCGTCCACAAGATATTTTCAAGTGTTCAAGGGCCATAACTCTGCCACTAATTATCGGAAATCGCTGAAAATCAAGAGGCTTCTTCGTCTCATGACCTTAAACACTGTGTATAAATTTAAAGTCAATCGGATATTAACTTTGGCCTCTAGAGCGTCCACAAGATATTTTGAAGTGATCAAGGGCCATAACTCTGGTAGTTATTATCGAAAATCGCTGAAAAACAATAGGCTTCTTCGCCTCATGACCTTAAACACTGTGTATAAATTTAAAGTCAATCGGATATTAACTTTGGCCTCTAGAGCGTCCACAAGATATTTTGAAGTGATCAAGGGCCATAACTCTGGTAGTTATTATCGGAAATCGCTGAAAATCAATAGGATTCTTCGTCTCATGACCTTAAACACTGTGTATAAATTTAAAGTAAATCGGATATTAACTTTGGCCTCTAGAGCGTCCACCAGATATTTTGAAGTGATCAAGGGCCATAACTCTGGCACTAATTATCGGAAATCGCTGAAAATCAATAGGCTTCTTCGTCTCATGACCTTAAACACTGTGTATAAATTTAAAGTCAATCGGATATTAACTTTGGCCTCTAGAGCGTCCACCAGATATTTTGAAGTGATCAAGGGCCATAACTCTGGCACTAAGTATCGGAAATCGCTGAAAATCAATAGGCTTCTTCGTCTCATGACCTTAAACACTGTGTATAAATTTAAAGTCAATCGGATATTAACTTTGGCCTCTAGAGCGTCCACAAGATATTTTGAAGTGATCAAGGGCCATAACTCTGGTAGTTATTATCGGAAAACGCTGAAAAACAATAGGCTTCTTCGCCTCATGACCTTAAACACTGTGTATAAATTTAAAGTCAATCGGATATTAACTTTAGCCTGTAGAGCGTCCACAAGCAATTGTGGACGCCGGACCGACGGACGGACGGACGGACGGACGGACGGACCGACGGACGGACGGACGGACGGGGGCGACGACAATATACGACCACATTTCAATGTGGGCGTATAAAAATTAATCTAGGACTTAAAAACTGAATTAGCCAATGGCGGCCAAGGTAAATTACTGAGACAAAATTCTTTAACATTTTTGCACTAGTCAGATGACCCTTTAATTCTGTGCATAATACGACTAAAAAATATTCATAAATAAAAAAGTTTTTTGTCAAATTTTAAATTTTCAAAATTTGGCGCCTAATATCTTTGAAGATTTACCGAAAATCAAAAATCGAAAGTAGTGTAGCTATGTGCCCTGTCTCCGGCTATGCCAAAATGTATGGAAAGTTAAAATTCAATGATTATTGTTAAAATTACTGCAATATTTTAAAAAAACGATAATTTGGTGATTTCGGACATTTCGCATTGTCGCAGAACGTTCTAAATAGCTTTATCCTCTAAGTCACACCCACTTTCCCAGTAAAACCGAAGAAATCGTAACGATGCGACAAGCAGTTGCTGAGATCTCAAAACAAAAGAAGAATAATAATAATAAGAATAACTAGACCTGCATGCAGGAATGACGGGTTTCACTGGTGCCATGTTACCTTTGAACTTGAACTTGTGTCACTTTCGGTGCCACGTTACCCTTGAACATATGTCACTTCCGGTACCATTGAAACCAATATACAGGTTTCCACATAAGCATTGCACACATCAAATAAAATGGAAACAGAATCAAATAAATCCAGCAATATCATTTCATTTTATACATGACAAAAATACAGTACTTCCGGTGATAATGTAAATGTTCCATTAGTTTTATGAAATCAGAAATGGCATAAGGCATCACATAGTGAAAATTTTATGTAAATCGAATAATAATTGCCACTTTTATAGACCAAAAACCTTGAAAAGTGACGTGTAGAAAATCGTATATTTCTCGGCAACCGTACAAGTTAGAAACCATTTTTTGGTATTTTTATGACCGTATGGGTTTAATCTATTTGTTGATTGGAATCAAATATCATAATTGTATAAACATTACAAATCAGACTCATTTGAATAAAATATCGGTTTTGAAGGCTTAAAATACAGTTTTTGCCAAAATGACGTTACTTCCGGTGATAATGAAAACGTTAAATTAATTTTATAACATCGTCTATGACATTAGGCTTCAAAGGGTGAAAATTTTATGAAAATCGAATAATAATTGACACTTTTATGGGCCAAAAACCTTCAAAAGTGACTTTTAGAAAATCGCCTATATCTCGGCAAACGAATAAGTTAGAAACAATTTTATGATATCTTTTTGACCATATAAGTTTTGTTAATATGTGAATTTAAATCAAAAGTTAATTTTATTATTATATGTGACATAATTCTTGGTTGAAAAAAATATCGATTTTAAAAGTTAAAAATTGAGTTTTTGACTAAATGACGTCACTTCCGGTGTCAATTTTAAATAGTAATCAACATGATATGACGCAGACTTGCTTTTTTAATCAAATGATGTCACTTTTGTG
This sequence comes from Patella caerulea, assembly GCA_036850965.1. Lineage (NCBI taxonomy): Eukaryota > Metazoa > Mollusca > Gastropoda > Patellidae > Patella > Patella caerulea. The sequence continues at coordinate 1,364,078 of JAZGQO010000018.1, read as the reverse complement.
AATATCCATTAATAATTGACTATTTTACAGGCAAAATTACGAAAACAGTGACTTATGCAAAACTGCCCATTTCTTGGCAACTGCTTATATTACAAACTAATTTTCACATACATTCTCTTCGTATTGATTATAGCTACAAGTCTATAAGAGTTATGTAAAAATATTTTAAAATCTGAAAAGCCTGAATGGGTTGTAAATAGGTCAATTTTACGCCTTTTTTCACCTCTTAATCCAATTTGCTAGAAAATGAAATAGAAATTAAAAAAACTGCTTCCGCCATTTTTTGCGCCTTGAAAAGACACACTCTTTGAGTCATATAATTTTTCAAAAAAATAATATTTGTTTATGAAGATCGTAAATAACTGTCAAAATTGTAGTTTTTGGTAATTATGCCACTTCCGGTGCCGACAGATAACACTATCGGTAACAAAAAAAATGACAATTGAGACAACGAAGCATATGAACTTTGTTTTATACAAATCGAACAATAACAAAATAATCTAGGACTGAAAAACTGAATTAGCCAATGGCGGCCAAGGAAAATTACTGAGACAAAAATTTTTAACATTTTTGCGCAAATCAGATGACTGTTTAATTCTGTGTACAACACGACTAAAAAATATTCATAAATAAAAAAGTTTTTTGTAAAATTTTAAATTTTCCAAATTTGGCGCCTAATATCTTCGAAGATTTGACGAAAATCAAAAATCGAAAGTAGCGTAGCTATGTGCCATGTCTCCGGCTATGCCAAAATGTATCGAAAGTTAAAATCCCATGATTATTGTTAAAATTACTGTAATATTTTCAAAAACGATAACTTCGGTGATTTCGGACATTTCGCATTGTCGCAGAACGTTCAAAATAGCTTTATCCTCTAAGTCACACCCACTTTCCCAGTAAAACCGAAGAAATCGTAACGATGCGACAAGCAGTTGCTGAGATCTACTCAAAACAAAAGAAGAATAACAATAATAACTAGATCTGCTACTGTCCCATGCAGATATGAAAGCTTTCATATTCATCGTCACGTGTCATTGATTGTATCAAGTATCCTAAATAAAAGGATAAGAAGAAAAAATTATTAAAATTGGTCAAAAACTCGCGAAGTTACAAGTCTAAATATAGTATGAAACATTGCACCCAGGCATAACAATAATCTGAAAACTAAAGGGAAATAACTGAAACTTGTATTACTGTAATGAGACGGAAGAGAAAATGAAATGAAAATGGCGGGAAAAAAAATTAAAAATGGCAGGTTGGACAGGCGACCTTACTCCTTGTCACGTACAACCGGGCATTCGAAAACACGCTAGTTAACTCAATGACAGGCGCGCGTGCTAACCATTCAGCCACCCAACCCCCCTTTGAAATCAGACACGTGCAATATGTCATATAGGAAGAATAAGAAGTCGCTCACAACAAAATGGTAAATTAATGAGTATAGGTCAAAAGGTTGAGCTACTGTTTTAGAGTACTTAATAGTTTTAAAGAGACACGTTAAGGGTTGTTCATAGTTAAATGAAAGTTTAATTTTAAATAAGACCAATAAAATTAGGATTTAATAATGCCAGACTAATATTTCCAATATGTTTGGTTATAAGTAGGAAATCGTGACGACTTCTTAAGCATGTTTTAAACAAAGGATCATGTTTGTTTAAACAAGAATGGCACTCTGCAATAACAAAACTGGCCAAAGCAAGATTTCTATGCAGAAATTAAATAATTGCTAGAACCAGAAAAATATTTATCCACTATAATAAATATGGAGAGGGGGTCTATAGGCTTCTGCCTGTTCTCCAATCCAGCTTCTGTGAATAAATATTGTTTAAAAAAAAAAAATAATAAATAAGCAACATAGAGACAATGAAATGAAATTGAATGGGGTTTAACGTCCGATTGTTCTGCTCCTAAAATGGGCTAATGAAGACGGGCATATGCCATAAAGTGTGCAATGAGGGAAATTTTACCCGGGCAGCGGCGGTTACGGCCTACGAGGTTGGACAGGCGACCATACTCCTTGTCACGTACAACCAAGAAATCGAAACAACGCCAGTTGACTCAATGACAGACGTTATGATACATAGCGCACGTGCTAACCATTCAGCCACGCAACCTCCCTAAAATCGGCAAATTGCTGACCTACAGCGAGAAACATTTCAACCGGGCCAAATTTTCAATTGTAACAGTTTAATTTGCACGGTACCTTTAGTTATCAACCGAATATTACAAAACTTTTAAAAATAAGCTCCCCCTGACCAGCTTAAGCGTTCGCAATAAACGTTTGCCCCTTAAAATCGGCAAATTACTGACTTTAAAGTGAGAAACATTACAACCGGGCGAAATTTTCTGTTTTATCACTTTTACAGTACCTTTGATTACCAACCGATTATTACAAAACTTTAAAAATAAAAGAGAAAGAGAGAAATGCGGCCTAATGTCCATTCGACACAAACTAGGTCATTTCGGGACTAACATATGTTTTTTAATTTTATTTAAAAACTCCCCTTGCGCTTACAGGTCTTTAGCCGTTGGGAGGAAACCGAAGGACACGGAGAAAACCCACGAGGTTGGACATCATACTTCATGTCACGTGCAACCTGGAGATCGAAACGACGCCCGTTGACTCAATGACAGACGTTACGATACAGTGCGCACATGCTAACCATTCAGCCATTCAGCCTCCCTGAATTCAGAAAACTGACCAGCTTAATCGTATGCAATAAACGTTTTCGCCTGAATTGAAAGTTCTGCACGGAGAAAGTTCATCTCGATTTCCCGGCGTGGTTCCCCTTGTCAGTGAGGCAGAACGGAGGGCCTGACAAACACAGCTGTCTAGTCATTCGGATGGGACGAAAAACCAAGGTCCCGTGTACACATTGGAGTGCACGTAAAATATCCCTAAGCAGTTGGAATTCGATACTGTTGAATAAGCTCTATACGATGACTAAATGTGTAGATTGTAGTCACCCACACTGCATGTTTCGCTTAACAATGAAAGGGTGCCGTTTTCAGTGTTCGATCCTTTTGTTCTTCTACTCCTGATATGTTGGACTGTTGATCGATGGTTTCATATAAAAGACTACCAATAAGACCCTTTGTAGAAGAAGTTCCCAAAAAATATTATGTTGACTTTACGAAAAAGACCTCTAAACATGCTCCAAATTGTAAAAATACGACTTTTTGGATTTTCAATCTCTTTTTTTCGGCTATCCCTGATATTTAGAAAAAATAATACAATGATTTCACACAACAGGCTAGCTATTAGACTCTCTATTGACAAAAGTTTCACCGCCCTCCCTTCATTATAACCGAAGTTATCGTGCCCTAAAGAATCAACAAATTAGCATGCTTATCTCTGCTTACCCTAAGCAGAAAATGCTCATCTTTAAACTCAATCATTACATTGACCTAGTGAACGTCTACACCAAGTTTGAACATTCTAGCTTAATTAGAAGGAGAGTAATTGTGTTCCAAAGTCCCGACCCTTCAAATTGCTTCTATTTTTCATTTTCAATTCAAAATGGTGACCATCACGTGACCGAAATCAAAATTCTATTCGCGACATTTTTTAGGCCTTCCTACAAGGATTCAGAAAATATAACTCCCGAGTCTGTAAGTAAAATAGCAAAAAAGCCTTATTGATTTTTCACTTTTAAATATGGCGGCACTTCCGGTTCGATCGATAAACTCCATATTTTGTGTACAAATCAGTAATTACTTATCTAGTATCCCCAAAAAAAATCAGGTCATTCTGACCTATATTTCGATGATTTTTTTGAAAACTTTGATCCTTAATTTCACCAAGGGGAGATAATTTAGAACATTTCTAATTATATTTTCGAAGTCACATTGGTAAGATCTACTTAGATACTAAATTTCATGAAAATCGTACAACTATTAAAGAAGTTGTCAAATTGGTCTAAACTTCCGGTTCGAAATGATAGCGACGAATTTTCGAAATTCGAAAATGTGAAACTGCAGATGAAAATGATTTTTTTAAAGGTATTCAAAGAAAAAAGAATTAGTAAAATCGGTCAAAAAATAACAAAGTTACGACTATGCATTGTCATTTTTTTCGTTCGTAAAATTCGGTGATTTCGGATTCGTAAAACGTTTCGAAAATATATTTAATCAAGGTTCGCACCCCATTTTTGGGGGGTAGGTCAAAATTTCAGAAAGATCCTATGGATAGATTCTGAGAAATCCGATTTGCAGAAAACACACACAAAAAAAAAATAACTAGATCTGCTACTGTCCCATGCAGATATGAAAGCTTTCATATTCATCGTCACGTGTCATAGATTATATCAAGTATCTCAAATAAAAGGATAAGAATAACAAACTATCAAAATTGGTCAAAAACTCGCGAAGTTACAAGTCTAAATATAGTATGAAACATTGTATAATCTGAAAACTAAAGGGAAATAACTGATACTTGTGTTGCTGTAATCGGGATGACTTCCCACTTGAAAACTTTCAGAAAAATGAAATGAAAATGGTAAGAAAACATCGAAAAATTAAATGAGAAAACTTTGAACTAAACTAAAAACTTTTGAATCATGTTGATTCCAATTGTTTGAATATTTACGTTAAATATGTAAATTTGGAAAATTATAAAGACATAATTATCAAAATCGGTCAAAACTCACAATGTTACAAATTTAAATGTAGTGAGAAACATTGCACCCTCGGCAAAAAAATAATCTTTAAACTAAAGGGAAATAACCCAAACTTGTAAAGCTGTAATCGGGCTTCCAAAATTAGAGATATGTTATATAATTATGGTTTCCAATATGTTTGGTTATAAGTAGGAAATCGTGACAACTTCTTAAGCATGTTTTAAACAAAGGGTCATAGACTGCAATATACAAGAATGGCACTTTGCAATAAAAAAAAAACTGTTCAAAGCAAGATTTCTATGCAGAAATGAAATGATTAATAGAACCAGAAAAACATTTATCCACTATAATAAATAAGCAACATAGAGAAAATGAAATCAAATTGAATGGTTGTTTAACGTCCTACTGTTTTGCTCCTAAAATGGGCTAATGAAGACGGGCATACGCCATAAAGTGTGCAATGAGGGAAATTTTACCCGGGCAGCGGCGTTACGGCCTACGAGGTTGGACAGGCGACAATACTCCTTGTCACGTACAACCAAGAAATCGAAACAACGCCAGTTGACTCAATGACAGATGTTATGATACAGAGCGCACGTGCTAACCATTCAGTCACGCAACCTCCCTAAAATCTGCAAATTGCTGACCTACAGATAGAAACATTTCAACCGGGCGAAATCTTCTATTTTATTAGTTTAATTTGCACGGTACCTTTAGTTATCAACCGAATATTACAAAACTTTTAAAAATAAGCTCCCCCTGACCAGCTAAATCGTTCGCAATAAACGTTTTCCCCTTAAAATCGGCAAATTGCTGACTTTAAAGTGAGAAACATTACAACCGGGTGAATTTTTCTGTTTTATCACTTTTACAGTATCTTTGATTACCAACCGATTATTACAAAACTTTAAAAATAAAAAAAAAAGAGAGAAATGCGGCTTAACGTCCATTCGACACAAACTAGGTCATTTCGGGACTAACATATGTTTTTTAATTTTATTTAAAAACTTCCCTTGCGCGTACTGGTCTTTAGCTGTTGGGAGGAAACTGAATGGCACGGAGAAAACCCACGAGGTTGGACACCATACTCCATGTCACGTGCAATCTCGAAATCGAAACGACGCCCGTTGACTCAATGACAGACGTTACGATACAGCGTGCACATGCTAACCATTCAGCCATTCAGCCTCCCTTAAAAATAAGCTCCCCCTGACCAGCTTAATTGTTCGCAATAAACATTTGCCCTCTAAAATCGGCAAATTGCTGACTTTAAAGTGAGAAACATTATAACCGGGCGAAATTTTATGTTTTAACAGTTTAATTCGCACGGTATTTTAATTACCAACCGATTATTACAAAACTTTTGAAAATAAGCTCCAACTGACCAGCTTAATCGTATGCAATAAACGTTTGGCCTGAATTGAAAGTTCTGCAACGAGGAAGATCATCTCGATTTTCCGGCGTGGTCCCCCCTTGTCAGTGAGGCAGAACGGAGGGCCTGACAAGGACAGCTGTCTAGTCGTTCGGGTGGGACGAAAAACCAAGGTCGCGTGTACACATTGGAGTGCACGTAAAATATCCCTAAGCAGTTGGAATTCGATACTGTTGAATAAGCTCTATACAATGACTAAATGTGCAGATTGTAGTCACACACACTGCATGTTTCTCTTAACAATGAAAGGGTGCCGTTTTCAATGTTCGATCCTTTTATTCTTCTACTCCAGATATTTTGGACTGTTGATCGAAGTTTTCATATAAAAGACTACCGATAAGACTCTTTGTAGAAGAAGTTCCCAAAAAGTATTATGTTGACTTTAAGAGAAAAGAACCTTTAAAGATGCTCCAAATCGTAAACATACGACTTTTTGGTTACAGTACCTTTGATTACCAACCGATTATTACAAAACTTTAAAAATAAAAGAGAAAGAGAGAAATGCGGCTCAACGTCCATTCGACACAAACTAGGTCATTTCGGGACCAACATATGTTTTTTAATTGTATTTATAAACTTCCCTTGCGCGTACGGGTCTTTAGCCGTGGGAGGAAACCGAAGGACATGGAGAAAACCCACGAGGTTGGACACCATACTCCATGTCACGTGCAACTTGGAAATCGAAACGACGCCGGTTGACTCAATGACAGACGTTACGATACAGCGCGCGTATGCTAACCATTCAGCCTCCCTAAAATCTGGAAATTGCTGACTTATAGCAAGAAACATTTTAACCGGGCGAAATTTTCTGTTTTAACAGTTTAATTCGTACGGTATTTTAATTACCAACCGATTATTACAAAACTTTTGAAAATAAGCTCCAACTGACCAGCTTAATCGTATGCAATAAACGTTTGGCCTGAATTGAAAGTTCTGCAACGAGGAAGATCATCTCGCTTTTCCGGCGTGGTCCCCCCTTGTCAGTGAGGCAGAACGGAGGGCCTGACAAGGACAGCTGTCTAGTCGTTCGGGTGGGACGAAAAACCAAGGTCGCGTGTACACATTGGAGTGCACGTAAAATATCCCTAAGCAGTTGGAATTCGATACTGTTGAATAAGCTCTATACAATGACTAAATGTGCAGATTGTAGTCACACACACTCACACACTATATGTTACGCTTAACAATGAAAGGGTGCCGTTTTCAATGTTCGATCCTTTTATTCTTCTACTCCAGATATTTTGGACTGTTGATCGAAGTTTTCATATAAAAGACTACCGATAAGACTCTTTGTAGAAGAAGTTCCCAAAAAGTATTATGTTGACTTTAAGAGAAAAGAACCTTTAAAGATGCTCCAAATCGTAAACATACGACTTTTTGGATTTTCGATCTCTTTTTGTCAGCTATCCCTGATATTTAAAAAAAAGATACAACGATTTCACACAACAGGCCAGCTATTACACTCTCGATTAACAAGAGTTTCACCGCCCTCCCTTCATTATAACCGAAGTTATCTTGCCCTAAAGAATCAACAAATCAGCATGCTTATTTCTGCTTACCCTAGGCAGAAAATGCTCATCTTTGAACTCAATCATGACATTGACATAGTGAACGTCTACACCAAGATTGAACATTCTAGCTCAATTAGAAGGAGAGTTATTGTGTTTCAAAGTTTCGGCCCTTCAAATTGCTACTACTTTTCATATTAACTTCAAAATGGCAACCATCAATTGACCTAAATCAAAATTCTTCTCTGAACAATTTTTAGATCATCTTTCAAGGATTCAGAAAACATAAATCCCGTGTCTGTAAGTAAAATAGCAAAAAAGCCTTAAGGATTTTTCACGTTTCAAGATGGTGGCACTTCCGGTTCGATCAACAAACTTTATATTTTGTGTACAAATCAGTAATTACTTGTCTAGTATCAAAAAAAAAAATCAGGTCATTCTGACCTATATTTCGATGATTTTTTTGAAAATTTTGATCTTTAATTTCGTCAAGGGGAGATAATTTAGAAAATTTCTAATTATATTTTTGAAGTCACATCGGTAAGGTCTACATATATACTAAATTTCATGACAATCGTACAACTATTAAAGAAGTTGTCAAATTGGTCTAAACTACCGGTTCGAAATCACAGCGACGAATTTTCGAAATTCGAAAATGTGAAACTGCAGATGAAAATGATTTTTTTCAAGGTATTCAAAGAAAAAAGAATTAGTAAAATCGGTCAAAAAATAACAAAGTTACGACTATGCTTTGTCCATTTCGTCGTTCGTAAATTTCGGTGATTTCGGATTCGTAAAACGTTTTGAAAATATATTTAATCAAGGTTCGCACCCCATTTTTGGGGGGGTAGGTCAAAATTTCAGAAAGATCCTACGGATAGATTCTGAGAAATCCGATTTGCAGAAAACACACACAAAAAAAAATAATAATAATAATCTTAACAGAAACAATAAGCTTTCATATGTAATATGAAAGCTTAATAAGAACTAGACCTGCATGCAGGAATGACGGGTTTCACTGGTGCCATGTTACCTTTGAACTTGAACTTGTGTCACTTTCGGTGCCACGTTACCCTTGAACATATGTCACTTCCGGTATCAATGAAACCAATATACAGGTTTCCACATAAGCATTGCACACATCAAATAAAATGGAAACAGAAACAAACAAATCCAGCAATATCATTTCATTTTATACATTTGTTACATGTAATTGATCCTGACAAAATTACAGTACTTCCGGTGATAATGTAAATGTTCCATTAGTTTTATGAAATCAGAAATGGCATAAGGCATCTCATGGTGAAAATTTTATGTAAATCGAATAATAATTGCCACTTTTATAGACCAAAAACCTTGAAAAGTGACGTGTAGAAAATCGTCTATTTCTCGGCAACCGTACAAGTTAGAAACCATTTTTTGGTATTTATATGACCGTATGGGTTTAATCTATTTGTTGATTGGAATCAAATATCATAATTGTATAAACATTACAAATCAGACTCATTTGAATAAAATATCTGTTTTGAAGGCTTAAAATACAGTTTTTGCCAAAATGACGTTACGTCCGGTGATAATGAAAACGTTAAATTAGTTTTATAACATCGTCTATGACATTAGGCTTCAAAGGGTGAAAATTTTATGAAAATCGAATAATAATTGACACTTTTATGGGCCAAAAACCTTCAAAAGTGACTTTTAGAAAATCGCCTATATCTCGGCAACCGAACAAGTTAGAAACAATCTTATGATATCTTTTTGACCGTATGAGTTTTGTTAATATGTGAATTTAAACCAAAAGTTGATTTTATTATTATATGTGACATAATTCTTGGTTGAAAAAAAATATCGATTTCAAAAGTTAAAAATTGAGTTTTTGACTAAATGACGTCACTTCCGGTGTCAATTTGAAATAGTAATCAACATGATATAACGCACACTTGCTTTTTGAATCAAATGATGTCACTTTTGTGAATATCCATTAATAATTGACTATTTTACAGGCAAAATTGCGAAAACAGTGACTTATGCAAAACTGCCCTTTTCTCGGCAACTGCTTATATTACAAACTAATTTTTACATACATTCTCTTCGTATGGATTATAGCTACAAGTTTATAAAAGTTATGTAAAAATATTTTAAAATCTGAAAAGCCTGAATGGGTTGTAAATAGGTCAATTTTACGCCTTTTTTCACCCCTTAATCCAATTTGCTAGAAAATGAAATAGAAATTAAAAAAACTGCTTCCGCCATTTTTTGCGCCTTGAAAGGACACACTCTTTGAGTCATATAATTTTTCAAAAAAATAATATTTGTTTTTGAAGATCGTAAAAAACTGTCAAAATTGTAGTTTTTGGTAAAATTATGCCACTTCCGGTGCCGACAGATAACACTATCGGTAACAAAAAAAATGACAATTGAGACAACGAAGCATATAAAGTTTGTTTTATACAAATCGAACAATAAAAAAATAATCTAGGACTGAAATACTGAATTAGCCAATGGCGGCCAAGGAAAATTACTGAGACAAAAATTTTTAACATTTTTGCGCAAGTCAGATGACTCCTTAATTCTGTGTACAACACGACTAAAAAATATTCATAAATAAAAAAGTTTTTTGTAAAATTTTAAATTTTCAAAATTTGGCGCTTAATATCTTCGAAGATTTACCGAAAATCAAAAATCGAAAGTAGCGTAGCTATGTGCCCTGTCTCCGGCTATGCCAAAATGTATCGAAAATTAAAATCCCATGATTATTGTTAAAATTACTGCAGTATTTTTAAAAACGATAACTTCGGTGATTTCGGGCATTTCGCATTGTCGCAGAACGTTCAAAATAGCTTTATCCTCTAAGTCACACCCACTTTCCCAACAAAACCGAAGACATCGTAACGATGCGACAAGCAGTTGCTGAGATCTACTCAAAACAAAAGAAGAATAATAATAATAATAAGAATAATAATTTTAACAAAAACAATAGTGTTTCACACAAGCTTCGCAGTGTGAAACCCTAATAATAATTTTAACAAAAACAATAGTGTTTCACACAAGCTTCGCAGTGTGAAACCCTAATAATTTTAACAAAAACAATAGTGTTTCACACAAGCTTCGCAGTGTGAAACCCTAATAATAATAATAATAATAACTAGATCTGCAAAGCAGATATTAAAGCTTTCATATTAACAGTCACTTCCTGTCACATGTCATGGGTCATGTAAATAATCTCATCAACAAAAAAAAATCATTAAAATCGGTCAAAATATAGCGAAGTTTTTATGATTTTTCAATCGTAAAGAACTTTATCGGCACGAAAAACATCAAAGACAAAATTCGAAAATGTGACATTTTCAAATAACAATATTTCGACCCTGATCCCGGCTATCCAGAAATGTATTCATTTTGGATATAGGAGACATATTCTCCAAACTACGGCCTATTGCTTTCATTCACGTGCTCGTTAATGTCGATTTTTCACCTTTTCTCATATTCAGTTCGAAATGGTGACCATCACGTGACCGAAATCAAAATTCTGATCCGATAGATTTTTAGGCATTCCTTCAAGGATTCCGAAAATGTAACTCCCAGGTCTGTAAGTAAAATATCGCAAAAGCCTGTGGGATTTTTCACGTTTCAAGATGGCGGCACTTCCGGTTCGATCCACAAACTCAATATTTTGTGTACGAATCAGTATTTACTTATCTAGTATCCAAAAAATTAATCATGACCTATATTTCTTCGATTTTTTTTGAAAACTTTGATCCCTAATTTCACCAAGGGGAGATAATTTAGAAAATTTCTAAGGACATCTTTTAAGTTGCATCGGTAAGATCTACTTACATACTAAATTTCATGAAAATCGTACAACTATTAAAGAAGTTGTCAAGTTGGTCTCAACTTCCGGTTCGAAATCACAGCGACGAATTTTCGAAATTCGAAAATCTGAAACTGCAGTTGAAAATGATTTTTGTCAAGGTACTCAAAGAAAAAAGAATTAGTAAAATAGGTCAAATAGTCACAGAGTTACAGTAATGCAGGTCAAATTCACTCGTTCGTAAAATTCGGTGATTTCGCATGCTTTAAACGTTTTGAAAATATATTTAATCAATACTCACCACCCATTTTTGGGTGGGTAGGTCAAAGTTTCAGAAACATCCTATGGTTAGATTCTGAGAAATCCGCTTTGCAGGAAACACATGTTGACTTTACGAGAAAGACCTTTAAACATGCTCCAAATTGTAAAAAATACAACTCTTTGGATTTTCAATCTCTTTTTTTCGGCTACCTCGGACATTTAAGAAAAAATGATACAATGATTTCACACAACAGGTTAGCTATTAGACTCTCGATTGACTAGAGTTTCATTGCCCTCCCTTCATTATAACCAAAGTTATCGTGCCCTAAAGAATCAACAAATCAGCTTGCTTATCTCTGCTTACCCTAGGCAGAAAATGCTCATCTTTGAACTCAATCAAGACAGTGACCTAGTGAACGTCTGCACCAAGTTTAAACATTCTAGCTCAATTAGAAGGAGAGTTATCGTGTTCCAAATTCTCAGCCCTTCAAATTGCTTCTATTTTTCACTTTCACTTCAAAATGGCGACCACCAATTGACCTAAATCAAAATTCTACTCCGAACGTTTTTTAGGCCATCCTTGAAGGATTCAGAAAATATAACTCCCGTGTCTGTAAGTAAAATAGCAAAAAAGCCTTTGTGATTTTTCACGTTTCAAGATGGCGGCACTTCCGGTTCAATCCACAAACTCAATATTTTGGGTACGAATCAGTATTTACTTATCTAGTATCCAAAAAAACCATCAGGTCATTCTGACCTATATTTCTTCGATTTTTTTGAAAACTTTGATCCTTAATTTTACCAAGGGGAGATAATTTAGAAAATTTATATTTATATTTTTGAAGTCACATTGGTAAGATCTACTTACATACTAAATTTCATGAAAATCGCAGAACTATTAAAGAAGTTGTCAAGTTGGTCTCAACTTCCGGTTCGAAATCACAGCGACGAATTTTCGAAATTCGAAAATCTGAAACTCCAGTTGAAAATGATTTTTGTCAAGGTACTCAAAGAAAAAGGAATTAGTAAAATAGGTCAAATAGTCACAGAGTTACAGTAATGCAGGTCAAATTCACTCGTTCGTAAAATTCGGTGATTTCGAATTCGTAAAACGTTTTGAAAATATATTTAATCAAAAACTGCCACCCAGTTTTTTTTTTGGGGGGGGGGGGTAGGTCGAAGTTTCAGAAAGATCCCATGGTTAGATTCTGAGAAATCCGATTTGCAGAAATGACACAAAAAAAAAAAAATAATAATAATAATAACTAGATCTGCTACTGTCCCATGCAGATATGAAAGCTTTCATATTCACAGTCACTTCCTGTCACATGTCATGGGTCATATGAATAATCCGAACAAGGAAAAAAATCATTAAAATCGGTCACAATCTAGTAAAGTTAATGTGATTTTTCACCCGTTAAGAATTTTGTCAGCACGAAAAACATCAAAGGCAATTAATTATTGGTCTAATGCAATGAAATGCTTTGATTTGACGGATGAAATGTACGATGGGTGTCCACACTATGTGGCGAAGGCGTTGACCTGCTAGCCAGGAGGTCGGGTGTTCGATCCCTGCATTGGCCGAGAAAGTTCATCTCGATTTTCTGGCGTGTCCTCCCACCGGCGTGTACACATTGGACTGCACGTAAAAGATTCCTTAGCAGTTGTTGGAATTCGATAATGTTGAATAAGCTCTATACCACGACTAAATGTGCAGATTGTAGCCACCCACACTGCAAGTTTTGCTTAACAATGAAAGGGTGCCGTTTTCAATTTTCGATCCTTTTATTCTTCTACTCCTGATATTTTGGACTGTTGATCGATGGTTTCATATAAAAGACTACCGATAAGACTCTTTGTACAAGAAGTTCCCCAAAAATATTATGTTCACTTTAAGAGAAAAGGATCTTTAAATATGCTCTAAATCGTAAAAATACCACTTTTTGGATTTTCGATCTCTTTTTTCTGCTATCCCTGATATTTAAAAAAAATGATACAATGATTTCACACAACAGGCTAGCTATTAGACTCTCGATTGACAAGAGTTTCACCACCCTCCCTTCATTATAACCGAAGTTATTGTGCCCTAAAGAATCAACAAATCAGCATGCTTATCTCTGCTTACCCCAGGCAGAAAATGCTCATCTTTACACTCAATCATGACATTGACCTAGTGAACGTCTAACCCAAGTTTAAACATTCTAGTTTAATTAGAAGGAGAGTTATTGTGTTTCAAAAACTCGGCCCTTCAAATTGCTTCTATTTTTCATTTTCAATTCAAAATGGTGACTCCCAGTTGACCTAAATGAAAATTCTACTCCCGACGTTTTTTAGGCCTCCCTCCAAGGATTCAGAAAATATAATTCCCGTGTCTGTAAGTAAAATAGCAAAATGGCGTTTGAGGTTTTTACATTTCAAGATGGTGGCACTTCCGGGTTGAGCTACAAACTCCATTTTTTGTGTACGAATCAGTGGTCTCGGAACTAGTAACCAAAAAAAAATTCAAGATGATTTGACCTATATTTCGTCGATTTTTTTGAAAATTTCGATCCTCAATTTCTCCAAGGGGAGATAATTTAGAAAATTTCTGAAGTCATCTTTCAAGTCGCATCATTAAGGTTTACTTACATATTAAATTTCATGAAAATCGTACAACTACTAAAGAAGTTGTCGAGTTGGTCTAAACTTCCGGTTCGATATCACAGCGAAGAATTTTCGAAATTCGAAAATCCGAAATTGCAGATTTGAAGTAAATGTCTCAAGGTACTCATAGAAAAAAGAATTAATTAAATAGGTCAACTAGTCACAAAGTTACAGCATTGTAGGTCAAATGCATTCGTTCGTAAAATTCGGTGATTTCGGATTCGTAAAACGTTTTGAAAATATATTTAATCAAGGTTCGCACCCCATTTATGGGGGGGTAGGTCAAAGTTTCAGAAAGATCCCATGGTTAGATTCTGAGAAATCCGATTTGCAGAAATGACACAAAAAAAAAAATAATAATAATAATAACTTTAACAGAAACAATAAGCTTTCATATGTAATATGAAAGCTTAATAATAATAAGAATAATAATTTTAACAAAAACAATGGTGTTTCACACAAGCTACGCAGTGTGAAACCCTAACTAGATCTGCAAAGCAGATATTAAAGCTTTCATATTAACAGTCACTACCTGTCACATGTCATGGGTCATGTAAATAATCTCATCAACAAAAAAAAAATCATTAAAATAGGTCAAAATATAGCGAAGTTTTTATGATTTTTCAATCGTAAACAACTTTATCGGCACGAAAAACATCAAAGACAAAATTCGAAAATGTGACATTTTCAAATAACAATATTTCGACCCTGATCCCGGCTATCCAGAAATGTATTCATTTTGGAAATAGGAGACATATTCTCCAAACTACGGCCTATTGCTTTCATTCACGTGCTCGTTAATGTCGATTTTTCACCTTTTCTCATATTCAGTTCGAAATGGTGACCATCACGTGACCGAAATCAAAATTCTGATCCGATAGATTTTTAGGCATTCCTTCAAGGATTCCGAAAATGTAACTCCCATGTCTGTAAGTAAAATATCGCAAAAGCCTTTGTGATTTTTCACGTTTCAAGATGGCGGCACTTCCGGTTCGATCCACAAACTCAATATTTTGTGTACGAATCAGTATTTACCTATCTAGTATCCAAAAAAAAAAATCAGGTCATTCTGACCTATATTTCTTCTATTTTTTTGAAAACTTTGATCCCTAATTTCACCAAGGGGAGATAATTTCTAAGGACATCTTTAAAGTGACATCGGTATGATCTACTTACATACTAAATTTCATGAAAATCGTACAACTATTAAAGAAGTTGTCAAGTTGGTCTCAACTTCCGGTTCAAAATCACAGGGACGAATTTTCGAAATTCGAAAATCTGAAACTGCAGTTGAAAATGATTTTTGTCAGGGTACCCAAAGAAGAAAGAATTAGTAAAATAGGTCAAATAGTCACAGAGTTACAGTAATGCAGGTCAAATTCACTCGTTCGTAAAATTCGGTGATTTCGAATGCTTTAAACGTTTTGAAAGTGTATTTAATCAATACTCACCACCCATTTTTGGGTGTGTAGGTCAAAGTTTCAGAAACATCCTACGGTTAGATTCTGAGAAATCCGATTTGCAGGAAACACATGTTGACTTTACGAGAAAGACCTTTAAACATGCTCTAAATTGTAAAAATACGACTCTTTGGATTTTCAATCTCTTTTTTTCGGCTACCCCGGACATTTAAGAAAAAATGATACAATGATTTCACACAACAGGTTAGATATTAGACTCTCGATTGACAAGAGTTTCATCGCCCTCCCTTCATTATAACCAAAGTTATCGTGCCCTAAAGAATCAACAAATCAGCTTGCTTATCTCTGCTTACCCTATGCAGAAAATGCTCATCTTTGAACTCAATCAAGACAGTGACCTAGTGAACGTCTACACCAAGTTTGAACATTCTAGCTCAATTAGAAGGATAGTTACTGTGTTCCAAATTCACGGCCCTTCAAATTGCTTCTATTTTTCACTTTCACTTCAAAATGGCGACCATCAATTGACCTAAATCAAAATTCTACTCCGAACGTTTTTTAGGCCATCCTTGAAGGATTCAGAAAATATAACTCCCGTGTCTGTAAGTAAAATAGCAAAAAAGCCTTTGTGATTTTTCACGTTTCAAGATGGCGGCACTTCCGGTTCAATCCACAAACTCAATATTTTGTGTACGAATCAGTATTTACTTATCTAGTATCCAAAAATAACATCAGGTCATTCTGACCTATATTTCTTCGATTTTTTTGAAAACTTTGATCGTTAATTTCACAAAGGGGAGATAATTTAGAAAAATTATATTTATATTTTTGAAGTCACGTGGGTAAGATCTACTTACAAACTAAATTTCATGAAAATCGTACAACTATTAAAGAAGTTGTCAAGTTGGTCTCAACTTCCGGTTCGAAATCACAGCGACGAATTTTCGAAATTCGAAAATCTGAAACTGCAGTTGAAAATGATTTTTGTCAAGGTACTCAAAGAAAAAAGAATTAGTAAAATAGGTCAAATAGTCACAGAGTTACAGTAATGCAGGTCAAATTCACTCGTTCGTAAAATTCTGTGATTTCGAATTCGTAAAACGTTTTGAAAATATATTTAATCAAAAACTGCCACCCAGTTTTGGGGGGGTAGGTCAAAGTTTCAGAAAGATCCCATGGTTAGATTCTGAGAAATCCGATTTGCAGAAATGACACAAAAAAAAAAATAATAATAATAATAATCTTAACAAAAACAATAAGCTTTCATATGTAATATGAAAGCTTAATAATCTTAACAAAAACAATAAGCTTTCATATGTAATATGAAAGCTTAATAAGAATAATAATTTTAACAAAAACAATAGTGTTTCACACAAGCTTCGCAGTGTGAAACCCTAATAATTTTAGTAATCACAATAGGCTTTCAGACGAAAGTCTGAAAGCCTAATAATAATTTCAACAAAAACAATAGTGTTTCACACAAGCTACGCAGTGTGAAACCCTAATAATAATTTTAGTAATCACAATAGGCTTTCAGACGAACTAGATCTGCTACTGTCCCATGCAGATATGAAAGCTTTCATATTCACAGTCACTTCCTGTCACATGTCATGGGTCATATAAATAATCCGAACAAGAAAAAATAAATCATTAAAATCGGTCACAATCTAGCAAAATTAATGTGATTTTTCACTCGTAAACAACTTTGTCGGCACGAAAACATCAAAGGCGAAATTCGAATTTTTGAAATATGTACAGTTCTCATTTAGTGGTGACATTCGTGTATTCACTTTTGATAAGCTGTGTAAATAAATAATTCACCATTTATTAAACAGTAAATGTGTACCTATTACCAATCTGGTGTACATACACCATGTAAAACCAAATTCAACAAAATAATTTTGGTTTGGAAAAGAATTTGTAAGTTTCGCTAAAAAATGTCAAATTTTTGACATCAAGAGCGTTACATTCTCGTGTGCAATACGAAAAACCCAGTCATACATCTATTTATGGTGTGGACATGCGCCATGAATGTTTATCACAGCGACCGGACTATTATTCTTTGCATATTGTATTCATCCGCCTTCAGTTTCGAACTCCTTATACCATTGACGTCAATGCCTTATACTGAGTACTAGTTCGACAAAAGACCGTGACCTTTTAGAAATGAAAGTTGTCAAAAATGAAACGAGCAGAATTTGAGCTGTTATTCACGCAAAGTTTTGATCAACAGATTAGAAACAACATCATTATATTTGGCATTCAATATTACTCGCGTTTTTATAGAGAGTTGATGTAGTACTTTTTATCGACGCGCAATGTGTTCCTTTTTTGTGTTGGCGGTTATCCGTCGTCAAAAAACAGTAAATGAACGAACTGGAGGTATTTTATTAAAATTTTCTATTATTTGTTTATGTCATCTGTAAAACTATATGCCCCCGAATTAATTTTTGATCAGAGATTCGAAAAAATCAACTTTTCTCCTGATCATTTTAAGTGTATTTTAACCGCAAGAGGACATAAAATCATCTTCCCACATGAACGAGCGAAATCCATGGCGTAATATTCGCCGTTTCACTTTCTTGACAGTTTTATTACGCATATTTCTTAATTTTGACAATTTACCATTTAATTAGAACACTTCTTGGGTGATATCCCTGCATGGGGTATGGAATGGCTCTATCGAATAGGCCTACTGTAGGTCCCCCCTCTCTTTTGATCTGTTTTGCTGTGTAGGCATAGCCTATATACGCCGACCTAGGCTAGGCCAAGTGGACTCTAGGCCCATGTGTTGTTTACCTCACCTGTGCAAGGTAATGATGGCATAGGTAGATAGATAGGGATAATGACACAACTGAAGAAAATAGTTTATTAAAATTAAATAACAATTTATTGATGTATTGCTGGTTATTTATTGAATAATCTTTGGTTCCACACATCAACTTGAAAATAAGTCAATACTACTGTAATGTAAGCTTATTCAAACTTTTTAGTAACTCACTACCGGTAAACAAACGAAATGAATATATAGTTACTACTACCAATAATTAGTAAATTGTTATTTAATTTTAACAGACATTAGTTTGTACCAGTTTTTTCACTTCTCTGCCCTTTTTAACTAAATTTGCTATCAGTACCAACCTTTAAGTATAGTCTGTGGTAGTTCCGTGAACGTAGCTGAAAACGTTGAGATATACTGATGTGCTTGTTTTTAGCTATGATTGGATGCCGTTAGTTCCAAGTGGCAAACTCAAAATGTAAGAGGTTGGAAACAAAATAATATCCAATGTTGACCATGTTACAGCCTACTACCAGTAACAGCAAATTTAATATTTTGCTTATTAATTTCAGGACTTACTGATGGTCAAAACAAGGAGAAGTATTGAGGAACATCAACCTACTCATGTTGATAAACCTCCGGTGCGATTGGTTATCAGTAAACAGCTACATGCCGGATGAAATTAAAGAAGATCCAGCTAATATCAACAATTTTTAATGAAAGAAAGAATGTTAACTCGTAATAAAAGAAGAGGATTATCAAGGTCCGTTGATGAAATTAAACGATGGATAACCGCCAACACAAGCAAGGAATACGTTATGCAGCGATGAAAATATTAAAAAGTACTACATCAGTTCTTTATTAAATTGTGAGTAATATCGAAAGAAACCTACCTCTCAATAGAGAAAGTTGTTTTTCACAAGAAATTAAAAGAGAAGAAAGAATATTTTAGAATATAAGAAAGCTATGACTCCTCAGAAAAAAGCTAACGTAGTTAAAAGACAGAGACGCTATACTAGGCTGAAGAAAAAGAAACAAATAGAGAATATATCGGCACCGAATCAAAATGGAGAGTCAAGAGCTCTGAAGTACAAGTATTGCTGCCATCAGAGTAATTTCTCATCGACAGAAGAAGACGCTTCCTCATGATCCCACTAAATTTGTGAAAACAATTTCCCGTAGTGTTAGGAACAGTCCCAGAAAACAAGCTGCAATAACAGATTACATGTTGTCTACTCCGACTTCCGAGGTTTTAGCCTTTCAAGAAAAGAATTAAAGCCCAAATGAAATTTAACATCAAAAATTGAACTTAATGTTTTAAGATCCATTTACGTATCAGAAGAGAGCGATTAAATTGATCAATCCAAAGATTGTGACCATTAAAAGTAAGCAGAGAAACACTGGATTAGTTCTACTAGCAAGGAGATATTTCTAACTCTGTTCCGCAAGTAAGGAATATTTCAAAATTTAGAATTATGTACATCATGGAAACTACCTCGAAGAATGCCATTGAAAGATTCTGTGATGAACATGAAAACTTAAATACTGGTACTTCCTTTTCTTCATTTGACTTCAGTTGATGATCCTGAGGCAGAAGTGAGGTGGATGAAAATGCGAGAAGGAAAGAAAACAGTATCAAGATAATAAACTAGTTATCACTCAAAAATCGACCACAGAATATGTCAATCAATGAACTACAACACGAATTTGAAATATTTTCTCTTCATTTGTACAATGCCTTTTATCAGTTAAACCCCTTTAACTCTATACTTAATTGATAATCGTCCAGATAAATCGTTGGTATCTGTCCAGGATTTCAGTATGCAGCCAAATATCAGTTTGAACCTCGATCAGCATACTATGACAAAACCTCCATGACTCTGCATCCAACAGTATTATTTTACAGAGAAGGTGATCAAATTATAAGAGAAGGTGTCACGTTCGTTAATAAAAATTTAAAACACGACTATGCTCGTTTGGACATTTCGTAAGAAAGTACTGGTAGGCCGTGATGTGAAATTTCTAGCAAGCTTGCTTCTGTTGCTCCATCCCGACGATTTTCGGGCGGAAAACAAACTACATAATCTAATTCTTCTAGTATTACTTTGTATTTCCACACAACTTTTCTTTTATCAATTCTTTGACGTTTGACAGAAAACGTAAAATAAATATGGGCTTACTTATCAATGTGCGATGGTATTTGAATTTCGCAGTGATTTGGTTTTAATAGATCACGTGACAAAGCTCACCAATCAGACACACACGACGAAAGGTCAACGGGTCGTGTAGAGTGAAAAGTCACCGGTTTGTTTACGTTTTGATAGTAAAAAAAGCGGAAGAATAACTAGAGCTGTATACTCCGTGTAGATTTTGTTTAAAACACCGATGTAAAACCATTTACTGTGAGAAACTGAGAAAAATTTAGGGTATGTGCTAACCAGTGGATCAAATTAGATGGAAATATTGATATGTTGGACAAAGAATTGTAGAAATGTGCAGACAAAACTCTCTCTCATTCTAACAATACAGACTTCTCACATACATTACCAACGTAAAAAGAAACCCAACAACTGTGTATGAATAAAGAACTATGTTTAGAGCAGCTAATATTTTACCAGCGAAATAAGAAAAAGAATAATAGGTCTGGTTAATTTGTTAAGGGGATCATATCTTAACATTTTCCAATTTTATTTCAAATGCAAGTTGATGAAGATATTCTCCTATTCCTATTATGTATGACAACTCAGACCAAGACAAAAGACCACTATAGTCTATGGTAAAGACTGTGTCACCATTGAGGTGAAATACCGTGTGCATTACTTTAAAGTTGCCTTACTGTATCTGCAGAAATTTATGCCCTTCTTGTTAAACTCTACTGTAACAAATGACAGGGTTAGGTTGACTATAGAGATTAAGAACCAAACAATATTTTCTCTGTGGATGCAAATCAGACTGCATTAGGCTACAGATAGTTGTATTTGTTACAAGTGAAAGCTTTCTAGTATGGATTTGTGAAAATTGTTCGAATATGAAAGTGACAGTCAAATGATATTGATGAAATTAAGTGATTTTTTATGAATAGGCCTACACCTGTATACATACATATGTATTTTTGTAAGCGGTTTGGACATTGGTGTGCATGTAAAAAGACCCCTTGGCAGTTGGAATTCGAGTAGGCCATAGTGCTGTGCCCAGGCAAATTTTCCCTCATAATGAAGTGCATAGCGCATGCCCATCTTCCTTAACCCAGTACATGTATATAGGAACTACAGATAGATGTATTTTTTAGAAGTGAAAGTTTTCTAGTATGGATTTGTGAAAATTGTTCGAATATGAAAGTGACAGCCAAATCATATTGATGAAATTGTGATTTTTATGAGTAGGCCTAAACCTGTATACATATGTATTTCTGTAAGTGGTTTTTACATTAAATATTTTAAACATGTTTTAATTAAATGTACTGTACATGTCGATAAATGTTCATATCATATTTAGCTATTTTAAGTTGACATATATGTTTTTATTTTCCTTTTTTATTCCAATTCAATTCAGACGTGGTTTCCCCTTGTCAGTGGTGCAGGCAGAGGGGCCGACAAGGTACAAGGACTGCTGTCTAGTCGTTCAAATGTGACGAAAAAACGAATTCCTGTCTAACATTGGGCTGTGTTGAATTGAAACTATGTTTCTTGTCACTACCTTCCTGACAATCCAATGAGGGTGTGAGGCAAACACAACACAAAGTGTATTTTTCAACACAAAGTATACAAACCAACACAAACCATCATTTTGATTTTATTCTTCCCCCAAAAGCTCAAAGTTAATTCATTTTCCCAGGTATTAACCTATATAGTAAACTGAATGAATGAAATAATGAAGTAAAATACAAAATTTGTCTGAAATACTTTTTAAAACTTGAATGCCATCACCAAATAAAAGTTGGTTTGACCAATATCCCCATTTAAATTAACTTTTTGATTCAACAAACAATTGGCAAACAATATTCAACACCAAATGTTTTACTTGGTGCAATACATCAGCAACTATTTTGCAGACATCAAAAAAAAAATTCTCCTATTGCACAAAGTCAGTATAGGAAGTGGTTCCAAGGTTCAATAAAATCTGACCATAACTTTCAGAGATATAATTTTGACTAAAATTGTTAACTGTAGAAAAAATGATTTGGGATCTGTTAGGCAGATATGTTCCATTAATTTATTTTACTTTAATAAAATGACTTTTCATATATGTATTTCTTATAAATTATACAATATTTCAATATTGGCTTATTTTATTTCTTGTTGTGTGTATAATTTACATGTGTAACTTTGACACATATGTAACTTTGACACATATGTAACTTTGACATACAATGACATAAATGTTATTCAAAACAACAGAACTTAGTAATGGTATTATTATTCTTTATTGAATTATGGGTGTCTGTCAAACTTATTGAGTGATCTACAAAAAATTTAAAGCCATTTTATTTGAAAGTCTTCAAAAATATCTACAAACAGTGACGTATTTATCAAGAATATTAGCGATAAACCGACGAGAGGGAATATCTAGGACATCAGCTCAGTGCGCATGCCTAATAACCCGACCTGCTTGTTTTGGATTGGACACATCAACCATTGACCTTAGCGACCGACCAATCAAATAACTTATTCTTAAAATAACTTCATTATGTATGCAAAAACATGGCCGCACCGAGCGAAAGCCGAGAATTTCGCTTGTGGAATACCTGTTTTTAGATTTATATTACAAGTTTTACTAGTTGAAATAATCTAATAGAGCAAAGTGGCCATGGGCGCATAAAATTTATGTAAATTGCAGCTATCCGCTAACGAAATTGACTGTTATATCGCTCTGTATTAAACACGGCAACAGACCGCAACATAATGTCACTTATTTTTGTTTAGCAGGTAAATATTGATAAACGAGACATTACGGGGTAACTTATTTCTAAAATAATTCAAATAATTGTTAAAAATGTCGGAAACATTCAAACAAAACTTCAAAATTTTTTTGTGTTGAAAAGCTATGCGGCCGAAAATAGACCCCCCGATCCTAAGCGCGCGGGCGACAAGAAACATAGTTCCAATTCAACACAGCCTTGGTGTGCACGTAAAAAGGTCCCTTGGCAGTTGGAATTCGATATAAGAGTAGGCCATAGTGCTGTGCCCAGGCAAAATTTTCCTCGTAGTACACTGTATAGCGTATGCCTGTCTTCATTAGTCCAGTACATTATAAGAGCAGAACAGTAGGACGGCGTTTAACTCCTTTTTATTTCTTATTCATATTACTGGAACCA
This sequence comes from Patella caerulea, assembly GCA_036850965.1. NCBI lineage: Eukaryota > Metazoa > Mollusca > Gastropoda > Patellidae > Patella > Patella caerulea. The sequence goes on along the minus strand of JAZGQO010000018.1, from coordinate 1,340,290 downwards.
TTTTATTTAGTTAACTGTTTGTTTTTCTCTTATATGTACTTTTCTTTACTGGCATATATCTTTTAATTTTGTACAGTGTATACGGACACAAGACCTGATCTGGGTGTAAATACATGTAGTTTGTGCGGTTTAGCCCCCCCCCCCCCCCAAAAAAAATTGATGATTTCTTAGGAGTATTCTTAGCTGGTCACATCTTCAGCCCCTCCAAAAAATTCTGTACCCCCCACCCCCGATTTTATGAGCTGGCGACGGGCCCGATTCTGTGGATATAAAAATCTGAAAAGCAGATTAGAAACCATTCTCCAGTATTAATACACTATATATAAATGATGTTATTATTATTATATACATTTTTCATTAAAGATACATTATATAAGATTTAGATAAAGAACTAGCCATTCTTGCTATAATAGTTCGAAAAAAGATAATGTAAAATGAATAATTTGAAAATTTCATTCAAATTACTCTATTGCAAGCAAAGATTTTAGCCTTTGAAGGTTTGACAGACATGTTCAACAATTTCAACCACTGTACCTTTTGATCAAAGCTAAGTCTCGGTCCTCCATATTTGATTAAATCAAAGTATCACTGAATCATTTTGATCTATCTATTTAATATCGGAGAAATCTCATGCCATCGAGTGTTGTTGTTGAATAGTGTATGAGGAAGTATATAAAATTGCATTCATTTCTTATTTTTTAGTACTGTATTTCTTTCTATAAAATAAATGTATACTTATTTGACATCTCTTATAATATGTCTTTATTGGTTTTTTATTTAAAACAAGTATAATTGCATGTTCAGGGTTGTTAGGTGAATCATTATTAATATTCTGTTGTATCAGTGGGCTCAGATAGTATTATTTTTTTGTTTTTTTTTCTCAACATTATATATAATTATTATACCGAACCAGTATTTCAATCATGCCAAAAACGTTTTCATCTGTATACTATATTTATATTTCTTTTGCAAATTGTTGTATTGAAATAAAATGGAAAAAATACTTTTTCCAGGAAATATCACATTCATTGATACAATTTCGCTTTTGACCATATTTTTCCGCAAATCAGGGGCTAGCCTTGTTCACGGTGTCAGCACAACATTTATCTGATGTTATTGCCCCGTAATTCAGGCATATTTGTAGAAAAATTCTCTCATACAAATGTAAACAAGCCAACGTGTTCCGTCTCGTAAAAGGTATTCCCTGGTCTATTTATGGCTATTGACCCCAGACCTAATGACGTTGATTGCTTTTATGGTTTCTGATTGGCTTAGAATATGATTTCTTCACCACATTATGGCTACACTTGACAAATATAGTCCGAGGCGTAATTCGAGTGTTGGTCTGATTGTACAAAACATCGCAATAGAAATGTGTACTACAGTGACGACTTACTTGTTTACTTGTGCAGCAAAGCGTCAGATTTTCGCCTGGAATTTGCTGAGACAAAATGAAACGATTTTCGTGGCTAAATCACAGCCTATGGAACATATCAACTTCACATGGGGCCCTTGTACATAATGCATAGGAATTTGCCGATATTTTATGGTCTTAAATACAGCTTTTTCTTAAAGTTCCAATTTCACTTTTTCTAAGAACGTCAAAATATAATTATTTCTATGTTTTTTGCTCAAAAGGTTGTCAACTCCACTATTATACGATCATGGACCAAATTTTGGGGGGGTTAGAAAGGGCGACACTGGTTGATTGAGGAAATAGTTACTCAATTACCTCCCTTGTTTTCCCATTCTTCTCCATGGACGGCCATTTTCAAACGTTTGAATTTGAAGTTGAAAATGATATTTTTGCCAATTTCTCAACTGGCAATAGTGAATTAAAGGATTAATAGGATTATTCTTTAACAAGGTAGGACTGTTTATAGGTTCAATCTATTTTGGGGCTTTATTTTAATAAATTTTAAAAATATAATTTAAAAAAATGCTATTGGAACTTTAAGGGGACTCACATGGATGTAATTTGTTGGCTACAAAAAAATGTTAGTTCATTGTTATTAATAAAGTTGATTCTCTCTTTAGCCACGATTTTTTTGATTGTCTTTTAGTGTGGGTGTATTATGTTGTTGCCCCTGTCCATCTGTCAGAAAATGAAATCTGCACATATACATGTACCGTTGAACATTTTCTAATTGAACTAGAGTATACAGGTCACAATTCTATGGAATACAACTACTGCTTATTACTGTGCAACATTTCGACTAGGCTTCTCTAGTCATTATGCATATATGCCTTTGTCAAAAATCACAACTTAACACATCCATTGTTGTCAAACTTGTGAAATCTACATAATCATTGTTGTCAAAAAACCGAAACCTACGCATTAATGGTTGTCAAAAACTGCAACCTACGCATTCACGGTTGTCAAAAATTGAAACCTGCAAATATGCTGGTGTCAAAAAATTGAAACTTACACATGTACTGTGTCAAAATTATGAAGTATGCATAATCCTTGTCGTCAAAATAATGAAACCTACGCATTCACGGTTGTCAAGAATTGAAATCTGCAAATATACTGTTGTCAAAAAAGGAAACATACGTACTCACAGTTGTCAAAAATAGAAAAGTACTCATTAAATGATGTCAAATGTCTGAAAAAACATAACTCATGAATGTCAAAATTATGAAAATGCATATTTTTGATAGTCAAAAATCAGAAACGTGCATCTGCTGGCTGTCAAAATTGTGAAACCCACATGGTTAGTAATGTCAAAAAATTGAAATGATCGTTACAAAATGTTTTTTTTTTGATACTAAAATATCGTGCTGTCTTTTTTTCCACCATAAACTGTTGAAACAAGTGCAGATTTATTATTATAGAACAATAAAGTCATATCAATAAATTTTTTTTTTTGATCCCCACATTGTAACACTTTCCAATGCCAGTAAATGAGAATTGCACATACACAAATACCAAAATTTCGACCTGTATCCCGACTATCCCGAAATGTATTAAATTTTAGACATAGGGGACACATTGAACATACTATGCCCTATTGTGTTTGTTTACAAGTCCATAAATGTCGATTTTTCACTATGTTTCATATTCAATTCAAAATGGCGACCATCAGCTGACCTAAATCAAAATTCTGCTCTGAACGTTTTTTAGGTTTTCCTTCAAGGATTCAGAAAATGTAAGTCCCATGTCTGTAAGTGCAATATCGCACGTTCTATTGTTTTTTCACGTTTCAAGATGGTGGCACTTCCGGTTCGATCGACAAACTCCATGTTTTGTGTACGAATCAGTAATTACTTGTCTAGTATTGAAAAGAAAAAAAATCGGGCATTCTGACCTTTATTTCCATAATTTTTTTGAAAAATTTGATTCTTAATTTCACCAAGCTGAGATAATTTAGAAAATTTTAAACGTCATTTTTCAAGTCGAATCAGTCATGTCTACTTACATACTAAATTTCATGAAAATCGTACAAATATTAAAGAAGTTGTCAAGTTGGTCTCAACTTCCGGTTCGAAATCACAGCAACAAATTTTCGAATATTACAAAACTTTTAAAAATAAGCTCCCCCTGACCAGCTTAATCGTTCGCAATAAACATTTGCCCCTTTAAATCGGCAAATTGCTGACTTTAAAGTGAGAAACATTACAACCGGGGGGAATTTTCTGTTTTATCACTTTTACAGTACCATGGATTACCAACCGATTATTACAAAACTTCAAAAATAAAACAGAAGGAGAGAAATGCGGCTTAACGTCCATTCGACACAAACTAGGTCATTTCGGGACTAACATATGTTTTTAAATTTTATTGAAAAACTTCCCTTGCGCGTATTGGTCTTCAGGAGTGGGAGGAAACCGAAGGACACGGAGAAAACCCACGAGGTTGGAAATCGAAACGACGCCGGTTGACTCAATGACAGACGTTACAATACAGCGCACAGCGCACATATGCTATCCATTCAGTCATTCAGCCTCCCTAAAATCGGGAAATTGCTGACTTATAGCAAGAAACATTTCAACCGGGCGAAATTTTCTGTTTTAGCAGTTTAATTTGCACGGTACTTTAATTACCAACCAATTATTACAAAACTTTTGAAAATAAGCTCCAACTGACCAGCTTAATCGTATGCAATAAACGTTTGGCGTGAATTGAAAGTTCTGCACCGAGAAAGTTCATCTCGATTTTCCGGCGTGGTTCCCCTTGTCAGTGAGGCAGAACGGAGGGCCTGACAAGGACAGCTGTCTAGTCGTTCGGATGGGACGAAAAACCCAGGTCCCGTTTACACATTGAAGTGCATGTAAAATATCCCTAAGCAGTTGGAATTCGATACTGTTGAATAAGCTCTATACGATGACTAAATGTGCAAATTGTAGTCACCCACGCTGCATGTTTCGCTTAACAATGAAAGGGCGCAGTTTTCAATTTTCGATCCTTTTATTCTTCTACTCCTGATATTTTGGACTGTTGATCGATGGTTTCATATAAAAGACTATCGATAAGACTCTTTGTAGAAGAAGTTCCCCAAAAATATTATGCTGATTTAAGAGAAAAGGGGCTTTAAAAATGCTCAAAATCGACTTTTTGGATTTTCGATCTCTTTTTTTCTGCTATCCCTGACTTTAAAAAAAAAATGATACAATGATTTCACAAAACGGGCTAGCTATTAGACTCTCGATTGACAGGAGTTTCACCACCCTCTCTTCATTATAACCGAAGTTATCGTGCCCTAAAGAATCAACAAATCAGAATATTTATCTCTGCTTACCCTAAGCAGAAAATGCTCATCTTTAAACTCAATCATGACATTGACCTAGTGAACGTCTACACCACGTTTGAACATTCTAGCTTAATTAGAAGGAGAGTTATTGTGTTTCAAAGACTCGGGCCCTTAAAATTGCTACTACTTTTCATATTCACTTCAAAATGGAATCCATCAGTAGACCTAAATCAAAATTCTGCTCCCAGCGATTTTTGAGTCAACCTTCAAGGATTCAGAAAATATAACTCCCGTGTCTGTAAGTAAAATAGCAAAAAAGCCTTAGGGATTTTTCACGTTTCAAGATGGTGGCACTTCCGGTTCGATCGACAAACTTCATATTTTGTGTACAAATCGGTAATTACTTATCTAGTATCCAAAAAAAAAAATCAGGTCATTCTGACCTTTATTTCGATGATTTTTTTGAAAATTTTGATCCTTAATTTCGTCAAGGGGAGATAATTTTGAAAATTTCTAATTATATTTTTGAAATCACATTGGTAGGATCTACTTATATACTAAATTTCATGAAGATGGTACAACTATTAAAGAAGTTGTCAAATTGGTCTAAACTTCCGGTTCGAAATCACAGCGACGAATTTTCGAAATTCAAAAATGTGAAACTGCAGATGAAAATGATTTTTTTTCAAGGTATTCAAAGAAAAAAGAATTAGTAAGATCGGTCAAAAAAAACCAAAGTTATGACTATGCATTGTCAGTTTTTTCGTTCGTAAAATTCGGTAAAACGTTTTGAAAATATATTTAAACAACGTTCGCACCCCATTTTTAGTGGGGTAGGTCAAAATTTCAGAAAGATCCTATGGATAGATTCTGAGAAATCCGATTTGCAGAAAACACACACACAAAAAAAATAATAACTAGATCTGCTCCTGTCCAATGCAGATATGAATGCTTTCATATTCATCGTCACGTGTCATTTATTGTATCAAGTATCCTAAATAAAAGAATAAGAAGAAAAAATTATCAAAATTGGTCAAAAACTCGCGACGTTACAAGCCTAAATATAGTATGAAACATTGCACCCAGGCATAACAATAATCTGAAAACTAATGGGAAATAACTGAAACTTGTATTACTGTAATGAGACGGGGGAGAAAATGAAATGAAAATGGCAGGAAAAAATTAAAAATGGTAGGTTGGACAGGCGACCTGCTTACTCCTTGTCACGTACAACCGGGCATTTGAAAACACGCTAGTTAACTCAATGACAGGCGCGCGTGCTAACCATTCAGCCACCCAACCCCCCTTTGAAATCAGACATGTGCAATATGTCATATAGGAAGAATAACAAGTCGCTCACAACAAAATGGTAAATTAATGAGTTTAGGTCAAAAGGTTGAGCTACTGTTTTAGAGTATTTAATAGTTTTAAAGAGACAGGTTAAGGGTTGTCCATAGTTAAATGAAAGTTTAATTTTAAATAAGACCAATAAAATTAGGATTTAATAATGCCAGGCTAATATTGAAATAAAGTTTTAAATTAAGAATAATTAATTATTGGTCTAATGCAATGAAATGCTTTGATTTGACGGATGAAATGTACGATGGGTGTCCACACTATGTAGCTAAGGCCGAGAAAGTTCATCTCAATTTTCTGACGTGCCCCCCCACCCGCCGTGTACACATTGGAGTACACGTAAAAGATCCCTCAGCAGTTGGAATTTCGATACTGTTGAATAAGCTCTATACGATGACTAAATGTGCAGATTGTAGCCACCCACACTGCATGTTTTGCTTAACAACGAAAGGGTGCCGTTTTCAATTTTCGATCCTTTTATTCTTCTACTCCTGATATTTTGGACTGTTGATCGATGGTTTCATATAAAAGACTATCGATAAGACTCTTTGTAGAAGAAGTTCCCCAAAAATATTATGTTGACATTAATAATGCTCCAAATCATAAAGATAGGTTGCCAGGCAACGAAACATGCCTACAGAAGGTAAATCGTCCGGGCAGTCAACAAGGGTTGTTGCATATTTTTCCTTTTTTGGTAATGAAACAACTCATTATGTAATTATCTGAAAATCATTAGAATCTGTTTGCTTTTTATAAAGTTTTGCCCCACACTAACAATTAGTATAGGAAACATTTAACATCATGGATTTAGCTGTTCAGTTATCAAAATTCATTGAAAATCAAAATACTTGTTCGTTTCAACACCTTAAACTCTATCAATCTGAAGTCAATCGGATGATAAGTTTGGCATCTGTATCGTCACAAGGTTTTTTGAAGTGATCAAGGGAGACAACTCTGGAAGTAGTTATTTGAAATCAATGAAAATCAGTAGGCTTCTTCGACTCATGACCTTAAACAGTGTGTGTAAATTTAGTGTCAATCAGATATTAACTTTGGCCTCTAGAGGGTCCACAGGATTTTTTGAAGTGATCAAGGGCCATAACTCTGGCACTAATTATCTGAAATTGCTGAAAATCAATAGGCTTCTTCTTCTTATGACCTTAAACACTGTGTATAAATTTAAAGTCAATCGGATATTAACTTTGGCCTTTAGAGCGTCCACAAGATTTTTTGAAGTGATCAAGGGCCATAACTCTCAGAGTTCGCTGAAAAGCAATAGGCGTCTTCAACCTAGAAATGTGACTTTTCATCAAAATAGGATAAGAATTGTGACCTGTAAAGAGTCCACAACCATGATATACCATATTTTTACACTATTCGCGTACAAACGGCGACCATTTCGTCCGGCAATTTTGGTACGATTTTCACGAAATTTGAAATCAACCTTCCTTACGGTGCAACAGTAATATAATCAGAGTTTTTTTTTTAAATCAGATAATAATTGTTCGAGAGATAGACAGAGAACAAGCAATACCGAAAGTGATTTTTCCTACAATCAAAGTTATAATTTGATATGCGCAAATATCGAAAAGAATAAAGATCTTTAGGTTATAAACAAGCATTTCAGGTTTCATCAAAATCGAATTAAAATTGTCACCTCTACAGAGTCCACAATTTTGACATACCATATTTTTACACTGTTCGCGTACAAACGGCAGCCATTTTTTCTGGCAATTATGGTCCAATTTTATCGAAATTCGAACTCAATCTTCCGTAGGGTGTAACGGTGATAGAGTCCAACGTTTTTTCAAATCGGATAATAATTGTGACCTCCAGAAGGACCATAGGCGATTTTTCGGACATCAGGGCCCATAATTCAGGAAGTTACTATCCGATATGTGCAAATAACGAAACTAACCAAGATCTTTGGGTTATAACCATGCATTTCAAGTTTCATCAAAATCGAATTAAAATTGTAACCTCTACAGGGTCCACAACCATGATATACAATTTTTTAACAGTATTCGCGTACAAACGGCGGCCATTTTGTATGGCAATTTTGGTCCGATTTTCCCGAAATTCGAACTCAACCTTCCTTACGGTGTAACGATAATATAATCAACCGTTTTATTAAATCGGATAATAATTGTGACCACCAGAGGGACCACAAGCTAAAATAAGGCGATTTTGCGTATAATCAGGGGCCATAATTCAGGAAGTTACGTTCCGATATGCGCAAATATCGAAAGGAACTAAGATCTTTGGGTTATAACCATGAATTTCAAGTTTCATCAAAATCGAATAAACATAACGCTAACGCTACAATATACGTCCACATTCCTGCTTTGATTGATATGGTACTTTGTCAAGAAGGCTAGGCGTTTGGTTTGTTTAGCGTTGAGGGTCGTGCACCAACATCAATAGTTGCCGTCCTTAGAGTATAAGGAATAAGTATACCAAAATAATCCATTCAGAATTGTGCCTTCCTAACGCTAAAGGCAAAAAGTGGGCGTGGCTCTGCCCCTGGGGGTCGGGACATTCATCAAAATCAATAGTGGACGCCCTCAGGCTATAAGGAATACATAAGCCAAGTAAACGACAAACACAAAAATTGGGCGTGTCTTGCCTGTGTGAGTCGGGACATGCAGTTGACGTCCTTAGGCTATATGGAATACATACATGTATCCCAAGTTTAAAGACGATCCATTAAGAATCGTGGCCTGTAGACAATACACACAGACACGAAGTAAAAATGGACATGGCTCTGCCCCTGGGGGTTAGGAAATCACCAAAAACAATAAGGGTTATCTTTTGGGTATAAGGAATAGGTTTGTAAAGTTTTAAAAGGATCTGTTAAGAATTGCATCCTGTAGGAGAACACAAGATACAAAATCATTGGGCGTGGCTCTGTCCCAGGGGGTTCGGCATGCACCGAAAATTATAGTGGTTAGCCTTAGGGTATAAGGAATAAGTATAAAAAAAAGTTTTCAAGACGATCGATTAAGAATTGTGGCCTGTAGGTGACACACAGACAGACAAAACAAAATGGGCGTGGCACTGTCCCTTGGGGTCGGGCATGCACCAAAAACAATAGGGATCTTCCTTAAGGTACCAAGAATAAGTATTCAACGTTTCAAGATGATACATTAAGAAATGCAGCCTGTAGACGACAGACAAACAAATACAAGAAATAGGTGTTGCTGTCCCACGGGGGTCGGGCATGCACCCAAAACAAAAGGGATCATCCTTAGGGTATAAGGAATAAGTATTTTATGTTTCAAGATGACCGATTAAGAATTGTGGCCTGTAGGCGACACACAAAAAAAAATTGGCGTGACTCTGCCATGCATGCACCCCAAATGATAGGAATGTTCCTTAGGGTACAAAGAATAAGCCTTCAAAGTTTCAAGATGATACGTTAAGAATTGTGGCTTGTAGACGACAAACAAATAAATACAAGGAATGGGCGTGGCTCTGCCATTGGGGGTCGGGCATGCACCAAAAAACAATACGGATCATCCTTAGGGTGTAAAGAGTAAGTATACAAAGTTTTAAGAAAATCCAGTTAGAATTGCTGCCTGTAGGCGACACACAAAAAGAAAATGGGCGTGGCTCTGCCCCTGGGGGTTGGGCATGCACCCCACACGATAGGGATCATCCTTAAAGTAAAAAGGGTAAGTATACAAAGTTTGAAGAAAATCCAATAAGAATTGCGCCCTGTAGGCGACACAAAGACACACGAAAAGAAAATGGGCGTGGCTCTGACCCTGGGGATTGGGCATGCACCCCAAAGATAGGGATGTCCCTTAGGGTACAACGAATGTGTATGCAAAGTTTCAAAATTATAAGTTAAGAAATGTGACCTGTAGACGACAAACAAACACATACTAGAAATGGGCGTGGCTCTGCCCCTGGGGGTCGGGCATGCACCAAGAATAATAGAGATCTTCCTTAGGGTATAAGGAATACGTATACCAAGTTTGAAAAAAATCCAGTAAGAATTGCGCCCTGTAGGCGATACAAAGACACACGAAAAGAAAATGGGCGTGGCTCTGCCCCTGGGGGTTGGGCATGCACCCCAAACTATAGGGATGTTCCTTAGGGTACAAAGAATGTGTATGCAAAGTTTCAAGTTTATAAGTTAAGAAACGTGGCCTGTAGATGACAAACAAACAAATACTAGTAATGGGCGTGGCTCTGCCCCTGGGGGTCGTGCATGCACCAAAAACAATAGGGATCTTCCTTGGAGTATGAGGAATAAGTATACCAAGTTTGAAGAAAATCCATGAAGAATTGCGCCCTGTAGGCGAACCACAGACACACACACAGACAGGGGCGACGGCATAATACGTTCACATTATGAATGTGGACGTATAAAAAATGTGACAACTACAGGGTCCACAACCTTGATATACCATTTTTTAACAGTATTCGCGTACAAACGGCGGCCATTTTGTATGGAAATTACATTCCGATAGGCGCAAATATCGAAAGGAACCAAGATCTTTGGGTTATAAACATGCATGTCAAGTTTCATCAAAATCGGTTCAAAATTGTGACCTCTATAGGGTCCACAAGCTAAAAACGTGATTTTTCGTACAATCAGGGGCCATAATCCATGAAGTTTTCATCCGATACATGCCAATATCGAAAGCAGTCGAGATCTTTTGGGGATAAACCTATATTTCAAGTTTCGTCAAAATCGGATAAGAATTGTGACCTGTAGAGAGTCCACAAACAAATTATGGACGGACGGACGGACAGGGGCGACCACAATATACGTCCACATAGAAATGTGGGCGTATAAAAATGATATGATTTCAAACAACTGGCTAGCTATTAGACTCTCGATTGACAAGAGTTTCACCACCCTCCCTTCATTATAACCGACGTTATTGTGTCCTAAATAATCAACAAATCAGCATGCTTATCTCTGCTTACCCTAGGCAGAAAATGCTCATCTTTGCACTGCATCATGACATTGACCTAGTGAACGTCTACACCAAGATTGAACATTCTAGCTCAATTAGAAGGAGAGTTATTGTGTTTCAAAGTCTCGGCCCTTCAAATTGCTACAACTTTTCATATTCACTTTAAAATGGCAACCATCATTTGACCTAAATCAAATGTAATATGAAAGCTTAATAATAACTTTAACAGAAACAATAAGCTTTCATATGTAATATGAAAGCTTAATAAGAAGAAGAATAATTTTAACAAAAAACAATAGTGTTTTACACAAGTTTCGCAGTGTGAAACCTTAATAATAATTTTAACAAAAACAATAGTGTTTCACACAAGCTACGCAGTGTGAAACCCTAATAATAATTTTAACAAAAACAATAGTGTTTCACACAAGCTACGCAGTGTGAAACCCTAATAATAAGAAGAATAATAATTTTAACAAAAACACTAGACCTGCATGCAGGAATGACGGGTTTCACTGGTGCCACGTTAACTTTAGACTTATGTCACTTTCGCTCCCATGTTGCCTTTGAACCAATGGCACCGATAAACAGATTTCCACATAAACATTGCATACATCAAATAAAAGGGAAACAGAATCAACAAAAATCCAGCAATATCAATTCATTTTATACATTTGTAACATGTAATTGATCCTGATAAAATTACAGTACTTCCGGTGATAATGAAAATGTTCAATTAGTTTCATGAAATCAGAAATGGCATAAGATATCATATAGTGAAAATTTTATGTAAATCGAAAAATAATTGCCACTTTTATTGACCAAAAAACTTGAAAAGTGACTTGTAGAAAATCGGCTATTTCTTTGCAACCGTACAAGTTAGAAACCATTTTGTGGTATCTGTATGATCGTAAGGGTTCATTCTATTTGTTGATTGGCATCAAATATCATAATTTGAAAAAGATTTCAAAACAGACTCATTTGAATAAAATATCTGTTTTGAAGGCTAATAATACATTTTTTGCCAAAATGACATTACTTCCGGTGTAACTAAAATGTTAAATTAAATTTATACTATCGTCTTTGACATTAGGCATCAAATGATGAAACTTTTATGAAAATCGAATAATAATTAACACATTTACGGGCCAAAAACCTTTAAAAGTGACTTGTAGAAAACCGCCTATATCTCGGCAACCGAACAAGTTAGAAACAATTTTATGATATCTGTATGATCATATGAGTTTTGTTAATATGTGAATTTAAGCCAAAAGTTAATTTTATTATTACATATGACATAATTCTTGGTTTAAAAAAATATCGATTTTAAAAGTTAAAAATGGAGTTTTTGACTAAATGACGTCAATTCCGGTGTTAATTTTAAATAGTAATCAACATGATATGACGCACACTTGCTTTTTTAATCAAATGATGTCACTTTTGCGAATATCCATTAATACTTGACTATTTTACAGGCAAAATTACGAAAACAGTGACTTATGCAAAACTGCCCATTTCTCGGCAACTGCTTATATTAGAAACTAATTTTAACATACATTTTCTGCGTATGGATCAAAGCTACAAGTTTATAAAAGTTACGTAGAAATATTTTAAAATCTGAAAAGCCTGAATGGGTTGTAAAAGGTCAATTTTACACCTTTTTTCAATTCTTAATCGAAGTTGCTCGAAAATGAAGTCGAAAGGGCGCACTCTTTTTGTTATATCAAGTTTTTTAAAAAATAATATTTTCTCTTGCAAAATGGTACCTAACTGTCAAAATTGTAGATTTTGTTAGTTTTTGGTAAACTTATGCCATTTCCGGTGCCGACAGATAAAACTATTTGGTAACAAAAAAAATGACAATTGAGACAAGGTGTGAACTGCAAGCGAAGACAACTCTGCTTGGGAGATCGATGCACAAGACCAAAGCGCACCGTGTCCATAACATTGTGGACTCGGCATCAACAAACTACGCTCACCATTTGAATAAAGACAAACACGTTAATCTGACCCTCCAAAAGTCTGCATTGATTAATACATGAAACAAATATAATATCCCTTCTTTCATTCTTTCTCCCATTTTGGCCAAATGTAAAAAACGCACTAAGGGATACACGTCATGTACATAATCACTGACGCCGACGTGTGTTAAATAACATTAAGATACTAGATCATAGCCCACAAATGGTTCTGATTTTTTTTTATAAATCTTTCCAACAAATTAAGAAACACAATTTGCAAGCGGTGGATAGTGAACAAACTAAACAAAAAGCGATTTTTCATACAATCATATTTAATTCAGGAAGTTACAATCCGATATGTGCTAATTACCACTGGAAACAATCCATGTTATACATGTGTTACATGTAAGTGATCCTGACCATATCACAGTACTTCCAACGATAATGAAAATATTAAATTAGTTTCTTAAAATCAGAAATAATAATCACATGGTGAAAATTTTATGTAAATCGAATAAGAATTGACACTTTTATAGACCCCAAACCTTGAAAAGTGACTTGTAAGAAATCGTCTATTTCTCTGCAAACATACAAGTGAGAAACCATTTTGTGGTATCTGAATGATCGCATGGGTTCATTTTATTAGTTGATGCGAACTAAATATCATAATTTTAAATATATTACAAATCAGACTCAATTGAAAAAAATATCTGTTTTGAAGGCTAAAAATACATTTTTTGCCAAAATATAATTACTTCCGGTGATACTGAAAATGTTAAATTAATTCTATGAAATTATAAATGACGTAATATATCATATGGTGAAAATTTTATGAAAATCGAATAACAACTGACACTTTTATAGACCAAAATCCTTGAAAAGTGACTTGTGGAAAATCGCCCATTTCTCTGCAACCGTACAAGTTAGAAACCGTTTTGTGATATCTGTATGATCGCATGGGTTCATTCTATTTGATGAATAGAATCAAATATCATAATTTGAAAAAAATAACAGGTACGACCCATTTGAATAAAATATTGTTTTTTAATGCTAAAAATTAAGTTTTGACCAAATGACGTCATTTCCGGTGGCAGCGTATGAGGTAGAATGGTTTGACCTTGTCCACTATGGCATTAGGCATCCAATGGTGAAAGAAAATTGAAAATCACATAATAATTGATTCTTATACAGCCAAAATAACGTGAAAAGTGACTCATGCAAAATTGACTTTTTCTCGGCAACTGCGCATATTACAAATTAATTTTCACATACATTCTCTTAGTATGGTTTATTGCTACGAGATTATGAATGCTACGGAGATATATTTTTTAATATGAAGACGCTGGATGGGTTGTAAATAGCTTATTTTGACACCTTTTTTCACCCTTTAATCCAAATTGCCCGAAAACGAAATCGAAATTAAAAAAACTGAGCGCGATTTTTTGTGCGCATTTATATGGCACATCTTTTCGGTCATATTAGATTTGAAAAAAATAATTTTTGCTTTCAAAAAGTGGTACCGAACTGTTAAAATTGTAGTTTTTGCTAAATTTACGTCACTTACGGTGCCGATAGGAAACTTTGCCGGTAACAAAAAAAATGACATTTTGGACCATGGAGCATATAAACTTTGTTTTATACAAATCGGACAATAAATAATTTATATAGAACCGATAAACTGAATTAGCCAATAGCGACCAAGGAAAATTATCCAGAAAAAAAATGTTCACATTTTTGCCCAAATCAGACGACCCTTTAACCCTTGGTAAAAGGTCATTAAAAAATATTCATTAATAAAAAAAAATTTTGTCAAAATTTAAATTTTCAAAATTTGGCGCCTTACTTTTCCGAAGATTCGGCGAAATTTAAAACTCTAAAGACCCGTAGCTATGTGCCATGTCTCTGGCTTTGTCAAAAACTATCAAACGATAAAATCCAACAATTGTTGTTAATATTACGGCAATATTTCAAAAAACGACAACTTCGGTGATTTCGGACATTTCGCATTGTCGCAGAACGCCGGAAATAGCTTTAATCTCTAAGTCACACCCACTTTCGCAGTAAAACTCAAGACATTGCATCGATCCGACAAGTAGTTCCTGAGATATAAGCAAATTGGAAAAAAAAAAATAATAATAATAAGAATAATAATAAGAAGAATTTTAACAAAAACAATAGTGTTTCACACAAGCTACGCAGTGTGAAACCCTAAATAGTGTTTTTACACAAGCTACGCAGTGTGAAACCCTAATAATAACTTTAACAGAATCTATTTAATAAGCTTTCATATGTAATATGAAAGCTTAATAATAACCTTAACAGAAACAATAAGCTTTCATATGAAATAATAATAATTTTAGTAATCTCAATAGGCTTTCAGACGAAAGTCTGAAAGCCTAGTAACTTACTGTTCGTCTGTTCCTGTACCCTGAGTCGTCTGCTCCTGGAGCGGCTGCTATCATAGTAGATAGATCTCCTCCATCCAATAAAGAATTCTGCAAAATAACTCAAAGTTACAAAGTGTCATCTCCTAAAACTAGTGATATTTCATCTAAAGTTTTGTTTGTGGGAAGTTGAGCAACAAAATATTGAAATTGAAATTAAATAGACAATCTTGTCACACTAATTGAACTTACATATCAAACTTTTAAACATAGCGAAGGGCTCGTCAGACCTGCTAACATATGGAAGGGTATCGCTACCAATATTAAATGCTCTGCTAAAATGTCTTTTCTATTGATTATATGTGAAAAATACAATGTATAAAGATACAATACCGGTAATGATAAAGTCAAAATACCTCTAAGGCCAAAGTTAAATGTAAAAAGACAAATGTAATGTGTCAAATGACAAAAGTGTCAAGTGCCAGTCCATGAGAAAACCATGCAAAAATCGGGAAGGTGAGGGGTCGGCCGATTCCATTCATATTCATAGGGTTTGATCATGCCCATGAGACTACTTGATAGCCAAAACTGCCGATCTCAGAAATTGACCCTAGCTGAGATACGGCAAACAGGTGTTTTGGGGGGCTTTTAGTTAATTTTTTCGTCAATTTTAGGCAACGTTAGCTGCTGTTTTTCAGGTTGTAAATGAGTACTTATGAAACAAATGATGATTCGATATCTTAGGCTAGGTAGTAATGTTTCATAAAAATCAAAAAAAAATGTTATCGCGCATGCGTATGAAGATATATGGAATTTTATTTTTTTAATCGAGAGACCTGATACCCAGTTACTAACAACCACAAAAAAAATTCATGGGACCGAGTGGCAGTGGAGATATCGGGGCATAAAGTTGGGGTACTTTATGGGGGTTGATATATACCCTTCAGAAAAAAACAAATGGCACCCCTCAGTAGAAAGATAGATTTTTCTTCTTTCATTTTTTTTAAACATTACTACCTAGCCTAATATATCGAATCATAATTTGTTTCATAAGTAGGCCTACTCATTTACAACCTGAAATAAAGCAGCTAACATTGCCTAAAATTGACGAAAAAATGAGAAAAAAGCCCCCCAAAACACCCGTTTGCCGTATCTCAGCTAGGGTCAATTTCTAAGATCGGCGGTTTTGGCTATCAAGTAGTCTCATGGGCATGACCAAACCCTATGAATATGAATGGAATCGGCCGACCCCTCGTGGACATGCACTTAATGCAAAATGCTGTTCTTTGACATTTCTACATTTTACATTTCTCTCATTACAAATCTCATTTGTCATTCACGCTTCCTTTTTATCAACTTGCGCATAGCATCTTCTTAAATATGCAAATATAATATACCACGTGACTTAATAACACATATACGGAAACGTATGATCTTTCTTGAAATAAGAATATGAATAATTTCTCCCAAGAAAAGATAACTCAGTTAACGTGCCGCCATTTTTTTGTTTATGCCTCCGATGTCTCCACATACCATAGCCACCTCTTCAGTTGATTTCATGCTATTCATGGGTTCTTATTTAGCTAACAATTAAGTTAACCTCAGTTGTTTGTCCCGTATTAAGGGGAACTTTCTCGGCCAATACAGGTCGATCCATAAGCCCAAGTGATTTCATGCGCGTAGAATCTCTTATCACTATTCCACTTTCTAAATTTTTGTTTTCGTAAGATTATGTAAGATAGGTTGCCAGGCAACGAAACATACGCCCACAGCAGCTAAGTCGTCCGGGCAGTTCATAAAGGTTGTCAATTTTATGCGTTTGTTGTTAATGGGAACATGTACAAGGCCTTAAAGAAACTTAGGAAAGATTTTGCGATAATCGACATTAAGTAGATTATCAGGTTGATGTTGATGTAAAAAAAAAACATTCCTAATTTTACAAATTTTATATCTAAAATCAGTTGGGATTTGGTGGCAAAGGGAGAGAACAGAACTTTTGAATAATTGATATTGTTAACTGCTTTAATATAATTTCATTATCTTGTTGATATTGATATGGGGTGTGGAGGGGGATTGTAGGAAGCCAGAATGGAATTTGGGGATGGGGGATCCCAAGGAGAATTTATGAACTACATTAATTAAGACATGTTTGCAAATTACTGTGATGGCTGAAACTACCCACCCCCCATCACCCATGGTGTGACTGCCCTGATATCTGTAATGGGGAGAGCCATACCGGATACGTTTTTTTCTTGACATGCACTACAGAATCTGTAATGTGTTTCTTAAATCAGCATATATTATGATTACGCATGACAAGGACTGCTGTCTAGTTGTTTGGATACGACCAAAAAATGGAGCCTCCATCTACACATGGGTGTGCATGTAAAAGGTCCCTTGACAATTGGAATTCAATATAAGAGTAGGGTGTAGGACTGCTGTCCAGGCAAAGTTTCCTCATAGCACATTGTATGTCTCTGTTCACAAGCCCAGTCGTACCAGAAGAGATGGACGTTAAACCTCTTTTAATTTCATTTCCCCACTGGACTTGAAGACACCCTAAATTTGCCACTGGTTTGTGTTGCATATTAACAACCCCAGCAAACTCCAGCATCTCTTTTTCACTCATTCCCTTCCTGCATTGTTTTAGGAATGTGATGAGTGTTCACCCATTATTTACATGACTTTCTGATGCTCACATCACAAAGAGATATAAACTGAATTGCATGTAATTAAGTTGCAACAGTATTCAAACAAAAAGAAAAAAATATGTGAAATAAAAAAATTTAATCAAAGATTCATATATGTGACATAAATAGTTAATATATACACATAATAGTAATATAAGAAATTAATTAAACTTGTGAAACTTTAAGTTGAGATCATTACATTCAAAACATTATTATTTGAATTACCGGCACACATGTAACAGGTATTGGAGTTTATACAAATTTAAATTGTTTGAATATTGGATAATCTTCTTTGTTTTAGCTATGCTTGGTCTGTATGTCACAAAATTTATCACTTCATCTGAGCTTTGAGAGGAAACATGTTCCTAAAATGATTTATATCTACAGATCAGGTGACTCATTCTACTGTGAACAGTAAACTATTTGCAGAGTGACACTAGCATCTCTTTAATCAAATTTGACTTCAAGACATCTTTTATCAGACTGGGTTTATTAGTGAGATGATGTATTGTTTACAGTAGGACCTTAAACCCCTTTTCATTCGTTTTCATTATACAGTAGGTATTGATGAAAGCAATAACATCAAAGGGTAAGTTACATTATTTAGCTTCAATTATGTACATTTATGTAATAAAAGTAAATAATATACACTAGGGACCGGCGGGTATCATTCAGATTTGATGAAAATAGAGCGTCCACAAGATTTTCTGAAGTGATCAAGGACCATAACTCTTGCAGTAATTATCAAAAATCGCTGAAAATCAATAGGATTCTTCATCTTGACCTCAGACATAATGCATAAATTTAAAGTCAATCGAATATTAACTTTGGCCTCTAAAGCGTCCACAAAATTTTTTGAAGTGATCAAGGGCCATAACTCTGACAGTAATTATCGTAAATTGCTGAAAATCAATAGGCTTCTTCGTCTCATGACCTTAAACACTCTCTGGACCTTAAACAGTGTGTGTAAATTTAAAGTCAATCGGTTATTAACTTTGGCCTCTAGAGCGTCCACAGGATTTTTTGATGTGATTAAGGGCCATAACTCTGGCACTAATTATCGTAAATCGCTGAAAATCAATAGGCTTCTTCGTCTTATGACCTTAAACACTGTGTATAAATTTAAAGTCAATCGGATATTAACTTTGGCTTTTAGAGCGTCCACAAGATTTTTTGAAGTGATCAAGGGCCATAACTCTGGCACTAATTATCGGAAATCGCTGAAAATAGATAGACTTCTTCGTCTTATGACCTTAAACGCTGTGTATAAATTTAAAGTCAATCGGATATTAACTTTGGCTTTTAGAGCGTTCACAAGATTTTTTGAAGTGATCAAGGGCCATAACTCTGGCACTAATTATCGTAAATCACTGAAAATCAAAAGGCTTCTTCGTCTTATGACCTTAAACACTGTGTATAAATTTACAGTCAATCGGATATTAACTTTGGCTTTTAGAGCGTTTACAAGATTTTTTGAAGTGATCAAGGGCCCTAACTCTGGCACTAATTATCGGAAATCGCTGAAAATCAATAGGCTTCTTCGTCTTATGACCTTAAACACTGTGTATAAATTTAAAGCCAAGCGGATATTAACTTTGGCCTCTAGAGCGTCCACAAGATTTTTTGAAGTCGTCAAGGGCCATAACTCTGGTAGTTATTATCGGAAATTGCTGAAAAACAATAGGCTTCTTCGTCTTATGACCTTAAACACTGTGTATAAATTTAAAGTCAATCGGATATTAACTTTGGCTTTTATAGCGTCCACAAGATTTTTTGAAGTGATCAAGGGCCATAACTCTGGCACTAATTATCGGAAATCACTGAAAATCAATAGGCTTCTTCGTCGTATGACCTTAAACACTGTGTATAAATTTAAAGCCAATCGGATATTAACTTTGGCCTCTAGAGCGACCACAAGATTTTTTGAAGTCGTCAAGGGCCATAACTCTGGTAGTTATTATCGGAAATTGCTGAAAAACAATAGGCTTCTTCGTCTCATGACCTTAAACACTGTGTATAAATTTAAAGTCAATCGGATATTAACTTTAGCCTCTAGAGCGTCCACAAGCAATTGTGGACGCCGGACCGCCGGACCAAGGGACGGACCGACGGACGGACAGGGGCGACGACAATATACGACCACATTTCAATGTGGGCGTATAAAAATGAAATAGGCCTAAGGCAAAATACAGTACTACAGCTGCGCCACTACGGACATATAGATCATGTATATTCATATATTTATAATATAATTATTGATACCGTATTATACATAATAACACAGGTAAGTGAAAAAATTAATACGTGTATAGGCCTAATAAGTAAATATTGCCGAGGTCTATATTATGACAATCACAATGTTTTCAATGTTGAAGATTTTGGATGATACTGAGTTAAGACTTAGCTACTTTAAACTTTAAAATTTCACAAATATCAATAAATGTGACCCCACATGCCATAATGTGTCACAATGAGGTAATTTTGAAAATTGAGTTATTGTCATTTTCACATTCTCCAACTCATTACCTTCAATCTGATGTATAGTTTGTTTGAATTGGACAAAAATTGACTGAGCTGTTTCCATTTGAAGCTACCCTACTTTTTTTGAGAAAAAGCAAGTTAATGACTAGACTTGCTTGCAAGACTGAACGGCTTTCACCTTGGCCACCAGATAGGTGGGTTGACAGATGCAAGACAAAGACTATCCGCGCCACTCCCGCCAAACATAAAAAACCCAGCAACACTCATTTGCATAGATCAGATATTGACACGTTCTTTGCATGCGCATTGTGATAGAAGGGAATTAAAAAATAGAGTTGAACAATTCAAATCATGATAATCTTAGATCCTAGGGAATTAAAAAATAGAGTTGAACAATTCAAATCATGATAATCCCAGATCGGTAGAATCGAACAGACGCCGGCTGAGTATGTAATTAACAACTCAAAATTCCAAGAAATAACAATTTGAGTAAATTTTCAAATTTTTGAAAAAAAAATCAGAAAGCCAGGGTATTTGAATTCGGCTGTTATCGCATCCGGAATATCCCCAGCTGTACAAAAATGTAACTTTTTTTAAAAATCGGTTGGGAATTGATATACTTAGGGCCCGTTTTCAATGTTCGTGCACGTTAAAGATTTACACCACATCCGCAATATCCCCAGCTGTACAAAAATATAACTTTTTCAAAACTCTGTTGGGAATTGACATAATTAGAGCCTGTTTTCAATTTTCGTGCACGTTAGAGATTTACACCACTCCCAGTCTCTTCGCAACTTTTGCAATAGTAATAAGTACTAACTGTTTAAAACATGGAAAATCAGTAAAAAGAACAGAACTCTATCTGCTATAGTATCGGAGATATACACGAATTGTAAATGGAATAAAAAAAAACAAAAAAAAACAGTTTTCCGAATGGGACAAAAAAACAACCCAGTCTCAGATAACAACCTAAAACCAAGCAATCTTCATAAAGACAGGCGACTTCCTTATAAAAAGCTTTAGTGGGGAACTTTATTTTAACTGGTTAAAAGTGATGACGTCATGTAGACATTAAACATTGGATATTAATTTCAGGAGTAACTGTTATTTACTAATATGAATTATTTTCACCATAGAAGCACCAGTAACAGATATTGGTTCACAGTAAAACACCTTTACTTCAAATATTGCCACTTTGAAAAATAGCTCTCTCTATATGCTCTATACGTTTGTTATACGTACAGATTGTATCCACTCTTATGTAGATGTACATTAGTCGCTTAACAATGAAAGATGCCATATCCATTTTTCGATCCCTTTATTCTTCTACTCCTGATATTTGGAACTGTTGTACAATGGTTTCATACATAACACAACCGATAAGACTCTCTGTAGCAGAAGTTTAAAAAAAATATGTTAACTTTTCGAGAAAAAAAAACTCTAAAAATTCTCCAAATCGTAAAAATACGACGTTTTGGATTTTCAATCTCGTTTTTCGACTACTCATGACATTTAGAGAATTTGTACAATGGTTTCACACAATACACCACCCATAAGACTCCCGACCGAGAAAGTTTAAAAAAAATCGTAGGCGGCGTTTCCAAGAAACATGCGTTCAAAATTGCTTGAAATCGTAAAAAAAAACTTACTTTTCCAAGTCCTATAACTTTTTTCAATTTTTGATAGAAACTTGTCGCTATAGTACCATCTTGTAGATAATTCACGTGACTATCAAACGACATAATACTTGAACTACTCGGTAAATAACCAATCGATACATCGGATTTTACACACAGACACCAATTTTTCTGAATTTTGTCAAAGTTCGAATACCTTTCTTGACCACTTCCGGTGATTAGAAGATTTTCATTTATAGTTCATGGACTGGTTTGGTCCTTCGACTTCATATTCCTGAAGTTTCAGAAAAATCGTTGGAGCCGTTTTAAAAACATAACGCTAACGCTACAATATACGTCCACATTCCTGCTTTGATTGATATGGTACTTTGTCAAGAAGGCTAGGCGTTTGGTTTGTTTAGCGTTGAGGGTCGTGCACCAACATTAATAGTTGCCGTCCTTAGAGTATAAGGAATAACTATACCAAGATAATCCATTCAGAATTGTGCCTTCCTAACACTAAAGGCAAAAAGTGGGCGCGGCTCTGCCCCTGGGGGTCGGGACATTCATCAAAATCAATAGTGGACGCCCTCAGACTATAAGGAATACATAAACCAAGTACCAAGCTGATTCATTCAGAATTGCGGCCTGTAAACGACAAACACAAAAATTGGTCGTGTCTTGCCTGTGTGAGTCGGGACATGCAGTTGACGTCCTTAGGCTATATGGAATACATATCCCAAGTTTAAAGACGATCCATTAAGAATCGTGGCCTGTAGACAACACACATAGACACGAAGTAAAAATGGGCATGACTCTGCCCCTGGGGGTTAGGAAATCACCAAAAACAATAGGGGTCATCTTTATGCAGCCTGTAGGCGACAGACAAACAAATACACGAAATGGGTGTTGCTGTCCCATGGGGGTCGGGCATGCACCCAAAACAAAAGGGGTCATCCTTAGGGTATAAGGAATAAGTATTTTAAGTTTCAAGATGACCGATTAAGAATTATGGCCTGTAGGCGACACAAAAAGAAAATGGGCGTGACTCTGCCCCTGGGGGTTGGGCTTGGGCATGCACCCCAAATGATAGAAATGTTCCTTAGGGTACAAAGAATAATCATTCAATGTTTCAAGATGATACGTTAAGAAATGTAGCTTGTAGACGACAAACAAATAAATACAAGGAATGGGCGTGGCTCTGCCATTGGGGGTCGGGCATGCACCAAAAAACAATACGGATCATCCTTAGGGTAAGTATACAAAGTTTTAAGAAAATACAGTTAGAATTGCAGCTTCTAGGCGACACAGAGACACACAAAAAGAAAATGGGCGTGGCTCTGCCCCTGGGGAGTTGGGCATGCACCCCAAACGACAGGGATCATCCTTAGAGTATAAAGAGGAAGTATACAAAGTTTTAAAGAAAATCCAATAAGAATTGTGGCCTGTAGGCGACACAAAGACACACGATAAGAAAATGGGTGTGGCTCTGCCCCAGGGGGGTTGGGCATGCACCCCAAATGATAGGGATGTTCCTTAGGGTACAAAGAATGTGTATGCTAAGTTTCAAAATTATAAGTTAAGAAATGTGGCCTGTAGACGAAAAAAAAATACATCCTAGAAATGGGCGTGGCTCTGTCCCTGGGGGTCGGGCATGCACCAAAAACAATAGAGATCTTCCTTAGGGTATAAGGAATACGTATACCAAGTTTGAAGAAAATCCAGTAAGAATTGCGCCCTGTAGGCCACACAAAGACATACGAAAAGAAAATGGGCGTGGCTCTGCCCCTGGGGGTGGGGCATACACCCCAAACGATAGGGATGTTCCTTAGGGTACAAAGAATGTGTATGCAAAGTTTCAAGATTATAAGTTAAGAAATGTGGCCTGTAGACGACAAACAAAGAAATACTAGAAATGGGCGTGGCTCGGCCCCTGGGGGTCGGGCATGCCCCAAAAACAATAGGGATCTTCCTTGGGGTATAAGGAATAAGTATACCAAGTTTGAAGAAAATCCATGAAGAATTGCGCCCTGTAGGCGAACCACAGACACACACACACACACACATACATACATACATACATACACACACACACACACACACACACACACACACACACACACACACACAGACAGGGGCGACGGCATAATACGTTCACATTATGAATGTGGACGTATAAAAATAAGAACTCTACGATTTGACCAAAATGCGAAAAATAGCGAAAAATCAAAGTTAACATTTCAGAACGAAACTTATTTTGTTGGAATCAGATTGATGCCAGCTATCCAAAAATTTCAAAATTCCAAAAAATAACAATTTTAGAAAATTTTGATAATTTTACACTGAAAAAAATTGAGCGACAAAGTTTCAAAAATCGACGTTTTGAACTGCTATCAACTCAGAAATATCTGAAGCTATGCAAAAATGTAACTATCTGAAATATCGGTTGAGAATTAACAGAATTATGGCCGATTTTCCATTTGCGTGCACGTTAAAGATTTCACGCATATCCGCTAGGCGCACAAATTTCGTTTTACCTTTAAGCACTAGCCACCACCCAGTTTCCCGAGAGAAAACTAAATTTCAGACCTCTACCTCTTATAGTTGCTGAGCCTGTAAGTAAAATAGCAAAAAAGCCTTATTGATTTTTCACTTTTAAAGATGGTGGCACTTCCGGTTTGATCCACAAACTCCATATATTGTGTACGAATCAGTAATTACTTGTCTAGTATCGAAAATAAAAAATTATGTCATTCTGACCTATATTTCTTTGATTTTTTTGAAAAATTTGATCCTTAATTTCGTCAAGGGGAGATAATTTAGAAAATTTCTAATTATATTTTTGAAGTCACATCTTTAAGATCTACTTACATGCTAAATTTCATGAAAATCGTACAACTATTAAAGAAGTTGTCAAATTGGTCTAAACTTCCGGTTCGAAATCACAGCGACGAATTTTCGAAATTCGAAAATGTGAAACTGCAGATGAAAATGATTTTTTTCAAGGTATTCAAAGAAAAAAGAATTAGTAAAATTGGTCAAAAAATAACAAAGTTACGGCTATGCATTGTCAGTTTTTTCGTTCGTAAAATTTGGTGATTTCGAATTCGTAAAACGTTTTGAAAATATATTTAATCAACAGCCACCACCCATTTTGGGGGGATAGGTAAAAGTTTCAAAAAGATCCTATCGTTAGATTCTGAGAAATCCGATTTGTGGATAAAGCACACACACAAAAAAAATAATAACTAGACCTGCATAGCAGTGCTGAATCGGCTTTCAGGGTCCTTTAGATCATTGCCATGCTTTTAAATTTACCTTTATACCCTAAACGACCGATAGGACTCGGGGTAACAGAAGTTTAAGAAGTGAAATAGAAGTAGTTTTCGAGATAAACGAGTTTGAAAAGGCTCCAAAAAAAGAGGAAAATACTATATTTTCGGCATCTCATAATCTATTGCCTAACCATCGAATTTGTATCATTCTGATATCATATAAAAGTCCAAAAAGGAAAATACTAGATCTTCAGCGTCCCGTAATATTTGTCATTGAACACGCCATCTTGAGTCGGATCGCGCAAAATCTAATTTTGGAGTAAAATTTTATTTTGAAGTCTAAAAATACGGTTTTTGCAAATATAACATTACTTCCGGTGATAATGGAAATGTTGAATCAGATCATTGCAATCATAAATGGCATAAGGCATCACATGGTGAAAATTGTATGAAAATTGAATAATAATTGACACTTTTATAGACCAAAAAGCTTGAAAAGTGACTTGTAGAAAATCGTCTATTTCTCGGCAACCGTACAAGTTAGAAACTTTTTTGTGGTATCTGTATGATGGTATGGGTTCATGCTATTCGGTGATGGGATTCAAATATCATAATTTTAAAAATATTATAAACAAGACTCATTTGAATAAAATATTTGTTTTCTAGGTTAAAAATACAGTTTTTGCCAAAATGACGTCATTTTCGGTCACAGTGAAACTGTAAAATTGGCTTAACCTAGTCCAAATTGGCATTACGCATCGAATGAAAAAAAATTATTGAAAATCGGATAATAATTTACTATTTTACAGGCAAAAAAACGTGAAAAGTGATGCATGCAAAATTGCATATTTCTCGGCAACTGCTCATGTTACAAACTATTTTTCGCATACATTCCCTTCGTCTGGATTATGGCTACGAGTTTATGAAAGTTACGAATAAATAGTTCAAAATATAAAGACGTTGAATGGGTTGTAATAACTGAATTTTACCCTTTTTTTTTACATTTTATTCGAAATTGCCCGAAAATGAAATTGAAATTTAAGAATCTCAGCCAAACATTTTATGCGCCTTTACAGGGCGCATACTTTTTGTTATATCAGTTTTCGAAAAAAAAAATATTTGCTGTCAAAAAGTGGTACTTAACTCTCAAAATTGTAGTTTTTGTTAATTTTACGCCACTTCCGTTGCGTGCAGAAAAATGTCACCGTAACAAAAAATATTACAATTGACATTACGAATCATATGCACTTTGTTTTATACAAATCGAACAATAAATAATTAATCTAGGTACGAAAAACTAAATTAGCCAATGGCGACTAAAGAAAATTACTGAGACAAAATTCTTTCTCACTTATGCTCAAGTAGGGTGATACTTTAACTCTGTGTAAACTACCATCAAAAAATATTCATAAATAAAAAAGTTTTCTGTAAAAATGTAAAAAAAAATCAATATATCGGATATTTTTTCGACTACTTCCGGTTTTTCGATCATTGTCGGAATTGCTTTAACAAGTTGATTAGATACTTAACTTCCTGTAGCAGAAATATCAGAAACATTCATTAAGTAATTTTTGAAAAAAAGATAAATAAAAGAGCATTTTCAATAATTTAATGATTTTTCAACTTTTTTCAAAGATTGAGGTCAATTTTGGACCGCCTATAATATTGCAACGCTTTTATTATTAAATGCACACGCTAGGCCACCGATAGGACTCTGAGTAAAAAATGTTTAAGAAAAATCGTAGGCGTCGTTTTCGAGAAAAAGGCGCCTCAGAATGCTCCAAAACGGAAAATACTTAGTTTTCGGCGTACCATAATTTATTTCCTAAGAATCAAATTCGTGTTATTTAGATGTTATACGATCGTCTATTAATGGAACTATCCAAAGACACTTTAATTGTTTTGGTCCGCTAATATGTGACGGAGAATTCGAACTTTTGGCAAGAGCTCCAATTTTTTTTCATCTTTTTTACATTTTTCTTTGTTTTTTGAACTACTTCCGGTATACGAATCATTGTCGAGTAGTTTTCACATCCAGTTTTGGAGTTTGCATGGGAACAGGGCTCTCTAATGATATACGACACTATACGATCAAATAAAATACTTCTGAGAAATCCTATGTTCAAAAGTGTTAAAAATGTCAAAATATTGAAAATTAAATTTCAATAACTGCATACATATTATACATCATTAGAATCGTAATTAGGTCAGCTTTTTAAATATATATCTTTTTTTTGAAAATCTCTTAAAAAAAAAAAAAGTGGTAGAGCATTTTCCCAAATTTCACGATTTTTCGACTTTTTTCGATTTTCAGTCCCTTTTTTGTCTTATTCCAATTATATAATAGTCTTAATGGATGGATCCATGCTAAAGACTACCGGAAGGACCATCGATAGATAAAGTTTAAGAAAAATCGCTGGAGCAGTTTTCGAAATACAGGCGTCCAAAAACGCTCCAAATCAGAAAATACTTGATTTTCAGCGTGCCATATTTTGCTTCCAGCTCATCGTATCCGTACGAATTGGGTATCATTCAGTGGTCCAATCACCGCTAGACCAAATGATACCTTAATTTGTTTAATCCGTTGATATCGGACGGAGAAATCGTGTTTTTACCCAAGACACCAATTTTTCACGTTTTTTTCAAAATATCGCATATTATTTCGACTACTTCCGGTTTACGGATTGTTGTTGAAATTGCTTTAAACGGTGGTTTGACAATATTGCTTCATGTATCAGGAATTTGAGAAACGTTGATCCGGCCGTAAAACGAAACTTAAGCTCACAAAATGTGAAGAAAATTCGAAAAAAATCGAAAAATAAAGGGCGATAACTCGGAATGAAACTTATATTCCTGGAACCAGATTGCCTTCAGGTATCCAAAAATGTAGGTCAAATTTGAAAATTTTGAAAAACAACAAAAATTGTCTCTCAAATAAAATTTTTCATTTTTCGATCGCAAGAAGTCAGCGATGAAGTTTCGAAATATCGAAATTTTCAACTGCTATCGTCCGAGAAAAGACTCAAGGTTTCCGAAAATGTCATTTGTATGAAAATAGGTACAGAATTGATGAATCTACGGCCGTTTTTTAATTTTTTGACAGAGCACGAAATTCGACCACTTCCGGTCTGCGCAGAAGTTTCAAAAATAGTTTATCAAGTAGCCAACACATGGTTTCCCTATAGAGAATTAGGTCCCAGATCGGTATCTGTTACAGGCGCTGAGAAATAGGCTCCCCCGAAAAATAAAATAATAATAATAACTAGATCTGCTAAGCAGATATTAAAGCTTTCATATTCACGGTCAGTTTCTGTCGCATCTCAAGAGTTATATAAAGAATCTTAAAAAGGAAAAAGAATTAATGAAATCCGCCAAAAACTCACCGAGTTATAACGAGAAACAATTCAACCGGTTCAAATTCTACCTTAATTAGAAACAGAGGTGTTATGTTCCAATGTGATGTGTCAAATTGCTTATTGCTCCTAAATCTACGCAGAAATTCTCAACATCAAACTTAGTCAAGGTAATGACATAATGAATCTATATTTGGAATTTTGTCACTCTCACTTCATTATAACCAAAGTTATCGTGCCCCAAAGAATCAACCAATCAGATTGCTTATCTCTGCTTACTGTAAGCAGACAATGCTCATCTTCGCACTCCTTTATGGCACTGACCTAATGAACGCCTTCACCAAGATTGAACATTCTGCCCCAATTAGAAGGAGAGTTATTTTGTTTCAAATTCTCGACCAATCAAATTGCTCATCGCTCTGCTTATCCAGGGCAGACAATGCTCATTGTCGAACGTATTCAAGATATTGATGTAATGAAACTATACACCAAGTTTCATCACTCTGACTGAAGTGAAAGTGTCCAAAATCATCAACCAATCTAATTGCTTATCTCTGCTTACCCTAAGCATAATATGCTCATCTACGAACTCCGCGTTTTTAATGTATGGGGATCATGGTGGCTCAGTGATAAGAGACACTGATTAACTAACCAGTAGGTCTTGGGCTCTCTCCCGGGGTTTGACCAGAAAGTCAATTGTACAGGCTTGACTGCCCTTGTTAGCTGTACAGGACAGTAGGTCTGCCCGGTCTGACAGGGAATAGTGTCTAATTGTCAGGATGGGACGAAAAGCAATGTTCAGTGTGCACATTGGCGTGCACGTAAAAGATTCTTTGATAGAGTATATCGTGATACAGATGTCCGGGCAAAATCTACCTGTTTGTCTTCAATGGTCCAGTCGGTGTATAAAGTAGGACTTTTGCCCTACTCCGTATAAGATTTCAAATCTTTGAAGTTTTAAGATAAGCATACCCGGTCCCTGAAATCCTAAATGGGACTTGCTTTTTCGTCCTCTGTTCTGTACAGACTGGAATAATACAGTAAAACATTGTAACAATCTACAGAGAGTAAATTTAACTTGTTGACTAAATAATCTTCAATACTTCTAATTAGCGGTATGTAGTGACAAGGATCGTGACCCAGATGGGATATACTTGAACTTTCTAGACAAGAAACCTGATATCTAATTTGGTATAGCACTAATAAGTTTCATTACATACTAAATTTTTATATGATTGCTTATCGCACTTGGCATGCATACCCATAGGTCCATCTTTAAATTTAAAACTGGTAGAAATTACCGAGGGTTGAACATGGTATTGCATCGTCACTGTTGTATTATTGCTTATCGCCCTTGACATTGCATTAAAGGCAGTTTTATATTCATAGGGCCAGAACGGTAAATTATAAAAAGTGTAAATTATTACCCAGAGTTGAACATTACTTGTGATTTTGCCTGGTAACACCAAAACTCGATCATGTACTAAATAATGGCGGCACAGTAAAATTTCTTGATTGTCAAGTTTTTGGTTATAAATAAACCCTCGCGATTTTTTTTTTTAGTATGGAATCAAATCTACGGCTATTTCTGTAAAACACATGTTTTTTTTTCTTTTTCAGGCTTTCGTCGCTTTCGCTGTCTGTTTGACAGTAGCTGCTTCCCAATACATCGATGCTAAAATCGGACACGGTTTCGGACATGGTGTTGGTGTCTTTGCAAACGGAATTGGTAAAGGATATGGAAGAGGACATGCCGGTGTTGGACATGGTCTTGTTGGTGTAGGAGCTATTGGCAACAGACTCAACCATGGTATTGGACATGGTATCCAAGGAAACCGACTCAGACACGGAATAGTAGCTGTTGGCAAAGTCGGTGTTATTGGTAACGGAATTGGTCATGGTATTGTTGGTAACGGTAACGGTATTGGACACGGTATTGTTAGAAACGGAATTGGTCATGGTATCGTTGGTAACGGTATCGGACATGGTATCATTGGAAACGGAATCGGACACGGACTTATTGGACATGGAGAGATTGGTAACGGCATTGGGCATGGCATCGTTGGTAACGGTATCGGACACGGTATTGTTGGAAACGGAATTGGTCATGGTATCGTTGGTAACGGTATCGGACATAGTATCATTGGAAACGGAATCGGACACGGACTTATTGGACATGGAAAGATTGGTAACGGCATTGGGCATGACATCGTTGGTAACGGTATCGGACACGGTATTGTTGGACACGGAATTGGTCATGGTATCGTTGGTAACGATACAACAACGGACTATACAAGTACAACCAATACAATAATAAAGGATACAATAGTTACAACGGCCCCTACAATTACAACAACGGTTACAACAATGGCCACAATAACAACGAATATGGGAAGGGATATAACAACTACAATAACAACGGATACGGTAACGGATACAACAACTACAACCGTTATCCTTCTTACAATAACTATCAAGGTTGCGGTTACAACAAATATTAAGACAATACGGCTATTTGATAGCATAATATTACCATAGCTTTAATACTTATAAATACTAGTATATAGTTTCTATTGTTCATGCATAATGTATATACGTAAATCAGGGAGTTAAGATATATATAAATTTAATAAAATAATATACATATAAACTCTTGTTATTTATCCGTTTATAGCTTACTACTAGTCCGGTCTATAGCTTGATAACCTCAATGTGCATATATACGTCACATCCTGTCTTCATTACGTTTGGTCAAAGGTCACGAGATGTAAATAGGGATATCGCTAATCCTAACCCAAGACCTAACCTTAGCGCTTACCCTAACCCTAACCTACAATCTCGCCTGTCCAATCTCATGGGTTTATCCCGGGACCTGCGGTTTCCTCCCACTGTTAATATGCGCAAGCAGATTATTGAAATAAAATTAAACCATATGTTAGTCCCAAAATGACCTAGTTTGCGTCGAGTGGACGTTAAACCCCATTTCTCTCTCTCTCTCTCTGTCTCTCCGTGTCATGGTTATTCAGTGCATATAACTGTAATTTCGATATGTCAATTACTTCACGCAAACCTTAAAGTAATGTACGATTATTCCACCCTCGCATATTGTTTAGGGATTTTCCCACAAACAGGTCTCATCTTACCGCTCCTATGGAAGACAGCGAATAGAATGTAGCATACCTGGAATGCCGAATGATTCTTGAAGAAACGAGTGAGTTACCATTACTGGAAAAAACGGTATTATGTCAATAGTACTGTTAGTTCAAAAGCGTTTTATAGCTGAGGCGGTGGAGGCGCGAGCCTCCCCGCGAAAAAAATCAAAGCAGTTGAAAAAATTAAACGGGAGAAAAATGCTAAAACCGATGCGAAAAATGAAAATGTGCCCTAGTTAGGGAGGGCTCTAAAGACAGACAAAAGGGTCCGACGAATGACAAAAGGGTCCCTAGTGCCAAGGGAAAGGGCCCCCGAGTCCAACTCAATCGTTTTCTATACACTGTTACTGTCGAATCCACTACTGAATGAGAATGCAGCAATTGCATTGGGGTGACAATCATCAATCAAGAACCTCCCCTCGCGACAGAGGGCCCTCAAAATAGTACAGCCTCCGCCATGATAAACCTTAAAACGCCCCTATGCTAGTTCTGTAACTGAAAGTCAAAATGGTGAAAGATGTTATTTTGTCAACATTTATCTACACTAACACAGACATTTTCAGATGAGGCGTGTAATAAAGTGGCTTAAATATATGAAAATCTTGAAAGAACTGATCGCAACCTATACCCTGCATTTGTTAGGTGTGTGGTTGCGAATGGGATATAGCGTCTTGTGACACCACCCCCACCCCATCACACACACATATACCACCCCGATTCTTCAATCCAAACTGATTAGAACCTGAATCACAATCGATCTAGTAGCAATCATACACAGTCGATATGAAAAATTGATTTCCAATCTCAAAGACGGCTTATCTCCCCTGAAACTGTTGAGTAATACGCGATTCCCAATTCACACAACTTTCATAGATTTAAGGAAATGGAATGAACTGAACAGAAATGGTTTTAACGACCTATCTTTTTGCGCCGACTGAATTAACTAAAGTTTGATCGGACAGCGTCGTTACGGTCTTTTCTTTCGAATTCCAACTGTTAAGTAGTCTTTTACGGGCATGTAGATATTGTTCCTAGCCGGGCCATTTAGGTTTCAAATTTCACAGTGTATTGACAGCCTTCTGGTTACTGCTATGATTCGTTCATTGTTTCGCTGTTTTTTCTTCTATGAACTCGTCTACTATTAATTCGTTCATTGTTCCACTCTTATTTCGGCTATTATTTCGTTGAACGTTTCATTGTTATTTCTGCTACGAATTCGTTAATTGTTTCATCGTTATTTCTGCTACGAATTCGTTAATTGTTGAAGTGTTATTACTGCTATAAATTCGTTGATCGTTTCATTGCTATTTATGGGAATCACGGTGGCTAAGTGGGCAAGGCGCTGGCTCGTTAGAATGGAGGTCGGGTGTTCGATCCTTGCATTGGCCGAGAAAGCTCATCTCGATTTTCCGGCGTGGTTTCCTCTTGTCAGTGATGCAGAAGGAGGGCCTGATAAGGACAGCTGCCTAGTCGTTCAGATGGGACGAAAAACCGAGGTCCCGTGTACACATTGGAGTGCACGTAAAAGATCCCTTGCCCGGGCAAAAATTCCCTCATAGCACACTGTGTGGCGTATGGCCGTCTTCCATTAGCCCAGGTCAGGTGCAGAAGAGTAGGACGTAAAACCCCATTTCATTTCTGCTATGAATTCGTTAAGTTTTGCACTGTTATTTCTGCTATGAGTTCGTTGATCGTTTCACTGTTATTTCTGCTGTGAACTCGATCAAGTTTGAACATTCTAGCTGACCTACAGCGAGAAACATTTCAACCGGGCCAAATTTTCTATTTTAACAGTTTAATTTGCACGGTACCTTTAGTTATCAACCGAGTATTACAAAACTTTTAAAAATAAGCTCCCCCTGAACAGCTTAATCGTTCGCAATAAACGGGGTTGGACATCATATTCCATGTCACGTGCAACCTGGCGATCGAAACGACGCCCGTTGACTCAATGACAGACGTTACGATACAGCGCGCACATGCTAACCATTCAGCCATTCAGCCTCCCTGAATTCGGAAAATTGCTGACTTATAGCAAGAAACATTTGAACCGGGCGAAATTTTCTGTTTTAACAGTTTAATGTGCATGGTACTTTAATTACCAACCGATTATTACAAAACTTTTGAAAATAAGCTCCAACTGACCAGCGTAATCGTATGCAATAAAAGTTTGGCTTGAATTGAAAGTTCTGCACGGAGAAAGTTCATCTCGATTTCCCGGCGTGGTTCCCCCTTGTCAGTGAGGCAGAACGGCTGTCTAGTTCGGATGGGACGAAAACCACGGTCCCGTGTACACATTGGAGTGCACGTAAAATATCCCTAAGCAGTTGGAATTCGATACTGTTGAATAAGCTCTATACGATGACTAAATGTGTAGATTGTAGTCACCCACACTGCATGTTTCGCTTAACAATGAAAGGGTGCCGTTTTCAATGTTCGATCCTTTTGTTCTTCTACTCCTGATATGTTGGACTGTTGATCGATGGTTTCATATAAAAGACTACCAATAAGACTCTTTGTAGAAGAAGTTCCCAACAAATATTATGTTGACTTTACGAGAAAGACCTCTAAACATACTCCAAGTTGTAAAAATACGACTTTTTGGATTTTCAATCTCCTTTTTTCGGCTATCCCTGATATTTAAAAAAAAATGATACAATGATTTCACACAACAGGCTAGCTATTAGACTCTCTATTGACAAAAGTTTCACCGCCCTCCCTTCATTATAACCGAAGTTATCGTGCCCTAAAGAATCAACAAATCAATATGCTTATCTCTGCTTACCCTAAGCAGAAAATGCTCATCTTTGAACTTCATCATAACATTGACCTAGTGAACGTCTACACCAAGTTAGAACATTCTAGCTTAATTAGAATGAGAGTTATTGTGCTCAAAAGTCTCGGCCCTTCAAATTGCTTCTATTTTTGATTTTCAATTCAAAATAGTGACTCCCGGTTGACCTAAATCAAAATTCTGTTCGCGACAGTTTTTAGGCCTTCCTACAAGGATTCAGAAAATATAACCCCCGAGTCTGTAAGTAAAATAGCAAAAAAGCCTTATTGATTTTTCACGTTTCAAGATGGTGGCACTTCCGGTTCGATCGACAAACTCCATATTTTGTGTACGAATCAGTAATTCCTTGTCTAATATCAAAAAAAAAAATTAGGTCATTCTGACCTATATTTCGACGATTTTTTTGAAAACTTTGATCCTTAATTTCACCAAGGGGAGATAATTTAGAAAATTTATAATTATATTTTTGAAGTCACATCGGTAGGATCTACTTATATACTAAATTGAATGAAAATCGCACAACTATTAAAGAAGTTGTCAAATTGGTCTAAACTTCCGGTTCGAAATCACAGCGACGAATTTTCGAAATTCGAAAATGTGAAACTGCTGATGAAAATGATTTTTTTCAAGGTATTCAAAGAAAAAAGATTTAGTAAAATCGGTCAAAAAACAATAAAGTTACGACTATGCATTGTCCATTTTGTCGTTCGTAAATTTCGGTGATTTCGGATTCGTAAAACGTTTTGAAAATATATTTAATCAACAGCTACCACCCATTTTTGGGGGGGTAGGTAAAAGTTTCATAAAGATACTGTGGTTAGATTCTGAGAAATCCGATTTGTGGATAAAACACAAAAAAAAAAAATAACAATAACTAGATCTGCTACTGTCGCATGCAGATATGAAAGCTTTCATATTCATCGTCACGTGTCATCGATTATATCAAGTATCTCAAATAAAAGGATAAGAATAACAAACTATCAAAATTGGTCAAAAACTCGCGAAGTTACAAGTCTAAATATAGTATGAAACATTGAGTAATCTGAAAACTAAAGGGAAATAACTGATACTTGTGTTGCTGTAATCGGGATGACTTCCGATTTCAAAACTTTCAGAAAAATGAAATGAAAATGGTAAGAAAACATCGAAAAATTAAATGAGATAACTTTGAACAAAACTAATACTTTTTGAATCAGGTTGAACTCAACTGTTTGAATATGTACGTTAAATATGTAGATTTGGAAAATTATAAAGACATAATATCAAAATCGGTCAAAAACTCACAAAGTTACAAATTTAAATGTAGTGAGAAACATTGCACCGGGGCAAAAAAATAATCTTTAAACTAAAGGGAAATAACTGAAACTTGTATAGCTGTAATCGGGCTTCCAAGATATGTTATATAATTATGGTTTCCAATATGTTTGGTTATAAGTAGGAAATCGTGACGACTTCTTAAGCATGTTTTAAACAAAGGGTCATAGACTGCAATATACAAGAATGGCACTCTGCAATAAAAAAAAAACTGGCCAGAGATTTCTATGCAGAAATTAAAAGATAGGCTGGCACTGCCAGGCAGGATACGCCCACATTTTCGAGAGATGGATAGAGAACAAACAATACGGAAAGTGATTTTTCCTACATCATTAAGTCCTGTATTTCATACTGTATTGGGAGCAGCCATTTTGTTGGTCAGTTCCAGTCTGATATTCATGAAATTCGAAGTCGACAATGATTATGGTGTGACGGTACACAACCTAGAAATGTGAC
The DNA here is from genome assembly GCA_036850965.1 of Patella caerulea. Classification (NCBI taxonomy): domain Eukaryota; kingdom Metazoa; phylum Mollusca; class Gastropoda; family Patellidae; genus Patella; species Patella caerulea. The sequence goes on along the minus strand of JAZGQO010000018.1, from coordinate 1,303,839 downwards.
TTTTCGTCAAAATCGGATAAGAATTGTGACCTGTACAGAGTCAACAACCATGATATACCATATCTTTACACTATTCGCGTACAAACGGCGACCATTTCTTCCGGCAATTTTGGTACCATTTTCACGAAATTCGAATAATTCAGGAAGTTACGATCCGATATGCGCAAATACCGAAAGGAACCAAGATCTTTGGGTTATAACCATGCATTTCAAGTTTCATCAAAATAAAATTAAAATTGTGACCTTTACAGGGTCCACAACCTTGATATACCATTTTTTAACAGTATTCACGTACAAACGGTGGCCATTTTGTATGGCAATTTTGGTCTGATTTTCCCGAAATTCGAACTCAACCTTCCTTACGGTGTAACGGTAATATAATCAAACGTTTTTTTAAATCGGATAATAATTGTGACCTCCAAGCTAAAAAAAAAGGCGATTTTGCGTATAATCAGGGGCTATAATTCAGGAAGTTACGATCCGATATGCGCAAATATCGAAAAGAAGCAAGATCTTTGGGTTATAACCTTGAATTTCAAGTTTCATCACAATCGAATCAAAATTGTGACCTCCACAGGGTCCACAACCTTGATATACCATTTTTTAACAGTATTCGCGTACAAACGGCGGCCATTTTGTTTGGCAATTTTCTTCCGATTTTCCCGAAATTCGAACTCAACCTTCCTTAGGGTGTAACGGTGATATAATCAAACGTTTTTTTTAAATCGAATAATAATTGTGACCTCCAAGCTAAAAAAAAGGCGATTTTGCGTATAATCAGGGGCCATAATTCAGGAAGTTACGATCCGATATGCGCAAATATCGAAAGGAAGCAAGATCTGTGGGTTATAACCATGAATTTCAAGTTTCATCAAAATCGAATCAAAATTGTGACCTCCACAGGGTCCACAACCTTGATATACCATTTTTTAACAGTATTCGCGTACTAACGGCGGCCATTTTGTATGGCAATTTTCGTCCGATTTTCCCGAAATTCGAACTCAACCTTCCTTAGGGTGTAACGGTGATATAATCAAACGGTTTTTTAAATCGAATAATAATTGTGACCTCCAGAGGGACCACAAGCTAAAAAGGGTGATTTTTCGGACAATCAGGGGCCATAATTCAGGAAATTACATTCCGATAGCCGCAAATATCGAAAGGAACCAAGATCTTTGGGTTACAAACATGCATGTCAAGTTTAATCAAAATCGGTTCAAAATTGTGACCTCTATAGGGTCCACAAGCTAAAAACGTGATTTTTCGTACAATCAGGGGCCATAATCCATGAAGTTTTGATCTGATACATGCCAATATCGAAAGGAACCGAGATCTTTTGGGGATAAACCTATATTTCAAGTTTCATCAAAATCGGATAAGAATTGTGACCTGTAGAGAGTCCACAATCAAATTGTGGACGGACGGACGTCCGGACGGACAGGGGCGACGACATAATACGTCCACATGAAAATGTGGGCGTATAATAATTGCTAGAACCAGAAAAATATTTATCCACTATAATAAATAAGCAACATAGAGAAAATGAAATGAAATTGAATGGGGTTTAACGTCCTACTGTTCTGCTCCTACAATGGGCTAATGAAGACGGGCATACGCCATAAAGTGTGCAATGAGGGAAATTTTACCCGGGCAGCGGCGTTACGGCCTACGAGGTTGGTAAGGCGACCATACTCCTTGTCACGTACAACCAAGAAATCGAAACAAGGCCAGTTGACTCAATGACAGACGTTATGATACAGAGCGCATGTGCTAACCATTCAGCCACGCAACCTCCCTAAAATCGGCAAATTCCTGACCTACAGCGAGAAACATTTCAACCGGGCCAAATTTTCTATTTTAACAGTTTAATTTGCACGGTACCTTTAGTTATCAACCGAATATTACAAAACTTTTAAAAATAAGCTCCCCCTGACCAGCTTAATCGTTCGCAATAAACGTTTGCCCCTTAAAATCGACAAATTGCTGAATTTAAAGTGAGAAACATTACAACCGGGCCAAATTTTCTGTTTTATCACTTTAACAGTACCTTTGATTACCAACCGATTATTACAAAACTTTAAAAAGAGAAAGAGAGAAATGCGGCCTAACGTCCATTCGACACAAACTAGGTCATTTCGGGACTAACATATGTTTTTTAATTTTATTTAAAAACTCCCCTTGCACGTACTGGTCTTTAGCCGTTGGGAGGAAACCGAAGAACACGGAGAAAACCCACGAGGTTGGACATCATACACCATGTCACGTGCAACCTGGAGATCCAAACGACGCCCGTTGACTCAATGACAAAGGTTACGATACAGCGAGCACATGCTAACCATTCAGCCATCCAGCCTCTCTGAATTCGGAAAATTGCTGACTTATAGCAAGAAACATTTCAACCGGGCGAAATTTTCTGTTTTAACAGTTTAATGTGCACGGTACTTTAATTACCAACCGATTATTACAAAACTTTTGAAAATAAGCTCCAACTGACCAGCTTAATCGTATGCAATAAACGTTTTGCCTGAATTGAAAGTTCTGCACAGAGAAAGTTCATCTCGATTTCCCGGCGTGGTTCCCTTGTCAGTAAGGCAGAACGGAGGGCCTGACAAGCACAGCTGTCTAGTCCTTCGGATGGGACGAAAAACCAAGGTCCCGTGTACACATTGGAGTGCATGTAAAATATCCCTAAGCAGTTGGAATTCGATACTGTTGAATAAGCTCTATACGATGACTAAATGCGTAGATTGTAGTCACCCACACTGCATGTTTCGCTCAACAATGAAAGGATGCCGTTTTCAATGTTCGATCCTTTTGTTCTTCTACTCCTGATATGTTGGACTGTTGATCGATGGTTTCATATAAAAGACTACCAATAAGACTCTTTGTAGAAGAAGTTCCCAAAAAATAGTATGTTGACTTTACGAGAAAGACCTCTAAACATGCTCCAAATTGTAAAAATACGACTTTTTGGATTTTCAATCTCTTTTTTTCGGCTATCCCTGATCTTTAAAAAAAAATGATACAATCATTTCACACAACAGGCTACCCATTAGACTCTCTATTGACAAAAGTTTCACCGCCCTCCCTTCATTATAACCGAAGTTATCGTGCCCTAAAGAATCAACAAATCAGCATGCTTATCTCTGCTCACCCTAAGCAGAAAATGCTCATCTTTGAACTCAATCATAACATTGACCTAGTGAACGTCTACACCAAGTTTGAACATTCTAGCTTAATTAGAAGGAGAGTTATTGTGTTCCGAAGTCCGGGCCTTTCAAATTGCTTCTATTTTTCATTTTCAATTCAAAATTGTGACCATCACATGACCGAAATCAAAATTCTGATCCGATAGATTTTTAGGCATTCCTTCAAGGATTCCGAAAATATAACTCCCGAGTCTGTAAGTAAAATAGCAAAAAAGCCTTTTTGATTTTTCACGTTTAAAGATGGTGGCACTTCCGGTTCGATCGACAAACTCCATATTTTGTGTACGAATCAGCAATTCCTTGTCTAGTATCGAAAAAAAAAATTAGGTCATTCTGACCTATATTTCGACGATTTTTTTGAAAACTTTGATCCTTAATTTCACCAAGGGGAGATAATTTAGAAAATTTCTAATTATATTTTTGAAGTCACATCGGTAAGATCTACTTGTATACTAAATTTCACGAAAATCGTACAACTATTAAAGAAGTTGTCAAATTGGTCTAAACTTCCGGTTCGAAATCACAGCGACGAATTTTCGAAATTCGAAAATGTGAAACTGCAGATGAAAATGATTTTTTTCAAGGTATTCAAAGAAAAAAGAATTAGTAAAATCGGTCAAAAAATAACAAAGTTACGACTATGCATTGTCATTTTTTTCGTTCGTAAAATTCGGTGATTTCGGATTCGTAAAACGTTTTGAAAATATATTTAAACAACGTTCGCACCCCTTTTTTGGGGGGGTAGGTCAAAGTTTTAGAAAGATCCCATGGTTAGATTCTGAGAAATCCGATTTGCAGAAAATACACAAAAAAAAAAAAAATAATAATCTTAACAGAAACAATAAGCTTTCATATGTAATATGAAAGCTTAATAATCTTAACAGAAACAATAAGCTTTCATATGTAATATGAAAGCTTAAATAATAATAATTTTAGTAAAAACAATAGTCTTTCAGACGAAAGTCTGAAAGCCTAACTAGATCTGCTAAGCAGATATTAAAGCTTTCATATTCACGGTCAGTTTCTGTCGCATCTCAAGAGTTATATAAAGAATCTTAAAAAGGAAAAAGAATTAATGAAATCCGCCTAAAACTCACCGAGTTATAACGAGAAACAATTCAACCGGTTCAAATTCTACCTTAATTAGAAACAGAGGTGTTATGTTCCAATGTGATCTGTCAAATTGCTTATTGCTCCTAAATCTACGCAGAAATTCTCAACATCAAACTTAGTCAAGGTAATGACATAATGAATCTATATTTGAAATTTTGTCACTCTCACTTCATTATAACCAAAGTTATCGTGCCCCAAAGAATCAACCAATCAGATTGCTTATCTCTGCTTACTGTAAGCAGACAATGCTCATCTTCGCACTCCTTTATGGCACTGACCTAATGAACGCCTTCACGAAGATTGAACATTCTGCCGCAATTAGAAGGAGAGTTATTTTGTTTCAAATTCTCGACCAATCAAATTGCTCATCGCTCTGCTTATCCAGGGCAGACAATGCTCATTGTCGAACGTATTCAAGGTATTGATGTAATGAAACTATACACCAAGTTTCATCACTCTGACTGAAGTGAAAGTGTCCAAAATCATCAACCAATCTAATTGCTTATCTCTGCTTACCCTAAGCATAATATGCTCATCTACGAACTCCGCGTTTTTAATGTATGGGGATCATGGTGGCTCAGTGATAAGAGACACTGATTAACTAACCAGTAGGTCTTGGGCTCTCTCCCGGGGTTTGACCAGAAAGTCAATTGTACAGGCTTGACTGCCCTTGTTAGCTGTACAGGACAGTAGGTCTGCCCGGTCTGACAGGGAATAGTGTCTAATTGTCAGGATGGGACGAAAAGCAATGTTCAGTGTGCACATTGGCGTGCACGTAAAAGATTCCTTGATAGAGTATATCGTGATACAGATGTCCGGGCAAAATCTACCTGTTTGTCTTCAATGGTCCAGTCGGTGTATAAAGTAGGACTTTTGCCCTACTCCGTATAAGATTTCAAATCTTTGAAGTTTTAAGATAAGCATATCCGGTCCCTGAAATCTTAAATGGGACTTGCTTTTTCGCCCTCTGTTCTGTACAGACTGGGCTAATACAGTAAAACATTGTAACAATCTACAGAAAGTAAATTTAACTTGTTGACTAAATAATCTTCAATACTTCTAATTAGCGGTATGTAGTGACAAGGATCGTGACCCAGATGGGATATACTTGAACTTTCTAGACAAGAAACCTGATATCTAATTTGGTATAGCACTAATAAGTTTCATTACATACTAAATTTTTATATGATTGCTTATCGCACTTGGCATGCATACCCATAGGTCCATCTTTAAATTTAAAACTGGTAGAAATTACCGAGGGTTGAACATGGTATTGCATCGTCACTGTTGTATTATTGCTTATCGCCCTTGACATTGTATTAAAGGCAGTTTTATATTCATAGGGCCAGAACGGTAAATTATAAAAAGTGTAAATTATTACCCAGAGTTGAATATTACTTGTGATTTTGCCTGGTAACGCCAAAACTCGATCATGTACTAAATAATGGCGGCACAGTAAAATTTCTTGATTGTCAAGTTTTTGGTTATAAATAAAAACTCGCGATTTTTTTTTTTAGTATCGAATCAAATCTACGGCTATTTCTGTAAAACACATGTTTTTTTTTTCTTTTTCAGGCTTTCGTCGCTTTCGCTGTCTGTTTGACAGTAGCTGCTTCCCAATACTTCGATGCTAAAATCGGACACGGTTTCGGACATGGTGTTGGTGTCTTTGCAAACGGAATTGGTAAAGGATATGGAAGAGGACATGCCGGTGTTGGACATGGTCTTGTTAGTGTAGGAGCTATTGGCAACGAACTCAACCATGGTATTGGACATGGTATCCAAGGAAACCGACTCAGACACGGAATAGTAGCTGTTTGCAAAGTCGGTGTTATTGGTAACGGAATTGGTCATGGTATTGTTGGTAACGGTATCGGACACGGTATTGTTAGAAACGGAATTGGTCATGGTATCGTTGGTAACGGTATCGGACATGGTATCATTGGAAACGGAATCGGACTTATTGGACATGGAGAGATTGGTAACGGCATTGGGCATGGAGAGATTGGTAACGGTATCGGACACGGTATTGTTGGAAACGGAATTGGTCATGGTATCGTTGGTAACGGTATCGGACATGGTATCATTGGAAACGGAATCGGACACGGACTTATTGGACATGGAAAGATTGGTAACGGCATTGGGCATGACATCGTTGGTAACGGTATCGGACACGGTATTGTTGGACACGGAATTGGTCATGGTATCGTTGGTAACGGTATCGGACACGGTTTAATTGGAAACGGATTTGTTGGACATGGAAAGATTGGAACTTACAAACAATCATACAACTACAACGGGTACAACAACGGGCCATACAACCGATACAACAACGGACTATACAAGTACAACCAATACAATAATAAAGGATACAATAGTTACAACGGCCCCTACAATTACAACAACGGTTACAACAATGGCCACAATAACAACGAATATGGGAAGGGATATAACAACTACAATAACAACGGATACGGTAACGGATACAACAACTACAACCGTTATCCTTCTTACAATAACTATCAAGGTTGCGGTTACAACAAATATTAAGACAATACGGCTATTTGATAGCATAATATTACCATAGCTTTAATACTTATAAATACTAGTATATAGTTTCTATTGTTCATGCATAATGTATATACGTAAATCAGGGAGTTAAGATATGTATAAATTTAATAAAATAATATACATATAAACTCTTGTTATTTATCCGTTTATAGCTTACTACTAGTCCGGTCTATAGCTTGATAACCTCAATGTGCATATATACGTCACATCCTGTCTTCATTACGTTTGGTCAAAGGTCACGAGATGTAAATAGGGATATCGCTAATCCTAATTCTAACCCAAGACCTAACCTTAGCGCTTACCCTAACCCTAACCTACAATCTCGCCTGTCCAATCTCCTGGGTTTATCCCGGGACCTGCGGTTCCCTCCCACTGTTAATATGCGCAAGCACATTATTGAAATAAAATTAAACCATATGTTAGTCCCAAAATGACCTAGTTTGCGTCGAGTGGACGTTAAACCCCATTTCTCTCTCTCTCTCTCTCTCTCTCTCTCTCTCTCCGTGTCATGGTTATTCAGTGCATATAACTGTAATTTCGATATGTCAATTACTTCACGCAAACCTTAAAGTAATGTACGATTATTCCACCCTCGCATATTGTTTAGGGATTTTGCCACAAACAGGTCTCATCTTACCGCTCCTATGGAAGACAGCGAATAGAATGTAGCATACCTGGAATGCCGAATGATTCTTGAAGAAACGAGTGAGTTACCATTACTGGAAAAAACGGTATTATGTCAATAGTACTGTTAGTTCAAAAGCGTTTTATAGCTGAGGCGCTAGCCTCCCCGCGAAAAAAATCAAAGCAGTTGAAAAAATAAAACGGGAGAAAAATGCTAAAACCGATGCGAAAAATGAAAATGTGCCCTAGTTAGGAAGGGCTCTAAAGACAGACAAAAGGGTCCGACGAATGACAAAAGGGTCCCTAGTGCCAAGGGAAAGGGCCCCCGAGTCCAACTCAATCGTTTTCTATACACTGTTACTGTCGAATCCACTACTGAATGAGAATGCAGCCATTGCATTGGGGTGACAATCATCAATCAAGAACCTCCCCTCGCGACAGAGGGCCCTCAAAATAGTACAGCCTCCGCCATGATAAACCTTAAAACGCCCCTAAGCTAGTTCCGTAACTGAAAGTCAAAATGGTGAAAGATGTTATTTGGTCAACATTTATCTACACTAACACAGACATTTTCAGATGAGGCGTGTAATAAAGTGGCTTAAATATATGAAAATCTTGAAAGAACTGATCGCAACCTATACCCTGCATTTGTTAGGTGTGTGGTTGCGAATGGGATATAGCGTCTTGTGCCACCACCCCCACCCCATCACACACACATATACCACCCCGATTCTTCAATCCAAACTGATTAGAACCTGAATCACAATCGATCTAGTAGCAATCATACACAGTCGATATCAAAAATTGATTTCCAATCTCAAAGACGGCTTATCTCCCCTGAAACTGTTGAGTAATACGCGATTCCCAATTCACACAACTTTCATAGATTTAAGGAAATGGAATGAACTGAACAGAAATGGTTTTAACGACCTATCTTTTTGCGCCGACTGAATTAACTAAAGTTTGATCGGACAGCGTCGTTACGGTCTTTTCTTTCGAATTCCAACTGTTAAGTAGTCTTTTACGGGCATGTAGATATTGTTCCTAGCCGGGCCATTTAGGTTTCAAATTTCACAGTGTATTGATAGCCTTCTGGTTTCTGCTTTGATTCGTTCATTGTTTCGCTGTTTTTTCTACTATGAACTCGTCTACTATTAATTCGTTCATTGTTCCACTCTTATTTCGGCTATGATTTCGTTGAACGTTTCATTGTTATTTCTGCTACGAATTCGTTAATTGTTTCATCGTTATTTCTGCTACGAATTCGTTAATTGTTGAAGTGTTATTACTGCTATAAATTCGTTGATCGTTTCATTGCTATTTATGGGAATCACGGTGGCTAAGTGGGCAAGGCGCTGGCTCGTTAGCCTGGAGGTCGGGTGTTCGATCCTTGCATTGGCCGAGAAAGCTCATCTCGATTTTCCGGCGTTGTTTCCTCTTGTTAGTGATGCAGAAGGAGGGCCTGATAAGGACAGCTGCCTAGTCGTTCGGATGGGACGAAAAACCGAGGTCCCGTGTACACATTGGAGTGCACGTAAAAGATCCCTTGCCCGGGCAAAAATTCCCTCATAGCACACTGTGTGGCGTATGGCCGTCTTCCATTAGCACAGGTCAGGTGCAGAAGAGTAGGACGTAAAACCCCATTTCATTTCTGCTATGAATTCGTTAAGTTTTGCACTGTTATTTCTGCTATGAGTTCGTTGATCGTTTCACTGTTATTTCTGCTGTGAACTCGATCAAGTTTGAACATTCTAGCTGACCTACAGAAAGAAACATTTCAACCGGGCCAAATTTTCTATTTTAACAGTTTAATTTGCACGGTACCTTTAGTTATCAACCGAATATTACAAAACTATTAAAAATAAGCTCCCCCTGAACAGCTTAATCGTTCGCAATAAACGGGGTTGGACATCATATTCCATGTCACGTGCAACCTGGCGATCGAAACGACGCCCGTTGACTCAATGACAGACGTTACGATACAGCGCGCACATGCTAACCATTCAGCCTCCCTGAATTCGGAAAATTGCTGACTTATAGCAAGAAACATTTGAACCGGGCGAAATTTTCTGTTTTAACAGTTTAATGTGCATGGTACTTTAATTACCAACCGATTATTACAAAACTTTTGAAAATAAGCTCCAACTGACCAGCGTAATTGTATGCAATAAAAGTTTGGCTTGAATTGAAAGTTCTGCACGGAGAAAGTTCATCTCGATTTCCCGGCGTGGTTCCCCCTTGTCAGTGAGGCAGAACGGCTGTCTAGTTCGGATGGGACGAAAACCACGGTCCCGTGTACACATTGGAGTGCACGTAAAATATCCCTAAGCAGTTGGAATTCGATACTGTTGAATAAGCTCTATACGATGACTAAATGTGTAGATTGTAGTCACCCACACTGCATGTTTCGCTTAACAATGAAAGGGTGCCGTTTTCAATGTTCGATCCTTTTGTTCTTCTACTCCTGATATGTTGGACTGTTGATCGATGGTTTCATATAAAAGACTACCAATAAGACTCTTTGTAGAAGAAGTTCCCAAAAAATATTATGTTGACTTTACGAGAAAGACCTCTAAACATGCTCCAAATTGTAAAAATACGACTTTTTGGATTTTCAATCTCTTTTTTTCGGCTATCCCTGATATTTAGAAAAAATAATACAATGATTTCACACAACAGGCTAGCTATTAGACTCTCTCTTGACAAAAGTTTCACCGCCCTCCCTTCATTATAACCGAAGTTATCGTGCCCTAAAGAATCAACAAATTAGCATGCTTATTTCTGCTTACCCTAAGCAGAAGATGCTCATCTTTAAACTCAATCATAACATTGACCTAGTGAACGGCTACACCAAGTTTGAACATTCTAGCTTAATTAGAAGGAGAGTAATTGTGTTCCAAAGTCCCGACCCTTCAAATTGCTTCTAGTTTTGATTTTCAATTCAAAATGGTGACCATCACGTGACCGAAATCAAAATTCTATTCGCGACATTTTTTAGGCCTTCCTACAAGGATTCAGAAAATATAACTCCCGAGTCTGTAAGTAAAATAGCAAAAAAGCCTTATTGATTTTTCACTTTTAAATATGGCGGCACTTCCGGTTCGATCGACAAACTCCATATTTTGTGTACAAATCAGTAATTACTTATCTAGTAACCAAAAAAAAAATCAGGTCATTCTGACCTATATTTCGATGATTTTTTTGAAAATTTTGATCCTTAATTTCGTCAAGGGGAGATAATTTAGAAAATTTATAATTATATTTTTGAAGTCACATCGGTAAGATCTACTTAGATACTAAATTTCATGAAAATCGTACAACTATTAAAGAAGTTGTCAAATTGGTCTAAACTTCCGGTTCGAAATCACAGCGACGAATTTTCGAAATTCGAAAATGTGAAACTGCAGATGAAAATGATTTTTTTAAAGGTATTCAAAGAACATAACGCTAACGCTACAATATACGTTCACATTCCTGCTTTGATTGATATGGTACTTTGTCAAGAAGGCTAGGCGTTTGGTTCGTTTAGCGTTGAGGGTCGTGCACTAACATTAATAGTTGCCGTCCTTAGAGTATAAGGAATAACTATACCAAGATAATCCATTCAGAATTGTGCCTTCCTAACACTAAAGGCAAAAAGTGGGCGTGTCTCTGCCCCTGGGGGTTGGGACATTCATCAAAATCAATAGTGGACGCCCTCAGGCTATAAGGAATACATAAACCAAGTACCAAGCTGATTCATTCAGAATTGCGGCCTGTAAACGACAAACACAAAAATTGGTCGTGTCTTGCCTGTGTGAGTCAGGACATGCAGTTGACGTCCTTAGGCTATATGGAATACATATATCCCAAGTTTAAAGACGATCCATTAAGAATCGTGGCCTGTAGACAACACACATAGACACGAAGTAAAAATGGGCATGACTCTGCCCCTGTGGGTTAGGAAATCACCAAAAACAATAGGGGTCATCTTTATGCAGCCTGTAGACGACAGACAAACAAATACACGAAATGGGTGTTGCTGTCCCATGGGGGTCGGGCATGCACCCAAAACAAAAGGGGTCATCCTTAGGGTATAAGGAATAAGTATTTTAAGTTTCAACATGACCGATTAAGAATTATGGCCTGTAGGCGACACACAAAAAGAAAATGGGCGTGACTCTGCCCCTGGGGGTTGGGCATGCACCCCAAATGATAGAAATGTTCCTTAGGGTACAAAGAATAATCATTCAAAGTTTCAAGATGATACGTTAAGAAATGTGGCTTGTAGACGACAAACAAATAAATACAAGGAATGGGCGTGGCTCTGCCATTGGGGGTCGGGCATGCACCAAAAAACAATACGGATCATCCTTAGGGTAAGTATACAAAGTTTTAAGAAAATACAGTTAGAATTGCGGCTTCTAGGCGACACACAAAAAGAAAATGGGCGTGGCTCTGCCCCTGGGGGGTTGGGCATGCACCCCAAACGATAGGGATCATCCTTAGAGTATAAAGAGTAAGTTTTAAAGAACATCCAATAAGAATTGTGGCCTGTAGGCGACACAAAGACATACGATAAGAAAATGGGTGTGGCTCTGCCCCAGGGGGGTGGGCATGCACCCCAAATGATAGGGATGTTCCTTAGGGTACAAAGAATGTGTATGCTAAGTTTCAAAATTATAAGTTAAGAAATGTGGCCTGTAGACGACAAACAAAGACATACTAGAAATGGGCGTGGCTCTGTCCCTGGGGGTCGGGCATGCACCAAAAACTATAGAGATCTTCCTTAGGGTATAAGGAATACGTATACCAAGTTTGAAGAAAATCCAGTAAGAATTGCGCCCTGTAGGCGACACAAAGACACACGAAAAGAAAATGGGCGTGGCTCTGCCCCTGGGGGAGTGGCATACACCCCAAACGATAGGGATGTTCCTTAGGGTACAAAGAATGTGTATGCAAAGTTTCAAGATTATAAGTTAAGAAATGTGGCCTGTAGACGACAAACAAACAAATACTAAAAATGGGCGTGGCTCGGCCCCTGGGGGTCGGGCATGCCCCAAAAACAATAGGGATCTTCCTTGGGGTATAAGGAATAAGTATACCAAGTTTGAAGAAAATCCATGAAGAATTGCGCCCTGTAGGCGACACACACACACACACACACACACACGCGCGCATCAACCCCCCATACCGAGGGCTGGTTAAATAATGCTCTGAGAGCAGAATTATAGTCATGTTGGAGTAACCCCGTTTCACCTGATCATGAAATTGCAAATTAAAGTTCTGTATCGGTTTATTTTAGGTATGTGAATTTTTATAGAATAATGTAGGACACACACGTTACAACAATGACACGCGTGTGTGTGCACACATGGAATATATCGAGGACACGGAGACAAGGCTTATAATCGAGGTCACACCATTTGTGTGCACGGGAATGCTACAAAACGAGGTCATTAGTTCTGGAGTTAACAATCGCGGACATCACAGATTTACTTGAAAATAACCTCGAATTGACTCTCCGTTGACCACACGAGACTATATGAAAAAAGGTGTAACATACAATATCAGTGTCATTTAGTTTTTCACAATAAATGGCTAACACACAACTACTAGATAATATAAATTGGGGACGTCAGAACAATTCGCCACGACAACACTGGCATTCCCCTCCATCCCCACCCTAATCCCCAAAGAGAAACAATCGAAGGCTGTAATTAAAAGATAATTGGATGGAAGTTCATTAGTACAGTGTGTGTCGGATTACTGCAGATATATGACATTTTTATTAACAACTGTGGACGTTATCTGTCCCCGCTAGGTGGGACCGATGTCAGATGTCATTAAACACATGTACATTAAACAGCGGCCCCGCTAATCGAGGACATTATTTATCAAATGGTTGGATTGGTCTGTTCTCGGCCTTTTGTGTAACAATATCAAATCTATACTGCCAATAATGTAGTTGAATTTTTAAAAAAAAAAAAAAACAGTATCAAGTCTATACTGCCAATAATGTAGTTGAATTTTTAAAAAAATCAGTGTCAAATACCTAAAGTACTGAGGTTAACAATTATAATTCTAAAGAAACACACGTGTGTGATTTGGATTACTATAAATCGAGGACATATTGATTTATGTATGACCAATCGTGGACGTACGTGTTGTCTCCCCTTTGACCACATGTCGAACAAATGTCGTTCTCCGAAGACAGGCCAATATTAAAAATTACAAAAGTATTTATTAAATTATGATTATAATTCCGGATACATTCCCCTTGACATTGCCATGGTAAAGTGTGGACACACAACTGCTCGAATGATAGCAAATGAGGACAAACGGGTGTGTGTGTAGGATTAAAATAAATCGAGGACATATCGATTCATGTATTACCAATCGGAAGCGTGATCTGCCTACGTTAAAAGCAATATTTTCTCCCCATTTGACTACATTTGAATCAATTACGTTCTCTGATAACTGGTCAGTATTGTCAATTACAAAATTAAATAAAAGTGGGGCCATTGTCTGATACCACTTAACACACTGGAACTAAACATCGGACCCCCACCGTGGACATTATTTGATAAAACGCTGATTGATCTGTTACCGGGTTTATTTATTGCAACAACAAGTACGGAATTTCATCAGTATAGCCGAAATCTTACTTAACCAGACAGTTCCAAAATGTATTAAAGACTTTGGTTACACGCGCGTGTGTGTCCAATTACTACAGATAGAGGACATTTTGGCTCTTTTATGTTATCTGTCCTCTGTAGTTAGGGCCGATGTCAAATGCCATTAAACACATGCACATTAAACAGCGGTCCCACTAATCGAGGACATTATTTATCAAATGGTTGGACTGGTCTGTTCTCGGCCTTTTGTGTAACAATATCAAGTCTATACTGCCAATAATGTAGTTGAATTTAAAAAAAAATCAGTGTCAAATACCTAAAGTACTGGGGTTAAAAATTATAATTCTAAAGAAACACACGTGTGTGAGTTGGATTACTATAAATCGAGGACATATTGATTTATGTATGACCAATCGTGGACGTACGTGTTGTCTCCCCTTTGACCACATGTCGAACAATTGTCGTTCTTCGAAGACAGGCCAATATTATAAAAAATACAAAAATATTTATTAAATTATGATTATAATTCCGGATAGATTGCCATGGTAAAGTGTGGACACATAACTGTTCGAATGATAGCAAATGAGGACAAATGGGTGTGTGTGTGTAGGATTAAAATAAATCGAGGACATATCGATTCATGTATTACCAATCGTAAGCGTGATCTGCCTATCTGAAAAGCCACATTTTGTCCCCCATTTGACTACATTTGAATCAATTACGCTCTCTATGACTGGTCAATATTATAAATTACAAAATTAAATATCATAACTAAAAGTGGGGCCATTGTCTGATACCACTGAACACACTGGCACTAAACATCGGTCCCCATCACCGAGGACATTATTTGATAAAACGCTGATTGGTCTATTACAGGTCTATTTATTCCAACAACAAGTTCTGAATTTCATCAATAAAGCCCAAATCTTACTTGACCAGACACTTCCCAAAATATATTAAAGAGTTTAGTCATACACGCGTGTGTGTCCAATTACTACAGATAGAGGACATTTTGGTTCTTTTATGAACAACTGAGGACGTTATCTGTCAGATGCTATTAAACACATTTACATTAAACATCGTTCCAGCTAATCGAGAGTAGTATATAAAAATGGTTGGAATGATCTGTTATCGGCGTTCTTTGTAATAATATCAAGATCAGACTGGCAATAATGTATTTGAAATTTAAAAAAAAAAAGACAGTGTCAAATACATCAAGTACCGGGGTTGAAAACTATAATTCTGAGCAAACACACGTGTGTGTGGGATTACTATAAATCGAGGACATATTGATTCCTGTATTAACAATCGTGGACGTACGTGTTGTCTCCCCTTTGACCACATGTCGAACAAATTTTCATTCTCTGAAGACTGGACACTATTACAAATTACAAAAATATATACTAAAACATGATTATAATACGGGATACACTCTATTTGACATTATCATTGAGAAATGTGGACACACAACTGTTCGAATGATAGAAAATGAGGACAAACGTGTGCCTGGTAGGGAAATATCGGCTCCCTCAATGGGCCCCAAAGGACGCAATACGAGGCCAACGACCAACGTCCCCATATTGGTATGGCGCCACGTATAGCCGAGTGACTTTGGTAGGTCGCCCACGACAAGGTTGGCGCACAACCAATGTCAATTAACAACTGATGGGGCGCGCAAAAGGCTTTGATCTGTGGTGCACCTTATCCCAGAGAGGCGTACATGATTGGTGGGGCGCCCACAACTAGTCCATAATGGCTAATCAGATTGGTTGGGCGCCCATGACTTGATCATATGGGATGCCTTATTGATCAGGGGAGGCGCCCATAATGCCGAGATCACGGGCGCCATTAATATAATGCTAATGAGATTGGTTAGGCGCCCATGAATGAATTGGGGCCCAAAACGGCGTGATAATCTTCAAAATACAAACGCCATGTTTCGTGGGGTGCCTCATCCCGGAGGGGCACCCTTAATTGCGTGTTCTTGGGCTGCCATAATATTGGTTAGGCGCCCACTAATGTATTGGGCACCCAAAACTGCGTGATAATCTTCAAAAGTCTCGCATCCTAACCCGATTCCGAACTTTTCATTTTTCTTATAAATTATTATAGGTATGTTCAAGTCGGTTATTTCCTTCAAATGTTATAATGTTCATATCAAAATATCATAATACGCGAGTATTGCAAAATCGGCATCAAAATTGAAATTTTCCGTCATTTTCAGGTGGAAACACTATTTTCGAGGGGGTGGGGGGAGCCCCATAGGCAATCTCGCCGTTTGGGCAGACGGGTAAAGTGAAAACAAATAATATTATCTGGTTGGCAAAATAGAGTGCTCGGAATCTGATAAAATACGTAATTGTCTTATATTTTAATTGAGTACAGCGAATTTGTACTAAATTGACTATGGATTAAAACATTCTGTCTGGAGTCACTCTACTTTGTGCCACTTTTTTCGGGCATCAATTATTATTTGTGAATGCAGCTGCAACAGTCCGATCGGATGGTTGGAATTCAGGTCTGCATAGAGTGAGATTTCGGTTAGAAAACGATTGGAAAATGAAAGTTGATTTACTCTTGGCTTAAAACAGAAACAGATGTTTAAAAATCCATATGCGGCGGTTGTTTGGGATTCAGGTAAGCCACTGTATTATTCTTCCTGAAGCAATGGTCTAAGAACTCCGTCTCTGGTCATTGTTGGCCAACAACATAGCAGCCGTTCGTTTAATCTCGGGTCTTCCCTGAAACTTTGAACAGTGATTTATGGTATTGAATCCGTTTAGATAGCCTCGTTTGTCACGCAATTACTTTTTTGCAACATTCTGTTATGCACATTGGTTAATTGGGTATAATAAAACCGCGAACCACGACGTAACGTTATATAGACATAATTTATTTTGTCCAATTTGGAGCTCTGTTTAAAGCGTAATGATATTGTTATGTAGTTGTTAATCGGATTTTTTTACCAGTAATAATTTGCAATATAAATTTGCTTCAAATACAGCAGTGTTAAGTGGGTATATCGCTATAACCAAACGAAACACTGTGAGGAGTATGGTACGCCATCACGCGCTTGTGAGTACGATTAATACAGATAGAGGACATTTTGATTCTTTTATTAACAACCGTGGACGTTATCTGTCCTCGGTTGGTGGGACCGATGTCAGACGTTATTAAACACATATGCATTAAACATCGGTCCAGCTTATCGAGGACAGTATTTAACAAACCGTTGGATTTGTGTTATCGGTTTCTGTGTAACAATATCAAGACTAGACTGGCAATAATGTATTTGAAAGAAAAAAAAACAGTGTCAAATTAAAAAAATAAATGTCTCAATTAAATACCTCAAGTACCGGGGTTAAAAATTTAATTCTGGGGAAACTCACGTGTGTGCGTGTGTGTGAAGGATTACTATAAATCGAGGACATATTGATGCATTTGACATTGTCATTGTAAAGTGTGGACATACAACTGTTCGAATCATAGAAATTGAGGACAAACGTGTGTGCAGGATTAAAATAAATCGAGGATATATCGATTCATGTATTACCGATCGTAGGCGTGATTTGTCTTCCTGAAAAAGCCTCATGTTTCTCCCATTTGACCACATTCGATTTAATTTTGTTCTCTGATTTGGTCAATATTATAAGTTACAAAATTACCTATCATTATTAAAGGTGGGACCAATGTCCGATACCACTGAACACACTGGCACTATAATTGTTCCCCTAACCAATGACATTATTTAATAAATAGCTGATTGGTCGGTTACCAGGCTTATTTAATTATGCCAATGAAATGTTCGAAATGTTATCAGTATAGCCGAAATCTTACTTAACCAGACAGTTTCAAAATATATTAAAGACTTTAGTCACACGCGCGTGTGTGTGTCCAATTACTACATATAGAGGACACTTTGGTTCTTTTATGAACAACTAGGGACGCTATCTGTCCTCGGTAGGTGGGGCCGATGTCAAATGTTATTAAACACATTTATATTAAACATCGGTCTAGTCAATCGAGGACAGTATATAAAAACGGTTGGATTGGTATGTAATCGGCGTCCGTGTAACAATATCAAGACCAGGTCGACAATTGTCACGTAGAGGAGTTAACTTAAGAGAAATAAACTTTCAATCAAAAAACAATCCGCCATTTTATAACGTAATGATCACGTGATTGTGCGTACACGTTCAAAACAGCTCTATCGAGGACAATGCTCCAAACATGTACATATTCAAATGAACGAGGACGTAGATTTTCAAGAGAATACACACCATAAATTTTTAGGCTATCACACAACACACCCTACATGTACTGTACCGTCAACCGAGGGAAAAAATAGAATTACAAGAATTTCAGATATATCTATATTTAGGCTCTCCTAAACATCCTCAGCAAGTTAGTTCTAACCGAGGACGTCCTCGGTAGACCGAGGACGTCCTCGATTCGACCCAAGTCCTCAATTAGAAGGTGTGTATCTACGTGTGTGTCCTCGTTTCACACACACACACACACACACACAGACACACACACACACACACACACACACACACACACACAGAGGGGCGACAGCATTATACGTTCACATTATGAATGTGGACGTATAAAAAAAGAATTAGTAAAATCGGTCAAAAAATAAAAAAGTTACGACTATGCATTGTCATTTTTTTCGTTCGTAAAATTCGGTGATTTCGGATTCGTAAAACGTTTCGAAAATATATTTAATCAAGGTTCGCACCCCATTTTTGGGGGGGTAGGTCAAAATTTCAGAAAGATCCTATGGATAGATTCTGAGAAATCCGATTTGCAGAAAACACACAAAAAAAAAATAATAATAATAATAACTTTAACAGAAACAATAAGCTTTCATATGTAATATGAAAGCTTAATAAGAATAATCTTAACAGAAACAATAAGCTTTCATATGTAATATGAAAGCTTAATAATAACACTAGACTTGCTTGCAAGGCTGAAAGGCTTTCACCTTGGCAGAACACGATCGCCAGTTCTATGACAAAAACACCCACAACTCACCTGTAAAATAAAAGCCGCACACACTTGCACAACTCAGATATTGACACATTCTTTGCATGTGCATTAAGATAGAAGGGAAGTGAAAAATATAGTTGAACAATTAACAACATCATGAACTTGAATTGGTAGAATCCTACAGCCGTCAGAAATCTAAAAACGCAATCAAAAACTCCAAATTTTCAGGAAAAAAAGAGAAAGGCGTGGTATCGCAATTCGATATTTATCACATCCACAATATCCCCAGCTGTACAAAAATATAACTTTTCCGAAAATCGGTTAGGAATTGACATAATTAGGACCGATTTTCATTTGTGCACGTTAAAGATTTACTTCATTTCCGTTCATGTCAGCTACTCAAATATGTAACTGGTTCAAAAAATGATTTAATATGCAATGAAATATCGACAATTTTCTGAGTCCGAGCACGTTAAAGATTTGGCACCACTAACATATAAAAATTTATTATTTATTACAGATAGAGTATATGCTCAAACTACATCATGCCTTCTGTCACAGGTGCAATATTCGTACTTCTGCACGATACTACTGCAAGATACAACTGCAACCTCTTAAAAATTGGATTTGTGCTGTTTTAAAAAAATAAGAACTCTACGATTTGACCAAAATGCGAAAAAAAGTGAAAAATCAAAGTTAACATTTCAGAGTAAAACTCATATTGTTGGAATCGGATAGATGTCAGCTATCCAAAAATATAAGTCATAATTCAAAATTCAAAAAAATAAAAATTTTGGAAATTTTTGAAAATTTTCCAATATTCACCAAAAAAATGAAAGCGACAAAGTTTCTAAATTTGACTTTTGTGAACTGCTATCTTCTTAGAAATGTCTCAACCTATCCAAAAATGTAAATTTCAGAGAAATCTGTTGACAATTACCAAAATTACGGCCGATTTTCAATTTTCGTGCACGTTTAAGATTTAACGCATTTCCGCTATGCGTACGAATTTCGTTTTACATTTAAGCACTAACTACCACCCAGTTTCCCGAAAGAAAATCAAACTTCAGACCTCTATCTCTTATAGTTGCTGAGAAATAGGTAAAGTGGAAAAATAAAAAAGAATAATAATAATCTCAGTAATAACAATAGTCTTTCACTATTGAAAAATGGTGAAAGCCTAATTAGTATGTTCCAAAACAAAATCACATAGCAACCAGGCCATTTATTTTCTGTTTTGCCGTTGAACATATCCTTTCAGGGATTTTAAGGGGTGCTAAAGATGAAAATCGTAGTAAAAGTTTGATCAGACGATATCCAACATATATTTGCTATTTTGTCAATTTATTTAGAATTGCACGGTTGCTGAAGACGAAAATCGTTGTAAATGCACTCTTTTCGAAACGAAGAATCCACAACATCATAGTGCTATACATAAGAACAATCTATACATTAGTAGTAATTGGTATATTATAACTTTGGTAGGATTAACTGAAGTTAATCAAATCAATTAATTAGCACCTTAGTGCCAGCTAGTGGACAGGAGATTATAGATTATTGTTGATTGGGTAATCAACAAAGCAGCCGCCACAGCTGTACGTGTGTTCATTTAACACGTGAATTAAAATAAGATTTTGGGTGTACTGTACGATAGATCTATAATATTTTCCGATACCGTAACGTTATCAAGATACGAGTCTCTATAAATCGATGTCAATTTTATAGTCAATTAAAGCTTACCTTCACTTTCGTGCATTTTGACTTTGATGTAATTAAACAATGGCAGGTTCGAGAATCGTCGCATTTCGGCTCGTTGGTCGTTCTCATTTTTTGGACCCATGGCGATAAGAACCTTTTAAACAATGATATTCAATACGCATTCCGTATTTTACATGCCGTATGACGAAGCGCCAGTTAACAGAATTCAGCTATCGATAAAATTCTCTTCGAAAACAAAATTATTGGCCATTTTTATTTCCATTTAAGGCCTATAAATTATTTTTTAAAGATGGTATGAGATATTATTCGCAGTAAATAATGAGTTGTCGACGGTTTTATCATTGGCCCGTGACAGTTGATTAGTATTACTCAATGACCCACACCCGCTTGCCGATTAATTTACATTATCAGCCACATGGTTTTGATTAACACTCAACGGCAATCTATATACTATCAGAATTAATTTTTTTCTGTCACTTATCAGAGTGAATTGCATGTAGATACCCCAAAACATTATTGCCTAAACCAAATATTTATCGCCCGCTCAGTCATCCACGTAACCATAATGCTTTGCATGCGATGTCTGGGCCAATCAGCAAATGAGTTGTATAGACAGCATGGCCACATGGTGTTTGTTTACATTTTCTAGGGGGTTTTGAAACTCGAGCGTGTCCGTTCAAAATCAATTCAGCGATAATATTTTGATCATATTTGTAATCTAAAGATTCTCCACTTTACAACGATGCCAATTATTATGCAAGAGGAATGACCGGTCGTTCCACAGCAAGCGAAGAAACATAACAAATTTCACCGAGAATTTTAAGAAATATGACAGATTTAAGAATACGGTACAAAACATTAAAATAAAGGTGTTGTAAAATCTTTTATTGCTATTTTGATCTTTTGTGTCGATAGATAGTATATTTATAGACTCATTTTTGAGAAAATCTAA
This sequence comes from Patella caerulea, assembly GCA_036850965.1. NCBI lineage: Eukaryota > Metazoa > Mollusca > Gastropoda > Patellidae > Patella > Patella caerulea. Next base: position 1,282,039 of record JAZGQO010000018.1, on the reverse strand, counting down.
AATTCGATTGAAATCAATATTTTCACTTATTTTGCCTTTAGTCCAAAATAATATTTTGAGCATTTCAACTCAAGATGGCGTGTTCAATCACAAATGTTTACTAATTCGTGGAAGAAATTGATCAGGATGCTCATATTTTTAGATTCAACGAAAAGTTACATTTTCCTTTTACCAGCACAAACATAAACTAGACCTGCATAGCAGGAATGACGGTTTCACTATTGCCACGATACCTTGCAACTTATGTCACTTTCGGTTTCACTTCCAGTACAAATCGAACCAATAAACAGAATTCCACATAAACATTGCACACATCAAATAAAATGGAAGCAGAATCAACCAATACATTTGTTGCATTTAAGTGTACAGTAGTTCCGGTGATAATGAAAATGTTCAATTACTTTTATGAAATCAGAAATGGCATAAGGCATCACATGGTGAAAATTTTATGCAAATCGAATAATATATGCCACTTTTATAGACCCAAAACCTTGAAAAGTGACTTGTAGAAAATCGGCAATTTCTCGGCAACCGTACAAGTTAGAAACGATTTTGTGACATCTGTATGATCGTATGGGTCCATTCTATTTGTTGATTGGCATCAAATATCATAATTGTAAAAACATTACAAATCAGACTCATTTGAATAAAATATCTGTTTTGAAGGCTAAAAATACAGTTTTTGCCAAAATGACATTACTTCCGGTGATACTAAAAACACGAAATTAGTTTTATAACATCGTCTATGACAGGCTTCAAAGGGTGAAAATTTTATGAAAATCGAATAATAGTTGACACTTTTATGGGCCAAAAACTTTCAAAAGTGACTTTTAGAAAAACGCCTATATCTCGGCAACTGACCAAGTTATAAACAATTTTATGATATCTATATGACCGTATGAGTTTTGTTAGTATGTGAATTTAAACCAAAAGTTAAATAGTTCTTGGCTGAAAAAATATCGATTTTAAAAGTTAAACATAACGCTAACGCTACAATATACGTCCACATTCCCATTCTCCACGCAAGTCTCGCTCTATCAAGCATTCGACTCTGCCGTCGGCTCGCGTACTATATAGGTTTGACCCGGAGGTCATCGATCACGTGATTTACTATGATCAAAAATGGCGTCTGTAAGAGAAATGTACTTGGCGTTATAAACACTTCATGATATTATGAATTTTAGTCAATTTTAGGCGCTATAAACACTTGATGATTTTTCGATCATATTTTAAACATATACCCAGAATTCTTTAATTTGAATTAACCACAGACATTTCTAAATTGATTGTTAGGCCTATCGATCGCGTTGTACAAACAAACAGACGCACGTGTATTCATTCTAAAATTAGCACGGCGACATGCGCAGTTCTTATTTCCGACCGATTAACCTGTGATCTTACGCGAAAGAGTTCTGTCTAATATTTGTAAATATATTGTTACTTTGCAATTGTGACCACATTTCTATTTCAATATGGTGATAGTATGAAATATATTATCATTTATTTGTTTTAAATCGCATCATTAAGCATTGTCCATCAACACCAAGAATCTTGGTGGCGTAGTCAATTGAGCCGTTAGCAGAGGTTAGTGTGAACTGCAAGGGAAGACAACTCTGTTTGGGAGATTGCCACATTCCTGCTTTGATTGATATGGTACTTTGTCAAGAAGGCTAGGCGTTTGGTTTGTTTAGCGTTGAGGGTCGTGCACCAACATTAATAGTTGCCGTCCTTAGAGTATAAGGAATAACTATACCAAGATAATCCATTCAGAATTGTGCCTTCCTAAAACTAAAGGCAAAAAGTGGGCGTGGCTCTGCCCTGGGGGTCGGGACATTCATCAAAATCAATAGTGGACGCCCTCAGGCTATAAGGAATACATAAACCAAGTACCAAGCTGATTCATTCAGAATTGCGGCCTGTAAACGACAAACACAAAAATTGGTCGTGTCTTGCCTGTGTGAGTCGGGACATGCAGTTGACGTCCTTGGGCTATATGGAATAAATATCCCAAGTTTAAAGACCTGTAGACAACACACATAGACACGAAGTAAAAATGGGCATGGCTCTGCCCCTGGGCGTTAGGAAATCACCAAAAACAATAGGGGTTATCTTTAGGGTATAAGGAATAGGTTTGTAAAGTTTTAAAAGGATCTGTTAAGAATTGCATCCTGTAGGCGAACAAAAGACACAAAAGCATTGGGCGTGGCTCTGTCCCAGGGCGTCCGTCATGCACCAAAATTTATAGTGGTCAGCCTTAGGGTATAAGGAATAAGTATAAAAAAAGTTTTCAAGACGATCGATTAAGAATTGTGGGCTGTAGGTGACACACAGACAAAAAAAAATGGGCGTGGCACTGTCCCTTGGGGTTGGGCATGCACCAAAAACAATAGGGATCTTCCTTAAGGTAAAAAGAATAAGTGTTGAAAGTTTCAAGATGATACATTAAGAAATGCAGCCTGTAGACGACAGACAAACAAATACACAAAATGGGTGTTGCTGTCCCATGGGGGTCGGGCATGCACCCAAAACAAAAGGGGTCATCCTTAGGGTATAAGGAATAAGTATTTTAAGTTTCAAAATGACCGATTAAGAATTATGGCCCGTAGGCGACACACAAAAAGAAAATGGGCGTGACTCTGCCCCTGGGGGTTGGGCATGCACCCCAAATGATAGAAATGTTCCTTAGGGTACAAAGAATAATCGTTCAAAGTTTCAAGATGATACGTTAAGAAATGTGGCTTGTAGACGACAAACAAATAAATACAAGGAATGGGCGTGGCTCTGCCATTGGGGGTCGGGCATGCACCAAAAAACAATACGGATCATCCTTAGGGTAAGTATACAAAGTTTTAAGAAAATACAGTTAGAATTGCGGCTTCTAGGCGACAGAGACACACAAAAAGAAAATGGGCGTGGCTCTGCCCTGGGAGGTTGGGCATGCACCCCAAACGATAGGGATCATCCTTAGAGTATAAAGAGTAAGTATACAAAGTTTTAAAGAAAATCCAATAAGAATTGTGGCCTGTAGGCGACACAAAGACACACGATAAGAAAATGGGTGTGGCTCTGCCCCAGGGGGTTGGGCATGCACCCAAAATGATAGGGGTGTTCCTTAGGGTACAAAGAATGTGTATGCTAAGTTTCAAAATTATAAGTTAAGAAATGTGGCCTGTAGACGACAAACAAATACATACTAGAAATGGGCGTGGCTCTGTCCCTGGGGGTCGGGTATGCACCAAAAACATTAGAGATCTTCCTTAGGGTATAAGGAATACGTATACCAAGCTTGAAGAAAATCCAGTAAGAATTGCGCCCTGTAGGCGACACAAAGACACGAAAAGAAAATGGGCGTGGGGCATACACCCCAAACGATTCCTTAGGGTACAAAGAATGTGTATGCAAAGTTTCAAGATTATAAGTTAAGAAATGTGGCCTGTAGACGACAAACAAACAAATACTAGAAATGGGCGTGGCTCGGCCCCTGGGGGTGGGGCATGCCCCAAAAACAATAGGGATCTTCCTTGGGGTATAAGGAATAAGTATACCATGTTTGAAGAAAATCCATGAAGAATTGCACCCTGTAGGCGAACCACACACACACACACACACACACAGAGACAGGGGCGACGGCATAATACGTTCACATTATGAATGTGGACATATAAAAATGCAGTTTTTGACCAAATGGTGTAACTTCCGGTGTCAATTTTAAATTATAATCAACTTGATATATATGACGCATACTTGCTTTTTGAATTAAATGATGTCACTTTTGCGAATATCCATTAATAATTGACTATTTTACAGGCAAAATTACGAAAACTGTGACTTATGCAAAACTACCCCTTTCTCGGCAACTGCTTATATTACAAACTAATTTTCACATCACTGGAAAACTGGCATCGTTTAATATGGGGTTTTTAGACTTTAAAGATAGGTTGCCAGGCAACGAAACATACGCCCACAGCAGGTAAATCGTCCGGGCAGTCAACAAGGGTTGTCGCATATTTTTCCTTTTTTGGTAATGAAACAAATCATTATGTAATTATCTGAAAATCATTAGAATCTGTTTGCTTTTTATAAAGTTTTTCCCCACGCTAACAATTAGTATAGGAAACATTTAACATCATGGATTTAGCTGTTCAGTTATCAAAATTCATTGAAAATCAAAATACTTGTTCGTTTCAACACCTTAAACTCTGTGTATCAATCTGAAGTCAATCGGATGATAAGTTTGGCATCTGTAGCGTCACAAGGTTTTTTGAAGTGATCAAGGGAGATAACTCTGGAAGTAATTATTTGAAATCAATGAAAATCAGTAGGCTTCTTCGTCTCATGACCTTAAACAGTGTGTGTAAATTTAAAGTCAATCAGATATTAACTTTGGCCTCTAGAGGGTCCACAGGATTTTTTGATGTGATCAAGGGCCATAACTCTCAGAGATCGCTGAAAATCAATAGGTGTCTTCGTCTCATAACCTTAAACACTGTGTATAAATTTAAAGTCAATCGCATATCAACTTTGGCCTCTAGAGCATCCACAAGATTTTTTTGAAGTGATCAAGGGCCATAACTCTGGCACTAATTATCGGAAATCGCTGAAAATCAATAGGCTTCTTCGTCTTATGACCTTAAAAACAGTGTATAAATTTAAAGTCAATCGGATATTAACTTTGGCTTTTAGAGCGTCCACAAGATTTTTTGAAGTGATCAAAGGACATAACTCTGGCACTAATTATCGGAAATCGCTGAAAATCAATAGGCTTCTTCGTCTTACGACCTTAAACACTGTGTATAAATTTAGAGCCAATCAGATATTAACTTTGGCCTCTAGAGCGTCCACAAGATTTGTTTAAGTGATCAAGGGCCATATCGGAAATCGCTGAAAATCAAAAGGCTTCTTCGTCTCATGACCTTAAACACTGTATATAAATTTAAAGTCAATCGAATATTAACTTTGGCCTCTAGAGCGTCCACAAGATTTTTTGAAGCGATCAAGGGCCATAACTCTGATAGTTATTATCGGAATTCGCTGAAAAACAATAGGCTTCTTCATCTCATGACCTTAAACACTGTGTATAAATTTAAAGTCAATCGGATATTAACTTTGGCTTGTAGAGCGTCCACAAGCAATTGTGGACGCCGGACCGCCGGACGGACGGACGGACGGACGGGGGCGACGACAATATACGACCAGATTTCAATGTGGGTGTATAAAAATCAGAAAATACTTGATTTTCAGCGTGCCATATTTTGCTGCCATATCATAGTATCCGTATGAATTAGGTATCATAAGATAGTACAATCCTATAGCAGTCCAATGGTACCCTAATTTATTTAATCCATTGACATCAGGTGGAGAAATCGCGTTTTTCCTCAGAATATCCTTTTTTTTTCAAAATATTGCACATTATTTCCACCACTTCCGGTTTCAGGATTTTTGTCGAAATTGCTTTATAAGTTGGTACTGGACTATAACTTCATGTTCCAGAAGTTTCAGAAACGTCAACTCTGCCATAAAACGAAACCCGGGCTCACAAAATGGGAAGGAAATTCGAAAAAAATCGAAAAATAAAGGGCGATAACTCTGAATGAAACTTATATTACTGGAATCGGATGGACTTCAGGTATTCAAAAATGTAGGTCAAATTTGAAAAATAACAAAAATTTCCTCGTAAACAACAGGTTTTCAATTTTCGAACGATAAAAGTCATAGACGAATGTTCGAAATTGAAAAATGTGAGATCGCCATTGTGTCAGAAAAGAATCAGGGATTCCAAAAATGTAATTTGTTTGAAAATGGATAAAGAATTGACGAAACTATGGCCGATTTTTACTTCCGGTATGCGCAGAAATTTCAAAAATATTTTATCAAGTAGCCACCACATGGTTTTCCGATAGAAAATCTAATTCCAGATCGATATCTGTTTTCGATTATGGAGATCTATGCCCCGGCGGTAAATAATAATAATAATAACTAGACCTGCATGCAGGAATGGCGGGTTTTACTGGTGCCAAGTTACTCTTAAACATGTCACTTCCGGGGCCAAGTTACCCTTGAACATATGTCACTTCCGGTACCAACGAAACCACTAAACAGGTTTCCAAATTAATATTGCACACAAATAAAATGGACGCAGAATCAACCAATCAATCCAGCAATATCAAGTCATTTTATACATTTGTTACTTGTAAATGATCTTGACAAAATTAAATTACTTCCTGTGTTAATGAAAATGTTCAATTAGTCTTATGAAATCAGAAATGGCATACGATATCATATAGTGAAAATTTTATGTAAATCGAATAATAATTGCCACTTTTAAAGACAAAAAAACTTGAAAAGTGACTTGTAGAAAATCTGCTATTTCTCTGCAACCGTACAAGTTACAAACCATTTTGTGGTATCTGTATGATCGTATGGGTTCATTCTATTTGTTGATTAGCATCAAATACCATAATTTGAAAAAGATTTCAAAACAGACTCATTTGAATAAAATATCTGTATTGAAGGCTAAAAATACAGTTTTTGCCAAAATGACGTTACTTCCGGTGATAATGAAAATCTTAAATTACTTGTATGAAATCCCAAATGGCATTAGGTATAACATGGTGTACCGTTTATGAAAATCGAATAATAATTGACACTTTTATGGCCCCGAAACCTTCAAAAGTGACCTGTAGAAAACCATCTATTTCTCGGCAACCAAACAAGTTAGAAACAATTTTATGATATCTATATGACCATATGAGTTGTGTTTATATGTGAATTTAAACCAAAAGTTAACATTATTAATACATATTAAAGGAGCTAAATCGCTAACATTTGGGACCTAGAAATTGAATCAAGTGGATTCATATACATATGAATGTATATAAACTGATTTGCATTCAATTGTTTCCGTTTTTACTCTTATGTCAAATCAGTTATGTTCGGCGAAATAAACCAGAAGTGTCAACTGAAGGCATTTTTTTTAGCGTCTAGTTATTCCAGTCTACATGCGCCGTTTGATTTGGTACAATGTTTTAGACTCGTTCCTCGAGTCTCTTGCTAGAACTGGGGCTGAAACGCATTATGGTACACGATTCGTGTACCAATGGTAAAATATTTATTTTTTCTTAAATATTGAATATCAGGAGCCCATCTTTTTCCGGTAAGATCAGATCATCAATTTTGATTATAATTGACATATAATTCGTGTTTTGTATGTTAAAGATTTTGAATGACATTGAGTTAAAGACTTAGCTCCTTTAAGTTATTCTTGGTTGAATAAAACATTGATTTAAAAAGTTTAAAATGCAGTGATGTCACTTCCGGTGTCAATTTTAAATTGTAATCAACTTGATATGACGCTACATGCTTTTTGAATCAAATGATGTCACTTTTATAAAAATCCAATAATAATTGACTATTTTACAGGCAAAATAACGAAAACAGTGACTTATGCAGAACTGCCCATTTCTTGGCAACTGCTTATATTACAAACTAATTTTAACATACATTTTCTTCGTATGGATTATAGCTACATGTTTATAAAAGTTACGAAGAAATATTTTAAAATCTGAAAAGCCTGAATGGGTTGTAAATAGGTCAATTTTACACCATTTTTAGCCTCTTAATCGAAATTGCTCGAAAATGAAATCGAAATTAAAAAAACTGCTTCCTACATTTTTTGCGCCTTGAAAGGGCACACTCTTTGAGTCAAATAATTTTTCCAAAAAATAATATTTGTTTTCGAAGAAGGAAAATAACTGTCAAAATCGTAGTTTTTGGTAAAATTATGCCACTTCCGGTGCCGACAGATAACACTTTTGGTAATAAAAAACATAACGATAACGCTAAAATATACGTCCACATTCCTGCTTTAATTGATATGGTACTTTGTCAAGAAGGCTAGGCGTGTCTTGCCTGTGTGAGTCGGGACATGCAGTTGACGTCCTTAGACTATAAGGAATACATATCCCAAGTTTAAAGACGATCCATTAAGAATCGTGGCCTGTAGATAACACACGCAGACACGGAGTAAAAATGGGCATGGCTCTGCCCCTGGGGGTCAGGAAATCAACAAAAACAATAGGGGTCTTCTTTAGGGTATAAGGAATAGGTATTTTCAAGATAATCCATTCAGAATTGTGCCTTCCTAATGCTAAAGGCAAAAAGTGGGCGTGGGGGTCGGGACATTCATCAAAATCAATAGTGGACGCCCTCAGGCTATAAGCCAAGTACCAAGCTGATTCATTCAGAATTGTGGCCTGTAAACGACAAACACAAAAATTGGACGTGTCTTGCCTGTGTGAGTCGGGACATGCAGTTTAAAGACGATCCATTAAGAATCGTGGCCTGTAGATAACACACACAGACACGGAGTAAAAATTGGCATGGCTCTGCCCCTGGGGGTTAGGAAATCACCAAAAACAATAGGGGTCATCTTTAGGGTATAAGGAATAGGTATTTTCAGTTTCAAGATGACCGATTAATAAGTGTGACCTGTATGCGACACACAAAAAGAAAATGGGCGTGACTCTGCCCCTGGGGCTGGGCATGCACCCCAAATTATAGGAATGTTCCTTAGGGTACAAAGAAAAAGTACTCAAAGTTTCAAGATGATACGTTAAGAAATGTCGCTTGTAGACGACAAACAAATAAATACAAGGAATGGGCGTGGCTCTGCCATTGGGAGTCGGGCATGCACCAAAAACAATACCGATCATCCTTAGGGTGTAAAGATTAAGGATACAAAGTTTTAAGAAAATCCAGTTAGAATTGCGGCCTGTAGGCGACACACAGACACACAAAAAGAAAATGGGCGTGGCTCTGCCCCTGGGGGTTGGGCATGCACCCCAAACGATAGGGATCATCCTTTGAGTATAAAGAGTAAGTTTGAAGAAAATCCAGTAAGAATTGCACCCTGCAGGCGACACAAAGACACACGAAAAGAAAATGGGCGTGGCTCTGACCCTGGGGGTTGGACATGCACCCCAAACGATAGGGATGTTCCTTAGGGTACAAAGAATGTGTATGCAAAGTTTCAAAATTATAAGTTAAGAAATGTGGCCTGTAGACGACAAACAAACACATACTAGAAATGGGCGTGGCTCTGCCCCTGGGTGTCGGGAATACACCAAAAACAATAGAGATCTTCCTTGGGGTATAAGGAATACGTAAACCAAGTTTGAAGAAAATCCAGTAAGAATTGCTCCATATAGGCGACACAAAGACACACGAAAAGAAAATAGGCGTGGCTCTGCCCCTGGGGGTTGGGCATGCACCCCAAACAATAGGGATGTTCCTTAGGGTACAAAGAATGTATATGCAAAGTTTCAAGAGTATAAGTTAAGAAATGTGGCCTGTAGACGACAAACAAACAAATACTAGAAATGGGCGTGGCTCTGCCCCTAGGGGTCGGGCATGCATCAAAAACAATAGGGATCTTCCTTGGGGTATAAGGAATAAGTATACCAAGTTTGAAGAAAATCCATGAAGAATTGCGCCCTGTAGGCGAACCACAGACACACACACACACACACACATACAGGGGTGACGGCATAATACGTTCACATTATGAATGTGGACGTATAAAAATGACAATTGAGACAACGAAGCATATGAACTTTGTTTTATACAAATCGAACAATAAAAAATTAATCTAGAACTGAAAAACTGAATTAGCCAATGGCGGCCAAGGAAAATTACTGAGACAAGATTTTTTAACATTTTTGCACTTGTCAGATGACTCTTTAATTCTGTGCACAATACGACTAAAAAATATTCATAAATAAAAATGTTTTTTGTAAAATTTTTAATTTTCAAAATTTGGCGCCTAATATCTTCGAAGATTTGCCGAAAATCAAAAATCGAAAGTAGCGTAGCTATGTGCCCTGTCTCAGGCTATGCCAAAATGTATCGAAAGTTAAAATCCAATGATTATTGTTAAAATTACTGCAATATTTTCAAAAACGATAACTTCGGTGATTTCGGACATTTCGCATTGTCGCAGAACGTTCAAAATAGCTTTATCCTCCAAGTCACACCCACTTTCCCAGTAAAACCGAAGAAATCGTAACGATGCGACACGTAGTTGCTGAGATCTATTCAAATTGGAATCTGAATAATAATAATAAGAACTAGACCTGCAAGCAGCACTGAACCGGCTTTCAGGAATCATACAGGAAGTTTATTATACCCTAGCCGATCCATTGAGCTACCAAACTTTAATTGTTTTGCTTCAGTGACACCCTCTATCATATGTAAAAGTAATATTTGCTGGCGAAAAGACCTTTCAAAATTGTAAATTATGGCAAAATTACGTCACTTCCGGTGCCGAAAGAAATTATTATAGGTGAAAAATAAGTCGAAAATTCGCAACATACAAAATACAAACTTTGTTTTATACATATCGGGCAATAAATAATTAACCTATAACCAATAAACTGAAATTAAGAAGGTAAAAAACTTAAAAGTGACACTGGGACAATTGGCTATTTTTCGACAAGGGAACATGCTAGAAGCCTTTTCTTGATATCAATATGATGGTATTGATTCAATCTTACTGCCCATTAGAGTCAGACGTTATAAAGTTAAACGAATAATAAACATAAACCACTTCAAAAAAAAAATGTTTGTTTTGAAGGCCAAAAATACGTTTTTTGAAAAAATTACATTACTTCCGGTGATATTGAAAATGTTAATTTAGTTCATAGAAGTCATAAATGGCATAAGGCATCAAATGGTAAAAAAAAATATAAAAATCGAATAATAATTGACACTTTTATAGACCAAAAACCTTGAAAAGTGACTTATCGAAGATCGGCTATTTCTCTGTAACCGTACAAGTTAGAAACCATTTTGTGGTATCTGTATGGTCGTATGGCTTCATTCTATTCGTTGATGGGAATCAAATATCATAATTTTAAAATTATTATAAGGCAGACTTATTTGAATAAAATATCTGTTTTTTAGGTTTAAAATATAGTTTTTGCCCAAATGACGTCATTTCCGGTCACAGTGAAATTGTAAAATTGGCTTGACCTAGAACAAATTGACACTAAGCATCAAATGGAAAAATAATATTGCAAATCGAATAATAATTCACTCTTTTATAGGCAAAATAACGTGAAAAGTGACGCATGCAAAATTGCATATTCCTCGGCAACTGCTCATATTACAAACTAATTTTCGCATACAATCTCTTCTTCTGGATTATTGCTACGAGTTTATTAAAATTACAAATAAATATTTCAAAATATGAAGACGCTGAATGAATTGTAAACAACTGAATTTTACACTTTATTTTACATTTTATTCGAAATTGCCCGAAAATGAAATTGAAATTAAAAAATCTGAGCTAAGGATATTGTGCACCTTTGCAGGGTGCATCCGTTTAGTTATATCAGTTTTGAAAAAAAATAATATTTGCTTTCAAAAAGTAGTACCGAACTGTCAAAATTATAGTTTTTGTTAATATTACGTCACTTCCGTTGCCGACAGAAAAATTTCACCATAACAAAAAAAATTACAATTGGGACCACGGAGCATATGAACTTTGTTTTATACAAATCGAACAATAAATAATTTTTCTGGGTACGAAAAACTAAATTAGCCGTTGGCGGCTAACGAAAATAACCGAGACAATTTTTTTTCCCATTTCTGGTCAAGTAGGATGATATTTTAACCCTGTGTAAAATACCATCAAAAAATATTCATAAATAAAAAAGGTTTTCGTAAAAAAAATATTTTTTATCAAAATATCGGACATTTTTTCGACTACTTCCGGTTTTACGATCGTTGCCGTGATAGCTTTACGAAGTTCTTTGGATACTTAACTTTCTGTACCAGAAGTGTCAGAAAGATCCATTGAGTAGTTTTGGAAAAAAAGATAAATTAAAGAGCGTTTACAAAAATTTTACGATTTTTCAATTTTTTTCAAAGTTTGATGTCATTTTTGGACCACCTACATTATTTCAATGCTTTTCATTTTGGATTCACTATATAGACAACCGATAGGACTATGAGTAAGAAAAGTTTCAGAAAAATCGTAGGCGTCATTTTCGAGAAAAGGGCGTCTCAGAATGTTAAAAAATCGGAAAATACTAGATTTTTGGCATACAATAATTTATTTCCTTACCATCGAAATCGTATTATTTAGATACCATATGATGGTCCATTAATAGGGCTATCCAACGACACTTTAGTTCTTTTGGTCCGCTATTACCTAAGTGAGCAATCAAGTTTTTCGCAAGTGCGACAATATTTTTAACCTTTTTTTTCATTTTTTGAATACTCCCGGTATGGTTATTATTGTCGGAATAGTTTTAATAGTCGGTTTGGGCGCTAAAATAGCCACAGGGCTCTGTAATGATATATTACATTATCTGATCAGATAAAATGCCCCTGAGAAATCCTATGTTCAAAAGTGCCAAAAATGCAAAAAATTTAAAATATCGAAAATTAAATTTCAATAATTACATACATATTATACATCGTTAGAATCGTAATTAGGTCAGCTATCTGAATATACAACCTTTTTTTAAAAATCTCTTAAAATAAAAAAATAGTAGATCATTTTTCAAAATTTCACGATTTTTCGACTTTTTTCGATTTTCAGTCCCTTTTTTATTCTATTCCAGACATTTCAAAGTCTTATTGGTTGGCTTCATGCAAAATACCTCCAAAAGGACTCTCGATAGAAAAAATTAAAAAAACATTGTAGGTTAAGTTTTCGAGATACAGGCGTCCAAAAATGCTAAAAATCAGAAAATTCGTGATTTTCAGCGTGCCATATTTTGCTTCCTGATCAAAGTATCCGTATGAATTGGGTATCATACGATAGTACAATCCTAGTGCAGTCCAATTATACCCTAATTTCTTTAATCCATTGATATCGGGCGGAGAAATCGCGTTTTTCCCCAAAATATCCATTTTTTGCATTTTTTTCAAAATATTGCCCATTATTTCGACCACTTCCGGTTTAATTACTGGAATCGGATGGACTTCAGGTATCCAAAAATGTAGGTCAAATTTGAAAATTTTGAAAAATAACAAAAATTGTCTCGTAAACAACATGTTTGCAATTTTCAAACGATAAAAGTCATAGACGAATGTTCGAAATTGAAAAATGTCTCAGACGAAACTATGGCCGATTTTCAATTTTTAGATAACGTACAAATTTCGGTCACTTCCGGTATGCGCAGAAATTTCAAAAATATTTTATCAAGTAGCCACCACATGGTTTCTCAATAGAAAATCTGATTCCAGATCGATATCTGTTTTCGATCATGGAGATCTAGGCCCTCGCGGTAAATAATAATAATAAATAACTAGATCTGCTAATGTCCCATGCAGATATGAAAGCTTTCATATTCATCGTCACGTGTCATTGATTGTATCAAGTATCCTAAATAAAAGGATAAGAAGAAAAAATTATCAAAATTGGTCAAAAACTCGCGAAATTACAAGTCTAAATATAGTATGAAACATTGCACCCAGGCATAACAATAATCTGAAAACTAAAGGGAAATAACTGAAACTTGTATTACTGTAATGAGACGGATGAGAAAATGAAATGAAAATGGCGGGAAAAAAAATTAAAAATGGCAGGTTGGACAGGCGACCTTACTCCTTGTCACGTACAACCGGGCATTCGAAAACACGCTAGTTAACTCAATGACAGGCGCGCGTGCTAGCCATTCAGCCACCCAACCCCCCTTTGAAATCCGACACGTGCAATATGTCATATAGGAAGAATAAGAAGTCGCTCACAACAAAATGGTAAATTAATGAGTTTAGGTCAAAAGGTTGAGCTACTATTTTAGAGTACTTAATAGTTTTAAAGAGACACGTTAAGGGTTGTTCATAGTTAAATGAAAGTTTAATTTTAAATAAGACCAATAAAATTGGGATTTAATAATGCCAGACAAATATTTCCAATATGTTTGGTTATAAGTAGGAAATCATGACGACTTCTTAAGCATGTTTTAAACAAAGGATCATAGACTGAATTATACAAGAATGGCACTCTGCAATAAAAAAACTGGCCAAAGCAACATTTCTATGCAGAAATTAAATAATTGCTAGAACCAGAAAAATATTTATCCACTATAATAAATAAGCAACATAGAGAAAATGAAATGAAATTGAATGGGGTTTAACGTCCTACTGTTCTGCTCCTAAAATGGGCTAATGAAGACTGGCATATGCCATAAAGTGTGCAATGAGGGAAATTTTACCCCGGGCAGCGGCGTTACGGCCTACGAGGTTGGACAGGCGACCATACTCCTTGTCACGTACAACCAAGAAATCGAAACAACGCCAGTTGACTCAATGACAGACGTTATGATACAGAGCGCACGTGCTAACCATTCAGCTACGCAACCTCCCTAAAATCGGCAAATTGCTGACCTACAGCGAGAAACATTTCAACCTGGCCAAGTTTTCTATTTTAACAGTTTAATTTGCACGGTACCTTTAGTTATCAACCGAATATTACAAAACTTTTAAAAATAAGCTCCCCCTGACCAGCTTAAGCGTTCACAATAAACGTTTGCCCCTTAAAATCGGCAAATTGCTGACTTTAAAGTTAGAAACATTACAACCGGGCGAAATTTTCTGTTTTATCACTTTTACAGTACCTTTGATTACCAACCGATTATTACAAAACTTTGAAAATAAAAGAGAAAGAGAGAAATGCGGCCTAATGTCCATTTGACACAAAGTAGGTAATTTCGGGACTAACATATGTTTTTAAATTTTATTTAAAAACTCCCCTTGCGCTTACTGGTCTTTAGCCGTTGGGAGGAAACCGAAAGACACGGAGAAAACCCACGAGGTTGGACATCATACTTCATGTCACGTGCAACCTCTAGATCGAAACGACGCTCGTTGACTCAATGACAAACGTTACGATACACCGCTCACATGCTAACCATTCAGCCATTCAGCCTCCCTGAATTCGGAAAATTGCTGACTTATAGCAAGAAATTTTCTGTTTTAACAGTTTAATGTGCACGGTACTTTAATTGCCAACCGATTATTACAACTGACCAGCTTAATCGTGTGCAATAAACGTTTGGCCTGAATTGAAAGTTCTGCACGGAGAAAGTTCATCTTGATTTCCCGGCGTGGTTCCCCGTTGTCAGTGAGGCAGAACGGAGGGCCTGACAAGCACAGCTGTCTAGTCGTTCGGATGGGATGAAACACCAAGGTCCCGTGTACACATTGGAGTGCACGTAAAATATCCCTAAGTAGTTGGAATTCGATACTGTTGAATAAGCTCTATACGATGACTAAATGTGTGGATTGTAGTCACCCACACTGCATGTTTCGCTTAACAATGAAAGGGTGCCGTTTTCAATTTTCGATCCTTTTGTTCTTCTACTCCAGATATGTTGGACTGTTGATCGATGGTTTCATATAAAAGACTACCAATAAGACTCTTTGTAGAAGAAGTTCCCAAAAAATATTATGTTGACTTTACGAGAAAGACCTCTAAACATGCTCCAAATTGTAAAAATACGACTTTTTGGATTTTCAATCGCTTTTTTTCGGCTATCCCTGATATTTAAAAAAAATGATACAATGATTTCAAACAACAGGCTAGCTATTAGACTCTCTATTGACAAAAGTTTCATCGCCCTCCCTTCATTATAACCGAAGTTATCGTGCCCTAAAGAATCAACAAATCAGCATCCTTATCTCTGCTTACCCTAAGCAGAAAATGCTCATCTTTGAACTCAATCATGACATTGACCTAGTGAACGTCTACACCAAGTTTGAACATTCTAGCTTAATCAGAAGGAGAGTTATTGTGTTCCAAAGTCCCGGCCCTTCAAATTGCTTCTATTTTTCATTTTCAATTGAAAATGGTGACCATCACGTGACCGAAATCAAAATTCGGATCCGATAGATTTTTAGGCATTCCTTCAAGGATTCTGAAAATATAACTCCCGAGTCTGTAAGTAAAATAGCAAAAAAGCCTTTTTGATTTTTCACGTTTAAAGATGGTGGCACTTCCGGTTCGATCGACAAACTCCATATTTTGTGTACGAATCAGTAATTACTTGTCTAGTATCAAAAAAAAAAATTAGGTCATTCTGACCTATATTTCGACGATTTTTTTGAAAACTTTGATCCTTAATTTCGTCAAGGGGAGATAATTTAGACCATTTATAATTATATTTTTGAAGTCACATCGGTAACATCTACTTATACACTAAATTTCATGAAAATCGTACAACTATTAAAGAAGTTCTCAAATTGGTCTAAACTTCCGGTTCGAAATCACAGCGACGAATTTTCGAAATTGGAAAATGCGAAACTGCAGATGAAAATGATTTTTTTCAAGGTATTCAAAGAAAAAAGAATTAGTAAAATCGGTCAAAAAATAACAAAGTTACGACTATGCATTGTCGGTTTTTTCGTTCGTAAAATTCGGTGATTTCGGATTCGTAAAACGTTTTGAAAATATATTTAATCAACAGCCACCACCCATTTTTGGGGGGATAGGTAAAAGTTTCAGAACGATCCTATCGTTAGATTCTGAAAAATCCGATTTGTGGACAAAACACAAAAAAAAACAATAATAATCTTAACAGAAACAATAAGCCTAACTAGACCTGCATGCAGGAATGACGGGTTTCACTGGTCCCACGTTACCTTTGAACTTGTGCCACTTTCGGTGCCACGTTACCCTTGAACATATGTCACTTCCGGTACCAAAGAAACCAATAAACTGGTTTCCACATAAGCATTGCACACATCAAATAAAATGGACACAGAATCAACCAAACCCAGCAACATCAATTCATTTTATACATTTGTTACTTGTAAATGATCTTGACAAAATTAAATTACTTCCTGTGTTAATGAAAATGTTCAATTACTTTTATGAAATCAGAAATGGCAAAAGGCATCACATGGTGAAAATTTTATGCAAATCAAATAATTTATGCCACTTTTATAGACCCAAAACCATGAAAAGTGACGTGTAGAAAATCGGCTATTTCTCGGCAACCGTACAAGTTAAAAACGATTTTGTGGCATCTGTATGATCGTATTGGTCCATTCTATTTGTTGATTGGCATCAAATATCATAATTTTAAAAAACATTACAAATCAGACTCATTTGAATAAAATATCTTTTTTGAAGGCTAAAAATACAGTTTTTGCCAAAACGACATTACTTCCGGTGACACTAAAAACGTTAAATTAGTTTTACAACATGTTCTATGACATTGGGCTTCAAAGGGAGATAATTTTATGAAAATCGAATAATAATTGATACTTTTATGGGCCAAAAACCTACAAAAGTGACTTTTAGAAAACCGCCTATATCTCGGCAACCGAACAAGTTAGAAACAATTTTATGATATCTATATGACCGCATGAGTTTGGTTAGTATGTGAATTTAAACCAAAAGTTAATATTCTTATTACATATTAAATAATTCTTGGTTGAAAAAAATATCGATTTAAAAGTTAAAAATGTAGTTTTTGAAAAAATGGTGTCACTTCCGGTGTCAATTTTAAATTATAATCAACTTGATATGACACATACTTGCTTTTTGAATCAAATGATGTCACTTTTGTGAATATCCATTAATAATTGACTATTTTACAGGCAAAATTACGAAAACAGTGACTTATGCAAAACTGCCCTTTTCTCGGCAACTGCTTATATTACAAACTAATTTTCACATACATTCTCTTCGTATGGATTATAGCTACAAGTTTATAAAAGTTAAGTAAAAATATTTTAAAATCTGAAAAGCCTGAATGGGTTGTAATTGAATAGGTCAATTTTAAGCCTTTTTTCACCTCTTAATCCAATTTGCTAGAAAATGAAATAGAAATTTAAAAAACTGCTTCCGCCATTTTTTGTGCCTTTAAAGGACACACTCTTTGAGTCATATAATTTTTGAAAAAAATAATATTTGTTTTTGAAGATCGTAAATAACTGTCAAAATTGTAGTTTTTGGTAAAATTATGCCACTTCCGGTGCCGACAGACCAAAAAGACCAAAAAACTTGAAAAGTGACTTGTAGAAAATCTGCTATTTCTCTGCAACGGTACAAGTTAGAAACCATTTTGTGGTATCTGTATGATCGTATGGGTTCATTCTATTTGTTGATTGGCATCAAATACCATAATTTGAAAAAGATTTCAAAACAGACTCATTTGAATAAAATATCTGTTTTGAAGGCTAAAAATACAGTTTTTGCCAAAATGACGTTACTTCCGGTGATAATGAAAATCTTAAATTACTTGTATGAAATCACAAATGGCATTAGGTATAACATGGTGTAACGTTTATGAAAATCGAATAATAATTGACACTTTTATGGCCCCGAAACCTTCAAAAGTGACCTGTAGAAAACCGTCTATTTCTCGGCAACCGAACAAGTTAGAAACAATTTTATGATATCTATATGACCATATGAGTTGTATTTATATGTGAATTTAAACCAAAAGTTAAAATTATTAATACATATTAAGTTATTCATGGTTGAATAAAACATTGATTTAAAAAGTTTAAAATGCAGTTTTTGACCAAATGACGTCACTTCCGGTGTCAATTTTAAATTGTAATCAACTTGATATGACGCTACATGCTTTTTGAATCAAATGATGTCACTTTTATAAAAATCAAATAATAATTGACTATTTTACAGGCAAAATAACGAAAACAATGACTTGTACAGAACTGCCCATTTCTTGGGAACTGCTTATATTACAAACTAATTTTAACATACATTTTCTTCGTATGGATTATAGCTACAAGTTTATAAAAGTTACGAAGAAATATTTTGAAATCTGAAAAGCCTGAATAGGTTGTAAATAGGTCAATTTTACACCATTTTTAGCCATTTAATCGAATTTGCTCGAAAATGAAATCGAAATTAAAAAAACTGCTTCCGACATTTTTTGCCCCTTGAAAGGGCACACTCTTTGAGTCAAATAATTTTTCCAAAAAATAATATTTATTTTCGAAAAATGGTACCTAACTGTCAAAATGGTAGTTTTTGGTAAAATTATGCCACTTCCGGTGCCGACAGATATCACTTCCGGTAATAAAAAAATAGGTTGCCAGGCAACGAAACATACGCCCACACAGCAGCCAAATCGTCCGGGCAGTCAACAAGAATTGTCGCATATTATCAGGAATTATCAGAAAATCATTAGAATTTGTTTGGTTTTTATAATCAAACGTTTTTTTTTTAAATCATATAATAATTGTGACCTCCAGAGGCACCACAAGCTAAAAAGGATGATTTTTCATACAATCAGGGGACATAATTCAGGAAATAATGACCCGATGGGCGCAAATATCGAAAGGAACCAAGGTCTTTGGGTTATAAACATGCATGTCAAGTTTCATCAAAATCGATTCAAAATTGTGACCTCTATAGGGTCCACAACCTTGATATAACATATTTTCACACTATTCGTGTACAAACGGCGGCCATTTTGTCCGTCAATTCTAGTCCGGTTTTCACGTAATTCAAACTCTCTCTTCATTACCATGTAACGGTGATATAGTCAAACGTTTTTTTAAATCGGATAATAATTTTGACCTCCAGAGAGACCAAAAGCGAACAAAAGCGATTTTTCGTACAATCAGGGGCCATAATTCAGGAAGTTACGAATCAATGAGCTCAAAAATCGAAAGGAACCAAGATCTTTGGGTTATAAACATGCATGTCAAGTTTCATCAAAATCGGTTCAAAATTGTGACCTCTATAGGGTCCACAACCTTGATATAACATATTTTCACACTAATCGCGTACAAACGGCGGCCATTTTGACTGTCATTTTCACGAAATTTTAACTCAATCTTAATTACCATGTAACGGTGATATAATCAAACGGTTTTTTAAATCGGATAATAATTTTGACCTCCAGTGGGACCACAAGCTAAACAGGGTGATTTTTCGTACAATCAGGGGCCATAATTCAGGAAGTTACGAATCAATGAGCGCAAATATCGAAAGGAACCAAGATCTTTGGGTTATAAACATGCATTTCAAGTTTCATCCAAATCGGTTCAAAATTGTGTCCTCTACACTGTTCACAACCTTGATATAACATATTTTCACACTATTCGCGTACAAATGGCGGCCATTTTGTCCGTCAATTTTGGTCCGATTTTCACGAAATTTTTACTCAATCTTAATTACCATGTAACGGTGATATAATCGAACGGTTTTTTAAATCGGATAATAATTTTGACCTCCAGTGGGACCACAAGCTAAACAGGGTGATTTTTCGTACAATCAGGGGCCATAATTCAGGAAGTTACGAATCAATGAGCGCAAATATCGAAAGGAACCAAGATCTTTGGGTTATAAACATGCATTTCAAGTTTCATCCAAATCGGTTCAAAATTGTGTCCTCTACACTGTTCACAACCTTGATATAACATATTTTCACACTATTCGCGTACAAATGGCGGCCATTTTGTCCGTCAATTTTGGTCCGATTTTCACGAAATTTTTACTCAATCTTAATTACCATGTAACGGTGATATAATCAAACGGTTTTTTAAATCGGATAATAATTTTGACCTCCAGTGGGACCACAAGCTAAAAAGGGCAATTTTTCGGACAATCAGGGGCCATAATTCAGGAAGTTGCGATCCGATTGGAACAAATATCGAAAGGAACCAAGATCTTTGGGTTATAAACATGCATTTCAAGTTTCATCCAAATCGGTTCAAAATTGTGTCCTCTACACTGTTCACAACCTTGATTTAACATATTTTCACACTATTCGCGTACAAATGGCGGCCATTTTGTCCGTCAATTTTGGTCCGATTTTCACGAAATTTGAACTCAACCTTCATAACCATGGAACGGTGATATAATCAAACGGTTTTTTAAATCGGATAACAATTTTGACCTCCAGAGGTACCACAAGCTAAAAAGGGTGATTTTTCGGACACTCAGGGGCCATAATTCAGGAAATTACGATCCGATTGGCGCAAATATCGAAAGGAACTAAGATCTTTGGGTTATAAACATGCATGTCAAGTTTCATCCAAATCGGTTCAAAATTGTGACCTCTATAGGGTCCACAAGCTAAAAACGTGATTTTTCGTACAATCAGGGGCCATAATCCATGAAGTTTTGATCCGATACATGCCAATATCGAAAGGAACCGAGATCTTATGGGGATAAACCTATATTTCAAGTTTCGTCAAAATCGGATAAGAATTCTGACCTGTAGAGAGTCCACAAACAAATTGTGGACGGCCGGACGTCCGGACGGACAGGGGCGACGACATAATACGTCCACATGAAAATGTGGGCGTATAAAAACAATAGTGTTTCACACAAGCTTCGCAGTGTGAAACCCTAATAATAATTTTAACAAAAACAATAGTGTTTCACACAAGCTACGCAGTGTGAAACCCTAACTAGACCTGCAAGCAGCACTGAATCGGCTTTCAGGAATCATACAGAAAGTTTATTATACCATAGCCGATACATCGAGCTACCAAAAAATACTTTAGTTGTTTTGCTTCAGTGACACCCTATACCATATGTAAAAGTAATATTTGCTAGCGAAAAGACCGGTCAAAATTGTAAATTATGGCAAAATTACGTCACTTCCGGTGCCGAAAGAAATTTTTATAGGTGAAAAATAAGTCGAAAATTCGCAACATACAAAATACAAACTTTGTTTTATCATATCGGACAATAAATAATTAACCTAAAATCCATAAACTGAAATTAAGAAGGTAAAAAACTTAAAAGTGACCCTGGGATAATTGGCTATTATTCGACAAGGGAACATGCTAGAAGTCTTTTCTTGATTTTCTTGATATCAATATGATGGTATTAATTCAGTCTTACTGCACATTACAGTACGTCGTTATAAAGTTAAACGAATAATAAATATCAATCCCTTGAAAAAAATGTTTGTTTTGAAGGCTAAAGATAGGCTGGCACTGCCAGGCAGGATACGCCCACATTTTCGAGAGATGGACAGAGAACAAGCAATACCGAAAGTGATTTTTCCTACATCTTTAAGTCCTGTATTTCATACTGTATTGGGAGCAGCCATTTAGTTGGTCAGTTCCAGTCTGATATTAATGAAATTCGAAACCGACAATGATTATGGTGTGACGGTACACAACCTAGAAATGTGACTTTTCATCAAAATCGGATAAGAATTGTGACCTGTAGAGAGTCCACAACCATGATATACCATATTTTTACACTATTCGCGTACAAACGGCGACCATTTCGTCCGGCAATTTTGGTACGATTTTCACGAAATTATAACTCAACCTTCCTCATCAAAATCGAATTAAAATTGTGACCCATACAGGGTCCACAACCATGATATATCATTTTTTTAACAGTATTTGCGTACAAACGGCGGCCATTTTGTCTGTCAATTTTGGTCCAATTTTCCCGAAATTCTAACTCAACCTTCCTTACAGTGTAACTGTGATATAATCAAACGTGTTTTTAAATTGGATAATAATTGTGACCTCCAGAGGGACCACAAGCTAAAGAAAGGGGGATTTTGCGTACAACCAGGGGCCATAATTCAGGAAGTTACGATCCGATATGCGCAAATATCGAAAAGAACCAAGATCTTTGGGTTATAACCATGAATTTCAAGTTTCATCAAAATCGAATTAAAATTGTTACCTTTACATGGTCCACAACCTTGATATACCATTTTTTAACACTATTCGCGTACAAACGGTGGCCATTTTGTATGGCAATTTTGGTCTGATTTTCCCGAAATTCGAACTCAACCTTCCTTACGGTAATATAATCAAACGTTTTTTTTTAAATCGGATAATAATTGTGACCTCCAAGCTAAAAAAGGCGATTTTGCGTATAATCAGGGGCATAACTCAGGAAGTTACGATCCGATATGCGCAAATATCGAAAGGAAGCAAGATCTTTGGGTTATAACCATGAATTTTAAGTTTCATCAAAATCGAATCAAAATTGTGACCTCCACAGGGGCCATAATTTAGGAAGTTACGATCCGATATGCGCAAATATCGAAAGGAAGCAAGATCTTTGGGTTATAACCTTGAATTTCAAGTTTCATCAAAATCGAATCAAAATTGTGACCTCCACAGGGTCCACAACCTTGATATACCATTTTTTAACAGTATTCGAGTACAAACGGCGGCCATTTTGTATGGCAATTTTCGTCCGATTTTCCCGAAATTCGAACTCAACCTTCCTTAGGGTGTAACGATGATATAATCAAACGTTTTTTTAAATCGAATAATAATTGTGACCTCCAAGCTAAAAAAAAGGCGATTTTGCGTATAATCAGGGGCCATAACTCAGGAAGTTACGATCCGATATGCGCAAATATCGAAAGGAAGCAAGATCTTTGGGTTATAACCATGAATTTTAAGTTTCATCAAAATCGAATCAAAATTGTGACCTCCACAGGGTCCACAACCTTGATATACCATTTTTTAACAGTATTCGCGTACAAACGGCGGCCATTTTGTATGGCAATTTTCGTCCGATTTTCCCGAAATTCGAACTCAACCTTCCTTAGGGTGTAACGGTGATATAATCAAACGGTTTTTTAAATCGAATAATAATTGTGACCTCCAGAGGGACCACAAGCTAAAAAGGGTGATTTTTCGGACAATCAGGGGCCATAATTCAGGAAATTACATTCCGATAGCCGCAAATATCGAAAGGAACCAAGATCTTTGGGTTACAAACATGCATGTCAAGTTTCATCAAAATCGGTTCAAAATTGTGACCTCTATAGGGTCCACAAGCTAAAAACGTGATTTTTCGTACAATCAGGGGCCATAATCCATGAAGTTTTGATCCGATACATGCCAATATCGAAAGGAACCGAGATCTTTTGGGGATAAACCTATATTTCAAATTTCGTCAAAATCGGATAAGTATTGTGACCTGTAGAGAGTCCACAAACAAATTGTGGACGGACGGACGGACGTCCGGACGGACAGGGGCGACGACATAATACGTCCACATGAAAATGTGGGCGTATAAAAATACGTTTTTTGCAAGAATTACATTACTTCCGGTGATATTGAAAATGTTAATTTAGTTCATAGAAGTCATAAATGGCATAAGGCATCAAATGGTAAAAAAATATAAAAATCGTATAATAATTGACACTTTTATAGACCAAAAACCTTGAAAAGTGACTTATAGAAGATCGCCTATTTCTCCGCAACCGTACAAGTTAGAAACCATTTTGTGGTATCTGTATGGCCGTATGGCTTCATTCTATTCGTTGATGGGAATCAAATATCATAATTCTAAAAATATTATAAGGCAGACTCATTTTAATGAAACATTTGTTTTTTTAGGTTAAAAATACAGTTTTTGGCTAAATGACGTCATTTCCGGTCACAGTGAAAATGTAAAATTGGCTGGACCTAGTCCAAAATGGCATTAAGCATCAAATGAAAAAAAAAGATAGGCTGGCACTGCCAGGCAGGATACGCCCACATTTTCGAGAGATGGATAGAGAACAAGCAATACCGAAAGTGATTTTTCCTACATCATTAAGTTAGAATTTGATATGAGCAAATATCGAAATGAATTAAGATCTTTGGGTTATAAAGGTGCATTTCAGTAGGCTTCAAATTCGACTGGGGATCATGTTGCTAAGTGGGTAAGATGCTGGCCTCTATAGGGTCCACAACCTTGATATAACATATTTTCACACCATTCGCGTACAAACGGCGGCCATTTTGTCTGTCAATTTTGGTCCGATTTTCACAAAATTTGAACTCAATCTTCATTACCACGTAACGGTGATATAATCAAACGTTGTTTTAAATCGGATAATAATTTTGACCTCCCGTGGGACCACAAGCTAAAAAGGGTGATTTTTCGTACTATCAGAGGCCATAATTCAGGAAGTTACGAATCAATGGGCGTAAATATCGAAAGGAACCAAGATCTTTAGGTTATAAACATGCATGTCAAGTTTCATCAAAATCGGTTCAAAATTGTGACCTCAAAAGGGTCCACAACCTTGATATAACATATTTTCACACTAATTCTGTAGAAACGGTGGCCATTTTGTCTGTCCATTTGGGTCCGATTTTCACAAAATTTGAACTCAACCTTCATTACCATGTAACGGTGATATAGTCAAACGTTTTTTTAAATCGGATGATAGTTTTGACCTCCAGAGGGACCACAAGCTAAAAAGGGCGATTTTTCGGACAATCAGGGGCCATAATTCAAGAAGTTAGGATCTGATGGCCGCAAATATAGAAAGGAGCCAAGATCTTTGGCTTATAAACATACACGTCAAGTTTCATCACAATCGGTTCAAAATTGTGACCTCTATAGGATCCACAACCTTGAAATAACATATTTTCACACTATTCGCGTATAAACGGCGGCCATTTTGTATGTCAATTTTGGTCCGATTTTCATGAAATTCGATCTCAACCTTCATTACCATGTAACAGTGATATAATCAAACGTTTTTTTAAATCGGATAATAATTTTGACCTCCAGAGGGACCACAAGCTAAAAAGGGCCATAATTCAGGAAGTTACAATCCGATGGGCGCAAAAATTTCGAAAGGGACCAAGATCTTGGGGTTATAAACATGCATGTCAAGTTTCATCACAATCGGTTCAAAATTGTGACCTCTATAGGGTCCACAACCTTGAAATAACATATTTTCACACTATTCGCATACAAACGGCGGCCATTTTGTATGTCAATTTTGGTCCGATTTTCACGAAATTCGAACTCAACCTTCATTACCATGTAACGGTGATATAATCGAACGGTTTTTAAAATCGGATAATAATTTTGACCTCCAGACGGACCACAAGCTAAAAAGGGCGATTTTTCGGACAATCAGGGGCCATAATTCAGGAAGTTACGATCCGATGGGCGCAAATATCGAAAGGAACCAAGATCTTGGGGTTATAAACATGCATGTCAAGTTTCATCACAATCGGGTCAAAATTGTGACCTCTATAGGGTCCACAAGCTAAAAACATGATATTTCGTACAATCAGGGGCCATAATCCATATAGTTTCCATCCGATACATGCCAATATCGAAAGCAGTCGAGATCTTATGGGGATAAACCTATATTTCAAGTTTCGTCAAAATCGGATAAGAAATGTGACCTGTAGAGAGTCCACAAACAAATTGTGGACGGACTGACGGACGTCCAGACGGACAGGGGCGACGACATAATACGTCCACATGAAAATGTGGGCGTATAAAAATATTGCAAATCGAATAATAATTCCCTCCTTTATAGGCAAAATAACGTGAAAAGTGATGCATACAAAATTGCATATTTCTCGGCAACTGCTCATATTACTAACTAATTTTCCCATACATTCTCTTCGTCTGGATTAATGCTACGAGTTTATGAAAATAACATATAAATATTTCAAAATATGAAGACGCTGAATGAATTGTAAATAACTGAATTTTACACTTTATTTTACATTTTATTCGAAATTGCCCGAAAATGAAATTGGAATTAAGAAATCTGAGCTAAAGATTTTGTGCACCTTTGCAGGGTGCACCCTTTTAGTTATATCAGTTTTGAAAAAAATAACATTTGCTTTCAAAAAGTGGTACCGAACTGTCCAAATTGTTGTTTTTGTTAATATTACGTCACTTCCGTTGCCGACAGAAAAATTTCACCGTAACAAAAAAAAAAATACAATTGGGACCACGGAGCATATGAAATTTGTTTTATACAAATCGAACAATAAATAATTTTTCTGGGTACGAAAAACTAAATTAGCCGATGGCGGCTGACACAAATTACCGAGACAATTTTTTTTCTCATTTCTGCTCAAGTACGATGATATTTTAACCCTGTTCTCAGCTAAAACCTGTACCGGAAGTGTCACATGGTCTACCAACAATCCTCACTCATCGCTAAACTCCCGACCCGACAAGACGACGTGGGCTTTGAAGAGAAAATGTCTATTCTGAATCCGAAAGCATCGCTAGAAAAGGGCGATTTATTCGCAATAGTAAAGATGTTTCATAAAGGGACTAAAGAATCGTACAGTTTTCAAAAAGATATACCATTAAAGACGCTGAGTAGAAAAGAAATATTTGATGGCCTGTCCAAAATGGGGTTAGCCAAGGAGGATTTAGATGACATGGCCAACATCGCAAATCCAGGGGATGATTTCGATCAGTTAGATGTTGTCAAATTGGTGCAGTTGGCGAATTCAGCAATTGCGGTATGTACAGGTGTAGTTTATTCAGATATTTGTTTATCGACTCTCTCAAATAGAAAATTGCAGCGTCATGTCAGTCCAACTCTAACTGGTGCACGTGAGAAGTTGCTAAAACTGGGTCGGCAGGTTAGAGTGACATTTAAAGTGAGATAACTATGTAATGGTCCCCAACTCCTTTACATTTCGCGGGCGATTAAGAGCGTTTGTTGTTCGGCAATTTGGAAACTGTTTGATCGAGAATTCGAAGTTAGCAGCCCCTGTAGCTGTATTTTCAATTGTTGAGTTATAAGATCTTCTGTATTGCGGTTTTGTAGATTATTATTTTTATTTATTTCCCACTTTAGATTGCGAATATAAAGGTGAAATCGGACCAAGCAGCAGATACAGGGGCTAGTACTTCTAGGAGGCAATCTCATAAGAGAAAATCAGAGGAAAGTGTGGATTCTGAGGTATATTTTGTTATTGGTATTTGTGATTACATTACATATCTCAACACAAGAGATTTGGGGAAACTAGATTCTGTTTTGGAATTTTCTGTCTCTGACATATCAAATTTCAATTGTGGGCATGGTCAGCCGGTAAGTGTCCTATTAATTTAGATCTCAAAGGTTTTGGGTAGTCTCAGCCTGTAAGTGACACATTATTCAGATATCAAAGTCTTTGTATTTACTCAGCCTAAAAGTGAAATATTATTTTAGATGTGGAACATTTTGGTAGTGTCAGTTTGTAAGAGCATATTATTAAGAGCTAAAATGTTTTGCCAATGTTAGCCTGTAAGTGATATATTTAGATCGCGAAACTTCTGATGGTGTCAGCGTATGAGTGACACATTAATTAGACCTTAAAAATTTGATAGTGTTATCCTATATGTGACACATTATTCAGATCTCAAAAGTTTGGTAGTGTCAGCCTGTAAGTGGCACATTATTCAGATCTCAGAAGCTTTGGTAGTGTCAGCCTGTAAGTGACACATTATTCAGATCTCAAAAGTTTTGGTAGTGTCGGCCTGTAATTGACACATTATTTAGATTCTAAAGTGTTGGTAGTGTCAGCCTGTAAGTGGCACATTATTAAGATCTCAAAAGTTTTGGTAGTGTCAGCCGGTAAGTGACACATTATTAAGATCTCAAAAGTTTTGGTAGTGTCAGCCTGTAAGTGGCACATTATTCAGATCTCAAAAGCTTTGGTAGTGTCAGCCTGTAAGTGATACATTATTCAGATCTCAAAGGTTTTGGTAGTGTCGGCCTGTAATTGACACATTATTTAGATCTCAAAAGTGTTGGTAGTGTCAGCCTGTAAGTGGCACATTATTAATATCTCAAAAGTTTTGGTAGTGTCAGCCGGTAAGTGACACATTATTAAGATCTCAAAAGTGTTGGTAGGGTCACCCTGTAAGTGACACATTATTAAGATCTCGAAAGTGTTGGTAGTGTCAGCCTGTAAGTGACACATTATTAAGATCTCAAAAGTTTTGGTAGTGTCAGCCTGTAAGTGAAACATTATTAAAATCTCAGAAGTGTTGATAGTGTCAGCTTGTAAGTCACACATTATTCAGATCTCAAAAGTTTTGGTAGTGTCAGCCTGTAATGGACACATTCGGATCTCAAAAATTTTGGCAGTGTCAGCCTGTAAGTGACACATTATTCAGATCTCAAAAGTTTTGGTAGTGTCAGCCTGTAAGTGACACATTATTCAGATCTCAAAAGTTGTTGTAGTGTCAGCCTGTAAGTGACACATTATTTAGACCTCAAAAACTTTGGTAGTGTCAGCCTGTAAGTGGCACATTATTCATCCTGTAACTGGCACATTTAGACCTCAAAAGCTTTGGTAGTGTCAGTCTGTAAGTGGCACATTATTCACATCTCAAAAGTTTTGGCAGTGTCAGCCTGTGAGTGACACATTATTCAGATCTCAAATATTGGTAGTGTCAGCCGGAAATTGACGTGTCAATTTAAACCCATAAAATGTTAGTAGTGTCAGCCTGAAAATGACACATTATTCAGATTATAAAGGTTTTGGTAGTGTCAGCCTGTAAGTGACACATTATGCAGTTCTCGAAATTCTTGGCAGTGTCAGCCGAAAGTGACATGTCAGTAAGACCCCCGTACCCCCAAAATAATGGTAGTTTCAGCCTGTAAGTGACACAATATTCAGATCTGAAAGTTTTGGGGAAGTGTCAGACTGACAAATTTAGGTCTCAACAGTTTTGGTAGTTTCAGTCTGTAGGTGACAATTTGACAGATCTAAAGTCTTTGTGGTGTCAGCTTGGAAGTAGCTTGCTATTTAGGTCTCAAAAGTCTTGGCGTCGGCCTGTAAGTGACATAGATTAATATTAGATCCCAAATGTAGGTAGTTTCAGCCTGTAAGTGACACATTATTCCACATTAAGTTTTGGAAATATAGTCAGATCCTAAAAATTTGGGAATTTTCATTTATTTTAAGTGGCGCACTACCTATGTCAAGGAGTTTTGGCAGTATTAGCTTCTAAGTGACTTAGTATTTAAATATTAAATATCTCGTGACAACATGTGAGTGGTATAATATTATTTGGATATCAGCATCTTTGGCAGTCGGCATGCTTTTTGAGGTGGCGAACAAGTTTTAGCTCCATATATTCTCACGAGAAAGGGGAGCAAAAATAATTTAGGTTGGAAATCCTAATTTGTGATATAAGTATGAAATTAGTTCTTGTGAGCATTTTTTCCATTCAAAAAACCCTATTCAGCGCTTTGCACCCCCGAGTGGGTGCAGCACGCCCCCTCTTTCAGAAAATCCTGGATCCGCCTCGGTAAGCGACGTACTATTTGGGTCTCATAAGGTTTGTCATCCTGTAAGTGGTATATTATTAATTATTCAGATATTATTTTGGCCTTAAACGGGTAGTGTCCTTTACATCTCAAAAATTAGGTAGTGTCTAAAATGTTTTGGTAGTGTCGGTTTGTTGTAAGTGACGTAGATCTCAAACGTTTTGGCATTGCCAATTGGTGCTTAATGTCTGCTGACGCGTTTACATATCAAAAGGCTTGGACATAGTCAACATGTAAGTGGCATATTCAGGTCTCGAAGAGTTGTCAGTTTTAAGTGGTTTATTTAAACATAAGTTTTGGCAAGGTCGGCCCGTTAGTGACATATTTTTCGGATTCAAAGGGTTTGGGCAATGCCAGCCTATAAATTACACTTTAGTCAGATTTCAAAGTTTAAAAAGTGATAGTTTTCAGCGTGTAAGTAAGACGTTTTGGTCCTTTATCCATATCGTGTAATTGCCCACATTTTGGAAAAGCAGTTGACAGTTCCAGCCCGCAAGGGACATTTGGTTTTGAACTGTACGGTGTCGCACAGGTTACCCATCATTTCATTTATTGTAAATATATTTGTTCAACAGTTGGCCTATATTTTGGCATTTTTATGCCACAGGGTTTTTTTGGTGATCGAACATTTGTATAAAAGTGTTTGTCTATTGGGCATTTTAGTCATAAATATATTTTTCTTATCGTAAGTTTGTTAGAAAATTATCGGAATCGACCTATAATCTAAACTTTTAGGACTAGATTTATTCATTGTTTACTATGTTTTCACGAGTTCTCAGAATGTTATCGAAAGTCGGTATTTTTGTGTAGGAGTTCATTTGGAGTTATTTAGATTTATTTATTTTTTTTTTTCAGTTAAAGTTTAATGTTGATGAGGTAAATGACCGAATAAGAGAATTAGATAGCTACTTACAAACTTCAAAATATTCTAAGCAAAAACAAAAGCTGAAAAATGAACTTATTGAATTCCTTGCCTCTTTAAAGCCTGCTAGGACATTAGATAATGTCACCCCTTTTGCTATGCGACAGTTTCTTGTTCATAAGGACAGGAATGGGAAGACCAAGGTCCATAAAGATTATTGTCCAGAAAGACATAGAAATATGTCGATTGTGTGTAACTGTCCATGCAGAATGGCGGCATCATCCGTAGATTCTTTAGTTGGTCAGTTGCGTGCTATTTTTCGCGATCATGGAAGAGGCACAGATTGGAACATTCGTTTAGGTTTGGGAAACCCGATGGCATCTCCCTCGATAAAAGGTCATTTAAAGGCCGTTCGTGTGGAACAGGCAAGATCTCTTTTGTGTAAAAGGAAAGTACCTCCATTGTTTTTGTGGAAGATTGTAAGGATGTGTCGGGCCGTTACATATGATCTTCGTTGTAACGTATATTCAATTAAGTCTAAATATTGTCTCATGCGGGATAAGGCGTATTTCAAATTAATGTGTTATACTGGTGATCGAGCTGGAGATCTGGGTCGTTTGAAAACTTCGCAGATTAGATGGTTGAACGATAGATCTGGAATTTACGTGCACATGTCCGAAGGAAAAGCAATAACACATACCCCAAGAAGACTTGTCATTCCGTGTTTAAGCTCTAGGGAATTTTGTCCGGTTAAGGAACTTGAGTGTTATTTGGAACAATCTGCCCAGTTGGGTGTTGATTTGCATGATGGCTACCTTTTTAGACCGGTTGGATTGGGGAAGACGTTGACAAAGAATGTACCTGTTACATCGTCCTGCATGAACAATCGACTAAAACGAGGTTTATCAGCCGTAGGATTATGGACGGGTGAAACGCCGCACAGCATTCGAAGTGGATGCGCCATTAACTTAAGAGCCAAAGGCGTATGTGATAGGGATGTTTTGGATCACGTGGGTTGGAAATCATTCGACATGTTGGGCCAATATGTTGTACCTCAGGCAGTTTTGCGTCAATCATCGTCGGTACCCCTGATAGCTGAAGATGCACATCAGAGTGAAACGAACTGTGCAGAGATTGCCAATGTTGCTTATACTCTT